>WOAB01000644.1:8410000-9610000 GCA_027886185.1 Rheum nobile | reverse complement strand
ATGTGCCGAATCGAACGGATGACACCAGCCAACCATGCAGAGAACAATTGCGGTTGGTTAGTCTATTGAATAGACTATGCAAGGGTACAAAGCAGAAGGTTCGAAGTAGTTGTATTAGGTTAGACTTATCGTTTCTCGAATAATAACCGATAACGATAATCAACCTTCATACTTCTACTGAATTACAACAAGAGGTATGCACAAGAGAAGATGCTGGAAGACTAAATCTTCACAGAAATCGACCCGAAAGAAGACTCCAACGGAAGTGAGTCTTAAGGAAATATGACAAATCTGGAACGTTTAAAGAATCAGACATCAGTGATTTAAAAGCTGACCTAGATGTTTCGGTTCACGACCAACCTCACCGCTTACAGCGAATCCACATTGGAAAGAGAACGTACTCTGATCAAAAGTCGAGACAAGCTTTCCTAGTTGCACTATTTACTTAGCTGCACTACTCGCCAAAGGTATATTAAATATGTGCACTCGGGCACTTTATCTTATTAAATTCCAAAACCCACATTACGTTATAAGCTTTTAAACATATGCCCTGTCACGCAGGACATACAACTAAGGAATGGACCTCACATAATCCAAGCCTCTGGACTTATATCGAAGGAATGAACCTCACAGAGTCCAAGCTTCTACTATCGTAGGGTCTTGATCGCCCTTTTCCCCAAGTTATAAAGAAACGAATGGACCTCTCGGTGTCCAGGCGTTCCTACGAATACTCGTGATAACTAACAGTTCAAGCACAACAATAGTTCAGGATAAATCCACATAAATGCCCTCAAGGCGAACATAAATAATAACGTTGTTCTAACAGATATATAACCTATTATAATATCATTATTACAGTTTCCAAAACAGTTTATAAAACCATTTCCAGATAAACACAATAATCATTCCAAATTAATTACTCAATTGAAATAACTGATAATTAATGTAAATATGGAACGATGAGCAAGAGCGAACCGCCACTTGCCTTAGTCCGTAGAACTGGAACAAAGCTAAGCGAAGAGTTTCCGGGCTCGACATAGGGACGGCTCTGGCAGCACAGATTCCTTCGGATAGACCCATAAAGAAACCCTAAGTTAGATTCGACAAACAACAGTACGAATATAAAGGAAAACGAAAGAAATTGAAAGGAATGACGCCCGAAAGACGACCACCCAGGGCCGAGGCCAAAACAGGCCACAACCCTCTGGCGGCGGTCGCCGCTATTCTTGGCGGCGGGCACCGCTGTTCATCATGGCAGTCGCCGCCACTGTACGGCGGGCGCCGTGAAGAACACCAGTCAACAGAAAGCGAACGAAACTCACCAAAACACAAGCGAATTGTCCCCCTTTTTCCTTGCTTTGGATCCTAGGCGTTTGAGGGCCTCCAAGGATTCCTTAAGCAACTGGAAACAACACCAAAATGGGCACCGACGATCACTTCCAAACTCCGGCGAGGGCAAGCTTTTCCGGCGAGAACAATTTGGAGGATTTAAGCTTCTGTTTTTGCTTCAATCTGATCCCCAAACCTTCTCCTTAAATAGCCAAACCTCATGGAACATCACGATGGCCTAAATGGAGACGTGGAAGGCTAGAATCGGCGTTGTCAGAGGCTCGCCGGCGAGCACAGGCTTATCCCCCCCGCTAGCTTACGGCGGGCGCCGTGTTTTCCCCAGGTCGCCGCTTTGAAAGACAATGGCGGCGGCTAATGGCGGCGGTCGCCGCACTGTACGGCGGTCGTCGTTTCCTAGCCCTCTTGCCCAGGTAGTCGATGAGAGGACAGCTGCCTCGAGCCACTAACGGCGGTCGCCGTCGTATTTACGGCGGGCGCCGCCAGGTCAGCTTTGACCAATTGGCTTTTGGATGACGTTGGCTTAACCCGGGATAAAAATAATTGTACATGAACGAGTATTAAGATCCAAGGTACGTCGTCTGTATTATATTTTATTGAAAAAAATATTATCGAGATGGAGAACATTACAGGATGTCTTTCTGTCTCCGAAATTAATCCGATGTACAAAACGGGCGTTCGGGAAAATTCCCAAAATATCCTTATAGAAATACGGGATATCACATCACCTCCCCCTTAAAAGAAGTTTCGACCCCAAAACTTAGGTCGCAAATAACTCGGGAAAACGTCTGAGCATCTTTGCTTCGGTTTCCCAAGTAACTTCCTCTGTCCCAGACTTAGACCACTGACTTCGTACCAACAGTACGATCTTGCTGCGCAGTTGCTTCACACTCTGAGGCCGCTTCCAATACTACTACTGATTCAGTCTTCTGGGGATTAACCATAATCCCATTCTCATTGATCACATGGCCTAAGAAAGCCACTCCTTGATCCAAAGGTCGCACTTAGACCACTTTGCGTACAGCCGACTTGGTCTAAGGACTGACAAAGCAATCCTAAGATGTTCCCCGTGAGCTTCCTTGCTCGGAAAAAGATCAAAATGCCATCGATGAAGACCACCGTGAACTTATCCAAGTACTGGTGAAAACATCGATGTACTAGATTCATGAAAACTGCTGGAGCATTCGTAAGTCCAGATGGCATGACTACAAACTCGTAGTGACCATATCTCGTCTGAAATGCAATCCTCGGAATATTTTCCTCACGAATCCTGAGCTGATGATACTCAGATCTCAGGTCGATCTTGGAGAAAACTTTTGCTCCATGTAGTTGATCCAACAGATCTTCAATCCTTGGCAACAAATATCTGTTCTTGATCGTGACTTTATTCAACTCTCAAAAGTCAAAACAAAGTCGAAACGGTCCATCTTTCTTTTTGACAAATAAAACCGGGGCACCCTCCCCAAGGAGATGCACTCAGCCTTATATAACTTTTGTCAAGAAGATACTCGAGTTGCGTCTTCAACTCTTGCATTTCATCAGGAGCCATCCGGTACGGTGCTTCTGAGATCGGCACGGTACTCGGCTCGAGATCAATTGCAAACTCCACGACAAGATTCGGGGTAACCAGGAATATCTTCTAGAAAGACATCCGAAAATCTTCTAACCACGGGAATATCAAGAACTGAAGTCGCCTTATGACGCGTCCGTCAATCCATACCGAGAATAATTATCGTATGGAACCATGGTTATTTAGGTCAAATCGCTTTGAATTCCTTACCCTTGATGGTAATCGACAATTCCTACAGACGATTTGTTCTAACCAAATATTTATTATTAAGAATATTTACAACAAAAGGTTCACAACCTAGTTGCAAATAGAACTTATCTTACAACCATCCAAAATGAAAGACGGGGTAGCACCCACATCAACAACAAACCAACAAAAGTAGAACGCAGATACAAAGTACTCTAAGCATTTGGAGCATAGGGTCCATCCGCCTCACGCATCACATAAAGGCGTTGACTCTGATTTCCAGAAGCCATTGGGGCTTTCCCTTTATTCTGCGTAGTTGTCTGCATCGAAGGATTGGAAGTCTCTGCTGGTTTAAACCTAGGTATGTTGTTTGGATTAACAGACCCCTGTTGTGACTCTGCTCCTTTTTGCATTCCCTGCCGACAGAACCTCTGCATATGCCCTTCCTTCCCACAACCAAAACATGTCTTCTTTTCATTCAGACACGCAAAACTTTTGTACCCAGATGCACCACAATTGTGGCATTGAATTACTCCGCTGTTCCAACCTGAGCCCCTGGCAGAGTCGGGCTGAGTTGTCTCGGTCTTAGCACGACCAAACTTCTCAAACTTGGTATGCGATGCCGGTCGTTTGAATGAACCAACCTGTCGATCCTGTTGCCCACCCTTTCCCTTAACTTACTTCTCCCGCTTATGGGCGGACTCCTCCAGTGTGCCCTCCAACTTGTAGGCTGCATCCACGTACTTCTCCAGAGTAGAGCATGTGTGGTGCACCATCCATGGTTTAATATCTAGGTTCATCCATTCATGGAAGTACCAGATCTTCTGTGCCTCACTGGATATCTTTGGTTCAGCATACTGCAGAAGATGATTAAACTTAGTGGCAAGCTCGGTCACCTTCAATCCATTCATCTTAGGATACAAGAACTCCTTGTGTTTCTCCTCCCTCATAGCTCGAGAGAAGAAACGATCTGTCATCTTGGTCTTAAACATTGACCAGTTCGGAACAGGGCTATCAGCTAAGCCGGTACTCTCCCACCATTCACTGGCTTCCTCCTTCAACTGTAGAGAAGCTATGTGAACCTTCTCCGCTTTGGTGCACTGCACATTACGGAACAATCGCTCCATGTGGGAAAACCAATGAGCCACTCTAACTGACTCTCCCTTTCAATCGTAGATGTCGGGTCTCATAGAGTTAATGGCCTTCAGTGCTCGGCCATAGTCACCTCTATTCCTGACTGCTTCTCCTCGGTGTTCATAAACATTAGGTTCCTCGAACCTATGAACTACTGGCGGAATTGGCACACCTTGTTCCTGTGGTGCGGCAGGTTGCCTAGCATCGGCGATTGCTTGCATCACAATTCCCCGAATAGCTGCAACAGCTGCTGCATCAAACACTATTAGAGCGTCGGCCTGAGCTTGGCCATTGCCTCCAGGGTTATTGTTGAAGACAGACTCACGCTCTCATGTTGGGTCTGCAGCATTCCTCGCATTTGGTCTGGGGTCATTACTCGGCCCAACACCAGCACGGATAACGTTCCTCGCGTTCACCATCTGTTTACCGATCAAATTCCAAGGATTTTATCACATTAATATCATTCTGATATATTTATCGTAATAAAATCAACTTAGAATAGATCAAACTTGGTAATTTCTATTGATGAACTTAAACTATTTTACAACTTCACATTAGCCGATCTCTTTCTTCTGAGAGAGACATGCACCCATATCCCATAGGGTAACGATGAAGGGATTAGTCTTTCTAGACATAGAAGCAAGCTTCCTACATCAGAATATATATAGAAGACATGACTATGGACGGTATTTTCAAATTCTTTTCATTTTGAAAATTTAGAGTCCTTTGAAAACACTTTTCGATTAAAACGAGTAAATGGTTTTTAAATACCCAACCCGTTTTAAAACCTTTAGCTCTGATACCACAACTGTGACACCCCCAAATCTGAACCCAAATGGAAAGGTATTACCGCCATTGACCTCGATATTCCTCACCGAAGTCACCCCAGGCTTTACCGTTTAAATACAATCATGAAACACATATGATACAAAAATCATATTTTTATTCATATAAAACATGAGTCCCGGGATTACATCCCAATCCCGAATAGGACAAATACAGAGTTTTAAATAGAGTACAGCAGAAGTATTTTAAATATATAACAGAGTGAATAAGTTACAGCGGAAGTGTTTCTGGAAATTTTACAAAAAGGGTTGTGATCGAAATGATCACCTGCCCAAGGATCTCAACCTGATTAAAAGATAATTATTAAAACATCCAAAAACAACCGTCGTCTTCATAGTCAATCTAGTCTCCTCATATATTTGCTCTATCTGATGTGCCGAATCAAACGGATGACACCAGCCAACCATGCAGAGAACAATTGCGGTTGGTTAGTCTACTGAATAGACTAAGCAATGGTACAAAGCAGAAGGTTCGAAGTAGTTGTATTAGGTTAGACTTATCGTTTCTCGAATAATAACCGATAACGATAATCAACCTTCATACTTCTACTGAATTACAACAAGATGTATGCACAAGAGAAGATGCTGGAAGACTGAATCTTTGCAGAAATCGACCTGAAAGAAGACTCCAACGGAAGTGAGTCTTAAAGAAATATGACAAATCTGGAACGTTTAAAGAATCAGACATCAGTGATTTAAAAGCTGACCTAGATGTTTCGGTTCACGACCAACCTCACCGCTTACAGTGAATCCAGATTGGAAAGAGAACGTACTCTGATCAAAAGTCGAGACAAGCTTTCCTAGTTGCACTATTTACTTAGCTGCACTACTCGCCAAAGGTATATTAATTATGTGCACTCGGGCACTTTATCTTATTAAATTCCAAAACCCACATTACGTTATAAGCTTTTAAACATATGCCCTGTCACGCAGGACATACAACTAAGGAATGGACCTCACAGAATCCAAGCCTCTGGACTTATATCGAAGGAATGAACCTCACAGAGTCCAAGCTTCTACTATCGTAGGGTCTTGATCACCCTTTTCCCTAAGTTATAAAGAAACGAATGGACCTCTCGGAGTCCAGGCATTCCTACGAATACTCGTGATAACTAACAGTTCGAGCACAACAATAGTTCAGGATAAATCCACATAAATGCCCTCAAGGAGAACATAAATAATAGCGTTGTTCTAACAAATATACAACCTATTATAATATCATTATTACAGTTTCCAAAACAGTTTATAAAACCATTTCCAGATAAACACAATAATCATTCCAAATTAATTACTCAATTGAAATAACTGATAATTAATGTAAATATGGAACGATGAGCAAGAGCGAACCGCCACTTGCCTTAGTCTGCAGAACTGGAACAAAGCTAAACGAAGAGTTTCCGGGCTCGACACAGGGACGGCTCTAGCAGCACAGATTCCTTCGGATCGACCCATAAAGAAACCCTAAGTTAGATTCGACAAACAATAGTACGAATCTAAAGGAAAACGAAAGAAATCGAAAGGAATGACGCCCGAAAGACGACCACCTAGGGCCGAGGCCAAAACAGGCCACAACGCTCTGGCGGCGGTCGCCGCTATTCTTGGTGGCGGGCGCCGCTGTTCATCACGGCGGTCGCTGCCACTGTACGGCGGGCGCCATGAAGAACACCAGTCAACAGAACGAGAACGAAACTCACCAAAACACAAGCGAATTGTCCCCCTTTTGCCTTGCTTTGGATCCTAGGCGTCTGGAGGCCTCCAAGGCTTCCTTAAGCAACTGGAAACAACACCAAAATGGGCACCGACGATCACTTCCAAACTCCGGCGAGGGCAAGCTTTTCCGGCGAGAACAATTTGGAGGATTTAAGCTTCTGTTTTTGCTTCAATCCGATCCCCAAACCTTCTCCTTAAATAGCCAAACCTCATGGAACATCATGATGGCCTAAATGGAGACGTGGAAGGCTAGAATCGGCGTTGTCAGAGGCTCGCCGACGAGCACAGGCTTATCCCCCCCGCTAGCTTACGGCGGGCGCCGTGTTTTCCCTAGGTCGCCGCTTTGAAAGACAACGGCGGCGGCTAATGGCGGCGGTCGCCGCACTGTACGGCGGTCGCCGTTTCCTAGCCCTCTTGCCCAGGTAGTCGATGAGATGACAACTGCCTTGAGCCATTAACGACGGTCGCCTCCGTATTTACGGCGGGCGCCGCCAGGTCAGCTTTGACCAATTGGCTTTTGGATGACGTTGGCTTAACCCGGGATAAAAATAATGTTACACGAACGAGTATTAAGATCCAAGGTACATCGTCTGTATTATATTTTACGAAAAAAATATTACCGAGATGGAGAACATTACAGGATGTCTTTCTGTCTCCGAAATTAATCCGACGTACAAAACGGGCATTCGGGAAAATTCCCAAAATATCCTTATAGAAATACGGGGTATCACAGAATTTTGGTGCGTCCATCCACACCTCCTTGTCCACTTATCTCCTACTAAAAACCAAAAATATACCCTCCACAAAAAAGATCAAATCGGATTCCAAAACAACCAAAAACTCTACCACCAAAGAAGGTCCATTTCAAGTTCGATTCAAGCGCAACTTTGGAGGCGGCTTCCCTTGATACCCAACATCATTCGAGGATGGGCTTACACCACTATGTTTCTCCCAATTCACATCCTCTCTCCTCATTATTGAAGAGCCTCTTCCATCACCAACCCTCAACCTTTCATGGGGGTTGTGGGTTTTCCCGACAAAGCCGTCATCATTGTGACGTACGAGTTTGTCTTTTCCGATTCCATAGTCGAGGTTGGATTTTGATGTGCGATTATCCTTTTAGGATCAATCATCATCTTCCTTTTTTGCATCTACTCCGATCTTTCATGTCCATTCTTGAGATTAACGTTAGCCAAGTTCTTCCACAAACATGGAGAATTTTCTCCTCGACCGGATCATTCAAACCCATAACATCCCCTTCATTGTGCAAGACCTTCTTCAATCTTACTCTTTCACCCTATGCGACCAAGGGAGAGTTACATGCAAGTCGAGATCTGGCAAACCCTATTTGATGATCGACTCGACCATGAACGATAGGGGCTGGTCCGACAAATTTGTCTTTATGATGAAGTCTTCTCTGGGGCTAGAATGCAGTTTCTTACGCCCCTCATGGAGAAAATAGGGTAAAAATTTCTTTTACGTATTTTCATTTCTTCATCGTGTCTTAACACAAATCTTACTCTTGTTTGTTGACAATGAACTGAGAGGAGATCCACACAACCGAGCGAATCCTTTCTCTCCATGCGCAAGAAAGGACATTCATTGAAGTCCCCTTTGAGGAACCCCCGATTGAAGAAGCTAAGTCGATGCCGCCCCTAAAAATTTGCAAGTGTTCGAAGGAGATCACGTATGTATCTTTGATTTCATTGAATGCCTCTTCTCTGATCCACTTTGAAAAGTAGTCGGTCCTGGCAAGCATGAACACACGTTATCTCAAGGCTACAAGCAACTTCCCAACGATATCCATCCCTCACTTTATAAAAGGCCAACGGGAGTAGATTAGGTGTAGCACTTCATATGGTAGATGGGACATTGGACCATGTCTTTGACATGCATCCCATCTTCTATGTAGTCGGTGGAGTCTTTTGTCATGGTAGGCCAATAGTACCCTGTTGTATGAGCGCACTACACCAAGTTTATCCCTCCAAAGTGATTTCCACATTCTCCGTCGTGGATTTCTTACAACGTGCGTGGTATGAATGTCGTCTTCTCAAAGACATCTTAGGTAGTATCCAAAGGTCAACCATTTGAGTAGCATGTCGTCTTTGATGGAAAAGGAGGATGCTTTAGCACGAAGTCATCACGGTTCGGTCTTGTCGGGAGGATGTTCGCCATGCTTTAACCAATTATAGAGTGGTGTGATCCATGATTTTTATTTGTTAGTGTAACTAACTTGCACGGGAGGCGGCGTGTTGGCTAACTTTTTGATGGAGGGTACCGGACATGCAAGAAAGGGATTTTCTGGTATTCTCTTGGATCTATGACTGAGCCAAGGTTGGCTAACGCGCCGGCCTCCGCGGTGGCGTCCTTGAAGACTTGTTTTATGCTGAAGACGTCAAAGTATTTGATGATGCCACATACAACTTCTAAGTAAGCTGTCATCTTTGAATTGCGGGCTGGATATGACCATTGATTTGGTTCACGATCAGGATGGAATCGCAGATTACTTCCAACGTTTTCATGCCCGTCTCCTTGGCGATCGGGATCCCCGTTATAAGTGCTTCGTACTCTGCCACGTTGTTCGTTGCATTGAATTTGCATTGCATGGCTTGTGTTATCCTATCCGGCTATCACCCTTTGGCGATTTTAGAATGACTCCTAGTCTTACGTTGTTTTGATTTGAGGCTCCATATGTGTGTAACATCCACTTCATATTACTGAAGTCGTCGACTTATAGCGATTCTCCGACGACTTGTTCTTCATAGGTCGGGCTGAAATCGGCCACAAAGTCTGTCAAAGCTTGTGACTTAATCACCATGCATTCTCCAACTGTATGTTGTAGCCGCTTAGATTGATCGCCCACTTTGTCATTCTTCCTATTAGTTATGGCTTGCTCATCACGTTTTTGATGATATAGTTTGTTCTCACCTTGATGGCGTGGGCCTCAAAGTATAACCACAACTTGATGGATGTTGTGATGAGGCCATGGTCAACCTTTCCATTGGTGAGTATCTTCATCCAAAAATGTCTTACTCACGAAGTAGTCCGATATCTTCTCACCGTCTTCTTCTCTTACCAAGACAGCACTGATTGCTGCTCTTGTTACCGCCAGGTAGATATATAGAGGTTCTCCTTCTTTTGGTTTTGAGAGTAGGAGTGGACAAGTTAGGTATCTCTTTAGCTCTTGAAACGCCTCTTCGTGCTCACTTGTCTACTCAAATGACTTGTTCTTCTTTAGGACATCGTAGAACAATCGATTTCTATTTGACGCCTTCGAGAATAACCTATTTAATGTGGCGACTCTTCTGGTAAGCTTTTAGACATGGAATTATTAATCGAGGATGAAGATGATTTGATCGAGGTTGGCCACGATCCGCCGTTGTGCTACCATGTAGCCTAGGGATTTGACAAATGATACTCCAAAAGAGCACTTGGTCGGTTCAGTTTCATGTCGTACTTTTCCAGTATCTCAAAGGCTTTTTTCAGACGATCTATATGGTCCAGTATCTCTAGGGGAAGGCCCTCAAGAAAGACTGCTATGTACATACTAAACAGGCTTCCGTTCCTTCGAAATCAGTTCCTAAAACACCCTTTGAGATATGGACAGGAAGGAAAGCCTGTTTAGCCTATTTTCTTGGGGTTGTCAGACAGAGACCGGGGTGGGTGAGATACTCACTACTAAGGTTCTGAAAGAAGGAAGCTAAATCAGCAATAGAAGAGAACTCCAGATCTATGAATAGCCAACAAAGAGCCTAGCTCGATTACTGGAACTAAACAGCAAGCTGCCCCTACCTTACTTATCGAGAAGGAGTATTGGGACTGAGTAGACTTCTTGTAGTTCTCTTTCCCCTAGCAACCTTTCCTGCTTTCTTGACGCCTTCGAGAAGAACCTATTTAATGTGGCGACTCTTCTGGTAAGCTTTTAGACATCTTTGACGCATCGAGGGAATTGTAAATCGAGGATGAATATGATTTGATCGAGGTTGGCCACAATCCGCCGTTGTGCTACCATGTAGCCTAGGGATTTGACAAATGATACTCCAAAAGAGAACTTGGTCGGTTCAGTTTCATGTCATACTTTTCTAGTATCTCAAAGGCTATTTTCAGACGATCTATATGATCAACCACCTTCTTTAACTTGACCAGCATATCGTCGATGTAGACCTCCATTGTGTCACCAATCTGGTTTTCGAACATCTTGTTCACTAATCGTTGGTACGTGGCTCCGACATTTTTTTAGGCCAAACAACATCACTTTGTAACAATAGATCCTTTGGTTAGTGATGAAGGTCGTTTTCTCTTGATCTTCAGAACTCATTTGGATTTTATCCAGTATGGATACCGAGAACAATGAGCCCAAGCTCTCCATGTAATCTAGAAAAGTACAATTTGTAGAGGAAGACAACTATACCTCTGAGTTATGATGAGCAACGTTTTTTTTTTTGTTCTCGACTGCCATAGCTAATACCTCAGTGAACTAAGGGGGCCAAGTGTTATTTAGAGAAAAGTGGGATGTGTTCTTCAACCTTCTTCCTCCTCTGTTTCGCGTTTTACGGTTGTTGATTCAAGGCCAAAATTTGACCAATTGGGGAAGAATTGGCACGTTCCGTTGATTGTGCATTGAAGAGCAAACAATCCTCAATCAAAGCCCCATAATTTTCTGCTCCATTAACGCAAAATCATCCGGATTCATTGGTGTTTGTAATGACACGTCTTTGACTTACACGAATGAGACACTCAGAAATTCGATCCGACTCGAGTTAAATTTGGCAAGGGGAATCTGCAATCTTGTTATTGGAATTGAATGCAACATTTACCCATAAAATTAGAGTCCTTTTTTACTTGAATTTGGCATCCAAAATCGAGCAAATCCACTCTAAACCCTCTTCGCTCCTCTTTTTTTTCCGCTTTTGTTGTGCTGCTTTACGCAACCGGTGCTCGGGATCTGCCGCCACTAGCCATCCCTGGTGATAGCCCGCAACTGTATGAGTCAATAGTCACTGATCCTGCTTGGTTTGGCTTCTGTTTGAGCCCGTACGAGCCATTCTAAGTGCACATCGCCGCACCCATGTTTTGGTTATCCGTTGTTGTTCGTGCCAGCAACCAACGCCACTGCTGCACCTGGCATTATCGACATTGCCAGCGCCGCCTCCTTGCTTGCCGTTGTGCTAGTAGCCGTCGCGCCTCCGTCCTTCGCCGCCGCCGTCGGTGGGTTGAGGTTCGTTTACACTGTTCGATTCTTGAGCAAGCCACTATTGGTGGATTTGCCCACTTAAGCTAGATTAAGGTTAACTGATAATTAAATTATATTAAGTTGTTAGTACTTAAGTAATTACATATCGGTTTAACGCATAAACAAGGAATTAATAAATCTTGGCGATTCGAGTTTAATTCGATATTCGTATTAAAATAAAATTATTTAATTATAATTTATTTTTTGTAACTTGGGTACGTCTCGAAACTGCTATTGGATCTGATTGAAGTGAGAAGTCAATTTCTCGGAAGCAAGGTGATCAGCTCTACTTTGTAGTGCTTATCTAGGAGTTGTTACCAGTGTTTAGGATGCCATTTGTATGGGTTTAGAGCACAACTGTGGAATATGGAGTTGGAGAGAAGAAGTGTGGAAATGGTGGTTTGGAGAAGCTAATTGAAGACATCCAGAAGACGAGGAGTAGACCACCTGAGGAGACGAGGAAGAGTAGAGGACAAATTCACACAAAGGAAGGAGAGAAGAGCTGCCGCGAGCCACCGCGACCAGAGTGAAGGCCACGAAGCGTCCGCGGCGAGAGGCGAAGCGCGGAGCAACGAATGTCACGGCCGCGACCACGGAAGTTCCACAGCGCCCGCGGAAAATCCTGTGCTAGCAAAAGTCGAGAGCTCGAACCTATAATCCGCGACCGCGGAATTGGTGCCGCGACCGCGGAATTGGTGCCGCGACCGCGGAAGGACACGGAGGCGGTCCGCATGAATTTCCGAGTTTTCTTTCTTTTTTACCTTTTCCGACTTTTCTTTCTTTTTATTATTTTCGAACTTTATACTATTATTTCCTTTTAGATGAGGTTTGTGATCTTGGGCTTTAGGTTAAGTCTATTTAACCTAAATTCCATAGCCTCCATTCAATCATCTTGGTATCATCGACATTTGCTATTACGTACTATTTTCATTCAGTATTATTTTCTTTCGAAGACTATAAGGAGCTAAGCACCTTTTCTTAGTCCGACAATTGAAGCCTAAGTTTGAATTTGATTGTGAGGTTATTCCTTTCCTTTATCCTTGAATGTTATTAATTCTTTTATGCTTCATCCAATTGAGTTATATTGATTTCTCTAGATTAGCTACCTAGTTTTATCGATATTATTCATACTGCAGGATTAGGATCTTGAATAGTACTGGTTGGATCTAACTCATCAGTTGTTGTGATTATCATTATTAATATTAGTTTCCCTAGCCTGACAACCTAGTTGAGATTAGTATTATCTATAGTGTTAGTTACCTCTTTCTGGTCAACTTGTTGAGATCAATATTATTCATCCCTAATTAAGAAGTAGAAACCACGATTTACTGGAACGAGTTGTGAATGTTTATTGTGAAGAGAATTAATTGCATGTCAAGTACTGACGAGTTGTTAAGTATTGCATGAGCCTATCTATTCCTGAGCTTATTCTGCTGTTAGATTTATCTTTGATAGTTTCTTGATTGGTTTAATAGTTAGGGTTACCAGGCCGAGTTGGACTGGTAACTATTTCAGAACAGGGATTAGGACATTCATGAGGATTGAGGACTAGGAATAATGAATGATCAATCAACCAAACTAAAGGTGGATATTTGTCTGGCTAAGTATTTTTCCCTAATTGATTTCATCTTTGCTTTTATTTATTTCACTTTATTTTGTTATTTGCAAACCAACCAACCAAAACCCCCCATTGTTACCATTGCATGCAAATCTACATTAAGAAAGATAACTCCTCCCTGTGGGATCGACCCTTGCTTGCCAAAAACTACTAGTTTAGGTTTGTTAGGATTTATTTTGACCAGGTTAACACGACTAAAACCTGCCTGTCACAAGGTAACGTCTATCCTCACGTCATCTTTCATTTCAAAATGAAATTAAAGCAATTGGTGATTTGCTCTTGTCATTTCAGTTCATCTTTTGACTGAAAATTAGTATTAAAATTAATTGTTAATTTCTCAAACGTGATTAAATGTTTGGGAACACTTGTGTGCATTAAATGGATTTCGTATATATTTAGGTTGATAGTTATTATCGTTATATATATAGTTATATATGATTAATGCAGTTATCATCTTATTGATGATATTGGTTGTGGACTTTGTGTGTTATGTTTGGACTTTATTATCATTATGTGTGGACGTTAATAGTCTTGTTCGTCGAGGATATTATGGCCTTGTGAAGCGTAATGATCTCTTTATAGTTTGGTATTAGGATGCTTAATTTCCTAATACTTATTCATTCATGACCATGCTTCTTATTCATCATGGGATAAGAAGTATCCGACCACCTAACTAGTGCAATGTGTGGGGGTTCACAATGAGTCACCCGTTCTGGTCTCGATATTTTCAAGAATGTAATAAAATCTTTAAGATAAGGTGAGGTGCTATGAAATTGAATAAGAAAGTGTTGTGAGCACATATTAATGAACCAGAACGATAAGTACAACTTGGAAACCGCTCTTCCTCTAGTCTAAGCGGGTCGTCTTTCCAATCTGAATTAACACTATGTGGTAAGGTTGGTCGGACCCAATTATTCAATGGAGTTTTATATTTGTTATGTGATGATTTATAAATGTTCCCAAACAAAGTCATGTTTTCTTCCCATAATAAGCATATTCATTTAAGGTATTCTCTTGGTGCATATTTCTTTTGTCTATATTTTGTTTTAGGGAAAGTATTGTTGTTACATATCATCTATCGACTTTCACTCGAGAAATGATTGTAGTAACTAGCTATGACCACATAGAACCTCACATAAAGTACCCTTGCTTAGTCTTTCGTTAGACTAACCTACCATTATTTTTCCTCGCATGTTTGGTTGGTTTCATCTACCACATACGACACGTCCACTTGTCTTAGGTTATCTAGAAGTAACAAATCGGAGAAGAATAATTGCATTTAAAGTTTGATTTTGAATTATATTTCTAAGTTGTTGATTGTAAAAATTAATCTTCTTCATTAATGTAATAGGGAAGATATTAGGTAACCTAGTCATGTAATTATGATCTAATTGAAGTCTTACGCTATAATTTTATATCATCTTGTAAAACTTGTATGTCCTCAATTTACATGGATATTTTTAATAAAGATTGAGTATTCGTTTCAAAATTCTTCTGCTATTATTCTTTTGATACAAATATATTTATGCATAAATTGTTTGAATTAAGCCAAGGGTGGATTTGGACATTATGTTTAAGGTCACTGGCGTGTGACACTACCAACATAAGTCGGGGGTGTTATAATTGAAGGAACATGGATCCCAAACTCATAGGACTGATTGCAAAACTCCTATCAAATCTTGAAATCACGGTGTTTCTATTCGTGTGTCATGGATGGCGAGCTTTCATTCCCTCTCCTTAGCAAGTTTCCGCTCATAGTGTCAGAGCATAGTTCCTTTACTACAAAGCCAAGCTACTTCTCTAACAAGAGTCAGTTTGTGGTGGGTAATAGACCGATCTAATGAGTGTTTTCATCGAGCCAAGACCTCGGAGACGAGGAGGATAGAAGGATCTTGAGAGTTTACAAGAAGAGCAATGAAACTCATGTTTGCTTAATCCGTTGTCCACGGATGAAAGGATTTGGAAAGATGACTCACTCATGCTTAATACTATGAATTATGGTGTTTTATATATTTCCAAACGACATGGTGTATTTTATGTCTGGCAGAATTGCATGAAGGTAATCCTCGTAAGTACATCTTTCACTACCATAGAAATGATTGTTTTCTTAACTTCAATGGAAAATTGATCTTCTATAGACCATGTGAGGAACATAAAATTGACGAAGATAAAACTGATAAAAAAAGTTTGGTGTTCTATTATGTCTGGTTATCAATTACTCAACATGATCTTTAGTAAGGGCTTGTGTTTACGCTATAGATGTTAAGTGTGTGTTGGTTATTTCAGATTGTTCCGTTGAGGTTTACACACGTGAATTATGTGCAACGATTATTGATCGTGCAATAATAAACTATCTGGTGTCATTTGCCTCTGAATTTTATCTTGTCTTGGTTCGAATTGGTAATAGATTAATTATGGATCTTGGCCTGTTTTCTCATAGTTCTCAAGTGGAATGTATGATTTTCATATGGACTGGGTCAAATTGGTTACCATTAACAAACTAGAGGACAATATCGGCATTGCCTTGGGACATGACATTAACTTTGGGATGACATTCATAGGCTTAAGGATTAATGTGTGAGTTTGGAGGAGATTTTATCCAGTATGGATATCGAGAGCAATGAGCCCGTGTTGTCCACGTAACCTAGAAGTGTACGATTTGTAGAGGAAGACAACTATATCTTTGAGTTATAACGAGCAAAATTTGATTTTTATTTGTTCTAGACCGCCATGGCTAATACATCGGTATGTCCATTACACCTTGATTTCCTTTTCTTAGTCTAAATGTAGCACATAGAGTAACGTATTAATCTATATTTTATCTGCTTGTAGGTCTAGTATGAAGGATATAAAGTTCCTTAAACTGATTACAATCATAAATGCTCCATATTTAGCTAATAGCATATTTGATCTCCAAGCATACGATGCCTTAGTTAGTATGTAGATTGGTAATGGCATCCATAGCATAATTATTAGAGGTGCTTCAGGTGAAGGTTCTTAACTATACAGGTCTCTAATATAAAATGCAGAGTTTCAATATGCCAGTTATAAGTAGATTTTCTTCCTCCTTTGTGTATATACACACACTTTGTAAGAAACCCTAAATACTAATGAATCACAAAACCAATTTGGTCTCTCTAGAAGTTTGCTTTCCTTTTGATGACTTATGGCTAGCCTTGACTTAAAAAGTCTTAGAAGAGGTGATTCAAGATCCAAAGGAGCCATCATAGATGCATTTTGACTCACCCACATGCAAGGAATGTTGCATGCTTAACCTTAGTTTCAGTTTTAGAACTTTCTATTAGTGGCAGTCTGTGAGACTAAAAATATATGCTTTTACTATTTTTAGTATATCTTAGCTATAATTTAATCTTTACATTATTTAATCATTTTTAGACTTAGGATTAGTTTAGAGAGAGCTAGGCCTGGCCTTGCTAGGGGTGTGCCATCATCTCTCTCTTGCTCTTTGTGTGTTACATATTTAAACTATATTCTTGTTTAATGGAAAATGAGATTGAGATTGAGGAATAACTAATGATGACTCATGGCCATCCTTGACTTGAACGTCTTAGAGGAGGTGATTCAAGATCCAAAGGAGCCATCATAGTTTCGTTTTGACTCACCCACATGCAAGGAATGTTGCATGCTTATCTTTAGTTTCACTTTTAGAACTTCCTATTAGTGACAGTCTATGAGACTGAAAGTATATGATTTTACTATTTTTAGTATTTATTAGCTAGACTTTAAACTTTAAATTATTTAATCATATTTAGACTTAGGATTAGTTTAGAGAGAGCTAGGGCCGGCCTTGCTAGGGGTGTGCCATCATCTCTCCTTTGCTCTTTTTGTATTACCTATTTAAACTATATTCTTGTTTAATGGAAAATGAGATTGAGATTGAGGAATAACTTGGCTAAGTTATTCAAAGTCTTTCTCGGTCCAAAAACATCTCCTTTGCTCTTGTGTTTACTCGTGTGAATCAAATTCAATTCGCTAGCTTCAAAGGCTGGACCTAAATCAAGAGAGTTCTTCTTGTTTAAGGAGGAACTATCACATCACCTTTGTACTAAAATTACTTGATTCATTCCATCCCGAATTATGTTAAGGTATCAGAGTGGGAACCTGTCATGCTATTTACACTCCTTTCCAAGTTCTTCTAAATTATTGCCATGTAAGACAACTACCAACATAAGAAGTCTGAAGCCGATGGCGCATCGAACGACCCCAACAACGTTCTCTACCGACATCATTTGGACTACCTAAACTATGTTCTGATGACACAGAACAACTACTACCATTGGAGGAGGTTAGTCAAGGTATCTTTAATGGAGAAGAACAAGTTGTTCGTCATTGGAGATTGTACCAATCTAGAACTTGGATCTCCTCTCGAGATGCAATGGAGAAGATGAAATAGTATGGTAATCTCTTGGTTACTTCATTCCGTTGAGAAGAATATCGCTGAAACATTGATCTATTGCGACACAGCTAGTGAGATCTAGAATGATTTGCAGCTTCACTCATCCAAATAGTGCTCGAATTTATCAGATTCAAAAGGATCTCTTCAAAGTCTCACAATGTAGCCTCTCGATTTCATCCTATTTCATGAAGTTCAAAAGAATTTGGGATGAATACCTTGTGCTCGTAGAAATGCCTAAGTGCAATTAATGTGGAGTGTTGACTGTTGTTCCACAAATGTTTTGGAGCCAACAAGTGTTACAGTTCTTCGTTGGTTTGAATGATTCATATAATGGGGTTCGTGCGAATATGTTGATGATGAAGCATAATCCATCGGTTTGAGAGGTATATCACTTGGTTTTGCAAGAAGAGAAAAAAAAAATTATTAACAACAACAACTCCTCAATTATTGATGATTCTACTGCATTCAGTATATTCCCTAAAATAGAGCTCTAATAATTCTAATCAAAATACTGGTCAGAATTTCAATCTAAAAGGAGTAAACCAATCTAACATTAGCAACAATCAGAGATGCAAGCCCAACTACTTTTGTGACCATTGTAAGAGGTGTGGTCATAGTGTAAGTAGATACTTCAGAGTTCATGGTTTTCCCAAGGATCGAGAAAATAAGTTTGTTGGAAATACATTTATGACCCCAATATGATTCTAAGGAGAATTTCGGAAGGGCACCATCATTAGCAGTATTGGAGGATTGTTGCTCTTTTAGGCCAACAACAGATTGGCAGCCAATCCACATATAACAACAAATCCTGTATGTTGGCTGGTAAGACTTTTTGTTTTTATGTTCATGGTAATAATTATGTTTAGGTTATAGATAGTGAAGCAACTCACCATATTTGTCCACACCTAGACCTGTTTGCTAGCATTGAACCCCTTACAAAACCTAGTTTTATTACCATGCCTAATAATAAAAAAGCCAAAATCTCAAATATTGGAACTATTCACTTCAATTATGGTATAATTGTTAGGAACGTCCTACATGTTCCTGAATTCACTTTCAATCTCCTATCTGTTAGTCAACTTGTTTCATACCTCAATGTTAATCTTATTTTTACTCCTTCTCAATGTGTTCTTCAGGGCCCTTAAATGAACACGCATCGGGTGCTTGGTAACTCGTTCTAACTCATACACCAAAATCATGCTTTGCCTACTAAGTTGTCTAGCTCTTCATCTTCCAAAAATTCTGAAATGCTTTCTTCCAGTTGTAATAATGCTTCAGATAGTTTATTGGTAAACCTTTTGCAGAAATTTGTAGTGCTGTGTCACTTGAATTATGGCATCTTCGCCTTGGTCATGTACCAATTGAACAATTGCATTGTTTTTCATGTATTAATAATGTTGTATTTTCCAGAGAACACCAAATATGTTGTATTTGTCCTAAGGTTCACCAACACGGAGCTTCTTTTCCTAATAGTAGTATTCAAACCAATTATGCCTTCTAACTTTTTCATGTTGATATTTGGGGACCTTACAAAGTTATCACCTATAATGGTTACAAATTCTTCCTCACAATTATGGATGATTACAGAAGAACTACTTGGACTCACCTTTTACCGCACAAAAGTAACACTTTCCTTATTTTGAAAACCTTCATTGTTTTTGTCGAGAAACAATTTGGTCATCCTGTCAAAACCATAAGATCAGACAATGGGGGAGAGTTCTGTAGTGAGGATTCTAAAGCATTTTACATTCTCAAAGGCATTTCACACCAAACCTCCTGTGTAGACACACCACAACAAAATGGTGTAGTGGAAAGAAAACACAAACATTTCTTGGAAACAACCAGCGCATTATTTTTTCAATCTAATTTATCAAATCAATACTGGGATGAGTGCATTTTGACAACTACCTATTCGGTAAATCGATTCCCTTTAGCCAATATCGATTTCTCTATACCCTATCTAAAACTGTACAAGCATCAACCCTCCTACACACACCTCAAACCCTTCGGATGTCTTTGTTTTGTTTGAACTCCCAAGAGACAAAGATCCAAATTTGATCCTAGAAGTTCACCATGTGTGTTCATTGGGTATCCACATGGCACTAAAGGATATAAGGTCTTAGATATCTCCACTCATAAAATATTTGTTTCCAGAGATGTTGTTTTTCATGAAATGATTTTTTCCTTTCACCTTCCCACTACAAAATACCCTAACACATCCTTACATCTTCCTAAACCCTATTCCGACCCTCTTTTTTATCCCAAATCTAATTCATTTTCCCCGCCTACTCAAGTTATTCCCCAAAATTCCTCATCTCATTTCTCTCCAAATCCTCTTCATTTTCTCCTAGCTTCTTAGGATAATGTCCTTTCACCATCCTCGCCATCTGACTCCATCATGGATGCATCTAATTCTCCTACAATACAATAAAGTCCCACAAATCCTTCACCTCCACATATTTCTACACAGACAATCCACTAGACATCATCACCCTCCAACATATTTGCACGATTATATTTGTCATTTTACAGATGTAGTGAGCCAATTTCCTTTCCTTGATGGTTTTGCCACCTCTTTTTTGCTCCAATTGCTTGTTCTACCAATTTATATTCCTCTCTCTCTCTCTGAACCTAAGACCTTTATTCACTTGTCTAAAGACCCAAACTGGATAAAAGCCATGAATAAAGAACTAGAAGCCTTAGCTACTAACAATACTTTGACTGTTGATGATTTACATGCAGGGAAAAAGGCAATCAGTTGTAAGTGGTTGTATAAGATAAAGCTTAAAGCCAATGGTTCCATTAAGAGGTACAAAGCTAGGCTTGTGGCCAAATTAAGGATACACACAACAATATGGTTTGGATTTTGAAGAAACATTCTCACTAATGGTACACATGAACAAAATCAAGACACTTATCTCTCTCGCCTTGCATAAAGGTTGGAAGATTTATCAGCTCGATGTTAACAATGAATTCCTGCATGTCGAGTTATCTGAGGAAGTGTATATGCAAATGCCAGATGATGTTTCTAACCCAAGCAACAAAGTTTGCCTCTTGCAGAAAAGTATCTACGGCCTCAAACAAGCCTCCAGACAGTGGTTTCATAAATTGTCCACTACATTGGTTTACCTAAATTTTGTCCAGTCAAAATATGATTCTTCTCTCTTTCTTCAACGTACAAGTTCAAGCCTCATAATAATTGTAGTTTATATGGACGATATAATGGTCACCAGGTCCATTTTTTCTGTAATTGAACATATGAAACAAACAGTGCATTCTTTGTTCAACATCAATGATTTTGGGCAATTCAACTATTTTCTTGGCATGGAGGTGAACTACCAGACTGATTCTCTAATTCTCAATCAAAGTTTTTTTTTGCTCAAGAGCTAATTAAGGATGATGTCGTTGTTGCATTGGAGCACGTACTCCTTCCACCCCTCTTCCTCTCAACTTCAAATTCGGTGTGCATGGTACAAGAGATTCTCTTTCTGATTCCTCTTTGTTTCAAGCATTGGTTGAAAAACTTAATTATCACACAAATACTCGCCCAAACATCTCCTTCGCAGTCCAAATCTTCAGTCAGTTTCTTTAGAAACCATAGACTTCACATATGGATGCTCAACTTCATTTGATATGACATGTCAAAGGGACTTTCCACATTGGTATTGTTTTTCACCCAGGAGATCAAATCCAGTTACATGCCTTCTCCAACATCGATTGGGTAGGTTGTCCCACAACTCGTCGTTCAGTGACTTGTTATGTTGTTCTTTATGTGTACAACCCCATTGCTTGGTTATCCAAGAAACAAGCTACTGCTTTGAGAAGTTCATCTGAGGCAAAATATCGAGTCATGTCCCAAGCTACAACCGAAGTCACTTGGTTGGTCATTCTTCTTCAAGAACTCGGTGAGACAAATTTACAATATGTCACACTCCACTGTGACAACAAATCTGTCTTTTACATTGTCAAGAACCTAGTCTTCCACGAAAGAAAAAAAAACACTTAGAGATCGACTGTCATTTTACCCGTAAAAAGGAGACGGATGGCTTGCTCCAACTTTCTTACTTGCCCACTTTGAATCAACTTGTAGATGTTTTGACTAAGATTCTTCCTTCTGCTCATCATCATGATCTGCTTGTCAAGTTGGCCATGCTCACCAACTCTTCCCATGCTTCAGCTTGAGGGGGATTCTTAACTATACAAGTCTCTAATCTAAAACGCAGAGTTTCAATTTGCCAGTTGTAAGCAACTTTTCTTCCTCCTTTGTGTATATACGGACTTCTCTAAAAGTTTGCTTTCCTTTGTAGTGAAATTACTTGAATCATTCCATCCCAACTTATGTTAAATGCCAATTAATGAATAAGTTGTGATGATCTTATCACGCTTATAGGCCATATTATGAACTGCTTCTGAGGCTCCGATGGAAAGCAGGCCCGGCCTAGAAGCAAGGGCAAAAGGGGCGCCGGCCTAGGGCCTAAAATTTTTAGGGGCCCAATATATTTACGGAGTATGTATACTATTAATTGTATATGTACATTAGTAAAGTAGTCTAGTGGTTTGCACTCCAATACTTAATCATAATGCCCGGGTTCGAAACTCTCTTCCTCCACTTTTTTTTGTTTCTTTTTTAAAAGGCCCACTTTCAATATAAAAGGTCTATCAGATTCTCTTGTTAAACGGACGGACAACAGCCTCTACTTTTTTTAAAGCCCCACCAATATCACTTTTAATTTAAAAAGGCCCATTGATTTCTAAATTTAAAAATTTTAAATAAAAGAATATCTAAATAGGAAATTAATATATGTGTATATTGTGCCTATTCCCAATCTTCCATAATTTCCATTGTGTACGTTTGGGTCTGGGGAAGAGCCGAAGAACTTGAAGAGTTTGGCTCTTGGTTTGGAGCTCTGTTTTGGAGACGTTTGAATGAAGATGAATCAGATGATGAAAGGTAAACATCCCTATATATACCCTTCTCTTCTTTGTTGTATTTTAATTCAATCTCAAACTGCATCTCCTAATTATCATTCTCTTTTGTCCTCCAATTTTCCAATTAGGTTATACGAAAATTATGAAAATTGGCTATGATGATGCCAAATCAAGCTTATTTTGGAAGAGGTAAGTGAAATTTTTACAATTAGAATACTGGAATTCCAATCAATTTTTGTTATTGCAAGTTTTCTTTTGATTATTTATAATTAGGGATCCAAATTCCCATTTAAGTTGCCGAATTTGCTGTTGCACACTTGCACCTTGTACTGAAATTCTTTATTCCTTGTTGCACACTTGCATAGACGGCACAGTTGCACGTTGTAGCTTGTACTGAAATGGCCTGAATGCCTGATGCTATAGCTTATATGCTTATATTGCTATATTTTACAAATTGAAAAGACAGTGGCACAACCCGCATAACACAAAAACAATGACCAATATTTAGATTGTTAGTTTGAAAGATATTGATTAACAAAGTTTTAAGTTTTAAGTTTTAAGTTTCAAATCCGTGTAAAAAAAGTCTCGTGATAAATAGATTAATTAACAAAGTAAGTAGACAGTAGACAGTAGTCAATGAACTTTGAATTTAGTTTAGTTTATATTATTAATTTATTATATATATTGGGTGATTATATAGAATTTAGTTAATTATATATATTGCCATATTGGGTAGAAATTTTATTAAAAAAAACTGAAATTGGATATTATTTTGGCTTTCACAAATCCTAATATGCGTAGTTATATATTGTTTGTTGATGTGTATTTTTGTTAATGTGTATTATTTCATTCTTTTGGCTTTTACAGGTGCTTGACAAATAATTTACTTCTGGGGTATAGCTTGGACTTATTCTTCTTTCTGCTTTTAAGGTGTTGTTGTTCTATTTTTATTATTATTATTCTCAAAAAATTTGTTATAATGTTGCCTAAAAAGCATTTACTTGGAAATCAAAAATGAAAAAAAGAAAGAAAATTGGCTGAAAAATTCATAGAACCACAAAAAGGAGCTATAGATAAGTTTGTCTTAAAACAAACGGGTCATTCTGAGGGTTCTAATGGACTAGATGTACCTAATGTGGAGCATTCTGATGAAAATGTAATAGATAATAATCAGATCAATGAGGATATTAGTCATTTCAGTGAGCATGATGTTGTACATAATATGACAAATGTTGAAATTTAAATGTTGATGAGCAATTCACCCTTCCTTTAGATATATATGATCCTAGAATTGGGAAAATCTGGACAACAAATCTAGAGACATTTTAGTTGAAAAGGGGCCTATTAGAGAACTGAATCTTGTGTTTCCCTTAGATAATATTTCTAGGCGTTTTTCTTATGCTTATTATTCTAGAAAGTTAAGTAATGGGTAGACTAGTGATAGAAAATGGTTGGTTTACTCAAAACATGTGGACAAAATATATTGTTTTTGTTGTAAGATGTTTAAATCAGCTGGTAACAAAAGCTTATTAGCAAATGATGGATACAAAGATTGAAAGCATCTTAGTGATAGACTTGGACAACATGAGAATAGTGTTGAGCATATGACTAACATGAACACTTGGAATGAATTAAGAATAAGGCTGGACAAAAATCAAACAATTGATAAAGATTTGCAACAAGAAATTACAAAGGAGAAAGAGCGGTGGAGAAATGTTTTACGGAGGATAGTTTATGTTGTCAAATGTCTTGCAAAAAATAATTTGGCTTTTCGAGAATCACATGAGAAACTTTACCAAGAGAGTAATGGTAACTTTTTAGGATTGGTTGAGATGATTGCAGAATTTGATTTGATTATGCAAGATCATATTAGACGCATTCAAAATCATGAGATTCATCATCATTATTTGGGTAATAAAATTCAAAATGAGTTGATTTCTCTTTTGGCTCATAGTGTTAAGAGTTTTATCATACGACTCATCAAAAGGGCAAAATACTTTTCTGTAATTCTTGATTGTACCCCGGATTTGAGTCATCAAGAACAAATGACTTTAATAGTACGATGTTTGAATATGTCAAATGGCAAAATACAAATAGAGGAGTACTTTTTAGAGTTTTTGGTTGTGAATAATACATTTGGGATAGGACTCTTTAATGAATTAATTAATGCATTTAAAACTCTTGATCTTAATATTGATGATGTGAGTGGACAAGGGTATGACAATGGCTCTAATATGAAAGGGAAACACCAAGGGGTTCAAAAGAGATTGCTTGAAATAAATCCAAGAGGATTATATATGCCATGTGCTTGTCATAGTCTTAATCTTACACTTAGTGATACGGCACATTCTTGTGTTAAAGCTATTTCATTTTTTGGAGTTGTACAACGCATATATACACTATTTTCGAGTTCTCCTAAAAGATGGAAGATTTTACTCTATAATGTCCCAAGCTTAACATTGAAATCTTTATGTAATACTCGTTGGGAGAGTCGAATAAAAAGTGTTAAGACAATTAGATTTCAAGCTTCTGGAATAGAATTGGCTTTATCGGAATTGTGTACATCTTGTGATGATGCCAGGTCAAAAAGTGAAGTTGAAAGTTTGGCAACTGCAATTGAAAATTTTGAGTTTTTACTTGGCATGGTTATCTGGTATGACATTTTACTTGCTATAAACATGGTTAGTAAAAAGCTGCAATCTAAGTCTATGTGTATTGACTCTACGGTAACACAATTGGAAGGTGTAATGTCATATTTTGAAACTTATAGAAATGAAGGGTTTGTCTTGAGTGTGAACACTGCCAAGAAACTCACATTAGATTTAAATATAGAGCCTACTTTTCAAACAAAACATCCAATGTTTAGAAAAAAATAGTTTGATGAAAATGAGCATGAGGAAGAAATGCAATCACCTGAGGAGTCCTTTAGAGTTAATTATTTTCTTGTTGTTGTAGACATGGCAATTGCTTCATTAAAAACTAGATTTGAGCAACTAAAGATGCTTGAAAGTATTTTTGGATTTTTACTTACTTCAGAGAACTTAAAGATGTTGAATGATAATGAGCTTAGAGAATGTTGTGTAAGATTTCATACTACTTTTACTCATAACAATGTGTTAGATGTTGATTTAGATGAACTTTTTTCAGAATTGAAAGTGTTACAAATGTGTTTACCTGATGTGGATATGTCAACTATTGAAATTCTTGAATTTGTTAAAGTTGCAGATTGTTATCCAAATGTTTCAATTGCTTGTCGTATTTTATTGACTGTTCCTATAACTGTAGCATCAGCTGAAAGAAGTTTTTCCAAGTTAAAGTTATTGAAAACCTATTTAAGGTCATCTATGTCACAAGAAAGGTTGAATGGTTTGGCTATTTTAAGTATTGAAAAGGATATGCTAGAAAGTTTGGATATCGATACTATTATTGATGACTTTGCATCTAGGAATGCTCGAAGAAATCGTTTTACATGATCATTTACTTGATTTTTTTATGAATGGTGTCATGGAGTGTTGATTATTCCCGAGAATGCTAGTGATTTGTGGATTTGTTGTTCCTGCTATCTGTTGTTGTTAGAGTGTTGATTATAGCTACTATATGTAATAATGTTGTTGTGGAGCTATATACGTTGTTGTTATAGCTTTGTGTTGTCTTTGTTTTTATCGCGGATATTCAACATTTTCTGGTATAATATGCAACTTTACATTATTTTTAATATTAATCATATGACTTTTTTAAGTAGTATATGTGTTAAGTAAGTAACGTATAAGGGCCCACAATTTTCTTTCGCCCCAGGGCCTCTAAAATGTCAGGACCGGGGCTGGTGAAAAGATCAAAGATATAAGGAACACATGCAACAATTGCATAGAAAATGTCATTTGTACGTGCTACCTATAAGGACTTTGCTGCATGCATATGAATGGATGCTGCTTTTCAAATCCATCCTTACTATGAAAATACATATATCCATCAAGGGGTTGGTTTGTCATTTCCAAGCTAGGAGTGCTGTTGGAACATTGATGTTCCCTCTAGTTTTTATGATGATAAACTCAAATGCATTTGATGGGTTTTTAGTGTGACTATGAGTTTCAGGAAACGATTGAATCAAAGGAACGATGAAAACCAGTGAAGAGTCAAAACAGAGAAGACAAGGAACATAGAAGCCAACAATGACAAAACAACATGCTGGAACGAGAGAAAAGAAGAGACGCGTGTTGGTGATCAGAATAGAAAAGGGAACAGCGCAAGGAACGAAGGACACACGCTGTAAACCCTAGCGTCTACCGAATCTCTGTTTATGGAAACAGACTTTGGAGAAGTAACTTGGGCCGCAAGGAAAATATCTCATTGGAGATATTGTGGTTAGAATAAATTAGAAAAGATTGTATAGGATTATTTTATCTTATTTCCTTAAGTAAAATTAGGGTAAATAAGAGAAAATACCTAGACTATATATTAGAGAGTTGCCAACTTCATTTGATACACGGAACACAGAGCATTTTCAGTGAGCAGAGCATTCGAAAGAAGAAGAACACTTACAAGGATGAGACTTTTGGTGAGTTGAGTACTTGTTAGGGTTTTGATTGTCTTAGGTGTTGTTAGGAACGTTACATCTAGAAGTCTAGATATCTAGGAGTAAACTAGATTGAGATAAGACTTGCTTGATTGTAATTTCGGGATTAATAACACAAGTAGACATTCAAAATCCTACTAGGGAAACCTAGAGGTAGAGGTTTTTCTTAGTCAACTAGTTGGTTGATTAAGTTTTCCTCTCTAAGGAACTGAGTTCGTTACTTTGCTATTCTGTTACTATTTTCCGCTGCCGAAGGAACAGTTCTACCGTTCCTTGTACTAACACACTCGATTCTACAATTGGTATCAGAGCAGGTTTGTTCTAGATTGTGTGTTACTTACAGATTTTTAGGTAACGATGGCTCCTAGCACTGTCGAAGTTGGTTTGAACTCTTCAAGGCATCCTCTCTTGCTCGCTGGCCAATATCAACATTAGAAGACACTATTCATCAAGTGGGTGCAAAGCAATGATTACCAATGCTGGTTGGTGATCTCTCTTGGAGATATCGATATTGTTGATATTGAGAAGAAGAAGAAGAAACTGAAGAAATGGGATCAAGACGATATCCAAATCATGGAGAACAACTGCAAAGCAGCCATGCTCATTAACAATGCTCTTAACCAGCAAGATGTGCAAAAGCTTCAGTCTTGTGAATCTGCCAATGCTAAGTGGCTCGCCCTGAAACAGATGTACATGGGAAGTAAGGACCTTCTTGAGATTGATCGTTTCACTACCAAGAAGGATTTCTACAATTTCAAAATGGAAGACAAGGAAGATGTGAGTTCCTACCAAGCCAGGTTTGAGAAAATCACTGCAAACTTGACTGCTCACTCAGTCACTGATGAAGAAATCCTCCCTGACGAGAAAATCCTTATTATCATTGATGGGCTTCCTCATCGTCATACGATGACCAAGGCCATTCTAAAGGAGAATCCCAACACTGTCAAACTGACGTTCCATGAGGTCTTTAGCAAGATCCAGAAGTATGACAATGAAGAGAAGGCTGTAAGAAACAAGGATTCCAAAGAAAAGGGAATCGCTTTGATGGTTGGAAAGGTTGTTGACAGGATTGAGAACAACCTCGATGACAATGATGGCTCCGATGATCCTGAGGTGGTGCTGCTAACCAAAGTCAAGCGTTCCCTCTACAACAAAGGAAGAAACAGTAGAGGCGGGAACGGTGAGACTCGTGACATCAAGGACATCACATGCTACAACTGCAATGAAAAGGGTCACTACTCTAGTTCATGCCCAAAACCCAAGAAACCAAGCAAACCTTCTGGGAACGATGAGAAGAAAGCTTTCGTTGCAGTGTGGGGGCAATGAGGATGAATCAGATGGTGAAACCCTAAAGCCTGGAGTGGCAAAATGTGTGCAATGGCCATCAACGACTCTTCTGAGGAACTCGAGGTAAATCCTGAAACATTCTTGAAATCTCTTGTGAATTATTATAAGAAATCATTGATTGCCCTCATAAGAGAAATGTACACTAAGAATTTGAAAACACAAGAGGAACTTGCTAACTCTGAAGATGAGTGTAGTAGTCTAAAAGAAAATCTTTCAAAAACTGCTAGTAGCTTAATTGTTCCTTGTTCTTCATGTGATGCTAATCATTAGGAACTTCAGAGGTTAAGAAATGAAAAAAGTCTCTTTGCTTATGAATGAAGTCTCTAATAATACTGATGCAAGGAGTATAGCTGGACCAACTAAGCTTGAGGAACAGGTGTCTGAGATGAGAGCCTATGTTCACAAGATTCATTCTGTGCTTATGGAACAGAAAGCTGAAACTGACAACATTAAGTTCGTTGAAGCAAGGTATGGCATTGGTTATACAGGTTCCAAGCAAAAAGAAGATAATCCATCTATTCTGGAACTACGTGAAGCAAGAGACAGGGAACTTCAAGATGCTAGAGAGAAGAATCGCAATCTTGAGGAACGCATCAAAGTCCTTGAGAGTGGTCTGGATGAAACTCAGTCATGGTACACTAGACAACCTGCCCACAAGATTTTTCTCAAGCAGTCTCAAGGGACGCAATCCAACGTTCCGTGTCCTGAACGTGCAAAACAACGCAAGAGTGTTATTCCCAACAAAAAGTACGTTCAAATGGAACAATTAAAGCTGTGTTGGTATTGTGGGGACAACAGACATGTACGGAGAGACTGTGAAAAGAAAAGGAAGTTCTCTGAAGAGAACACAAAGAGAAGGAGCAGTAGGAGTAACAATGTGAACTTGAATGACTTCTATGATGAGTCACATGTGCATAATCATAATCATAATCATGCTAGATCTAGGAAGAAAACTGTTGTTAATGTTAGAACTATTCCTAGGGAACAATTGCATTATGTGTCTCGACCAGGTAAGGCTAAGCCTGCCTGGGTCGCCAAACCTTAGCTTTTTCTGTGTAGGCTGAAGTGAGGGGGAACGAGAGGTGGTACATTGACAATGCTTGTTCATGCCACATGACCGGAAAGGAATATCAAGAGATGCAGTGAAATCATTAGAACAGGCAAAACAAAACTAAACTCCAGTATCACGGTAAAATAGGTCAGTTTAGTTCATGAACTTGGTTTTAGTTTGTTGAGTGTTGCACAGCTTTGCGACCAAGGGAACAACAAGACGGTCTTCACTTCACAAGAATGCTACGTCAAAGATCGTGAAACCAAGAACATAATTTTGAGAGGAGTCAGATTCAAGGATGTGTACATTGTGGACAAAAATTTCAAGCCAAAGGAGGTTCTATGTTTTGCGTCTATAGCTGATGAGACGGAACTGTGGCATAGAAGGCTTGGACATGCAAATCTTTGACTCATCCACAAGCTGTATACCAAGGAACTTGTTCGTGGTCTTCTCCATGTTCAATCAGAATTCCACGGTGTATGTGATGCTTGTGTAAAAGGGAAAAAGACCCGTTCCTCTTTCAAGGTTAAACCAGATGTAACAACCTCTCATCCTCTAGAACTGATTCATATAGATCTCTGTGGTCCCATGAGGATAAGAAGTCACGGTGGGAATAGGTATGTTTTCGTAATTGTCGATGATTATTCTAGATTCACTTGGACAATTTTTCTGTCTTCGAAGGATGAAGTCTTCTCTGAGTTCGAGGCATTCATCAAGAAGGTGGAAACAAGCTTAGGAAAGAAGCTGAAGGCTATAAGGTCTGACCATGGAACGGAGTTTGAGAACTCCATGTTCTTCAACTTCTGCGAGGAACGTGGTGTGTCTCATGACTTCTCCGCACCTAGGACACCACAATAGAATGTGGTTGTGGAATGGAAGAACATAACTCTGGAAGATATGGCAAGAACTCTCCTCATTGCAAGCAACCTTCCAATAATCTTATGGGCAGAAGCGATTAACATTGCATGGTATATTCTCAATCGTGCCATGCTCCGTCCCTTATTGAATAAAACTGCCTATGAACCAATGAGGGATCGCAAGCCCAATATTTCCCACTTGCGTGCTTTTGGATACAGGTGTTACATTCACAATAATGGGAAGGATAACTTAGGGAAGTTTGACCCACGAAGTAATGAAGGAATTTTCTTGGGATATGCAAAGGCAAGCAAGGCCTACAGAGTATACAATAAGAGGCTTCACAAAATTGAGGAAAACATTCATGTCGTCTTCGATGAGAACTCAAAATGTTCCAATGGTGAGTTCGAAGCAATGTCCCCAGAGGAAGGTTATCCAAGAATGCAACGTGAAGATTATGATGATGAAGACAACGGTCCTTCTTCACGACCTAATGCAGGTCATGGGAATGGTCCTTCCAATACTACTAATGAGTCTCCATCCTCTCCAGACTCTTCTAGTCCTGACGTCTCTTCTAAGGAGGATACTTCAAGTGATTCTGCACAAGATGCAAATGTTCCCTCTTCATCCAATGTTGATTCAACAATCATGCCTCTACCTAATACAGAAGCCTCTATCACTGTTCCAACTGGAACTTCTGGTGATATTATTATTGTTGATTCTCAAAGTGATGACGATGGAACGGACAAATTTGAAGATGCCCAGTTTCATCCATCTTCAACGGACGACTCTGAGATACAACCTGATGACCCTTCATTACTCGTATCAAAGAGTGTTCAAATTCAAAAGGCTCACCCCACTCATAATCTGGTCACACCTTTTGGTGAAAGAGGTTTGCGTTCTAAACTGAATATGTTTTGTGCTTTCCATGCATTCATCTCTCTTGTAGAACCCAAGAATATCAAGGAAGCATTGAAGGAATCAGACTGGATCGTAGCTATGCAAGAGGAGCTATATCAATTTGAGAGGAACAAAGTCTGGAGGCTCGTTCCTTTGCCTCGCAACAAACATGCCATTGGGACTCGATGGGTGTATAGGAACAAGCTTGATGACTCTAGGGTAGTCACAAGGAACAAAGCAAGGCCGGTTGCTCAAGGTTACAATCAACAAGAGGGGATTGACTATGATGAGACGTATGATCCAGTGGCTCGCATTGAAGCTATTCGTCTTCTTATAGCCTATGCCGCTCACAAAGGTTTCACTTTATACCAAATGGATGTCAAGACTGCGTTCCTAAATGGATATATTCAAGAAGAGATATATGTGAAGCAACCCCCTGGCTTTGAAGATGCCAATTTTCCCTCGCATGTATACGCTTTGGATAAGGCACTGTATGGTCTTAAGCAAGCACCTCATGCTTGGTATGATAGACTTGCACAGTTCCTTCTCTCCAACGGATATCGTCGATGAACGAATGACAAAACCCTATTCCTTTTGGAACAAGAAGGTAAGATTCTGGTAGTTCAAGTCTATGTTGATGATATTATTTTTGATTCCACTAACCCTGCTCTTGTAGAAAAGTTCAAAAATCTTATGAGTAGTGAGTTTGAGATGAGCATGATTGGGGAATTATTTTTTTTCCTCGGATTACAAGTTACTCAGACTAAGGAAGGAATGAAAATACACCAAAAAAAGTACATCAAGGAGCTGTTGAAGAAGTATGGTATGGATACTGCCAAACCTATCGTTACTCCTTTTTCTCCTAACACTCGCTTGGATGCAGATCTTAATGGAACAAACATTGATCCTACCATGTATAGAGGCATGATTGGTTCTCTCCTCTATCTCACGGCCAGGCGGCCAGATATTTTGTTTAGTGTGTGTCTCTGTGCTAGATTTTAGGCTAATTCAAAGGACTCACACTTGAAGGAAGTCAAGCGAATCTTTCGATACCTCAAAGGAATAGACCATCTCTGTCTATGGTATCCCAAGAACTGTGTTTTCAACCTTGTTGGATTCACAGATGCCGACTTTGTTGGGCACGTAGTAGATCCCAAAAGCATTTCTGGAACGGCACAGTTCCTTGGGCCCTGTCTCGTTTCATGGGGTTCCAAGAAGCAAAACTCTGTGGCCCTCTCCACTGCAGAAGCTGAATACGTCACCGCAGCAAGTTGTTGTGCTCAGGTATTGTGGCTTAAACAACAACTGGAAGACTATGGTATGTCTCTTGGCACCGTTCCAATTATGTGTGACAATACTAGTGCCATCAACATCTCTAAAAATCCAGTTCATCATTCACGTACTAAGCATATTGACATTCGTCATCATTTCCTACGTGATAATGTTGACATGGGCTTTATCAGAATGGAACATTACAGGACTGGAAATCAAGTGGCAGACATCTTCACCAAAGCACTAGACAAAGGTCCATTCGAGTATCTTCGATTACTCCTTGGCATGATCTCTCTGAATTGAGGACCTTCATACCCATTATTCCCTCAATTCTTGGCTAACTTGTTTCACAGATTTCATGAAGTTCCTTGTTTACTGGCTTCTCATGACATAAATTTTCATGATTTTTGTGTGTTCGAATTGCCTTGTCTTAGGGTCTAGATACTTTGTCTTTTGATTTGTGTTGAATTACTTGATTGCATGCTAACATCTTACTTAAAGACCCAAAACAACCAATTTGATGAATTGAACCCTCATTACAAGACCACATAATAATTGGTTGTACTGCCTACCTTAGCCGCGATTCAGGTAAACATTCCCTATGATCCCTCTTTGCTAAACCTTTACTGGGAATAATTATGTGAGTTGTTTTTCTCCTTACCACATGTTTGGATATACTATATTTTGTGTGAACCCAACATTGAAATATCCAGACAAGCCTCGCAAGCACTCTCGGTCTCAGGGGGAACGACGATTGTTGCTCAGATTAAGGGGAAACAGCCTGTATGGAACGGCTGTTTGGTTCCACTGAAGGCGAACTCCACACTGAAAGGCTGACTCTGGCTCAGCGCATCGCCTTCCACATCATCTCCAGAGCTGTGGCACCCCATCAGGAGTGACGCAATGCCATCACCTTGTGTGACTTGCTTCTGCTTGATCGGTTTCTGAGAAGGGAGAGAATTGATCTTCCCCGTGTTATTCTGTGTCATATGGTTCGATGCAAAGCCATGTCCCATTCTTTAGCCTATCCAGGCCTGGTGAAGATGTTGTTGCTTCGAGATGAAGCTCATCTTGAAGAAAATGAAGTGTCTCTAGGGAGTGAGTTGGATTCTGCCAGTGTGGAGAAGATTAAGTTTAAGGGTGATTCCAACGGAACGGGCACTGCGACTGCAAAGAAAGCAGTTGGTGAAGGAACATCAAAGGGGAGCTCAGTTCAACACCAGATTCTTGCTGAGCTCAAGCAGTTGAACACCACAATGACATTGCTCTTAGATCACTTTCTGAGCAAAGCTGAAGACTCTGCTGAAGACCCTGAGATCTGAGTGCTCTTCGTTTCCCTCCTAGCCCATCTGATCTTCTGTTCTTGTTTTTATATGTTGCTATGTCTTTTGTGTGATTGTTCCTCATCTTTTGATATTAGGTGTCTATGTCCCTTTGCTTTGTACTTCGCCCTGCATTATGAATGAAATATTTTGTTTATGACTTGCATGTGTGTCAAGTCTGTGATCTTTTGATGATGCCAAAAGGGGGAAGTATGGAAAATGTGAAACCCAAGGAAGAGTTGATAACATAAGCTAGTGCTAAGGGGAGCGATAATGCTGCTTGAAGATAAATTCTCGATGAACTTTCTGAGGGGGAACAATGTCAATATTCTGAACATAGTATTTGTGTGATTAAATGTGAATTTGACTTCTTACTTGTCTATTTTGAACGTGCACATTTTGAAGGAGTTTGTCATCACCAAAAAGGGGGAAATTGTTGGAACATTGGTGTTCCCTCTAGTTTTGATGATGATAAACTCAAATGCATTTGATGGTTTTTTAGTGTGACTATGAGTTTGAGGAAACGATTGAATCAAAGGAACGATGAAAACCAGTGAACAGTCAAAACAGAGAAGACAAGGAACAGAGAAGCCAACAATGACAAAACAACACGATGGAACGAGAGAAAAGAAGAGACGCGTGTTGGTGATCAGAATAGAAAAGGGAACAACACAAGGAACGAAGGACGCGCACTGTAAACCCTAGCGCCTGCCGAATCTCTGTTTATGGAAACAGACTTTGGAGAAGCAACTTGGGCCGCAAGGAAAATATCTCATTGGAGATATTATGGTTAGAATAAACTAGAAAAGGTTGTATAGGATTATTTTATCTTATTTCCTTAAGTAAAATTAGGGTAAATCAGAGAAAATACGTAGACTATATATTAGAGAGTTGCCAACTTCATTTGATACACGGAACACAGAGCATTTTCAGTGAGCAGAGCATTCGGAAGAAGAAGAACACTTACAAGGACGAGACTTTTGGTGAGTTGAGTACTTGTTAGGGTTTTGATTGTCTTAGGTGTTGTTAGGAATGTTACATCTAGAAGTCTAGATATCTAGGAGTAAACTAGATTGAGATAAGACTTGCTTGATTGTAATTTCGGAATTAATAACACAAGTAGACTTTCGAAGTCCTACTAGGGAAACCTAGATGTAGAGGTTTTTCTTAGTCAACTAGTTGGTTGATTAAGTTTTCCTCTCTAAGGAACTAAGTTCGTTACTTTGCTATTCTGTTACTATTTTCCGCTGCCCAAGGAATAGTTCTACCATTCCATGTACTAACACACTCGATTCTAGAAGTGCTATATATAGGTCTCACTGTCATTTATAAGAACACTTCACATGCTGGACAAGTCATGTTGCCTGATGTACTTCATATGATAACAAAGAATCATAATTCTGTCGGTGTCAAAGAGTCAGATGGAAATGGAACTATAATGGATCAGAGTATACTGATGAAGAAATGTTGTTTGGAGAGACAAAGATGGTCAGTGCCATGATGCAAGGTCGATTAGGACATGGAGCGATTAGTGGTGCAATTTAAGTCATTAGTAATCTAGTCCCTAGTTTGATGACTTGTCTTATGTGTATGTCTAAATGAGGGAATATATGCATGTTGTTGGAACGATGATGTTCCCTCTAGTTTTGATGATGATAAACTCAATGGCATTTGATGGTTTTTAGTATGACTATGAGTTTCAGGAAACAGATGACTTAAAGGAACGATGAAAACCAAGTGAAGAATCAAAACAGAGAATACAAGGAACAGAGAAGTCAACAATGAGAAACAACACGCTGGAACAAATGAGAAAGAGAGACGCGCATTGTTGATCAGAAAAGGAAAGGGAACAACGCCAAGGAATGCATGACGCGCACTGTAAACCCTTGCGCCTGCCGAATCTTTCTTTTATGGAAACAAAGATTGAAGGAGCAACTTGGGCCGCAAGAAGATAATCTCGTTGGAGATATTCTGGTTAGGATAGATTAGTAAAGATTGTATAGGATTATTTTATCTTATTTTACTTAAGTAAAACTAGGGTAAATTAGATGGAATACCTAGACTATAAGATAGAAAGTTGCAAACTTCATTGAAAAAAGTGATTCACGGCATTTTCCACAGAGAAGAGCATTCGGAAGAAGAAAGAACTTACAAGCACGAGACTTTGGTGAGTTGAGTACTTGTTAGGGTTTTGATTGTCTTAGGTGTTGTTAGGAACGTTACATTCAGAGGTCTAGCTATCTAGGAGTAAACTAGATTGAGATAAGACTTGCTTGTTTGTAATTCTAGGATTAATAACACAAGTAGACTTTCAAAATCCTACTAGGGAAACCTAGAGGTAGAGGTTTTTCTTAGTCAACTAGTTGGTTGATTTAGTTTTCCTCTCTAAGGAACTTTGTCTGTTACTCTGTTATTCTGTTATGATATTCCGCTGCCCAAGGAACAGTTATACCGTTCCTTGTACTAACACACTCGATTCTACACATGTCATAATAAAATGATATATCATGGTCAAATGGATTTTTCAAGAACCAGATACCATTGGCTTAAACATTGTATTAGTTCATTTGGGAGTATATACTCATTTAGGAGTATATAAATATTTTCCTAAGCCATAATGAAAGAATTTTGTGAAATTGGTTAAGAAGATAGCCCGCCGGTATTTTATTGGAGACCAAGAAGTAAGTTCTCGATGATGACGAGTTTATTATAATAAGTCAATATTGAAGTATATTGGAATTCTTAGGTTTTGGAGACTTGTGCATACCATAGAATCGAGTGTGTTAGTACAAGGAATGGTAGAACTGTTCCTTGGGCAGCGAAACATAATGACAGAAAACAGAGTAACGGTAACAACGTTCCTTAGAAAGGAAAACTCAATCAACTAACTAGTTGACTGAGAAAAACCTCTACCTCTAGGTTTTTCCTAGTAGGATTTTAAATGTCTACTTGTGTTATTAATCATGGAATTACAATCAAGCAAGTCTTATCTCAACCTAGTTTACTCTTACATATCTAGACTCCTTGTGTAACGTTCCTAACAACACCTTAGACACCCAAAACCCTATCAAGTACTCAACTTACCAAAGCTTCGTACTTGCAAGTGTTTCTTCTCTTTTCTTCTTCTTCTTCTCTGAATGCTTCAACTCTTGGAAATGTTGCGTTCGTGTGTCTCAAATGAAGGTCACTTCTTTCCTTACTTCTAGTCTAAATTATCCTATTAATTTACCTTAATTTTACTTAAGGAAATCAAATCAAATATTCCTAAACAATCTTTTTACAATCTTTCTTAATAGATAGATCTTCAACAAACTACTTCGTTGCGGCCCAAGTTGTTTCCAAAAGATCTATTTCCAATAATAAAAGATTCGGCAAATCGGTAAGGCTAACAGCGCGCGCGTCTCATCGTTCATTGGTGTTGTTCCTTTCCATTTTCCTTCTCACAAACGCGCGTCTCATTTCTTTCTTTTGACTCATGCGCGTTGTTCCATTATTGACTTCTTTGTTCCTTGCAAATTCTGTTTCGATTCTACATATGGTTTTCATCGTTCATTTTCTTTCACTACGTTCTTGAAACTCATAGTCACAATAAAACCATCAAGTGTATTTGAGTTTAACATCATCAAACCTAGAGGGAACATCATCGTTCCAACAATTTCCCCCTTTTTGGTGATGACAAACTCCTTCAAAATGTGCATGTTCAAGACAGACAAGTAAGAAGTCAATCACATTAAGTCAAGTATATTCAATGATCAATGTATTGACAAAGTTCCCCCTCAAAAAGTACATATAAAGATTTACCTTCAAGTTGCGTCAAAATTCTCCTTAGCACTATCTTTTGTTATGAACTCTTCATTGAGTTTATCTCACATTTCCACACTTCCCCCTTTTGGCATCTTTAAAAGATCACAGTACAAGCATAAAGTATAAACTAATTCGCATATCATGATAAAACAATTCATTCATTAAGCAGGAAAGCATTACAAAGCTAAGGAACAAAACAAGCAAAGTCAAAAGATAAGGGAAAACTACGCAGAAGACATATAAACATAGAAAATCGAAGAACAGAGGGAAAGACGGGCTAGATAGTAACATAGGACACTCAAGTCTAAGGGTCTTCTTCAACTTCCTCATCCTTTCTCAAGAAATGATCCAAAAGGAGCTTCATCATGATGTTCAACTGTTTGAGCTCAGCAAGGACCTGATGATACACTAAGACACTTTCTTTGATGTTCTTTCGTTGAGCTACCCTTGACGTTCTTTCGTAAGCAACTTTCTTTGCAGTAACAATGCCCGTTCCATTGGTATCTCCCTTGAACTTCATATTTTCCACATTGGAGGAATCTAACTCACTTCCTAAAGACACTTCATTCTCTTTGCGTTACATCTCATCACGAAGCAACAACATCTTCACCAGTCCAGGATAATGAGACTAGGCTTTGCACCGATCCATGTGACACAAAATCACTCGAGGGAGATCAATCTTCTCCTTTCTCAGAAATCGATCAAGAAGGAACAGATCACACAACGTGATAGTGTTGTGTTTTTCATGACGAGGTGCAATAGCCCTGGAGATGATGTGGAACGCGATTTGCTGAGCAAGTCTCAACCTTTCAATGTGCAGTTCCCCAATAGTCGAACCAAACAACCTTTGCATACATGACAACTTCTCCTCATTCATCTCTGTTGGAACGATGATGTTCCCTCTAGTTTTGATGATGATAAACTCAATGGCATTTGATGGTTTTTAGTGTGACTATAAGTTTCAAGAAATAGATGATTTAAAGGAACGATGAAAACCATGCGAAGAGTCAAAACAGAATAAATAAGGAACAGAGAAGTCAACAATGTGGAACAACGCGCTGGAACAAAAGAAAAAAAGAGACGCGCGTTGTTGGACAGAAAAGCAAAGATAACAGCGCCAAGGAACGCATGACGCGCGCCATAACCCTTGCAACTGCCGAATCCTTCTTTTATGGAAATAAATATTGAAGGAGCAACTTGGGCCGCAAGAAGATAATCTTGTTGAAGATATTCTGGTTAGGAAAGATTAGAATACCTAGACTATAAAAGAGAAAGTTGCAAACTATAAAAGAGAAAGTTGTGCTGGAACAAAAGTATAGGATTATTTTATCTTATTTTCCTTAAGTAAAACTAGGGTAAATTAGATAGAATACCTAGACTATAAAAGAGAAAGTTGCAAACTTCATTTTAACAAGTGATTCACGGCATTATCCACAGAGAAGAGCATTCGGAAGAAGGAAAGAACTTACAAGGACGAGACTTTGGTGAGTTGAGTACTTGTTAGGGTTTTGATTGTCTTAACTGTTGTTAGGAACGTTGCATTCAGAGGTCTAGATATCTAGGAGTAAACTAGATTGAGATAAGACTTGCTTGTTTGTAATTCCAGGATTAATAACACAAGTAGACCTTCGAAATCCTACTAGGGAAACCTAGAGGTAGAGGTTTTTCTTAGTCAACTAGTTGGTTGATTGAGTTTTCCTCTCTAAGGAACCTTGTTTGTTACTCTGTCATTCTGTTACTATATTCCGCTACCCAAGGAACGATTCTACCGTTCCTTGTACTAACACACTTAATTCTACAATTGGTATCAGAGCAGGTTTGTTCTAGATTGTGTGTTACTTACAGATTTTCAGGTAACGATGGCTCCTACCACTGTCGAAGTTGGTTTGAACTCTTCAAGGCCTCCTCTCTTGCTCGCTGGACAATATCAACATTGGAAGGCTCTCTTTGTCAAGTGGGTTCAAAGCAATGACTACCAATGCTGGTTGGTTATCTCCCTTGGAGATCTTGAGATTGTTGATCTTGAGAAAAAGAAAAAACTAAAGAAATGGGATCAAGAGGATCTCCAAATCATGGAGAAAAACTGCAAGGCTGCCATGCTTATCAACAATGCTCTTAATCAACAAGATGTGCAAAAGATTCAATCTTGTGAATCTGCCAATGCTAAGTGGCTTGCCCTGGAACAGATGTACATGGGAAGTAAGGATCTTCATGAGATTGATCGTTTCACTGCTAAGAAGGATTTCTACAACTTCAAGATGGAAGAGAACGAAGATGTGAGTTCTTACCAAGCCAGGTTTGAGAAAATCACTGCAAACTTGACTGCTCACTCTATCAATGATGAAGAAATTCTTCCCGATGAGAAGATCCTTATTATCATTGATGGGCTTTCTCATCGTCACGCAATGACCAAGGCCATTCTAAAAGAGAATCACAACACTGTCAAACTGACGTTCCATGAGGTCTTTAGCAAGATTCAGAAGTATGAAAATGAAGAGAAGGCTGGAAGAAACAAGGATTCCAAGGAAAAAGGAATCGCTTTGATGGTTGGTGATAGGTGCCATTTCATGCACCTTTACTAGCAACTATTAGCATTATTTGGAGGAGTTTATGATAAGATTTGAGGCTAAGTCTGTAATCCAGAAGATGTGGGAAGAATTGAAGATATCCAGGGATTTACAGCTTAGATGGAGATGATGAAGATGGATGAGAATCTGCTGGAGATTAATTGGAGAAGACTACCAACACTTGGTAGTAATGAAGAGCAGAAGAGAAGAAGAGCTGAAGAGAGGACTGGGCGAGTGTCACTGCCCCGCGCCAGAGCCACCGCGACCCGACGGTGGATCTCAGAGAAGGAACTGACGCCCCGCGGTAGGCACGTCACGCCTCGCGACCATCAGAAGACATTATTTCCTTTTATGCATTTTCGGACTTTCTTATTTCTAGTATTTTATTTCCCTTGCTATTTTAATTAGGTTAAACTTATTTCCTAAGCCTATTTAAGACCTCTTTCTAGGTTAAGAGGCAGAGAACTTTTTGATATTTTTACTTTCATCATTATCGTTGTTTTTCTCATTAGGGTTTCATTTACATCTGAATGGAGCACTAATTTCCCTTTGTTCTATTGATGTGGCGAAGACCTACCCACAAGTGTATGGGGTCAGTTGTAGCTATTCAAGTGTCGTTCCCACGAGGACAATGTAGTACCTTTTGTAACTAAACTGGCAAGCTAAGCCACAAGAAAGGTTTGTTCAATTAACTAAGAAATAATGATTGCAAAGGTAAATGAATTCAACTGATGGGAAAATATCTAGGATTAAGGATCCCCACAATAATGCATTGGTAAACTTATGTGTGTTTATCTCAGAATAGCATGAACTCGTTTGACGGTAAGTTATCAAATATCACTACTAATTCCTTTCAGACAATAGTAGACGTATCTAAACTCCAACTAACAATCGCTGTCGCGCAAAGCTAATCAAATTTAGACCCATTGAGCACTTAGAATCTAGGATAAAACCGGGTTAACATTCACTTTCGTGCTCCGTTAATTCCAGACTAACCTAGGGTTTCTATGATAACTTAGGACTCCGCAAGAACAAACAAGTTTATTCAGGTTCAATTCATAGTAATTCCAACAATAGTAATCTCCTTTCAGACTCATACCTTGTCTAATTCATTCATTAGGAATCTCCTTTCAAACTCAACCTAATAGAATTTCTAATTGATAAATAACCAATAGCAATAAGAACCATAGAATTGAATCAAGCAAGAATTCATGCTACCAATTCAGACAAACACAAATTGTAAATCTACCAATACATTATTGGGGTCACCCCAATCCTAGATAAAGGGGATTAGCCTAGCATGTTTGGGGAATCAATCAAGATCATTGTATAAATCAGAGAAATCATTCAAATAGATAGAAAGAAGAGAAATACTTGTTTTGATCCAAGAACAATCTCCAATCTTCAACCAAGAAAAACTCAACAAACACAACTAGGGTTTTTTTTTTTAGAGAGACTAAGTTCAGAGCATGAGAAAAAAGTGTTTGTAATTTCGTCCCCAAATCTCATAAAATAGGGCTGGAGACGTTTCAGCAGATGAAGAAAAACCGTTACGGAAGCTGACTCGGTCCACAACTCGACCGAGTTGTGGACCGAGTTGTCCACTGTTTTCCCAGCCCGGATAATATGCGCTGACTCGGTCCACAACTCGGTCGAGTTGTGGACCGAGTTGTCCACTCTCTTCTCTTGTCTTCAGTAACTTCGACCAAGTTCGCTGACTCGGTCCACAACTCGGCCGAGTTGTGGGCCGAGTTGTTCTCTGTTGTTCCTCTCATATTCGGTGGCTAAGCCGAGTTCGCTGACTCGGTCCATAACTCGGTCGAGTTGTGGGCCGAGTTGTTCTCTGTTGTCTTTGCTCTTCATAGCTTGGCCCTGACGACTCGGTCTAAAACTCGGCCGAGTTGTGGGCCGGGTTGTGGACTGTTGTTCCTTCGTCTTCACTAGCTCGGCCGGGCTTCCATTTTGAACTTTCCTCGTCTGATCTTGGCACTTGTATTTCGACCATGGCGCCATCTCTTCTAGTCGTCCACCCGAACATCTTCACTAGTAGCTCGATTTTCTTGAAAAGGCCTCCAAACGATCCTGAAATCACAACTACACAAGAGTAGACTCCGAACACTACAAAATCTATGAAAACCAAATAAAACTAAAATAAAAAGGAGCAAAACAAACCTATTTGAGAGAAATAAACATGATCTAATCTATCCTAAATGCATGCTATCAAATCCCCCAAGCTTGAACCTTGCTTGTCCCAAGCAAGTACATACATAATGGGTCCACAAAATATGCAAAGGTTGTTTCAATCCAAGAGACAAGTGAGCAATGACTATAAAAGTCCAAACAAATGACAACTCCCTTCTTAGCATGCTTCTCAATCAATGACAAGATGAAATTAGTACTTCTACTCTAGACCTCACCAAGATAAATTTAAAGTCACTCACACTCATGTGTTTCGGATATGTGTTTCGCTCAATTCTCTACTTTGAATGCTAACTACCATAAGCTTGCAAAAATATCTAGATCTCCACTGCTAGAACAATGCAAAACACAATCATGAGACATACAAATAGGGTTGTAATGGGGCCAAGGTATTAACATAGGGCATGGATAAATTTTGGCCATGTGGTGCTAAATCCAGGGAAAAGAACTTCACTAAAATAACACCAATCATATAATGATTTTACAATAAACTCAACTACAACCCAAACTAAGGATTCACCATTCTATTTTACGGGCTTCTTTTCTTCTTCTTCATTTTTTTTTTTTTTTAGAAGAGGGAAGCAAACTTTTATGAACCGAATGGTATAAAACCTTACAATCAATTTCTAATGATCACCCAACATTTTATGCAATTCCCCCAAGCTTAGTCCACTTCCACGTTAAGCAAACAAAAGTTCAATCCCCTGGATGGGAAGGATATATAAATAGGCTCGGATGCTTTTGTAGAGCTTTCAAAGAATAGGCTTTAAGGCTCAAAGGGCTTCAAGAAGAGGGAAATAATATTAGGGTGGTCAAGGAAAATATAAGACCGATAAAAATAAAAAAAATGTCTCAATCAAAATGTAATGCACATTAGTCCTAGATGCAGTCTCAAAGAGATATTGAAACAAGTTCTAGAGATAGCAAGCAAAGAGAGATCACACAAGAAAATAAGAGGACTTATGCAATTGTAGTCCAAGAAAGGCTAACAAGCTCACCAGGACATTTTGTCTAGAGTATTGGTCCTAACACATCTCAATCAAAGTCCACATGCTCAAGTCATTGTCAAAAGTTTGATCAATCATATCATGCTCATAATGAAATTGCGACATTAACAACCAAGGCATGTTAAGAGGATTCACGGATTATGTACCATTATAAGGACCCACAAAGGAACAAGCTGGGCAAATTTGCAAACCAAAAAAAAATGCAACTAATCAAGCAAACTACATGCAATGCAATGCAAATACACCCCTCCCCCAAGCTTAGACCCAACATTGTCCCCAATGTACAAAGTAAAGCGTAAGGAAAGAGGAGTACTCACAATTATTCTACTAGGGTGCATGCAGGGGCAACGAATCTACTCTCGCGGAGGTGGAGGACCGGGAAAGCGCCAACTATGGAAATCATCACGTAGATTATCAATGCGCGTGTTGACGTCAGCATGCATAGTGTCCATGCGTGTGTTCATAGCAGAAAAATCAGCCATCATGTCATGCTGCATAGTCTCGAGCATAGAATAGAGGCGTGGGTCATGGCCCTGTGAACCCTCAGCAGTTGTCTCATACTCATCATCCTCACCATCTTCTTCCTCATCAGCATCCTCCTCTCCTTCATCTCCCATGAGAGCGGGTGGACTAAGTTTAATCTGGGCGAGAGAAGGGTCATAAGGAAGAGGAGCGACTTTCCAATTGGCGTGCTGCTGGAGCGAGGTCCGCTCGGGATTAGGGAGACGTAGTAGTCGCCCACATGATGGAAGAGCCCAATACCAATTGTTGTGATATTGGTATAGCAACTTCATGTTGTTGAACATCGCGAAACCAATGGGCTGTGGGAGAGTACCATCACGGCGCCTGTCCAAATTGATGTTGAAATGCCGAGCTAGACGAGTCACCAACCCTCCTATAGCAATGTCCCCAACAGCCTTGTTGCTCACCAAGCTCATATGGCCCATCAGAAACCCAGCAGAATTGATTTCATGGCCATACAAGGCCGCACAAATGAGAATGACTTCTTTCTTGGCGGCACTGTTCTCGCCACCATCACCGCGGCCAAAAATGGTATGCGCCATGAAGAGGTGAAAGATTCGAAGGGCCGGGTTGCTTATGCTGGATGCCTTTGTCCTAGAAGCATCATAGGCGCCAGTTCCAATCTCGCCCCAGAACACGCCAGCGCGACAGAAATCAACTCTTCGCTCCCCCCGAGGAACCAATTTATCTGTGACGATAGGAAAACCGAAAATCGCATTCGCAGTTGCCAAATCGAGTTCCCTGTCAGTGTTTCCAAGGCGGAAAGTGCAGAGCCCAACTGAGGTTCTTTCGCCTTGCATGACCTGAGATTCAAAAGTGCTCAGGAATTCCAATGTGAGGCCCTTGTACGTCGGCTCCCGAAAATGAAGGAATTCTGTCCAGCCCAAATGTCCAGCCAACCACTCAATGTCACCCCGGATACCCAAAGCTTCAAGCAACTCGAAATCCAGAAATCGAGTGGGGATCAACTTCCGCTTCTTGATAAGCTCAAATTGGGTGATTTGTTTTTGCGATGTGAAGTTGATACCAAGTGACGCAGGAGAGTCCTCTCTAACACGAGGAAGAGGAGGACCCCTAGAGGAAGACGCAGACGCTTGTCGTTGTCATTTGGGGGCCATGATCAAATCCCGTACCTACACACAAAAGACAAGCAAACCAAGGCAAAGCAAAGCCACAAATATGTCGTCCCGGCAAGGACGACCAACAACAGTAGCACAAAGTTTACCAACAAGGTCCCCACAAGAAATTCAAATAAAGTTAGACAAAGATTTTACACGTGGACAAAACGACAAATTCAACCCACGGTTCAATTTGATACAAAATCCCCGCGCATAAAATTTTGTCTATCAAAGTGAAGGCACAAATCAAGTAATCCAACCAGCAAATACCTTCAATTTAACCCATATTCATCCCTAATTCAAGCAATTTCATCAATTTAGCATTAAAACCCTAGAAATTAATTAAGCCAAAAGGGGTAGAATTTGTACCACACTAAATCTGCAAGGGGTCTTCACGGGTGGTAGTGGTGGACGGTGAGGAGTTGCTGGCGGCCGGAGGAAGGGAGGAGCAGCGACGTAGACGGCTCGTGGAAGGAGAGCAGCGGTGGCGGTCTCGAGCAGATGGTCGGAGCAGCAGCGAGCGTAGGTGAGCGTGAGAGATGGGGGAGAGAGATGGATGTGGTGGTCACCCACCGGCGGTGAGCGTGAGAGATGAGGGAGAGATCGGTGAGGGAGAGAGATGAGGTGTGGCGGCGGGATAGAGAGGACAAAGAAAAGAGACAGGAGAAAGAAAGAAACGAGGAAGAGAAAGACACTCGGTCGAGCACAGATTTTTTTTTTTTTTTTTTTCATAGAAAGGAATGGACAGAATGCAACTCGGTCGAGTTGTGGGCCGAGTTCCTTACTGTTGGAAAATTTCGAACGAGAAGAAAAGAGAAGGGAAAAGAAAAGAAAAATTACCTGATGGGTTGCCTCCCATCCAGCGCTTAGTTTAGGGTCATTAGCTTGACCTTTCATACCTTTCTAGTGGCTCGGGTCAAGATAGAGAGAGGCGACCTTCTCAATTGGACCACCGACGATGTATTTCTTTAAGCGTTGTCCATTCACCTTGAATTGCCCCGTCTCTTCGCTCCATATCTCAATTGTACCATGTGGGTACACTTTCCGCACTTGGAACGGACCACTCCATCGGGATCTCAGCTTTCCCGGAAAAAGTCTCAACCTGGAGTTGAATAACAAGACAAGATCACCTTCATGAAACTCCCTCGGCACAATGTGCTTGTCGTGCCATCTCTTGGTTCGCTCTTTGTAGATCCGAGCATTTTCATAAGCATCTAACCTCAACTCCTCCAACTCTTGCAATTGCAACATCCTCTTCTCACCGGCTGCTTTCATGTCATAGTTGAACAATTTGATTGCCCAATATGCTTTATGTTCTAACTCAACCGGGAGATGACAAGACTTCCCATACACTAGCCGGAACGGTGTAGTGCCAATAGGAGTTTTGAACGATGTCCTATAAGCCCAAAGAGCATCATCAAGCTTCGTAGACCAATCCTTTCGGGATCGGGAAACCGTCTTCCCCAAGATACTCTTTATCTCCCGGTTTGAGACCTCAACTTGACCACTTGTTTGAGGATGATATGGGGTGGCAATCCTATGTGTTACCCCATACTTCTTCAGCATAGCCTCAAACTTCTTCTCAATGAAATGTGATCCTCCATCACTAATCACGACTCTTGGTGTCCCAAATCTTGGAAAAATCACTTTGTTGAAAAACTTAGACACCACCCTTGAGTCATTTGTTGGAGATGCAATAGCTTCAACCCACTTAGACACATAGTCAACCGCCACAAGGATAAACTTGTTAGAGTAGGACGGCGGAAAAGGTCCCATGAAATCAACTCCCCATACATCAAAAATCTCAACCTCTTGAATGTTAGTAAGAAGGCATCTCATTCCTCCTAGAAATGTTCCCCGTACGCTGACATGCATCACAAGAAGCAATGAAACGGTGCACATCCTTGAACATAGAAGGCCAATAGAGAGCTGAATTTTAGATCTTAGTGGTTGTCTTTGAGGAACTAGCATGCCCTCCACATGGTAGAGAGTGACAATGAATGATAACACTCTCTACCTCATCCTCAGGGATACATCTTCTAATGACTCCATCAGCACACCTCTTAAAAAGCAATGGCTCATCCCAAAAATAGTGTCGGACATCCGACATAAATTTCTTCTTCTGTTGGAATGATAGCTTAGGAGGTAACTCATTGCAAACCAAGTAATTGACAAAATCAGCAAACCATGGCATTCTTGAATTTGCAAAAGTCAAGACTTCATTGGCGACCCTGAAAAGATGGTCGTCCGAGAATGAATCATCAATAGGGGGCTCATCTTTAGTGCACTCCAACTGCTCTTGAGTCAATCTAGAAAGATGATCAGCAGCCAAATTCTCTGTGCCCTTTTTGTCTCTAATCTCTAAATCAAACTCTTAAAGAAGAAGAATCCAACGGATCAGTCTGGGCTTGGCCACCTTCTTACTCAAGAGATATCGGATAGCAGCATGATCAGTATAGACAATAACCTTGGCACCCACCAGATAGGACCGAAACTTCTCAAAAGCAAACACAATAGCCAACAACTCCTTCTCAGTAGTGGCGTAATTCATTTGAGCTCCATCAAGAGTCCTGCTAGCATAGTAGACGGCATGAAGCTTCTTATCCTTCCTTTGCCCCAAAACAACCCCAACAGCATAATCACTAGCATCACACATGATCTCAAAGGGGAGATCCCAATCAGGGGGCTGCATAATTGGAGCTGAAATCAGTGCCTCCTTCAACCTGCAAAAAGATACAAGACACTCTTCCGAAAAATCAAAGAAAACATCCTTCAAGAGCAAGTTAGTGAGAGGCTTGGCAATTTTTGAAAAATCCTTGATGAACCTTCTATAGAACCCAGCATGTCCAAGAAAGCTTCTTATGCCCTTGATCGAGGTTGGAGGAGGCAACTTCTCTATAATCTCAATCTTAGCCTTGTCGACCTCAATCCCACGGTTAGAAACCAAGTGTCCTAACACAATTCCTTCACTTACCATGAAATGACATTTTTCCCAATTCAATACAAGGTTTACTTCCTCACACCGTTGCAAAACTCGAGACAAGTTAGACAAGCAAGCATCAAAAGAAGTACCATATACAGAAAAATCATCCATGAAAACTTCCATAATATCCTCAATCAAGTCAGAAAATATAGCCATCATGCATCTTTGAAAGGTACCCGGAGCATTACATAAACCAAATGGCATTCTCCTATATGCAAATGTGCCATAGGGGCATGTGAAAGTGGTCTTTTCTTGATCATCAGGATGAATAGGGATTTGAAAGAATCCACTATAACCATCCAAATAACAAAAGTGTGAATGCTTGGCTAACCTTTCTAGCATTTGATCAATGAAAGGAAGTGGAAAATGATCTTTTCTAGTGGCTTTGTTCAATTTCCTATAGTCAATGCACATCCTCCAACCTGTGACAGTCCTAGTAGGAATCAATTCATTCTTTTCATTCTTCACCACAGTCATTCCCCCTTTCTTAGGCACAACATGAACAGGACTAACCCAAACACTATCAGAAATAGGATAAATAATGACTGCATCTAACAATTTCAGCACTTCTTTTTTCACTACTTCTTTCATGATAGGATTAAGTCTTCTTTGATGCTCAATGGAGGGTTTATGATCTTCTTCCATTAAAATCCTATGCATGCACATTGAGGGACTAATTCCTTTTAAATCATCAATAGAATATCCAATGGCTCTTCTATGCAATCTAAGTTCATGCAACAATTTCTCAATTTCACAATCACTTAAACTAGCATTGACAATCACCGGATAGGTTGAATTAGGTCCAAGGAACTCATACCTCAATGTAGGGGGAAGCGGTTTCAACTCCACTTTTGGTGCCCTTTCAGTCTCTTCCTTAGAAATAAGGTCTTCTCTTGTAAGGGCCTCAACCACGGCCTCAGGCAACTCTTCAGTTGACTCCAAATCAAAGAGCACATCAGCAAGTAGCTCTAGATTTTTAGCTTGGGTCACACTTTCAGTCAAGCAAAACTCCAAGGGATCCTTAGTCATGACAGCCATCAAGGATTCTTGAGTTGCATTGTCAACCACATCTAACCTGGACACATCATCCTCAAAAGCAGGCTGTTTGATAGCTTTAGAAAAATTAAATTCAATTTTCTCATCCCCAATAGTAAAGGAAAGAACACCCTGTTTTACATCAATAAGAGTACCTGCAGTAGCTAGAAAGGGTCTTCCCAAAATAATCGGAACAGGAAAATCAGCCTCAATATCTAGGACAATGAAATCCACGGGAATATAGAACTTACCAATTTGGACGGGTATGTCCTCCAAAATACCTACCGGACGCGCTGTGGATCTATCCGCCATGTAGAGAGTCATCTTTATCAGTCTTGGCTCTCCCAAATCAAGCTTCTTGCATATAGAGAGCGGAATGATACTCACACTAGCTCCCAAATCACACAAGGCGTGGTAGGTGCATTTCCCAATCACCATAGGAACACTGAAGCTACCCGGATCTTCAAGCTTAGGAGGCAATTTATTCTGAATGAGAGCGCTGCACTCTTGGCTCAAAGAAACGGATTGGTACTCATCTATCTTCCTCTTGTTGGAGAGGATCTCCTTCAAGAACTTCACATATGTTGGCATTTGCTTTAGAGCATCGATGAAGGGAATGTTGATGTAGAGCTTTTTCAACACCTCCACAAATCTACCAAATTGTTGATCTAACTGAGCTTGAGCCCTCCTTTGTGGGAAAGGAAGAGGAGGCTTGAAAGGCGGTGGTGGCACATATTTGGGCACTTCCTCTTGCTCCTTCTCTTGGATCACTACTTCTTCGGGCTCTTCAATAACCTTGCCCTTTTGCTTGAGATCCACAGCCTTTGGATCATCAAGTTGTTTCCCACTCCTCAAGGACACAACATTGATTTGCCCCTTTGGGTTTGCCTCAGTTTGACCTGGAAGCTGACCTTGGGGTCTAGGAGCATTTAAAGCATACTGAGCATGCAAGCTATCATGATTCTTCAATGTCTTGTTTATGTTCTGAAGCTCTTTCATTATCATGTCAAGCTTGGAGTCCTCAGACGGTTGAGCACGTTCTTGACCTTGAGGTGGAGGAGCTCTTTGTTGGAAACCGGGAGGTGGTCTTTGAGCAGCTTGGTTGTTGGCATATGAAAAGTTAGGATGATTCCTCCAACCGGGGTTATAGGTGTTGGAGTATGGATCATTCCTGGGACCCCGATTGAAGGTGTTCATGTAGTTTGCCTCACCTTAGGTGTCACCTTGAGCAGCAAAAAGTTGACATGATAAAATAGTATGATCACCCTCTCCACAAAACTGACAAGCAACACCAGATACAGCTTGAGTGGATGACCCTGCACCCTGCCCTTGAGCCTTCTGAACCAACAAATTCAGCCTCTTGACCTCTTGTGACAAAGCATCCATTTGAGCCTGTTGGTGTGTCTCAGAACTAACCTCATACATCCCTATTGGTTTCTTTGAAGTTGAGCGAGCATCACTGTAATAATGAGAGTGTTGAGCAGTGTTCTCAATCTTCTCCCAAGCTTCATCAACTTCCATTTCCATGATTCTACCACCAGCTGAAGCATCAATAATAAGTCGAGTTAAACTATCAACAGCGTTGTAGAAGACATGTAGCAAGGTCCATTTCTCTTGCCTGTGATGCGGGCACAACATCAATAGCTCTTTGAATCTCTCTCAGCCTTCATATAGAGACTTGTCATGGTTCATCTTGAAAGCAAGAATTTGATTCCTCATCTCAGCTGTCTTCTTAGGTGGGAAGTACTTGTTGAGAAATGCCTTGGCTAACTCATCCCAAGTGGTAATAGATCCATGAGGTAAGGCCTTGAACCAAGCCTTGGCCCTGTCTCGTAGAGAGAAAGAGAAAGCACGCAGGAAAAGTGCATCTTGAGAGACATCATGAATCTTCACTGTATCCATCAGCTCAATAAAAGTAGCCAAGTGCTGATGTGGGTTTTCAGAAGGAAGACCTCCAAATTGATTCTGCTGAACCATGTTGATTAGGGAGGGTTTCAGCTCGAAGTTACGGGCTGCCACCGGAGGTCGAACCACACCAGAAAGAGGACCAAGGTGGTTGGGCATCACATAATCACCCAGAGTCATACGTGGATGATCATCACCGCCCAACAAGCCACCGTTCCCTCTACCAGCCATCTCTTGCACTCTAATTTCACGTTGTCGCCTTCTTCTTAAGAGAAAAGTACGCTCAGGTTCGGGATCAAAGTCGTTGAGATTATTAGCGCTCAGGACTCTCCGCATTCAGAAGAAAACAAACCTGAAACCAAAGCCAAAAGGAGGAGGATCAAAACACACAAAAGACTTAGTCGAACCAGTTGTAGGGAAAACAACCGATACTAGCAATTGTCCCCGGCAACGGCGCCAAAAACTTGATGTGGCGAAGACCTACCCACAAGTGTATGGGGTCAGTTGTAGCTATGCAAGTGTCGTTCCCACGAGGACAATGTAGTACCTTTTGTAACTAAACTGGTAAGCTAAGCCACAAGAAAGGTTTGTTCAATTAACTAAGAAATAATGATTGCAAAGGTAAATGAATTCAAATGATGGGAAAATATCTAGGATTAAGGATCCCCACAATAATGCATTGGTAAACTTATGTGTGTTTATCTCAGAATAGCATGAACTCGTTTGACGGTAAGTTATCAAATATCACTACTAATTCCTTTCAGACAATAGTAGACGTATCTAAACTCCAACTAACAATCGCTGTCGCGCAAAGCTAATCAAATTTAGACCCATTGAGCACTTAGAATCTAGGATAAAACCGGGTTAACATTCACTTTCGTGCTCCATTAATTCCAGACTAACCTAGGGTTTCTATGATAACTTAGGACTCCGCAAGAACAAACAAGTTTATTCAGGTTCAATTCATAGTAATTCCAACAATAGTAATCTCCTTTCAGACTCATACCTTGTCTAATTCATTCATTAGGAATCTCCTTTCAGACTCAACCTAATAGAATTTCTAATTGATAAATAACCAATAGCAATAAGAACCCTGGAATTGAATCAAGCAAGAATTCATGCTACCAATTCAGACAAACACAAATTGTAAATCTACCAATACATTATTGGGGTCACCCCAACCCTAGATAAAGGGGATTAGCCTAGCATGTTTGGGGAATCAATCAAGATCATTGTATAAATCAGAGAAATCATTCAAATAGATAGAAAGAAGAGAAATACTTGTTTCGATCCAAGAACAATCTCCAATCTTCAACCAAGAAAAACTCAACAAACACAACTAGGGTTTTTTTTTTAGAGAGACTAAGTTCAGAGCATGAGAAAAAAGTGTCTGTAATTTCGTCCCCAAATCTCATAAAATAGGACTGGAGACGTTTCAGCAGATGAAGAAAAACCGTTACGGAAGCTGACTCGGTCCACAACTCGGTCGAGTTGTGGACCGAGTTGTCCACTGTTTTCCCAGCCCGGATAATATGTGCTGACTCGGTCCACAACTCGGTCGAGTTGTGGACCGAGTTGTCCACTGTCTTCTCTTGTCTTCAGTAACTTCGACCAAGTTCGCTGACTCGGTCAACAACTCGGCCGAGTTGTGGGCCGAGTTGTTCTCTGTTGTTCCTCTCCTATTCGGTGGCTAAGCCGAGTTCGCTGACTCGGTCCACAACTCGGTCGAGTTGTGGGCCGAGTTGTTCTCTATTGTCTTTGCTCTTCATAGCTTGGCCCTGACGACTCGGTCTAAAACTCGGCCGAGTTGTGGGCCGGGTTGTGGACTGTTGTTCCTTCGTCTTCACTAGCTCGGCCGGGCTTCCATTTTGAACTTTCCTCGTCTGATCTTGGCACTTGTATTTCGACCATGGCGCCATCTCTTCTAGTCGTCCACCCGAACATCTTCACTAGTAGCTCGATTTTCTTGAAAACGCCTCCAAACGATCCTGAAATCACAACTACACAAGAGTAGACTCCGAACACTACAAAATCTATGAAAACCAAATAAAACTAAAATAAAAAGGAGCAAAACAAACCTATTTGAGAGAAATAAACATGATCTAATCTATCCTAAATGCATGCTATCATCTACTAGACCTTTGAAGCAATACAGTTGATGTGTTTGTGAGATTTCTATTCCTTGTTCCTATTCTTATATGTGTTGGTTTGATTCTCTTGGTTATATTGAATATTGATTCATTGTTATTCTTCATAGCCTGATCAACTAGGTTGAGTAATATTTATCAATTGCTAGGGTTTGCATATAGTGGAATACGAGTGCATATCTAGTAGCAAACATAATTGTTGCATATAGTGGAATACGAGTGCGCAATTATGGGTGAGAATCATTTGCATGTTAAGTAGTAAGGTTTTCTTCTATTTGCATGTATCCTATATCCTTGTGTGCATTGCTATTGCTTTATTAGTGGTAAGGTTTTCTTCCATTGATATTGTAGTAAGTACTATCAACAACTGTCTGAATTGGTAGTTAATCAAGATCAGGGTGGGAACAACTATAAGAATAGATAAAGAACTTGGATTTAATAGATTTCGGTGATCAAATTATATCTCTGTATTGTGGATCTCGTTCTAGTGGAAATTCTTCCCCAATCATATTCTCAAGTCAACTAAACCTGTTTACTTTGCTCTGTTTGATAACCAATCCCCCCCCCCCCTTCCTTGTTACTTGTTAATCATAATTGCATACTTTATCAGATCTTCCCTGTGGATTCGACCCTTACTTGCTTACTATACATCTGTTTAGTAGGTTGTTAGGACTTTTACTTTGACTAGGCCATTCAACGATATTTGCATTGTATATTTCGGCCACGTCAAATTTGGCGCCGTTGCCGGGGAAGTTTTCTATTTTGTTTTGTGTTTTTGTGATTGATTTTGGTGGAGACCTATCTTATGGTCGACACCCGTAGTACTGACTCTCCTCTAGCTGCTTTTGATCCAGAAATCGACAGATCGTTCCGTGCGAACCTACGCGATCAAGGAGAAGAAGAAGAAGAGGTTGAAACAGTTGAAACAGTTGAGCCAGTTGACATCCCTCCTGCTGCAATGGCCGAAACTCTGAGAGAGCTTACTGAGCCGAATATTGGGGCACAACCCCCCTTGGCTGTCGTCATCCCTGCACTTGACGAAGGGGTGAACTTTGAGCTGAAATCTGGAGTTGTTGCTTATCTCCCGAAATTCCATGGTTTGAGTGGAGAGGACCCAATATCTCATCTGGGTAAATTCCACAATGTCTGCATGACTATGAAGCCAAGGAATGTGACGGAGGATCAAATCAAGATGAGAGCCTTTGGTTTTTTTTTGCTAGACTCTGCTAGCGACTGGTATTATCACTTACCGCCAGGGACCATAGATTCCTGGACTAAACTGCACAAGGCGTTTCTTGACAAGTACTTCCCAACAAAGAAGGCGAATGCTTTGAAAAAGGCAATTGCTAACATTGAGAAGGGTGCTGATGAGACGCTATATGACTATCTTGAGCGGTACAAGAGGCTTTGCTCTAGCTGTCCGTTCCATGGATACGCCAAACAGGATCTTGTTCTCTACTTACACAATGGTCTGCTAGATCAAGAGAGAAGGATGGTTGACGCTGTATGCGGTGGGAGCATTCTTAATCTGACACCGGACGCAGCCATGGCAAGATTTCAGGAGATGAGTGAGAGTACCAGGAGCTTGGCTAGGACGTACCAGAGAAAAATAGTCAATGTTGTGACTCCTGCAGGATCTAGCCCTGTGTTGAATGAGTTAGCTGAGTTGAAGGAGATGGTGAAGAGAATGGCGAACCAAAACACTCATCAACAAGTCAAAGCATGTGGGATTTGCTATGATCAATTCCACCCTTCTGATGCTTGTCCTCAGCTACAGGAAGAAGGTACTGCTGAAGTGAATGTTGTAGGAGGTTACGGACCCCCTAGACCGCGTTTTGATGGACAACCCAACTATAATCCGAGAGGGCGAGACCACCCAGGTTTCAGATGGAGCGACCCACAAGGTGGTCAACAGCCCATACAACAGCAATACCAGTAGAGAGTCCCATACCAACAGAGGCCCCAAGGCCAAAACTCTGGTGCTACTACTGAAGAGATGCTCAAAACCTTGACTCAGCACTTCGCCACTCATGTGCAAACTACTGAATCAAGCATAAAGAATATGGAGAGGCAGATTGGCCAATTGGCTGATGTTGTGACAAAGATTGACCAGAGAACATCAAATTCCTTACCGTCTCAGACTATAGTGAATCCGAGGGAAAATGTGAGTGCCATCACCCTCAGAAGTGGTAAGCAATTGGTCGTCCCTCCTATTGCTGAAGAGGAGTGCGAAATTGAGACGAAGAATATTGGTGACCGCCCCGCGGTGGACCCCACCGCGACCCGGCGGCGAATTGGGTCTGAGACCAGTAAAGAAGAGTGCCAGTCACCACCCCGCGGCAACACTCACCGCGACCCGGCGGTGAGTCCCAGTAATCCCTCCTCACATATGACGCCGAGCGGCGATGACCACTGCCCCGCGGTGAGACCACCGTGACCCGGCGTCCAACATCCCAACTCCGATGAAGAGGTCTGTGTTGATAATTATGTTCATCCGGTTTTTCCCCCTCTCGGTTCTGAGAAGCCACCAGCACCTTTTCCCGAGGTGCTAAAGGCTAGAAGGGTCGCCGACGACAGTGATCTTTTCGAGACGTTCCGAAACTGTGAGGTGAACATCCCCCTTCTCAAGCTTATTAAGGTTGTTCCTCGATATGCCAAGTTTTTGAAGGAGTTGTACATCATTAAAAGGACACAAAAGCTGAAGGTCCAGAAGAAGGTTCCGGTTGGTGAACATGTCTCGGCAGTATTTCAAAGGCGTATGCCTGAGAAGTGCAAGGATCCAGGTACGTTCACTATCCCTATTGCTATAGGTGAGCATCGATTTGAGAAAGCCTTGCTAGACTTGGGTGCCTCTATTAATGTTTTGCCTTATTCATTGATTGAGGATTTAGGAGTAGGACCTTTGCATGATACCAATATTGTGATTCAACTTGCTGATGGTTCTTGTGTACCTCCTAAGGGTGTTGTGGAAGATATTCTTGTTAAAATTGGCCCCTTAATTTTCCCTGCTGATTTCTTTGTTATGGATATGGACTATGATGAGCAGGTTGCTCCTGTTATGTTAGGACGACCTTTTATGAAAACATCCATAACGAAGATTGATGTGGATAGTGGAACTTTGACTATGGAATTCGATGGAATAATTTTTTTGCATAATATTCATAAGGTCAACTCCATCGAATTGCCTTCCCTTTGCTGCATTAGTGATATTGATGATCCTATTCAGGAAAATGTTAAGACTAGTGTAGTGGAGACCATAGTTGTATACTCTGCTGTTGCTGAACCTTTTGATTTGACTGAGTATGATGTCTTATTTGATGACATAGGAGATCCTATTCCCTCTAATTTGGGCACTTGCCCCCCTGCACTAACCACACAAGGCTGTAAGCCTTCATCTAGTGTCGTGCAGCGTGATCAGGTTGAGCCATATCGGCCCCCACATCGCTCTAAGTATGGGGGAGATGCTCCAAAGTCAGCAATCATGGAGTCATTGGCTAAGAGGGAACATGGTCTAAGGTCCAAGCCTTTCCATGGGAAGTTCCAGCAGGAAGAGTTAAGTAAGAGGATTCCGAAAGGAACCTATTCTAGGTGGTGATTGATTTGAAGTATGTCGAGCCAACGACGTTAACTAAGGCGCTGTCCGGGAGGCAACGCGAGGTAGTTTTCCTTAATTTTTCTTTTCTCTTAGATTAATTTCGTAGTTTCATTTGCTTTGTTTCGTTCGCCTGTCACTAACATTTCAGGTACGAAAGTAAATGGAGAAGAGACGTGTTTTCCCAGCTTGTTCACCGCCCCGCGGAAACGTCCACTGCCCCGCGGTGGAGACCACCGCCCCGCGGCGACTGTCTGGTATACCCTTCTCAACTCCGAAAAAAAAAGCCTCGAAAAAACCATAAACGGGGAGAAAGAAAATTGTTACAAAAGGATTTGACGGATTAGGCCCCCTTTTGGGCCAAGTGTCTCTTTGGGCCTTGTACATGACCGGCCCATCAACCCTTCTTCCCTTTCACTTTCCCTAACCTAGCCTCCGCTCTCCAAGCCAACCCCCCCCCCCCCCCCCCCATTTTCCCACACTTCCCTCTCGTTCTTGGTCCGATTCTAGCCTCCAATAACTTTAAACCTTGAGTTCCTTTGCCCAATCTGGAGTCTAGCCTCACAACCGAGCCAAACACAACCCTAATGCCTCGCGTCGCCAGTCACCGCCCCGCGGCGACCCCCACCGCGACCCGCCGAGAAGGCCCAGTTATCTCACCGCGACCCGACGACTCGTTCACCGCCCCGCGGCGAGACTACCAGGCTGTGTGTTTTTCGCTCGTTTGTAAGTCCTCTTTGGTCGCCCTTTGTTTTGAGCATCTCAATTCATTACTTATGGCACCTAGAGGTAGGAAGTAAGTCTCTACGAAGGATGAGAATGAGGTGTATAACGTTGTGAAGGAGAGGAAGGTGTTGGCTACTAAATTCTTTGACAAGCCGACATTGATTGAGTTTGGTATGTTGGAGTGTGTATCCCTTTGTTTAGCAGAGTGTGGCCTGGGGACCTTCCTGAACAAGTCCGCTGACGCTTACCCCGAGGTATGCTACCAGTTCATTGCCTCTGTTAAGAGGTATTCTGATGGTTCCGCCGACAAGAGGTTGACGAAGATCACGTTCACGTACAATGGTCGTGGGTATGCTTTGTCTGCTGAGGAGATTCGTGGTGCCCTGGGCATTACACAGGAACCGTCTGATGGGTGGTCTGATTGAGACGGATATGATGGAGTTTTGGGAGGCTGCCACGCACAGGAAGTTCAAGAAGGGTCAGGAAGTGAATTCGAAGTTGGTACACCCTTGCTTAAGGTTGATCCATAAGGTGTTGATGAGAGATTTATTTGGCCATGCTGATGATGGTAAGGTCCCTTTGAAGGATTTCCAGTGGTTTTTGAGCATCTTGTCTATTGTCACGTACACCCCGTGTTGGGCTAGTTTGTTTCTGAGCTCCTTGAAGAGGATTCAAGATGGTGAGCCACGTGATATCTGTGGGGGTGGTTTGATCACCCTTCTTTGTGCTGAGATTATTGCCACAGATCGTATTCCTTGGCCTATTGCTCATGCGGTGTATGACATGGCGCACATGAGAGTGTGCTCGATGCTGAAGCCATTGGGCAGGGATGGTGATTTAGTTTGGTCTTCATATGATGGTCATATTCTGATTCTTCCTCGGGTTTTTATTTATTCCCCTTCATTTGCGGATTGGTGGATTCCCAGTGATGGCAGAATTATGGCTAATGCTACCCTTGCTGCTGCTCCTTCGGGTCCGTTTGGAGAGGGCCCTAGTGCTGGTGTTGATGTTGCTACTGTTGATTCTGTGGGTGCGGATGCACCTCTGCCTACTCAGTATGATGCAACTTCGTCTTCTTATGGTCCTGCCACACCTTGGCAGGAGTTGTACGCAAGATTTGATGCATTCTCGGTGCAGCAGACTCACTGGAACACCCGAGTAGAGACCGGTCTGCAGACTTGGAAGACCCAGTTCCGTGCTAATGTAGATGAGTGTCTGGATGCTATGGACGCTCATATGAGGGACTACTTTGGTAGGTTCTCACCACCACCACCATCCGGCCCACAGTGAGTTTATTTCTCTTTCCCCTATCTCATTTGTTGTTCTCTTTTCTACATTGAGGACAATGTTCGGTTTAAGTATGGGGGAGGGATTTAGACTGTGCTATCTATCTAGCTAGTGTGCATAGCTTTGTTTTCTGTAATTTTCATTCAAGTATTCCTTTAAAAAAAATGAAAAAGCCAAAAAGATGTGAAAAAGGCAATTAAAATCCTGGGATGAGCTGAAAACCCGAAAGGGCGGTTCAGGTAAGAAGCAGGTAGTACGACTGGTATAGACCGGTGCAAAATTGGACTGGAGTGATGCGAGTATTTGTGAGTCATCTAGCAAAATGAAATGAGTGGTTAGGTGAAAACCCGAGAGGGCGCCTGGGCAAAATGAGCGTAAAGAAAAAAGAGTGATTTTAGGATCATTCTGGAGGCTGGCATCATAAGAAGAGGAGTCATAAGGAGGACTCGAGTAGGCCACTCTGGAGCGATAAGGAGTTAGATTGGAGTTAGGATTAGAATAATCTTTGCATCACTTGTTTTGGTTGTCTAGAGTTGATTGTTGAGATGTTGTAGTTGCTGGTGTCACATTTTCTTGTACTTACTGAGACCTTGGTGTTTGATTGAGAGAGTAGGTTTATCATTAGCTTACTCGGGATGAGTAAAGGTCTAAGTATGGGGGAATTTGATAGGTGCCATTTCATGCACCTTTACTAGCAACTATTAGCATTATTTGGAGGAGTTTATGATAAGATTTGAGGCTAAGTCTGTAATCCAGAAGATGTGGGAAGAATTGAAGATATCTAGGGATTTACAGCTTAGATGGAGATGATGAAGATGGATGAGAATCTGCTGGAGATTAATTGGAGAAGACTACCAACACTTGGTAGTAATGAAGAGCAGAAGAGAAGAAGAGCTGAAGAGAGGACTGGGCGAGTGTCACCGCCCCGCGCCAGAGCCACCGCGACCCGGCGGTGGATCTCAGAGAAGGAACTGACGCCCGCGGTAGATCCCACCGCCCCGCGGTAGGCACGTCATGCCTCGCGACCAGCAGAAGACATTATTTCCTTTTATGCATTTTCGGACTTTCTTATTTCTAGTATTTTATTTCCCTTGCTATTTTAATTAGGTTAAACTTATTTCCTAAGCCTATTTAAGACCTCTTTCTAGGTTAAGAGGCAGAGAACTTTTTGACATTTTTACTTTCATCATTATCGTTGTTTTTCTCATTAGGGTTTCATTTACATCTGAATGGAGCACTAATTTCCCTTTGTTCTACTAGACATTTGAAGCAATACAGTTGATGTGTTGGTGAGATTTTTATTCCTTGTTCCTATTCTTATATGTGTTGGTTTGATTCTCTTGGTTATATTGAATATTGATTCATTGTTATTCTTCATAGCCTGATCAACTAGGTTGAGTAATATTTATCAATTGCTAGGGTTTGCATATAGTGGAATACGAGTGCATATCTAGTAGCAAACATAATTGTTGCATATAGTGGAATACGAGTGCACAATTGTGAGTGAGAATCATTTGCATGTTAAGTAGTAAGGTTTTCTTCTATTTGCATGTATCCTATATCCTTGTGTGCATTGCTATTGCTTTATTAGTGGTAAGGTTTTCTTCCATTGATATTGTAGTAAGTACTATCAACAACTGTCTGAATTGGTAGGTAATCAAGATCAGGGTGGGAACAACTATAAGAATAGATAAAGAACTTGGATTTAATAGATTTCGGTGATCAAATTATATCTTTGTATTGTGGATCTCGTTCTAGTGGAACTTCTTCCCCAATCATATTCTCAAGTCAACTAAACCTGTTCACTTTGCTCTTTTTGATAACCAAACCCCCCCCCCCCCCCCTTCCTTGTTACTTGTTAATCATAATTGCATACTTCATCAGATCTTCCCTATGGGTTCGACCCTTACTTGCTTACTATACATCTGTTTAGTAGGTTGTTAGGACTTTTACTTTGACTAGGCCATTCAATGATATTTGCATTGCATATTTCGGCCACGTCAGTTGGAAAGGCTGTTGATAGGATTGAAAATGACCTCGACGACAATGATGGCTTCGATGATCCTGAGGTGGTGCTGCTAACCAAAGTCGTGCGTTCCCTCTACAACAAAGGAAGAAACAATAGAGGTGGGAACGGTGAGACTCGTGACATCAAGGATATCACTTGCTACAACTGCAATGAAAAGGGTCACTACTCTAGCTCATGCCCAAAGCCCAAGAAACCAGGCAAACCTTCTGGGAACGATGAGAAGAAAGCTTTCGTTGCTGTGTGGGGCAATGAGGATGACTCAGATGGTGAAGACCCTGAAGCCTAGAGTGGCAAGATATGTGCAATGTCCATCAACGACTCCTCTGAGGATCTCGAGGTAAACCCTGAAACATTTTTAAAATCTCTTGTGAATTATGATAAGAAATCTTTGATTTCTTTTATAAGGGATATGTATTCTGAAAACTTGAAAACACAAGAGGAACTTGCTAATTCTGAAGATGAGTGCAGTAGTTTAAAAGAAAACCTATCTAATACTACTAGTAGCTCAATTGTTCCTTGTTCTTCATGTGATGCTAATCATGAGGAACTTCAGAGGTTAAGAAATGAAAAAGTCTCTTTGCTTATGAATGAAGTCTCTAACAATACTGATGCAAGAAGTGTAGCTGGATCAACTAAGCTTGAGGAACAGATATCTGAGATGAAGGCTTATGTTCACAAGATTCATTATGTGCTAATGGAACGGAAAGCTGAAACTGACAACATTCAGTTTGTCGAAGCAAGGTATGGCATTGGTTATACATGTTCTAAGCAAAAGGAAGATGATCCATCTATTTTGGAACTTCGTGAAGCAAGATAGGGAACTTCAAGATGCTAGAGAGAAGAATCGCAATCTTGAGGAATGTGTCAAGGTCCTTGAGAGTGTACTGGATGAAAATCAGTCGTGTTACACTGGACAACCTTCCCACAAGATCTTCCTCAAGCAGTCTCAAGGGAAGCAATCTAACGTTCCCTGTCCAGAACGTGCAAAGCAACGCAAGAGTGTTATTCCTAACAGAAAGTATGTTCAGATGGATCAGTTCAAGCTGTGTTGGTATTGTGGGGACAACAGACATTTGCAGAGAGACTGTGAAAAGAAAAAGAAGTTCTCTGAGGAGCACACAAAGAGAAGGAACAGTAGGAGCAATAATGTAAACTTGAATGACTTCCATGATGATTCACATGTGCATAATCATAATCATGCTAAAACTAGGAAGAAATCTATTGTTGATGTTAGAACTATTCCTAGGAAATAATTGCATTATGTGTCTCGACCAGGTAAGGCTAAGCTTGCCTGGGTCGCCAAATCTTAACTTTTTCTGTGCAGGTTGAAGTGAGGGGGAACGAGCAGTGGTACATTGACAGTGCTTGTTCGTGCCACATGACCGGAAAAGAAGATCAACTCACCTCACTTCACAAACACTCAAGAGGGAGTGTTGCTCTTGGAGACAAGAGATTCACATTATACCAAATGTATGTCAAGACTGTGTTCTTGAATGGATATCTCCAAGAAGAGGTATATGTAAAGCATCCTCCTGGTTTTGAAGATGCCAATTTTCCCTCGCATGTGTATGCTTTGGACAAGGCACTGTATGGTCTTAAGCAAGCACCTCGTGCTTGATATGATAGACTCGCACAATTCCTTCTCTCCAACGGGTATCGTCGAGGAACGATTGACAAAACTCTGTTCCTTTTGGAACAAGAAGGTAAGATTCTGGTGGTTCAAGTCTATGTTGATGATATTATCTTTGGTTCCACTAACCCTCCTCTTGTAGAGAAGTTCAAAAATCTTATGAGTAGTGAGTTTGAGATGAGCATGATTGGGGAATTGTCCTTCTTCCTCGGATTACAAGTTACTCAAACTAAGGAAGGAACGAAGATCCATCAACAAAAGTACATCAAAGAGCTGTTGAAGAAGTATGGTATGGATTCTGCAAAACCTATCGTTACTCCTATTTCTCCTAACACTCGATTGGATGCAAATGTAAATGGAACAGATGTTGATCCCACCATGTATAGAGGAATGATTGGCTCTCTCTGATGAGGAATCGACCCCACAATTAGTGCCAACCTTTGATGGACCGATCACTAGGTCAAGGGCGAAGGAACTGCGTCAAGAGCTGGAGACGTTTATGGCACATGCACTATCACATGACGAAGAGGACAAGTCCAAAGTCAAGGCATTGACTTTAATGGTCAACGTTACCTATGTTTAATAGTCTTATTAATTTCTGCATTGGATATTTTTAGGATTATTATTTAATTGTGTTAAGCTTTCTATTTTCGGATATTTCAGAAATAATTGTAGCCTTTTGGGAAGCATAGGGCCGGCCACACCTTAGGGTATTAAAAGGCTCCCTTGTCTTCTTCCTTAGGCAGATTTCTCAGATTTGTTAAACACAAAACAGAGCTTTGTTTGCTTTGAACTTTGCTCCCCGTGAGAGTCTCAATCGATTGTTACTTCTTGCTTAGTTGTTTTCGTCTTTGTCAAGTCCCTCTGGAGTTGGTGATTTCGTACATCATAAGCACCCTCTCCGTGCTCCAAGTTCGCTAGCGATTCTTGGTTGTGTGGCATTGTAGAGATCGGGTCGGTAGATCGTTCGACAAGGTTCCTTGCACCCGACGCAAGAGGGTTTTCTCGTCGTTTCTATTGGTTCTTTCTTATCGCCCCTTCATTTGTTTCACTTCCGCCATATTCTAATTGTTCTTGTTTTTCATTGTTTGAGATTCGTTGCCTAGATCCATCCCGACGCGGCTAATCCCCGTATCAATTGGTATCAAGAGCTTTGCGGCTTCGGATCACCTTTGACGGTTACCAGATTCATCATCAAAAATTGAATCTTCCTGTTTCTCAATCGTCAATTGAATTTCTTTGTTTGAGTCACATTAGTGAATTGATTAGTCTGACTGATTGTTTACTTTTGTTTGTCTTGGAAGGAGTTCGTTGTGGTTGAGTATGACTACGAGGATCAACAAAAACCGTGCCAAAAACCACAAAACCGTACCAAAATTTTTTCGCCCCCCCCCCCTCCATTGTTGTTCGTTCCCAAAGCTTGGCGAGCAAGACAACCTAGGCGTCCAGGTTCGTGCTAGCGCATGAGATCCGGTTGTTACAATTTTTGGTAATCTTCAAGATTTTGCTTCTTTTCTAGAGATTTTCTTTTATTTTAGTGGTGTAATATCCCAGGAAAAATAAGTTGCCTAACAGAAATACAAAAAAAAAAAAAAAGGCATCTGGGATTCTACTAATTTAATTTTATCTCTGACAAATATTATTACATTGCAAAAATAAAATAAAAAATATCGCTTGTACCAGCAAAAAAAAATAAAAAATTAGGGTTCAGAATCAAAAAAAAAAATTCCCTTCGAACGTCTCTTTACCGCTGCAACATCTCACGGCCGCCGGTCTCCCTTCAACGGCCGCCGCCTCGCACGCCTCGCCGTCACCTTGACGTCGCCGACATCCTCTCGTCGCCCGCCGACTCGCCAGTTCCTCATTCCACCCTCTTTACCGCCGCGCGTTCTCCCTCTCCACTTCACTGGCTCTGCACAGGCAAGAAACCCCCCTTCCCGCCGCCGTCTTCTCCGACGCGGTCCTGCAGTTCCCGGCGCGCGTTCTCCCTCGCGCCCGGTGTCGCCGTCGACTTCGCCTCCAACCCCGGTCTGCCGCAGCACCGCCGCAGTCCCCTCCCCACTTTGTCCGAACCCTTTCTACCCTTTCGCTCCCGTTGGTCACTCTCGGTTCCGACAAACTTCATTCCGAGTCGACAAAGGTACGTCTTTCTGACTTGCAATTCGCATTTCTTGAGTTCGAAACACATATATAGCCCCATCTTTGGTTGCAATTCATTCTTGTAACTACCGTAGTGTCGCTTGCTTGTTGAGTCGTTCTCTAGTCTCGCTTTTGTTTGAGTTATTTTCGTCGTACTTCTACTTGGCTCGTTTTTTTTCTACATCACTGCTTGACCTTGAATTGCTGCTTATAGAGAGCACACAGAGGACTTGTCATTTACGAGCCTAACTTCGCAGGTTGTTCAATCACCGAGTGCAAACACTTGAGCGTTTTGGTTTTACTAACTTTAACGTCTTTCTGTGTTCGTCTAAGTGGTGATCATGACAGGTTCCGGTGATGAACAGGTTACCGCGAATGGTTCCCTTGTCGATATGCAAGCCATGCTGCAACAGTTGTCTTCTACGGTCGCCCAGCTATCGACGAAGTTTGACGCTTTGGAGCATCGCCCCGCCCAACCACCGGCTGCGCAGGAGCACATTGGCCCGTCCAATGGCGCACCCCTCTCGGCCACCGAGCCCCTAGTCGACCAAGCCGTGGCCTACCAAGCAGCTATGGACGCGCGCCAGCTACCGAGAACACATGGCACCAATCGCACGCGTCCTATGGCCGCACGTCGGAATCCGCATCCCGCGCCTCGTGATAGGTTTGATTCACCTCCTTCGTCTCCTCGTTCTAGTTTATGGGGTGATGATGATATGCAGGACTCTGAGCGCGAGAGGCGTAATGAGTGGCGTCCTTACCGCCAACGGAATGACCACGAGCAGCATCGGCGACGTGATGCCGAGCAAGACGGCATTGGCCGGATCAAAGTGAAGCTCCTGGCTTTTGATGGCAAGTGTGACCCGGACGTCTACCTTGAGTGGGAGACGAAGATTGAGCAGATTTGGAGTTGCCACAATTTCCCCGAAAATAAAAAGGTACAACTCGCTGCTCTTGAATTTGTTGGTTATGCTTTGGTTTGGTGGGATTCTGTTGTGAAGGCTCAAAGACAAGCCATGGACCCTCCGGTCGCCACATGGAACCAGATGCGAGCTATGATGAGGGCCCGCTTTGTGCCTCGTCACCACAATAGAGTTCTCCGAAACCGTTTGGAGAATATGAGGCAAGGCGCCTTAGGTGTTGAAGAGGTATACAACAATATGCAGATAGCCATGGCCCGCGGCAACGTCGTCGAGGATGAAGAAGCCACGATGTCCAGGTATCTTCGTATTTTGCATCCTCATTTAGCTGACACTATAGAATTGTATCCCTATTCTACCATGACAGACTTGCTACACCAAGCAATTAAAGTGGAGAGACAATTCAAGTCCAGCTACAGCCAGCAACACCGACCCGTGCCACAACGTCAATCATGGCGTCCCGACCAGCAGTAGGGCCGCAACAGCCACCAGCGAAACTGCCCCGCCGCCGGTCAACCTCACGGCAACGAGCCCAATTCTCGTGGCACGTACCCTTCTACCTCCACCGCACCACAGCAGCCTACACGACCAGCCCCTATAGCTTCACGCGGTAATCCTACTGATCCTACACCTAGAGCTAGAGATATCACTTGCTTTAAATGTCAAGGAAAGGGTCATTACATGAAGGATTGTCCTAATAGTCGTGTCTTGATGATTAATCATTTGGGTGAGTATGAGTCTGAATCTGAGAATGAGCATGATAATGTAGTTGCTAGCAATGATTTGAATGAGCATGCCGATGATGATGATTTGGATTTTATTGAATATGAGCATGGTGATTCATTAATTGTTAGGAGGACTTTGCATGTTACTCAAGCTCCTTGGGATGATAATCAGCGTGAGAATTTATTTCATACCAGATGTCTTGTTAAAGGGAAAGTGTGCAACATGATTATTGATGGTGGTAGTTGTTGTAATATTGCTAGTGTTGAATTAGTTAATAAACTGCAACTCCCTACTTTTTTGCATCCTAGACCTTATAGACTTCATTGGATGAATGACTGTGGTGAACTCAAGGTGAATAGGCAAGTTAAACTTACTCTTAAGCTAGGAACTTATGAGGATCAAATTTTATGTGATGTTGTTCCTATGCAAGCTTGTCATATTTTGTTGGGTCGTCCATGGCAATTTGATAGACATGTTATTCATGATGGACGTACTAACCAGCATGCCTTTGAGTTTCGTGGTAGGAAAGTGGTGTTGAAACCGATGACGCCGCTTCAAGTGGTTGAGGCTTATGATAAGAAAAGAGAGGCCGACCGTAATGTCCCCAGCCGACCCTTCCCCTAGCACCCCACGGACCGACCTCACCCTCGCCTCCTCCCATACCATTAGCCCACCCCACGGCCGAGTGCTCCTAGCCTTCAACCGAGCCCACCTGGTAGATTACCTTCCCCTGGACGTCGCCCTCATGTCCCTTTGTCAGGCCTATACTCTATCTCATGGCCAGTCGGCCAGATATATTGTTTAGTGTGTGTCTTTGTACTAGATTTCAGGCCAATCCAAAGGACTCACACTTGAAGGAAGTAAAGCGTATCTTTCGATACCTCAAAGTAATGGACCATCTATGTCTATGGTATCCCAAGAACTGTGACTTCAATCTAGTTGGATTCACAGACGCTGACTTTGTTGGGCACGTTGTAGATCGCAAAAGCACCTCTGGAACGGCACAGTTCCTTGGTCCCTGTCTTGTCTCATGGGGTTCCAAGAAGCAAAACTCTGTGGCCCTCTCCACTGCAAAAGCTGAATACGTCGCCGCGGCAAGTTGTTATGCTCAGGTATTGTGGCTCAAACAACAACTGGAAGACTTTGGTATGTCTCTTGGCACCGTTCCCATTATGTGTGATAATACTAGTGCCATTAACATCTCGAAAAATCCAGTTCATCATTCACGTACTAAGCACATTGATATTCGTCATCATTTTCTACGTGATAATGTTGACATGGGCTTTATTAGAATGGAACATTGCAGGACTGAAAATCAAGTAGCAAACATCTTCACCAAAGCACTAGACAAAGGTCCATTCGAGTATCTTCGATTACTCCTTGGCATGATCTCTCTGAATTGAGGACCTTCACATCCATTATTCCCTCAATGCTTGGCTAACTTGTTTCACATATATCATGAAGTTCCTTGCTTACATCGCCTTTTATGACATTGCTATTTCATGATTTCTGTATGCTCGAATTACCTTGTCTTAAGGGTCTAGCTTCTTTGTCTTTTGATTTGTGTTGAATTACTTGATTGCATGCTAACATCTTATTTGAAACCCAAAATAACCAATTTGATGAATTGAACCCTCATTATAAGCCCACATGATAATTGGTTGTATAGCCTACCACAACCTCGATTCAGGTAAACGTTCCCTATGACCCTTCTTTGATAAACCATTTTACTGGGAATAATTATCTGAGTTGTCTTTCTCCCTACCATGTGTTTGGATATACTTTATTTTGTGTGAACCCATCATTGAAATATCCACACAAGCCTCGCAAACACTCTTGGTCTCAGGGGGGACGACGATTGTTGCTCAGATTGAAGGGGAACAAATGTGTATGGAACGTGGAAGTTGAATCAGTGTCTAGTATTTATTGGGGTGCAGGTGAACGTTGGAACGGCTCTCTGCGAGATTTGACTGCTCTGTGGCAGGAAGAGTGATGCGGTAATCGAAGTGAAAAGTGGCCGTTAGAGGAAGAGAGAGAAACGCTTATTGATGGAAATTTTTGAAAGCCGGTTGAGATTTTTGGAAAGATTTTATCTTGCAAAAGATTTTATCTTTCCTATAAATATTTGATATTCTATTCAAGACTCTCCACCGTCAATCTCCATTCTCTGCTCTCTCTCAGAAATCAAATCCTTTACAATCTGTCAAAGCTCTATGTTTTCCATGGACTCTCCAAGCAAGATAATCTCCACCGACCAGATGTCCGAAGCCGAGATGGATGCCTATATTCTCCAACTCCAACAAGCATGGGCCGCCCGTGCTACACCGACTCCCACCGGCGTGCCTGCGTCTATTATGGCGATTGCTCACGCTGCCGTCCAACAAACAGTGGATCCCTCTGCGTCTACATCGACACCTATTCTGACACTGTCCCCTTCTGCTTCGTCCCCGCTAAAAGCCCAGGACCTCAATCATGTGCTTGCCGATGTGTCTATGGAGGAACCACCACGTCCCCAACATGTCGAAGAAGAGGAAGTCTCTTCTCTCTCTAAGGACAAATGAGATAAGGAGGAACAGTCAATGCAGTCCCTGGAGAAGGAACTAGGAGTAAAGTCTGCTCCTTTGGGGCCGCCTCCAACTCGCAAGTGCAAACTCGCCGTTCTTGCTGTGACTGCTCAAGAAAAAAAGGAAGACGAGGATGTTGAGATCTTGGAGCATCACATGGCCCCTACAGCCCAGTCGACACCATCTAAATCCAGTGGCAATGAAACTGCTCCTCGCCCTCTGAAGGCACGGCTTTGTTCCGCTGTGAAGCCAGAATTGAAAAGGGCCAAATCTGTTGGCAAAGCAAAGTTGGATCTCTCCGTCTCCACCACCACTGTTCCCGACTTCTCTGAAGATAAAAAGATCCTTCCACCACTTCTGATTCGCAAAAGTTTCTATTCTGAGCACAATGTGGAGGAGATCTTGGAACTTCTGCGTTTCCAAGGCTGGGAACGTATCTGTTCCAACAGGGCGACAATCAATGAAGTGCAGATGCGGGAATTCTACCACTACTTTCACCTATCAAAAGCTGATGTCTTGTGTGGGTCGACCAAGATCAGTGGCGAAGAAAGCAATTGGTGAAGGAACGTCAAAGGGAAGCTCAATCCAGCATCAGATCTTGGCTGAGCTTAAGCAGTTGAACACCACGATGACCCTGCTCCAAGATCATTTTCTGAGCAAAGCTGAGGACGCTGCTGAAGACCCTGAGATCTGAGTGTTCCCCATTACCTCCCTGCCCGTCTAATCTTATGTTTTTTTATTTCTATGTTTTTATGTCTTTTGTGTGATTGTTCCTATCTTTTGATAATAGTTGTCTAGGTTCCTTTGCTTGTACTTCGCCCTGCTTAATGAATGAAATATTTTGCTTATGATTTGCATGTGAGTCAAGTCTTTGTGATTTATGTGATCTTTTGATGATGCCAAAAGGGGAAGTATGGAAAATGTGAAACCCAAGGAAGGGTTGATAACAGATGCTAGTGCTAAGGAGAATGACGATGCTGCTTGAAGGTAAATCCTTCTTTGAATTTTCTGAGGGGGAACAATGTCAATATCTGGACTGTAGTATTTGTGTGATTACATGTGAATTTGACTTCTTACTTGTCTGTTTTGAACGTACACATTTTGAAGGAGTTTGCCATCACCAAAAAGGGGGGAATTATTGGAACGATGATGTTCCCTTTAGTTTTGATGATGATAAACTCAATGGCATTTGATGGTTTTTAGTGTGACTATAAGTTTCAGGAAACAGATGATTTAAAGGAACGATGAAAACCATGTGAAGAGTCAAAACAGAAAAAACAAGGAACAGAGAAGTCAATAATGTGGAACAACGCGCTGGAACAAAAGAGAAAAAGAGACGGGCGTTGTTGGACAGAAAAGGAAAGGGAACAGCGCCAAGGAAAGCATGACGCGCGATGTAACCCTTGCAACTGCCGAATCCTTCTTTTATGGAAATAAATATTGAAGGAGCAACTTGGGTTGCAAGAAGATAATCTTGTTGAAGATATTCTGGTTAGGAAAGATTAGAAAAGATTGTATAGGATTATTTTATCTTATTTTCCTTAAGTAAAACTAGGGTAAATTAGATACAATACCTAGACTATAAAAGAGAAAGTTGCAAACTTCATTTTAACAAGTGAGTCACAGCATTTTCCACAGAGAAGAGCATTCGGAAGAAGGAAAGAACTTACAAGGATGAGACTTTGGTGAGTTGAGTACTTGTTATGGTTTTGATTGTCTTAAGTGTTGTTAGGAACATTGCATTCAGAGGTCTAGATATCTAGGAGTAAACTAGATTGAGATAAGACTTGCTTGTTTGTAATTCCAGGATTAATAACACAAGTAGACTTTCAAAATCCTACTAGGAAAACCTAGAGGTAGAGGTTTTTCTTAGTCAACTAGTTGGTTGATTGAGTTTTCCTCTCTAAGGAACTTTGTTTGTTACTCTGTCATTATGTTACTATATTCTGCTGCCCAAGGAACGATTCTACCGTTCCTTGTACTAACACACTCGATTCTACAATCTCACTAGAGGGAACCTCATAGAATCCACCCAAAGGAATTGATAGGAGAGTGGAGAGTACCTTGGGCATGAAGGAGATGTCTTCTCCATCAATCTTTGAGGACCTAGACATTGCATCAGCCTTGGACAGATGGTAGTAGTGGTAGAACTCGCGCACTTGAACCTTGTTCACAGTCGCTCTGTTTGCACATATTCGTTCCTACCCTTGGAAATGGAGGAGATCCAAAATCTCTTCCACCTTGTGCTCAAAGAAGAAACTTTTTCCAATGAAAAGAGGAGGAAGAATGCGTTTACCCTCAGAGAAGTCGGGAATCATCTCGAAGGCCAAGATTTCCAGTTTCGCTTTCTTCTTCTCTTCCTTGGAAGCGGAACGAAGTCGAGTCTTGATATTCTTAGGAACATTCTCATCACCACCCGACTTTGAAGGAGTCGAGTGCTCAGTAGGAGGTCGGCTAGTTCCCAAACACTCAACATCATCATCCTCTTCCTCTTCTTCTTCTTCAATAGTAGGAGAGAGATCTACCATCTTGCGTTTTTTGCTCTGGAGTTGAGGAGGTGCCAAAGGTGCAACCTTTACCCCTAACTGCTCTTTTACTGACTTCATCGATCATTCCTTCTCCTCAATTTTGTCTTTGGAGGGAGAGGAAACTTCTTCTTCCTCATGAGTAGCGTCAATTGGAGCCTGATCCTCCATAGTTGCCGCTGGTGTGGATGTCGACGCAGAGGGGTCAGAGGCTTGTTCCACAAAGGCCTTAGCAATATCGATAATGGAGGCCAGCACACCTGATTTAGCAGGGGTGGCGCGGGCTTCCTTTGTTTTTTGAAGAGTGAGCATCAAGGCATCAATCTCGGCGTCAGACATCTTGTCAGTGGAGCGCAGCTTGCTTGGAGAGGCCATTGAGTTGTGGTGAAGGAGAAGGTGAGAGATTAAGGTAACGATAGAGAGTGAGAGCATTGTGAGAGATTGAGAGCGAGAGAGAGAATGTGGCGGTGAGGGATTGTGTGGGATGGGGTAAGTATTTATAGGAAAGGTAATGATCTTCATCAAATAATATATTTCCAAGTAAATCATAACCGACTTACCAAAAAGCCATGAAACACAATCTTTTCTCTCTCATTTGTCAACGGCACTTTTCACCTTTTTTACTTCGTTTACTGCGTCGTCGTTCCTGTACACAGAGCAGTCAAATCCCAAAACTAGCCATTTCAACGTTCACCTGCAACTTCATAAATGCAAGCCATTAATTCAAAATCAACGTTCCATTCACAACGTTCCCCCTTAATCTGAGCAACAGTCTTCGTTCTCCCTGAGACCATGAGTGTATAGCGAGGGTTGGCTGGATATTTCAAATTGGGTTCACACAAAATATAGTATATCCAAACATATGGTATGAACAAATACAACTCAGATAATTATTCCTCATAAAAAGTTTAACAAAGAACGATCATAGGGACGTTTACCTGAATCAAGGCTAAGGTAAGCTTTACAACCAATTATCATTTGGGCTTGTAACGAGGGATGAATTCATCAAATCGGTCGTTTTGGGTCTCAAATAAGGTGTTAGCATGCAATCAAGTAATTTAACACAAATCAAAAGACAAAGTTGTAAGACCCTAAGACTAAGTAATCCTAACATAAGCAAAAATCATGAGAAGACAAAATCAAGAAAAGCACTTAAGTAAGATACTTAAAGAAGCATCTGATCAATTTAGCCAAGCATTGAGGGAATAGTAGACATGGAATTCCTCAATTGAGAGAGATCATGCCAAGGAGCAGTCGAAGGTGATCGAATGGGCCTTTGTCTAGTGCTTTGGTGAAAATACCAGCCACTTGATTTTCATTCTTGCAATGTTCCATTCTAATGAGACCATTGTCAACATTATCACGAAGAAAATGATGACGAATGTCGATGTGCTTAGTACGTGAATGATGAACTGGATTTTTTGAAATGTTAATAACACTAGTATTATCACACATGATAGGAACAGTGCCAAGAGACATACGAAAATCCTCTAGTTGTTCCTTTAACCACAATACCTGAGCACAACAACTTGTTGCGGCAACATACTCAACTTTTGCAGTGGAAAGTAAGGATGGGCAAAAGTAGACCAGACCGTAAGACCGAACCAGACTATAAGACCGGACCGGACCGTAAGACCGGACCGGACCGTCACGGTCCGGTCCATGGTCCGGGAATTTTACATTTCCGGTCTTACGGTCCGGACCGGTCGGACCGTAAAAAATAAAAAAAGGTTTAAAACATTTTTTGGCATAATTTTTACGGTCCGGTCCATAATATTTACGGTCCGGACCGTAATCAATCAATTTAAATGCCAAAAATTATGAAATCCGGTCTTTCCGGTCCAGAACGTGGACCGGACTGTAAAGGATCGGACCGTAACGGTCCGGTCCGGTCCACGGTTCATACATCAAAATGTTTATGGTCTGCCGGTCCGGACCGGATGCCCATCCTTAGTGGAAAGGGCCACAGAGTTTTGCTTCTTGGAACCCCATGAGACAAGACAGGGACCAAGGAATTGTGCCGTTCCTGAGGTGCTTTTGCGATCAATTGTGTGCCCAGCAAAGTTAGTGTTAGTGTATCCAACAAAGTTGAAGTCATAGTTCTTGGGATACCATAGACATAGATGGTCCATTCCTTTGAGGTATCGAAAGATTCGCTTTACTTCCTTCAGTTGAGAGTCTTTAGGCTTGGCTTGAAATCTAGCACAGAGACAAACACTAAAAATAATATTCAGCCTGCTTGTCGTGAGATAGAGGAAGGAACCTATCATTCCTCTATACATGGTTGGGTCAATTGATGTTCCATTCAAGTCTGCATCTAAACGAGTGTTAGGAGATATAGGAGTCATAATGGGTTATGGGGAATCCATACCATATTTCTTCAACAACTCTTTGATGTACTTTTGTTGATGAATCTTCGTTCCTTCCTTTGTTTGTGAGACTTGTAATCCGAGGAAAAAGGAAAGTTCCTTAATCATACTCATCTCAAACTCACTACTCATAAGATTTTTGAACTTCTCTACAAGAGCAGGGTTAGTAGAACCAAAAATGATATCTTCAACATAAACTTGAACAACCAGAATTTCACCATTTTGTTCCAAAAGGAACAATGTCTTGTCAATTGTTCCTCACCTATATCCATTGGAAAAAAAGGAACTGTGCAAGTCTATCATACCAAAGCTCAGGGAGCTTGCTTAAGACCATACAAAGCCTTATCCAATGCATACACATGAGAGGGAAATTGGCATCTTCAAAACATGGGGGCTGCTTCACATATACTTCCTCCTGAAGATATCCGTTCAAGAATGCGGTCTTGACGTCCATTTGGTATAATGTGAATCCTTTGTGTGCAACATGGGCAATGAGAAGACGAATAGCTTCAATGCGGGCCACTGGCGCATAAGTCTCATCATAGTCTATCCCCTCTTGTTGATTGTACCCTTGAGAAACCAACCTTGCCTTGTTCCCCTGAATCATCCATCTTGTTCCTAAAAACCCAGTGAGTGCCAATGACATGCTTGTTACAGGGCAAAGGAACGAGACGCCAAACTTTGTTCCTTTCAAACTGATGTAACTCTTCTTGCATAGCTACGATCCAGTCAGGTTCCTTCAATGCTTCCTTGATAGTCTTGGGTTCTACAAGAGATATAAAAGCATGGAAGGCACAAAACATATTAAGTTTAAGCGCAAACCTCTTTCGCCAAAGGGAAAGATGAGGTTGTCAATGGGGTGAGCCTTTTACACTCGAACACTCTTCGACACAACAGTGGAGGGATTTGCAGGTTGAGTCTCGGAATCATTCGGTTAAGATGAAGACAATGGAACATCTTCATTTGGGACAGTTCCTTCAGCATTACTCAGGGAATCATCAACAATATCACCACCAGAAGTTCCAGGAGGGATAGTGGTAACATCTTCAGTGTTGTTGAGAGCCTCAACTGTTGTTGAATCATCAGTAGACGACGAGGGAACGTCCGCAGCTTGTGCAAAGCTATTGGTATCATCATTGTTGTTGGGGAAGTCATCTGGACTGGAAGTTCCTTGAAAAGTAGGATGGTGACTACCGACATTAGTGACGTGGCCTAAGGTCGTTATGCCAAATCAAAGTAAACCTCAACTTCCAAACTAGTATAGTAAGAAAGAAAGGGTCGAAATCCCAAGAGAATCACAAGCGTCTATATTCCTATCACGATCTTGTGTAGATTAATAAGGAAACCATCCCTAAGAACCCTTACGAATGAATAACCCTAGCACCACTAGTGATTCAACCCAAAGGCAGCAATGAACATAAGAATTAACCAGGATACACATAACACCTCAACCAGAAACATTCAACATGTAATCAAATCTCTACATAGATAAAATCCACTAAATCAAATAAAACCTATGCTTGCCACTCCAGACCAGGACGTTAGCCCAATAGTTTCCTAGTCATAGCAATATGAGTAACAATCAATAAACCTAGATGGCCTGTCTAGACAAATCAATAATTATTCAATGATATCCTGCTTAAGAGAAGAGATATAGATCAATAGGAATTAAGAAAGGGAACATAACCTCACAACCAATAATCAAAACTTAAGCTTCCATTGCCAGACTAAGCAAAAGTGCTTAGCCTTCCATAGTCTTGAGAAAACAACGATGATGTAAAACTAAAACCTGATATGAGAGTCTCCCCTCTTTTCTCAAAACCTAAAACTAAGAGAGTATATATAGGTGGGCTTAACAAATGACCTAGCCCAAGTGAAAATAGAAAACGAAAATAATTAAAATGAAATAAAAAAATCAGGAAAGATAGATTCGGGAAATCCCGAAATAAGTCTACCGTGATGACCCGCGATCGCGGGTAATGGACCGCGATCGTGGTTGCTTGTAGCTCCGCGCTCTTCGCATTCTTCCGCGCCTGTAGAAATATCTCGAATGCCCCGAAGTCCCGCGATCGCGGCACCCTTGCCCGCGGTCGCGGTTAATGCTCTGCCTTCACTCCTTGGCTTTGCCTCCTAACCTCTCGTCTTCACTTCCTTGGCGTCTTCTTTTGGTGGCTTCCTTCCTTAGTGTTGTTAGAAAACGGAACTCTGGAACTTAGGTTCTCCTGAGAGTTCCGTTCCTCAGTTTCTCTACTTTTGAAGATGACAAATATTATGATACTAATGTTTTATCTCAAAGATGTGTTTTAAGGAACCACAGGAATTTACCAAAGGCAGGAAAGCCAAACAGACTAGGGAACCAAAGGAACAAGACAGCTAAAGGAATCCAGAGGAACCCAGGTGTGCCCAGAAATGAAGCTTGCGACATTGCGATTCCCGAGAAATCTGGGGACACACAACCTCGGACAAAAGGAGTCAAAAACGACTTGTCCGAAGCTTCCAAAATCCTGCCAAGGTCCAAGAGCTAAAGAACAAGATGCCTAGAGAACCTCTACCTCGGACAGAGACGATGAAAGCGACAGGACATGAAGACGTCGCTGTCCAGAAGACGGTTCCCAAGCGGCCAGCTTAGTCAACCTCGGACGAAAGCGTTTGGACAATGACATTGCAAGGATCGTCTGAGGTAGTTGACCAACCAAGAGAGATTCAGAGCTGCCTAGGTTGTTTGCATATGCCAAGAACAACGTGAATCAAGGAGAACCACTCAATCTAGGGCAAGCTCAATCTGTGGGAACCCAGAGAGGATCGAGCTGCGAAGAAGCCTCTATAAAAGGAAGACTAACCCAAGCGTTATCTTCGAGCACAAAAACACGACTCACACTCATTAGCAAATATCTAGTGTGAAGCTCCAAACAAGATTATCAAAGCAAACCGAGATCAAGAGGAACCAGTCAAGGAAGAAGAGCTGAGTGTTAAGTTCCTGTGACTGTAAGTGATAGTTCCTAGGTGCGAAAGTCTGTTTCTTGGATTGATTATTGATTGTGTTAAGTTATCTAGGATTGTCTAACTGTGTGTAAGGCAAAGAAAATGTGTGTTCGTTCCTAGGATAAGCTATAACCAAAAGAGATAAGAAATCAAGAAGTAGACTTTGAAATCCTTTCGAAAGAAAGGTAGTGGTTTTTATCCTGGATTGCGAGTTGGCAATCAAAGGTTTCCACTATAAGGAACTGGTCATTTGTTTGATTGTTTAAATCCGCTGCGAAAGGAACTGATAATTGATATTCTGAGTTCCTTAAATTTTTATCTAACAATCACGATCCTACAATTGGTATCAGAGCAGGAAAAGCTCTAGATCTTTGATTAGTTTGCAGATCATGTCTCAACCAAGCAAGTTTGAGCTCGGAATCTCCACCAATAAGCCACACCTTCGCAAGAAAGGAGAAGAAACATGGTGGGAAAAGTGCATAGAAAGCCACATCAAGACCAACGACTACCAATGCTGGAGGATAGTCAAAAATAGAGATGGCCACGTCGATCTTACCATGAAGGAAGAAGACTGGAAACCAGAACACTATATCATCATGGAAAAGAATGCCAAGGCAAGACAGTTTATTCTCAATGGATTGGACAGAGAGGACATGGACAAAGTCATAGGCATCAAGACAGCCAAGGAGATGTGGAAAGCTCTCAAGGAGATGCATGAAGGAAGTGAGGAACTAAAGCAAAGCAGAAAGTTTGCTTTGGAAGGAGAATACCACACCTTCAAAATGATGGAAACTGAGATCATCTCAGAGTACTACTCTCGCTTCAACAGATTAATTGGAAAGTTGACGACGGCGGGAGTTGATCTTGATGAAGTCTCCAAGTCCTTAGTGATCATCAATGGACTCAACTCCAAGTTCACCCTTCTCAAGGGAATCATGAAGAACACTCCAGGCATCCAATCCCTTCCCTTGACCCAAGTCATAGGGAAACTGGAAGTTGAAGAAGGAGAGCACACTAAAGCCAATGCCGATAAGAAACTGGAGAAAGGAATCGCCCTTAAGATCTCCAAAGCTTTCTCAAGGCTTGAGATGGAGCAAGAGAACTCAGACTTGGAAGAAGAGGAGGACGAGCTAATAGCCCCTCTTCTCAAAGAATATCAAAAAATTCTTTGTGAAGGGAAGGTTCCAAAAGGGCAGTTCCTCCTACAACGGACCCAGAAGGGATCTAAAGGAAGTCTCTTGTTACGAGTGCAAAGAGAAGGGATATTACGCTAAGAACTGTCCCAACAAGGAAGACTCCAAGGAAGAAGAAAAACCTCAAAGAAAGAAGGCTCTCGTAGCCTCATGGGGAGAAGACCCAGATGAGGAACTGGATCTGAGCGGCTTCGCTGGAGGAAGATGTCTCATGGCAAAAGGAGACTCAAGCGATTCAGAATACCTTGAGGTAACTTCTGATGATCTCTTAAAATCTCTAGTTGATTGTGATAAGAAATAACTTCTTAAGATCATAAAGAAACTAGGGAAGGAAACCAGTTCCCTTCAACAGAAACTTGATGACTGCGAAGATGAAATTGCATGCTTAACTGTTAAGAATTCTATTTGGAGTAAGAAACTTAATGAATCTGAAAAAGACCTAGCTGAAACTCACTCCAAGCTGATTGATATTAGGAACGTGCATGCTAGTCACCTTAAAATCTGCAAATCTTGCGATGAAACTGGCATAGATTCTGTTAAAGTTCCTTTGCATGCTAACTCTATTGGAAATGAAATGCTTCAGTCCATTATTGATAGGTTAGACAATCTCACTGATTCCATTAATGAAAAAACGATAAATCAAACTGTCTTTGTGAGACAACGTCATGGAAGAGGCTATGTCAACAACAAGGATAACAATGATGCTGAAAATGAAAAGGCCAGACGAGAACTTGTTGAGATGAATGAGAACCTCAGCATTGCTCTTACCACCTCTCGTGATAGGAATCAGTTCCTATCAGAGAAGATCATGGTGCTTGAGAACAAGGCTGAGGTTGCCAAACGTCTCAATGAAGGTTCTCAAAGCCCTAAGAGGGAACCAAAAGGAAAAGAAAAAATGACTCCTGAAAATCAATGGTTCACCAATTCTTTTGCTCACAAAAAATATGTTGACATGGCCAATAGTAAGGTTAAAAACAATGTTGATTTCAACAAAAAAATTGAAAAACCTTTTAGGCCAGGAAAAGGAAAGTATGGTCATGTTGTTTACAACCGCTTATGTACCTACTGTGGTAAGAATGGCCATTACAACACTGATTGTGCTAAGAAAAGGAACTTTGAAAGGGAGAAAAGTGCTTATCACCAGGAAAGGAACCAATTCCCTGATTATTCACAAACTCGAAATGCTAATCCCCCCAGTAAAGCCAAGCTTCGCTGGGTTCAGAAATCTTAGTTCCCTTGTGTGCAGAAAGAAGAGAGGCAACCCCAACTATGGTACATTGACAGTGGTTGCTCATGCCATATGACCGGAAAAAGAAATCAAATGACCTCTCTTCAACCTCTCCAAGGAGGGAACATATCCTTTGGAGACAAAAGCAAAGGGAAAATTTGTGGAATATGAACTGTGAAACTCAACGATCACATTCAGGTAAACAAAGTTCACCTTGTTGATAGTCTTGGTTTTGATCTAATAAGTGTGTCACAGCTGTGTGATCAAGGAGACAATGAAGTCAGATTTAGATCAAACGAATGCTCAGTTCTTGACTCCTCGGGACAAATCATCCTAAAAGGAAAGAGATTCAACAATGTTTACATTGTTGATCCATCCTTCGTCCCCAAGGAGAAACTGTGTCTCTTAACCGTGAATGACCAAGCTGAGTTGTGGCATCAACGCCTCGGTCATGCTAGCACTAAGTTGATTCAAAAGCTACACTCAAAGGAACTAGTCAGAGGATTGCCAAAGCTGAGTGGCACATCTAAGGAATTGTGCTCTGACTGTGTAAAAGGAAAACAGGCTCGTAGTTCCTTCAAATCCAAAAACGTGGTAAGCACCTCAAGGCCTCTTAAACTTATCCACATGGATCTTTGTGGACCCATGAGAGTTCAAAGCCTAGGAGGGAACAGGTATATCTTTGTTATTGTCGATGACTTCTCTCGTTTTACTTGGACCATATTCATTAAATCTAAAAGTGAAGTTATTGACCGCTTTAAAGATATGGTTCCCTTGTTAGAAAAATCTCTTGATTGTTCACTAAATGCTATTCGGTCTGACCATGGTACCGAATTTGAAAATGGAGAATTTCTAACCTTTTGCAGTGAGCATGGCATCGATCACAACTTCTCTGCACCATACACTCCTCAACAGAATGGAGTAGTAGAAAGGAAGAATGAGACCTTGGAGGACATGGCTCGAACTATGTTGATCTCAAGTGGACTCTCCCAATCATTTTGGGCTGAGGCGATCAACACAGTGTGCTACATCATCAATAGAGCCATGCTTCGCCCAATCACAGAGAAGACACCCTATGAACTCCTAAGAGGAAGAGTTCCCAACATTTCACATCTGAGGGTGTTCGGATGCAAATGCTTTGTGCATAACAATGGGAAGGACAATCTTGGCAAGTTCGACCCAAGAAGTGATGAAGGAATATTCATTGGTTATGCCTCAGGCAGTAAGGCATACAAGGTCTTCAACAAAAGGACTAAAAAGGTAGAAGAAAATATTCATGTTATTTTTAATGAAAAATCACTTGGAAAGATTATGCATAATACCACCAGTTCCTTTGAAGATCCATTTTCCAAGCCATCTCAAGAAGATCCAGATGAAAATGTCACTCCTCCCAGTTCCTGTCCTGCTGATCGGAACCCTCCAATGGCTCCCCCACCAGTTCCATTGGATAATGAACAACAATCCATTTCTGGGAACCATGAGCATGACGACAACATCTGTGGAGACCTCAATGATTCATCTTCCCACATGTTCTTCAATGGAGAAGGTCACCCCAACCAGGAAGCTGAATTCTCAACTCAGAATGTCTCCACATCAAATACTCTGGCTTCCAACAGAGAAAGAAGAGTCATCAAGCCTCCAGTCAGGTATGAACATCTAACTTTCTTTGCCTTTAATGCCTTTTTGTCTATTGTGGAATCAAAGAACATAGGTGAGGCACTGAAGGATATGGACTGGATCCAAGCCATACAAGAAGAGCTTCATCAATTTGAAAGGAACAAAGTCTGGCATCTGGTTCCTCGCCCCAAGGATAAGCACATCATAGGAACCAGATGGGTTTTCAGAAACAAGCTAGATGATACAGGAGCTGTGATAAGGAACAAAGCAAGACTTGTGGCTCAAGGATACAATCAACAAGAAGGAATTGACTATGATGAAACCTATGCTCCAGTGGCAAGGATCGAAGCAATAAGGTTGTTAATTGCCTTCAAATCTCACAAAGGGTTCAAGTTGTTCCAAATGGATATGAAGACAGCCTTCCTCAATGGAATTCTTCAAGAAGAAGTCTATGTCAAGCAACCTTCTGGCTTCGAAGACGACGATCATCCAGATCATGTCTACTTCCTAGACAAGGCACTATATGGCCTCAAGCAGGCTCCCAGAACATGGTATGATCGTCTTGCCCAGATCCTACTTTCAAACGGCTACAGGCGTGGAGTTATTGATAAAACTCTCTTCATCCTAGAAGAAGAAGGTAACATCTTAGTGGTTCAAATCTATGTTGATGATATCATTTTTGGTTCCACTAACCTGTCCCTTGTAGACAAGTTCAAAGATCTGATGAACAGTGAATTTGAAATGAGTTTAATTGGGGAACTCACATTCTTCCTCGGATTACAAATCACTCAAAAGGAATATGGTATTCAAATCCATCAACAAAAGTATGTCAGGGAACTACTGAAGAAGTTCAAAATAGATTCATGCAAGCCTCTCTCCACTCCCATATCCACCATTGCCCATCTGGATAAGGACAATTCGAGTCCTCTAGTGGAAGAGAAGCTCTATAGAGGTATGATCGGCTCACTCATGTACCTAACCGCCAATCGACCAGACATTGTCTTTGATGTTGGCTTGTGTGCTAGGTTCCAATCTTGTCCAAGAGAAACCCACTGGGCTGTTGTGAAGAGAATACTTCGATATCTCAAGGGAACTGACGATCTCTGTATTTGGTACCCCAAAGAATGTCCCTTTGAGCTGATGGGTTTCATTGATGCTGATTATGCTGGATACTTGGTGGATAGGAAGAGCACTTCTGGAATGGCACAGTTCCTAGGCCCTTGCCTTGTGTCATGGGGATCAAAGAAACAAGTTTCCCTCTCCACCACATAATCCGAGTACATTGCAGCTGCCTCTTGTTGTTCCCAACTTCTCTGGCTAAAGCAACAACTCGCGGACTTTGGTATGTCTTATGGCCCTCTCACTATTCTTTGTGACAACACTAGTGCCATAAACATTTCTAAGAATCCTGTGCATCATACTAGGACCAAGCATATTGACATTAGACATCATTTTCTTAGAGATCATGTTGAGAAGGGAAACATCATTATGAAATTTTGTAGAACTGAAGATCAGATTGCAGATATATTCACCAAGGCATTGAATAGAGTTCCTTTCAAGAACCTTAGATTGGAACTAGGAATGATTCCTATTACTCAGTAGTGACCTTAGTTCTAAGAATTCTTTTCAGTTCCCCTGATTGACTAGTTTAAGATATTTAACTTGTTGAGTCTTGATGTCCTTGTGTTATATCTTTTGCCACAAACCCTTCTTGTCATAATGGTTTCTTAAAAGGGCTTAGATAAATTTGTCTGGCTCATTTCCTTTTGATCCTCATTACTCTTTCAACTCCTCATTGTTCAAATTTTTTTGATGGCCCAAAAGTCACAATCTGATCATATTTCTAACCCAACATTACAAGCCGAGATGATGATTGTGTACTAAGACCTACCCTTGCCTCATTGCTAAATTTAATTCTCTATGATCCCTCTCTAAACCCTCTCTGAGAATTATTGTGCAATGCGAAAAATAGTCTACCCTGATTCCTTGTATGGGAACGTACTATTTTTGGTTCCATTGTTTTAACCCACACCAAAGGTTCCCATACATCCCTCTAGCTCGCTGAAAATATCGCCAGAAAGGAACCAGAACTTAGCGTCTCTCCAACGGCTCGTTTGGCTCTTCCCAGAAGCTATTTATGGCAAATTCGCATGGATAAGGCACGTCTCATCAGTGGCAGAATCTCTCTCTCTCTCTCTTCTCTGAATGGACAAATTTTCAAAATTGAGTTAGCCATTCCAAAAAGATGCAACTTCCATTAATGCTCCGGATTGGCCTTGATCTTCTCAACGGCTGGATTTGATTCAACGGTCACCTCTGCTCTTGATCTTCAGAGATCTTCCCCGCCTTTAAAGAGTTGCCCTGTTCATCCAAGCTAATCCCACAACTCGCCATTTCTCTAATCTTCTACTTCTCCCTCTCTCAAACACAGAAATCCTTAAATCCTCAAAAATGGCGAACCAAAACCCTAATGTTATCCTGAATGAGGAAGAGGCTTCCATTCTCAGAGCCTTTCGAGAAAAGAAGGCAGCTTCATCTTCTAAGCCCATTTCTATCACCTCCTCTCAAAAATCCCAACCTAAAGAGAAAGCAGTAGAGAACCCTGTGGAGAAACCAGTGGAGCAACCCGAAGAGAAAATTGAGGAGCCACCAAAGGAACAGGCTGAGGAGAAAGCCATGGCCATCACTCTGGCCTCTGAATCGGCCACCAAATCTGCCTCCGAAGGTGGCTCTCATGACTCCTCGCCTGACAAATCTCTCCAAGAGCTCCTCAGCCCTGAGCCCTCACCAGTAAGCCTCAAATCCAAAACCACTTCTAACCCTGGTCCCTCTGTCGCCACTAGAATGCAACAGAGAAAGAAGAGTTCCCAAGCCATAGTTCCCTATGAAACAAAATCCACAAAAAGAGCCAAAATCACCTCCCTCTCTGCCTCCTCCTCCCTGGGTCAGGTCTCCTCTTTCTTCTCTAAGAGGAAGATCCTTAAGCCTCTCATAATCGGCAAGGAGTTCTGGACCCAAGAACTGGAAGAAGAAGATGAGGAAATGTTTGGAGAAGCCCTGAATGAGTTCCATTCTCTGCTGCAGTTTCAAGGATGGGACGAGATGCTGTTTGAACCTTTCTCTGCTTCTGATGAGGTTGTCCGCTTATTTTACCAGTCTATGGAGTTTGTGCCTGCGAAGGAGAACTCTCCCTGTAACGACGCCATTCTTATATGGAAGGGAACCAGCTATCCTCTATCCGTCAACCTTATTGCATCTGCTCTAGGGATCGAGTCAAGGTCTGGGTTTGGCATTCTGCCTCAAAAGAAGGGATGGCCCAAAGGAAAAGGCTACAAATCCAAGGGAGCAGTGGTCAAGAAAATCTATGATGGCGCCTCCCCCTCATCTTTGGAGACAAAGGATCTCTCCATCGCAAACAAGTTGTTACACTTCTGGATCACCCGAAATCTGGTTCCCAGACAAGAGCACCAGAACAATGTTCTCATCACAAATGCCATCTACATGGACAAGGTGCTCTCTGGTGTTCAATTGGATCTCCCTCGCATTGTCTTAGTCCACATGCAGTTCTGCTCATCCCATGACTCCCATGCTTTACCCTTCCCTCATATCATCAAAAACATTCTCTCCAACCTCCACCAGTACCCAGTTGATCTGCCTGAGACAGTCTACAGCAAGTGTCTTACCTTGGTCACAGTTCGGAAGTTGAAGACAAAGGAACAACAAGACCCCCCTTCTGAAGCTCAAGCTCAACTGCCTAAGGAAAAGGCCAATTCCCAGGGCCCTTCTAATTACCACCCACAGCAACCCCCCTCTTCAGACTCCTCTGCGATCCTTCTTGCTCTGAATCGTATTGAAAAAGCTATCATGGAAGGCTCGACTGCCATACTGGTCGCCATCCATGATCAAGTAAGAGAGTTGGGGCGCATTAGTTCTGCTGTTGAAAGTTTGGTGGAAGTTCTGCAAAAGGATTGGCAAGGTGCAATCAGTGCTCATCAGGCCACGGGCCAACATGTAGGAACCGACGACAAGGTTGAAGAAGAGGAGGCCGCTACTATGCCATAGGAACGCTTGTTATGGTTCCATGTGCTGTAACTCCACAGCGAGCTAGTAGTTTCCCTTAGGATCCTACTCCCCTCTTCTATCCCGTTGTTGTCTTCCCTAAGATTGCTTTTGTTGTTATCCTTGTCGTTTGTTGTTTGTGTTGTTGTCTTTTGTCGACTGTAGTTTTTGTTGGATGTTGTGTGTCTTTGAACAATGATCAGTGAAGCTTTAATGATTATCTTTAGTTTCGTTCCCATGATCGATTTGTCTTTGCCTTAAGTTTTCATTATGCCTTTTATGGGTTTGATGCAATCGCATATTTACTTGGATATCATGTTCTTAACTTGTACTTAATCTTTTCAAAGATGTCAAAAGGGGGAAGAAAAGGATATGAACCTTGAACTTTGAGACTACTGGATTAATAGGAACTCTGAACTAGTTCTACTTCTAAGGGGGAATTTAAAATCAACTCGTTCACTTGCTTAGGGGGAATTTGCAACCATTGAATGTTCAAACACTAATCTGAAATGTTGTAAATCCCTTTATCTCAATATGGTCTCATAAGATTCAAAGTCCTATTATGTTGCCAGGTTCCTTGTATTTGTCATCATCAAAAAGGGGGAAATTGTTAGGAAACGGAACTCTGGAACTTAGGTTCCCCTGAGAGTTTCGTTCCTCAGTTTCTCTACTTTTGAAGATGACAAATATTATGATACTAATGTTTTATCTCAAAGATGTGTTTTAAGGAACCACAGGAATTTACCAAAGGAAGGAAAGCCAAACAGAACTAGGGAACCAAAGGAACAAGACAGCTGAAGGAATCCAGAGGAACCCAGGTGTGCCCAGAAATGAAGCTTGCGACATTGCGATTCCCGAGAAATCTGGGGACACACAACCTCGGACAAAAGGAGTCGAAAACGACTTGTCTGAAGCTTCCAAAATCCTGCCAAGGTCCAAGAGCTAAAGAACAAGATGCCTAGAGAACCTCTACCTCGGACAGAGACGATGACAGCGACAGGACATGAAGACGTCGCTGTCCAGAAGACGGTTCCCAAGCAACCAGCTTAGTCAACCTCGGACGAAAGTGTTTGGACAATGACATTGGAAGGATCGTCTGAGGTAGTTGACCAACCAAGAGAGATTCAGAGCTACCTAGGTTGTTTGCACATGCCAAGTACAACGTGAATCAAGGAGAACCACTCAATCTAGGGCAAGCTCAATCTGTGGGAACCCAGAGAGGATCGAGCTGCGAAGAAGCCTCTATAAAAGGAAGACTAACCCAAGCGTTATCTTCGAGCACAAAAACACGACTCACACTCATTAGCAAATATCTAGTGTGAAGCTCCAAACAAGATTATCAAAGCAAACCGAGATCAAGAGGAACCAGTCAAGGAAGAAGAGCTGAGTGCTAAGTTCTTGTGACTGTAAGTGATAGTTCCTAGGTGCGAAAGTCTGTTTCTTGGATTGATTATTGATTGTGTTAAGTTATCTAGGATTGTCTAACTGTGTGTAAGGCAAAGGAACTGTGTGTTCGTTCCTATGATAAGCTGTAACCAAAAGAGATAAGAAATCAAGAAGTAGACTTCGAAATCCTTTCGAAAGAAAGGTAGTGGTTTTTATCCTGGATTGCGAGTTGGCAATCAAAGGTTTCCACTATAAGGAACTGGTCATTTGTTTGATTGTTTATTTCCGCTGCGAAAGGAACTGAGAATTGATATTCTGAGTTCCTTAAATTTTTATCTAACAATCACGATCCTACAAGTGTCTCCTATGATATCCAAAATAGCTCATACACCTCCAAAAACACCAGACTTCGCCCCCAAACGCCATGCACAAGAATGTGTCTAAATCTACCCGAATGGCACCAATAAAACCCTCTAATAACTCTTAGTTAAGCCCTACAAATTAGTGCTTATCAAACTCCCCCATGCTTAGACCTTTGCTCGTCCTTGAGTAAATTAATAAAGAGTCTACTCCTCTAATCCTAGCCTCCATCTATGACTCCTTATGCCTCCCAGAGTGACCTACCCGACAATCTTTCTTTGTCTCCTCTTCTTATGTCGCCCCTCCAGGTAAAATGAGATCCTAAAATCACTCCTCTTCTTTTCACTCATTTTGCCTAGGAGCCCTTTCAGGTTTTCATCCTAGCCACTCGTATTTTTTTTCATAGAGGTGCTCACATATGCTCACGTCACTCAGACACCTTTTTACCCCAGCCTAGCGCTGGTCTGGGCCACCTGCTTATTACCCAAGCTGCCCTTTCGGGTTTTTGACTTGTCTCAGGATTTCCATGTATGTCTTTTTTGCTTTTTGACTTTTTCTTAAAAAATTTTTTTTTTTTTTTTTAGGGAATGCGAACAATGGACAATGCTGAAATCGAAACTAATTTACAAGATAGATAGCAAGTACTTTCTACTCCCCCATGCTTGAATCATGCATTGTCCTCAATGTATGGAAGACAAAGAAAAATATGAGGGGAAGAAAGGAATAACTCACTGAGCGTACGCCGGGGTGGTAGTCTTCGTCAATAACGCCAGGAAGGTACTCAGGGATGTAGGGATCCCCATAAAATTCATCACCATTTCAACAGTCGAACTTCCCAAGAGATAGATCATGGAATGCTGGAACTCCAAACTCAGTATGCACAGGTGGTGACGCACAGGTGAAGACGTACCGCAGGGGACAACAACAATGGATGGATCAAGGGTACACCGGTTGTTGCTCGCGAACATGATGAAGAAAGACCACCTCAGAACCTCCATGAATGAACCGCCGTGGAAATAACCGCCATAAAGGAGGGAACCGTCGTGGAAGAATCGCCATGGAAGGAACACCGTGGAGGAACCGCGATTGCGGCAGTGAAGGCCGCGATCGCGGGTAACATATGATTTTTTTTTTTACCGATGAACAGTAACCCCGCGATCGCGGGTGAACAGTACCCGCGATCGCGGTTTTTTTTTTTAATAGACTAAACCCTAATTCGCGGCGCGCCATGGGGCCGCGATCGCGGGTTTTATGCCGCGATCGCGGGTTTTATGCCGCGGTCGCGGTTTCTTCTCGGCTTTTCTGCGTGGTTTAGTCGAACAAAAACAAAGCAAAAATTTCAAAAACAAGGGAAAACTAAGCTTCTGAAAGAAAAACTAAGTTGAAAGTCTTACCTCGGGTTGCCTCCCGAGCAGCGCCTTGGTTACTGTCGTGGCTCGACATGGTGCTCTCTATTCATCTCGGGTCGCTTACAGCGACCACCCTTCTTGGTTCCAAATCTGGGGGGTGCCTCTTCAGGTACGACTGTACCCCCTTCCTTCTTCCTTTCATTGTGAGCGGATCACCCTTCGTATCCATGACCGCAGTTGTCATCTTCAAGAATTCTCTTCCCAGCATTTCAGAGGTTGCACGCCTATCCTGCCCCGTGTCTAGTATGAGGTAATCCGACATCTGGCCTGCAACCTCACTCTTTTGCTTCACCTTCGGCTTCTTTCCTATCTTCCGCCTCGCCTTCACAGAATCTGCACAACGAGGGATGTTGTTGGCCAGTGTGACCAAAGGAGCTTTTGGCTTGCTTCCATTGAGAGCCTTAGGGGGAGGTGTGATGGGAATCTGGGACTCCATCAAGGGCCATTCATGTTGAGTGTAGTTTTGAGGCTCATAGTCCATGTCCTCGTCCATCTCCTCTTCAATTTCAAGAGAACATACCGCGTCAGGTAGCATATTGTTCTTGAAGCTTTTGATTTCCTCTTCGAGGTCCTTCTCAACCTCATCATCAAATTCAGCACAATGCCCTATTTCACCCAGCATACCGTGGTTGCATCACTCCTCCTACGGTTGCGGTTTCTCTTCTGCGGGGAGCTCTCCAAATTCTGCCTTCTCCTCAACATGCCGTTGGGCAGCATTGCCCTTGGGTTGAGATTCTGCTATAGCAGGTATCCATTGCGTCAGCCGCTCCGTTGATGCACCCAAGCTTAACAAAGTTTGATGAGATGATTGGTGCTGAATAGGATTTTGCTGAGAGAGCTCACATTTGCTGAAGATGTCAAAGATCTCTTGGTTAGTCTTTGGCCTTCTTTTCTCCTTCAATGCTTCGGGAAATGGTGCAGGTGGCTTTTCAGGATTGAGCGGGGGAAATTCTGGCTGGATATAATCTGTGTAATCCTCCGTGTTCAACCCGTGATCGCGGTTTTTACCCCGTTGTCGCGGTTCGCTGATGACATATTCTGATTCTCGATCTTCCGCCTCGCGATCGCGGTTTTCGACCCGCGATTGCGGTTCCTCCTCGCTGTTTCTCGCCTTTTTCCGTGATATAGCCGTGATCGCGGTTTTCACCCCGCAGTCGCGGTTCTTCCCAGCGTGCAACCCTTATTGGCGCTTCATCCTTTTCCACAGCATAGGGGTCATTCACCCTTTTTCCACTTCTCAAGGTGACTGCATTGGCTTCCTGCTGATGTTCGCAGTCCTTGCTTTGAGTTTCCGCCATTGCAGGTGGCCAATGCCTTGGTTGTCCCAGTGATGCACCCAAGCTTAATATAGATTGCTGAGAGGATTGGTGGAGAGTATAATTTTGCTGGGAGAGCTGAGAGAATCCATCTCTCATCACTTGTGCGTTGTTTGCATCGGCTTGAATCACCGCTTGTGTTAATGCTTGAAGTGTTTGGGTGAGTTCCAGCAGTGTGTTCTCACCATAGCTAGAGTTCTCCAACAATGTCATGCTTTCTTGCTCCATAGCTAGAGTTCTCCAACAATGTCATCCCAAGAGAATCACAAGCGTCTATATTCCTGTCACAATCTTGCGTAGATTAATAAGGAAACCATTCCTAAGAACCCTTATCAATGAATAACCCTAGCACCATTAGTGATTCAATCCAAAGGCAGCAATGAACATAAGAATTAACCAGGATACACATAACACCTCAACCAGAAGCATTCAACATGTAATCAAATCTCTACATAGATAAAATCCACAAAAGCAAATAAAACCTATGCTTGACACTCCAGACCAGGACGTTAGCCCAACAGTTTCCTAGTCATAGCAATATGAGTAACAATCAATAAACCTAGATGGCCTGTCTAGACAAATCAATAATTATTCAATGATATTATGCTTAAGAGAAGAGATATAGATCAATAGGAATTAAGAAAGGGAACATAACCTCACAACCAATAATCAAAACTTAAGCTTCCATTTCCGGACTAAGCAAAAGTGCTTAGCCTTCCATAGTCTTGAGAAAACAACGATGATGTAAAACTAAAACTTGATATGAGAGTCTCCCCTCTTTTCTCAAAACCTAAAACTAAGAGAGTATATATAGGTGGGCTTAACAAATGACCTAGCCCAACTGAAAATAGAAAACGAAAATAATTAAAATGAAATAAAGAAATCAGGAAAGATAGATTCGGGAAATCCCAAAATAAGTCTGCCGTGATGACCCGCGATCGCGGGTAATGGACCGCGATCGCGGTTGCTTGTAGCTCCGCGCTCTTCGCATTCTTCTGTGCCTGCATAAATATCTCGAATGCCCCGAAGTCCCGCGATCGCGGCACCCTTGCCCGCGGTCGCGGTTAATGCTCGGCCTTCACTCCTTGGCTTCGCCTCCTAACCTCTCGTCTTTACTTCCTTGGCGTCTTCTTTTGGTGGCTTCCTTCCTCAGTGTCTCCTATGATATCCAAAATAGCTCATACACCTCCAAAAACACTAGACTTCGCCCCCAAACGCCATGCACAAGAATGTGTCTAAATCTACCCGAATGGCACCAATAAAACCCTCTAATAACTCTTAGTTAAGCCCTACAAAGTAGTGCTTATCAATTAGCACCATCGTTCCCCCCACTAGGATTACCACGGGACGGAGAGCCATCTCCTTCATCATCTGAGTCTTCTCTCTGCATTCTTGGGTAACTTACAACATGGAACATTGTCTCTAATTCACTACTTGTACCTTTGAAGTTCTCATCAAAGACAACGTGGATGCTTTCCTCAATTTTGTGGGTGCTCTTATTGTAAACCCTGTAAGCCTTGCTTGTTTTGGCAGAGCCCAAAAAGATTCATTCATCACTTCGTGGGTCAAACTTTCCCAAGTTATCCTTTCCATTATTGTGAATGTAAAACCTGCATCCAAAAGCACGCAAGTGTGAAATATTGGGCTTGCGATCCCTTATTAGTTCATAGGCAATTTTATTCAATAAAGGACGCAACATGGCACAATTAAGGATATAACATGCGGTGTTGATAGCTTTAGCCCAGAAAATCCTTGGAAGATTGCTTGCAATGAGAAGAGTTCTAGCCAAGTAGCCATGTCTTCTAGAGTTCGGTTCTTCTGTTCCACAACCTCCATCTGCTATGGTGTCCTAGGCGCGAAAGAATCATGCAAAACTCCACGTTCCTCACAGAAACTGAGAAACATAGAATTCTCAAACTTTGTTCCATGGTCGGAACTAATTGCTTTCAACTTCTTACCCAAATTGGTTTCCACCCCCTTGATGAACATCTCGAATACGGAGAAGACTTCATCATTTGAAGAAAGAAAAATTGTCCAAGTAAATCTAGAATAATCATCGATAATTACGAAAACATACTTGTTCCCTGCATAACTTCTTATCCTCATGGGACCACAGAGATCCATATGGATCAGTTCCAGAGGATGAGAGGTAGTAACATATCGTTTTAACTTGAACGAGGATCGGGTTTATTTCCCTTCACACAAGCATCACATACTCCATGGAAATCTGATTTAACATTTGGGAGTCCACGAACAAGTTCATTTGCTTGAAGTTTGTGAATCAGTCGAAGATTTGCATGTCCAAGCCTTCTATGCCACAGTTCCGTCTCATCATCTATAGACGCAAAGCATAGAACTTCCTTTGGCTTGAAATCCTTGTCAACAATGTAGACATCCTTGAATCTGACTCCTCTGAGAATGATGTTCTTGGTTTCGCGATCCTTGACATAACAGTCTTGGGAAGTAAAGATAGTCTTGTTGCTCTCTTGATCGCATAGTTGTGCAACACTCAACAAACTGAAACCAAATTCATGAACTAAACTTACCTCTCTTACCGTTATGCTTGAGTTTTGTTTTGTGTCTCTTGCTCCTATGATTTCTCTGCATCTCTCATCTCCAAGGGCTACACTCCCTCTAGAGTGTTTGTGAAGTGAGGTGAGTTGAGTTGATCATTTTTTTCGGTCATGTGACACGAACAAGCACTATCCATGTACCACTTGTCGTTCCCCCTCACTTCCACATGCACAGAAAAAGTTAAGATTTGGTGACCCAAGCAAGCTTAGCTTTACCTGGTCGAGACATTTAGTGCAACTCTTCCCTAGGAATAGCATGATCAATGACAACATTTTTCTTCCTAGATTTAGCATGATTATGATTATGCACACATGAGTCATCATAGAAGTCATTCAAGTTCACATTGTTACTCCTATTGTTCATTCTCTTTGTGTGTTCTTCGGAGAACTTTCTTTTCTTTTCACATTCTATCTGTAAATGTCTATTGTCCCCACAACCAACACAACTTGAATTGATCCATTTGGACATACTTCTGGTTGGGCACAACACTCTTGCGTTGTTTAGCTCGCTCCGGGCAAGGAACATTGGATTGCTTTCCTTGGGACTGCTTGAGGTAAATTTCGTGAGCAGGTTGTCTAGTATACCATTTCTGGTTCTCATGCAACCCTCTCCCAAGGACTTTCACACGTTCCTCAAGGTAGCAATTCTTCTCCCTAGCATCCTGCAGTTCCTTGTCTCTGGCTTCACGTAGTTCAAGGATGGATGGATCATCTTCTTTTTCTTTAGATCTAGTGTACCCAATTCTATATCTAGCCTCGACAAACTGTATGTCTTCTGTTTTAGCTTTTTGTTCCATCATTATGGAGTGGATCTTGTGAACATAGGCTTTCACTTCAGACATGTGCACTTCAAGCTTAGTGTGACCAACTACAACACTTGCATCAGTATTGTTAGAGACCTCATCCATTAACATAGAGACCTTTTCATTTCTTAACCTTTCAAGTTCATCACAATTAGCATCACATGAAGAACAAGGAACGGTTGAGCTACTAGCAGTTTTAGATATGTTTTCTTTTAAACTATTGTATTCATCTTCTGAATTAGCTAGTTCCTCATGAGTTTTCAAATTTTCAGCATACATTTCCTTGATGAGAGCAATCAAAGATTTCTTATCATATTTCATGAGAGAATTCAAAAAAGTTTTGGGATCTACCTTAGGTTCCTCAGAACCAGAAGGAACGGTTGAGTCGCCAAGAGTCATGGCACACATCTCACCACCCCAAGTTTCAGGGTCTTCAGCATCAGAATCATTCTCATTGCCCCAAACAACAACGAAAGCCTTTTTTTGTTCCCATAATCGTTTCCCTGCTTCTTTTCTTTGGAACATGAGCAAGTATAATGACCCTTCTCGTTACAGTTGTAACAAGTGATGTCCTTGATGTCGCGCTTTTCGCCATTGTTCCCTCTGTTCCTATTTCTTCCTTTCATGTAGAGGGAATACATAGCTCTAGTGAGTAAAGCAGTCTCTGGATCATCGGAGATTTCATCATCTTTTTTATCATTCTCAATCATGTTCACTTCCTTCTCAACCATTAGGGCAATTCTGTTGCCTTTGTCAGTTGTTCTCCCGGCTCTTTCTTCATTGTCATACTTTTGAATCTTGCTAAAGACTTCATGGAACGTCAACTTGACAGTGTTGGGATTCTCCTTTAAGATAGCCTTGGTCAACCTATGACGATGAGGAAGACCATCAATGATGATAAGAATCGTTTCCTCAAGAAGGATCTCTTTGTCGATATTGAGTGAGCAGTCAGGTTAGTAGTGATCTTTTCAAATCTCGCTTGGTAGGAACTCACTTCTTCATTGTTTTCCATCTTGAAGTTGTAGAAGTCATTTTTTGCTGTGAAACGATCGGTTTCACGGAGATCCTTGCTTCCCATGTACATTTGTTCCAGGGTAAGCCACTTAGCATTGACTGTCTCACAAGATTGAAGCTTTTGGACATCCTATTGATTAAGAGCATTGTTGATGAGCATAGCCCCCTTGCAGTTCTTCTCCATGATTTGAATATCTTCTTGATCCCATTTCTTCATCTTCTTCTTTTTTCTCAAGATCGGCGATCTCAAGATCTCCAAGGGAGATGATCAACCAACATTGAAAGTCGTTACTTTGGACCCACTTGATGAAGAGAGTCTTCCAGTGTTGGTATTGACCAGCGAGCAACAAGGGAGGCCTTGAAGAGTTCAATCTAACTTCGACAGTCGTAGCAGTCATTGTTACCTGAAAATTTGTATATAACACACAATCTAGAACAAACTTGCTCTAATACCAATTGTAGAATCGAGTGTGTTAGTACAAGGAATGGTAGAACTGTTCCTTGGCCAGCGGAATATAATGACAGAAAACAGAGTAACGATAACAACGTTCCTTATAGAGGAAAACTCAATCAACCAACTAGTTGACTGAGAAAAACCTCTACCTCTAGGTTTCCCTAGTAGGATTTCAAATGTCTACTTGTGTTATTAATCCTGGAATTACAATCAAGCAAGTCTTATCTCAACCTAGTTTACTCCTATATATCTAGACTCATTGTGTAACGTTCCTAACAACATCTTAGACACCCAAAACCCTATCAAGTACTCAACTTACCAAAGCTTCGTACTTACAAGTGTTTCTTCTCTTTTTGTCTTCTTCTTCGAATGCTCCAACTCTTGGAAATGTGGCATTCATGTGTCTCAAATGAAGGTCACGTCTTCCCTTACTTATAGTCTAAAATATCCTATTGATTTACCCTAATTTTACTTAAGGAAATCAAATCAAATATTCTTAAACAATCTTTTTACAATCTTTCCTAAAAGCTAGATCTTCAACAAACTACTTCCTTGCGGCCCAAGTTGTTTCCAAAAGATCTCTTTCCAATAATAAAAGATTCGGCAGATCGGCAAGGCTAACAGCGCGCGTCTCATTGTTCCTTGGCGATGTTCCCTTCCGTTTTCTTTCTCACAAACGCGCGTCTCATTTCTTCTTTTGACTCATGCGCATTGTTCCATTGTTGACTTCTTTGTTCCTTGCAAATTTTGTTTTGATTCTCCACATGGTTTTCATTGTTCCTTTTCTTTCACTTCATTCCTGAAACTCACAGTCACAATAAAACCATTAAGTGTATTTGAGTTTATCATCATCAAAACTAGAGGGAACATCATCGTTCCAACACATACTATTGTGGATGTTGTTGTCACTACCACTTTGCAATATTTCTATCTATTTGTTTATATTCGGTTCATAAGCTTTTCCTTTTATTTTCATTTTTATTTTTGAAAGGGAAAAAATTAGATGAGCATCAAAATCTATTTAAGATCTACCTATAACATTTTTTCGAATGAGAACTTAAAGTTCTTGATCGTTCATGATATCATCCAATGATCGAGTTGTAGTGGCTAAGGTTTGCAATTTTATCAGGCACTTGGTTAGTTTCACGAAAAATACTGAAATATAATTAGAATATCCAAGATAATAATATTGATTTCTCAAGGGCATTGTCAGATATTCTTAATAGAATTAATCACACAAAGATTGTCTCCTTCAGTTTTAAAATTTCTATGCTAATCTTTTTCCATAGACAAGTCCGTTTCTAAGTGAAGAATTTCAGGGTAGATATGAGTTCTCTCCCCATAAGGTTTTCTCCAATTGCATTTTTTTCTTCTTTTTTCTATCCTAGAAAGTTTGTTTATTTCTTTCTATTTGTTATCCTAGAGAATTGCATATTGTTCGATATACATATATGTTAACAAAAAAAAAATTGGACTCATAGGACTTTGTAGGGGAAGAATAGAATTTTGTAAACGAGTCACTTCTTCGCATATGATCGAAATGTTGGGGGTGTTGTTAAGTGCTATTTTATTTGAGAAAAACTTCCTCCTTACTATATATTACTAGATTTGACCATTACATGTGCCAAACAAGTTGGCATTTGAGCAACATGATTACATAGCAAAGGTGCCTCAAAAGGCAAACTAAGCACATATTGGGCAGCTGTATGAGAAACTAGATTAAACTTCCAAGGGATAAAAGAAATAGAACAAAAACCAAAAGATCTACAAAGTTTATGAATAAGGTCAATATACATCCCAATACAAGTAGGATTAGGAAAAAGATAAGCACAAGCCTTAGAAACACTAAAACAGTTAGTGAACACTTACAACCTGCGAACCCCGCGAAGAAGAGCAACCAAAATTCCCCAATGAACAACTTTTGCTTCTAATGTGTCAATTATGGTACAAGGTTTCCAAAGCTTACTCCCTAGCACCATCAAAGACCCATCAGAATCAAGGAGAACAAAATCAATGCCAGCTGCACCAGAGGAAGAAAGACTAGCATCACAAAAAAGTTTAATACAGAGCAAATGAGGATGTACAAGGGAGATAGCAGAGGAAACACCATGAAGAAAGCTTAATTGCCTATGATTACCAACAGAAAGATGTGGATGTTGTAGAAGAACAAACTGAGCCAACATAACAACATCCTTAACAGAGCCATCAAAATTCTAGCATTACGATTGCCTCATAGAGCCCAAACAGCAACACATTAAAGATCAATCAAATCTTGGGATAAAATGGAGGTGATTGAGCACCACCAATCGCACATTGAAAACGGCTTGAGGCTAAAAGCAAATTGTAACTGTGGAAAGAAACTCCAGAACTCTTTGGCCACCTAACACTTAGTGAAAACATGGATTTCACTCTCTAACTTGGAAGGACATAAAGAACAAAAACAAGTAGAGATCACATGTCTCTTTTTCAAATTGGATAGACACGGTAGAATATGTTTCAAATATCTCCAAAGAAAGTTCTTGGCCTTTGGGATCACATTCATAGACCAATCGTTTCTCCAAAGGAGAGCATCAACTGACTGAGAACAATTAGAGGAAGATTCACCATAAGCTAGAGCAGAAATAATCACCTTATTTGCAGACCTGACAAAGAAAATTCCATCCATAGAATAATACTATCTTCTAACATCCTCAAAATCTGGAGAGACTGAGTGGATCTTCCTAATCACTTGAATGTCACAATTAAATCACCTCTGTTGAAGAGCAACAAGGTTCCAATCCAAGGAAGACCAAATGATAAAATCAGACACCAGAATCTGATCCTCACCAACACATCTAGGAGAAATCAGTGTGAAATTATGAGGTCTAGAAATCCAATTGTCTCCCCAAAACATCACAGACTTCCCATTACCAATTTCCTAATACAAGCCTCTTTTAACAACCTATATAGATTGAAATATACTTCTCTAAATAAAACTAGGTTGAGATCCTAAGGATGAATGCAATATATTTGTGTTTGGGAAATACCTTGCTCTAAGAATGAGTCCTGCAGTAGAATTAGGAAATTCTAGGAACCTCCAAACCTGCTTTGCCAAGAGAGCAAGATTAACTGCTTCAAATTCTCTAAGCCCAAACCACCATTTTCTTTTGAAACACAAAGAGAGGCCTATTTAGTCCAATGCAACTTCTTATGATCTTGCGAACCCCACTAGAAACCAGCCACAATTTTGTCCAACTCATTACAAACATAACTAGGCAGTTTATAGCAACTCATCACATATGTTGGAAATGCTTAGAGGACAGATTTAATGAGTACTTCCCTGCCAGCCTGAGAGAGAAGTAGAATTCCAACCCTTAGCCTTCTTCCTAACTCTGACAAAACTTGTTCAAATATAGTCTTCTTAGACCTGTCAATAACTGTAGGAAGGCCCAAGTACTTGTCCTAAACTTCAACCTCATGAAAACCAAGTACCTAGATGAACATATCTCTTTGCATCCTAGATAAATTAGGACTATACAAAATCTGAGATTTCCCTGCAATCACTAGTTGCCCAGTCCTAGTCCCAAACACATTCAGCAAATGTTTAATGTTATGGAACTCAGAGAGATTGGCCCTTGCAAAAATGATACAATCATCAGCAAAAAGGAGATGAGATACATGAGGAGCAGAAAAAGCTACCTTGATGGCCTCTAGACTGATAAGTCTTAAACAAACTGGATAGACTTTCCATCACAAAAAGAAATAAGAAAGGAGAGAGAGGATCCCCATGCTTAAGCCCCTTTGAGGAACAAAACAACGTGTAGGAATACCATTAAGCAAAGATGAGAAAGAGACAAAAGAAATACAATTCATCACAAGATCAATCCACTTCACATGGAACCCCATTTTGTGCATAACAACCATAAAAAAAACCCATTCAGCACGATCATAATCCTTAGTCATGTCAATCTTAACTGCCATAAAATCCTTCTTTCCAATTTTCTTTTTTTTTGAAGTAATGGAAAAGTTTAGGAACAACAATATCATTATCAGTAATTGAGCGACCTGCTATGAAAGCACTTTGACTAATGTTGATAGTACTATTGAGGATGGGCTTCAACCTGTTAGCAATACACTTGGAAACCATCTTGAAAATCACATTACATAAGCTTATAGGCCTAAGATCAGTCATTCGGGAAGGATTGGAAACTTTTGGCGCTAATGTCAGAGTGGTATGATTCAGACTCCCATATAACTTCTCCCCATTAAGGATATCAAGCACAGAATAAGTAACTTCTTTCCTTACCAAATCCCAGTGAGTTTTGTAAAAATAGCAGGAAGACATCCAGGCCCATGAGATTTTAAACGATACATCAGTTTTAGAACATTAGCCACCTCACTACTTGTAAAAGGCTTGATCAATTCAACATTCTGACTTGCAGAGATCCTAACAGAAATTCCACTACATAAATCCTCATGAACTTGGAGTAACTCAGAAGAAAATAGATTCTCAAAATAGTCAATAACAACTTGTTCTTTCTCATCATGATTAAAGGCCATAGAACCATCTTCCTTAACCAGTTCTTTAATGAAATCCCTTCGCTTCTTACCACAAACCTTAGTATGAAAATACTAAGTATTCTTATCACCCCAACACAGTTCATTAGCTCTTGACCTTTCGTACCACATAGAGTCTTGTTGACAAAGCAACACAACCTCTTTTTTTAGATCGTATAAGCCATTAGAATCTCTCCCACTCAATGGCCTCGTGAAATATCCGAAAATCATGTCATAAAGAACCTTCAACTTTCTTTCCACATTACCAAAATCCACTTTATCCCCGTGCACCAAAGAAACTTTAACCGAGGAGAATCTTAGAGAGATAGAAGAAGAACTAGGAACAATATGCCAAGCAGAGTTAACCACGTGAACATAACATGGCACCCCAATCCACATAGCTTCAAATATGAAATGTTTTCTTCTATATTGAGAATCAGAAGTAGAACTAGAAACATCTAGTGTAATAGTAATCTGAGTATGGTCAGAACCCCAATATCCCAATATAGAACATTCAACATTTGGAAACTTAGACAACCAACCAAGAGAAGCAATTGCTCTATCAAGTCTTTCCTGAATACATTCAACCCTAGACCTCCCATTTGTCCAAGTAAAGCAGCTACCAGATGTATTAAGGTGAACCAAACCACAAACATCAAGCAATGATTGAAAAGCAGCCATAAAAACAAAGAAGGACAATTACCCCTAACTTTCTCAAAAGAGTAGAGCACCTGGTTAAAATCACCAACACATACCAAGGAGAACCAACTTCAAGATACAAATGTTGAAGAAGACTCCAAGAGAGGTGCTTATTTCTCATTTCAGGCCAACCATAAAAGAAAGTACAACACCAATCTACTAAACCATTATTCAATAAGAAACTGACATTAATATGATGACTCGAAGAAGATTAAATAACCAAATTTACATTAGTATCCCAAACAGAGCAAGCCCACCACTTCTACCATAGCTATTCACAGCAAAACATCCATCAAAACCTATCATGTGGGCTACAGAATACATACAAGTCACACTAGATTTAGTTCCCATAAGGAAAAGAACATTAGGAAGCTCCTTATGTCTAAACTTCTAGAGCCTTGAAACTACACGAGGACTCCTAATATCTCATCAGTTAAAGCTTAAGATTTTCATTGCTTCCAGACAGAAGGGTATGACATCCCTTCTGCCGATATCTAAGGTGGAACAATGTACGTAGCATCAGTGATAAGTACATCAATCAAGCACTGTTTCTTAGAAGTATCCTGGGAACAAAATGAGGCAGAAAGTGTCCTCTTGCCAATATTTAATTGGCTTTCCACCATAGGACTGCCCAATTCTTTATTCATCCTTTTCCACATTGATTTTTTACTTTCCTTTCTAGAACTAGCCACAACATGCTCCACATGATTTCTAACATCAACAACCAAAGAAGGTGTTATAGAAATAGTAGCATGCATATTATAAATTTGTTGAGGAGGGACCACATTTAAAGCAAGCACAGTGGACTTCATTCTGGAGTCAACCAAATCAGGCCCAACAGAAACATTTAATGGACAAACAACAACCTGATTCACATAAGTTAAAACAGTTGAAATCGTTGGAAGATCCATAGTTCTCACATGATCACAAATCTCAACAATATCACCATCAAAATCATTCAGATGCTTGTTATGTGATCCATACCTGTTATCCTCATTGCTAAGGCCTTTTAGTGGACTATCCTATGCTAATTTATATTCACCAGTAGCTGACACTACACGAGCAACAGGATGAGCTCTTAACCATGCTCCATATTGATTTTCATATTGACGAGCTTCAGTATCATCACATTCAGTATGCACATTTCCACCTCTTCCATAAATATAACAAAAGTTGGGTAACCTTTCATACTGAAATTTAACCCAAACCTTAGCCAGAGCCTCTAAATTTAGGAGCACCCCACGTCAAAGAGTGGTTGGGTAAGATCAACCTCAACACGAAGCCTCAAGAAACCATACTGATCCACTAGATCTGCAAAAGAAATAGGACTAAAATCCTTGAATAAACTAGCAATCGCCATAGCCGTCTGACTTGTCACATCGTTAAAGGGGATATCTTGAACTCAAATCCAAGACCACTCAGAACTAAACTGAATTGTTGTATAGAATCTGCCTCTTTCAGAATAAACAATTGACGATCAAAAGATGAAAAACCTTCATCAAAAACTTTTTTCTTATCTTCTATACAACCAAACTGGAACGACATAAGATTGGAAATTATCTTACGAAGAACAAATCATTTCCTTAACTTCGATACCAATTTGAGAGTGTTTCTCAAGGCATTCCCTTAGCTAGCTTAGTTTGGTATGTGCACTCGTTTTCACGACTACTTGTGCATTATAATTCCAATTCCTTGTGTATATATATTATAACAACAAATTGAATATCTTATATATAAGTTTGGGATATCATAATGAAATTGGTTTTGTTATATAAGCTAACAGCAAATTTAAACTTGTTATTTCTGTATCAGTGCTTTACATGATTTATTATTTATTTATACATAGTACTTAGATTTATAAATTATTGGACGGATCAAGATTAAATTTAGTTTAGAATGTAAGTTAAAATCAGCACCTTTGAAATGTATTTATTTTTACACGATTGACTTATATTGTTATTAATTTACATGCTATCTACTCTTTTGTTTCTTTTCTTTTTCTTTCAAACAATGTGGGGGTGGATAATGACTTTCACCCATCCCTACAAATTCATAGTGCGTTTTTCATCGTATCGTTATTGATTAATACAACGATGGATACTTATTTCCTTAAAAGTCGTACATTTATATAGGGTTTGTTATTGTTTGATAGCAGGACCGGTCTTTTGGATAGTTTAGGTAGGACGGCCGTTTAGGGTCCAAGATTGGGAGGGGTCTAAATCCAATATCAATTAATAATAATATATTTATTAATTAAGATAAAAAATATAGAAAGTAAAGTTAATTTAGTGGATGAAGGTACATATTGTTTTTAAAAGGTTTAGGTTCAAATCTCAATAGCTCCATTTTTTACATTTAATATGTAGGTTCCATTTCTCTTTTAGTTGATTTTTATTTTCTTTATTATTCTAGTTTTTGTAATATTCGTTAAGCCCTTTTTATTTATTTTTTGGCAAAATATAAAACTCAAACTTTTCATTTTCATCTTATATAATGTATATAACACTTTTGCCCATTTCTCTTTCATTTAACTTTAATTTCTAATTTCTTTCATTGTACTAGTTTTTTCATATGTGAAGCCCTTTCTATATCTTTTTTGAAAATAATAAATTCAAACATTTTCATTTTTATCTTATATTATGTATATAACATTTTTATTTTGATATTAGGCCGTATTTCTCTTTTAGTTAATTTTGACATTTAATTTTATTTATTGTATTAGTGTATAATATGTGATGCCCTCTTTAAATCTTTTTTGCACAATAAGATACTCAAAATTTTTAATTTTTATCTTATATTATGTATATAACATTTTTCATTCAATATGTGAGTCCATTCCTCTTTTATTGATTTTTAATATTTAATTTTCTTCATTGTACTAGTTTTTATATGCGAAGCTCATTTAATTTATTTTTTGCAAAATAAAAAACTCAAACTTTTAAATTTTTATATTATATGTATATAAAAGTTTCTTATAATATTTGGCCCTCGTTTCTATTTTAGTTAGTTTTAACTTGTAATTTTTTTATTGTATTGTTTTTTAGTATGTTAAACACTCTATTTCTTTTTTGCTAAATAAGAAACTCAAAAATAATTTTTTTTTCTTCTTTTTCTTTTTTTGCAAAATAAGAAACTCAAAAAAAATTTGTTTCTTTTATTATGTATGTAACGTTTCTCAATTTTATTTCATTTGATATGTGAGCCAATTCCTTTTCAATTTGGATTTGGTTTTTATTATAATTTCTTCCTTTTATACTTTGTGAGGTTTATTTTTCATTTTGAATATAAATAATTTTTTAATTGGATGTTGTTAATAAAATTTTCTTTCTTATATTAATTTTTTATCATTAAATCTCATTCTTCTAAGAAAGTCAAACTTTTAATTCGGACATAAGAAGTGGTTTGATTCTATCTTTATTTACGTTATATAATGATCATATATAATACTTTCTTGTTATTTTATATGTTTTTAAAAAAGTTAATTATAAAATCGTTCAAGCGTTACTTTTATACTTACAAGGGCCTTCAATTTTATTTCGCCCTAGGGCCCACTAAATGTTTGGACCGGCACTGTTTGGTAGAAGGTATTTATTGTTCATAATGCGTTTTTTGTGAAAAAAATGTTTTTTGAAATTTGTGAGACGTGGGAGTTTGTGCATGGTTGAAAAAAAAACACTATTTTTGTTTATAAAATATTTATAAACTTTGCGTCAAACAAAGCCTTAGTTTTAAATAAAAAAATGTAATGTTAATGTACTAGCCTAGAAGTATAGCGTGGTGCATCCTACACTAATTTCGAAAAAGATCGCACGAACAACGTAAGAACGTTGTATATTTATACACACTTAACAACAAAAAATATATACATATTGCTTTTTAAAGGGAGTCCATAATAATAAGAAAACAAAATCAATGGTCTCGCCTACTTGCACCAGGAGGGGGTGCTGCAGACACCACTGTAGCACCGCCCTGATCAGCGGTCACTCTCACCGTTCTTTGAAACGGTGAGAGAAACTGTTATATATTTTTGAACCGGTTTATGAAAAACAAAAAATAACTAAAAAGGAAAAAACGTGTCACTTATTGGGCGCCACTAGGTAGCACCCAAGAAGTAATTTTTTTTGTTTAAAAAAAAATGGGTCAGTCCTTGTGCTCTACTAGGTGGCGCCCAAAAAGTAAAATTATTGTAAAACAATTTACCAAAATATTCTGCCAATATCTAGATATTATAAGTTATTTTTCCAACTTAAACTTAGAAATCTTAAACTTTGTATTGTAATGATAAAGACCCTAAACCCAAAAAAAAAACCCCAAATCAAATTTGGTTATATCCTATGGTTATATTCTATAGTTATATCATATGGTTATATCCTATGGTTATATTCTATAGTTATATACTATGATTATATCCTATAGAGTTATCCAATTTGGTTATATCCTATGGTTATATTCTATAGTTATATACTATGATTATATCCTATAGTTATATCATATGGTTATATCCTGTAGTTATATTCTATAGTTATATACTATGATTTTATTCTATAGTTATATACTATGATTATATCCTATAGTTATATCCAATTTGGTTATATACTACGATTATATCCTATGTTATATCATATGGTTATATCCTATAGTTATATTATATAGTTGTATATTACGATTACATCCTATAGTTATATCATATGGTTATATAATATAGTTATATTATATAGTTATACTATGATTATATCCTATAGTTATATCATATGGTTATATTCTATAGTTATGTATTATGATTATATCCTATAGTTATATTCTGTAGTTGTATACTATGATTATATCCTATAGTTATATCATGTGGTTATATCCTATAGTTTTATTCTATAGTTATATACTATGACTATATCCTATATTTATATCATATGGTTATGTTCTATAGTTATATAATATGATTATATCCTATAATTATATCCTATAGTTATATTCTATAGTTGAATACTATGATTATATCCTATAGTTATATCATATGGTTATATCTTAAAGTTATATTCTATAGTTATATATTATGATTATATCCTATAGTTATATCATATGGTTATATACTATAGTTATATACTATGATTATATCCTATAGTTATATCCTATAGTTATATTCTATAGTTATATAATATGATTATGTCCTATAGTTATATCATATGGTTATATTCTATAGTTCTTTATTATGATTATATCCTATAGTTATATCCAATTTGGTTATATCCTATAGTTATATCCAATTTGGTTATATCCTATAGTTATGTTCTATAGTTATATACTATGATTATACCCTATAGTTATATCATATGGTTATATCCTATAGTTATATTCTGTAGTTATATTCTATGATTATATTATATAGTTATATACTATGATTATATCCTATAGTTATATCCAATTTGGTTATATCCTATAGTTGTATACTATGATTATATCGTATAGTTATATTCTATAGTTATCCTATGATTATATCCTATAGTTATATCATATGGTTATATTCTATAGTTATATACTATGATTATATCCTATAGTTATATCCTATAGTCATATTCTATAGTTGTATACTATGATTATATCCTATTATATCATATGGTTATATCATATAGTTATATTCTATAGTTATATACTATGATTATATTCTATAGTTATATCATATGGTTATATTCTCGAGTTATATACTATGATTATATCCTACAGTTATATCCTATAGTTATATACTATGATTATATCCTATAATTATATCGTATGGTTATATGCTATAGTTATATACTATGATTATATCCTATTGTTATATCCTATAGTTATATACTATGATTATATCCTATAGTTATATCCTATAGTTGTATTCTATAGTTATATAATATGATTATATCCTATAGTTATATCATATGGTTATATTCTATAGTTATATACTATGATTATATCCTATAGTTATATCCAATTTGGTTATATCCTATGGTTATATTCTATAGTTATATACTATGATTACATCCTATAGTTATATCATATGGTTAGATCCTATAGTTATATTCTATAGTTATATACTATGATTATATACTATGATTATATCCTATAGTTATATCATATGGTTATATTCTATAGTTATATAATATGATATTATCCTATAGTTATATCATATGGTTATATCCTATAGTTATATACTATGATTATATCCTATAGTTATATTCTATAGTTATATACTATGATTATATCCTATAGTTATATCCTATAGTTTAATTCTATAGTTGTATACTATGTATCATATGGCTATATCCTATAGTTATATTCAATTGTAATATACTATGATTATATCCTATAGTTATATTCAATTGTAATATACTATGATTATATCCTATAGTTATATCATATGGTTATATCCTATAGTTATATACTATAGTCATATACTATGATTATATCCTATAGTTGTATTCTATAGTTAGGGTTTAGGGTTTAAATCGATAATTTAATTCTAACTCTCACACAAAACCGCTAATCTTTTTAACGATATAATTTGTATTTAAAAAAAGTGTTTATTCAACTGTATGAATTTTCTTATATTTTTCAAAAATTCGCATAAACACCCATAAAAATAATACCCCGAAAGAATAATACCACCAAATTCGTTTAATTTATATTTAACAATGTTTTTAAAAAAAACAATTGCTTTTTTTACAAGCCGTTACTAATATTAAATTTTTTTAGTAATTAAAAAAATATTATAATCGTTGAAAAAACATCAACGGCTTGGTTTATAAAAAAAATTAAAAAAAAGGTGTAACGGCTTTCCAAGCCGTTGTTATTTTAAAAAAAAAGAAAAAATTGACAACGGCTATAATCACCGTTACAATTAACATTTTACACATTTTTCAAAGCGGTGGAAGTAGTAATCCCCAAATCAATAGGCTACCTCCCCTCGGATAATAAATCCCTTTCAAAAAAGGCAAAATCATGACTTTGTGTCTAGTGAAACAATATGAAAGGTAATTTCACTTGCCCCGGATTAAGGCCTATCACAAGAAACGGTTTTCCTTTATTCAAGAGAATTTAAATATAATCATTTTTTTCTAAAAAAATATAATTTTTTTTTTCAATACTTCCTACAAAGAAACTTGTAAAGTGTATGGCCTACAGCTTACCTAATAACAAAAGTTTTGTAATGGGACTGGAGCTAGCACTATTATGAGACAATTGGAAGAATTCTTTGGGTCTTCCAATATCAATAAATTAATTGTTTCTCTCATAATATTTTTCTTTATTATTTTTTTTTATATTCTTTCTAACATTTTAGTAATCATCGGTGAGCCATAGGGGCCTTGTACGTACACACCGCCCGTGGATGCGTGCATATATTTTCGTAATAAGTGTTGCAAATGTTTATAGAAAATGTGAATTCATATATATACTTGTATTATGTGGGCATATGATTTATACTATGTATATTATGGAAAATGTGCGTGCATATGCTTTTATACTATGTATGCATATGCTATATGTGCATATGCCATATGCGCGTGGTTATTAAAATCTAGATCTTAAAGTCCTAAGATTTTACGATCCAAGGTAAGGTGTCTGATCCGGATCTATTACTAAAATCTATTAATGTCAAAATCTAACTCTGGATCTTATAGGATCAGTAGAATCTTACGATTCTAAGATCCCAGTAAGATCCTAACATTGAACTTCTACGAGCTACTAACATCCCGTTTAAGAGCCCAATTTGTCCAAATTTCCACCTCTCTCATACTTACGCTCTCCATATATACGTCTCTCCCATGTAGTCACGCTCGAAATCCCAAAATTTCACTCATGCGTGATAAAAAACTAAAGCAACCCTAATAATGATTGTTCAAATCTTCATGTCTCATTTACACATGTCCTAAATCCAATTAGTTTTGACAATATAGTGTATATGGCTTGAGTTTCGGTGAGTCAATGGTCCATTGCATCAATGTTCTAAAGTTTTATATTTAAAATTTTAAATATCTATTTATATTTTTTTCTAAATGACGTTCATATTTTATTATTTAATTAATTTTTATTTTTTTACAAAATCTTACGACTTTACGATCCGATCTAGAGGGTTCCCTGTGATCCGATCCTAAAATCCCAATTTTAATAACCTTGCATATGCGTGTATAATTTTTCTTAGTAAGTGTATCACACTTGAGCGACCGTTCTCACATAACCCTTATCCAACTAATTTTATCCTTTCCCTACATTTGATAATAATAATTAATGTTTGAACATGTACGAGTCACATCTGATTAGAGTTAAACATGTTTTTTGGTCGAACAACAGGTTAGAACTATTTATCCTATTTTGAATAAGTAAAAGTATTAGAAAAAAATATTTTTTCCTGTGAAAACATGAGTATGATGTAATATCGAGTGATTTAGTCGAGTACCTTTTCTCCGTGTATAGATTATGACCAACAAATGTTTGCCAAAATTCGTTAAATACCTAATAAGCTGTAACATTAAGATATTTTAATGTCAATGAAGCAATGATTATGTGGAAAAATCTCGCGAGACTGCTTTTGAAATGCAATTACACACTTTCCACACCATCAATTGCACTGTTGCGACATTTCATAACATAATTGCATCTTCCAAAATCATAATTAAAGCCTCTCGATCTTTATTATTGTCCAACATCTTCCAACACACCTGCAAAAGGATACCACTTTCAATTGTTTGGGCTTGTTAGAACGATTTTCTCGTTAATTCTGTACATGACATGTTGATTATATTGAATGATAAACGTTCTCGGTCAGATCTATGGGAATCACACACACCGACACAAACAGACTTTTGAAAAGTATAATTAGTTTTGGAAGGAAGATATAGAAAATGGATGTTATATATGTTTATTTTTAAAAGCTAGTATGAAATTAAGCTTTCAACTTGAACAAATGAAAATTTGGGTCCATCATTGCACTGTTGTTCTCTTTTCCAACATGAGAAAATGAAGCGTAGAAATATATTACATGTCTAAAGACTCGAATTAATAAGTCTATATTTTCGATCTCTTGCGGCGTTTGGTGAAAGAGATAGAGATGGAAGCACTATCGTTTTCTCGTTGGTCAAGATTTAAGAACCCAGCGGTTTGTTGCCCAACCCATGGCCCACAATCACATGGGCCCAAATTATTCTCTCTTTTTCAGTGGGACAATTTTCGTACCGTAAATTTTATTTCACCCATTGCATTTTGGACGCCACAAGGTGGCATCCAAAAAAAAAAATCTATAAAATTTCTGTTGGGCACTACCTATTTTTTAACGTCACAAGATAGCGTCCAAGAAGTGATTTTTTTTTTAAAAAAAATATATTGGGAGAGTTTTTTTTTTAAAAATAATCGGACGCTATATGGTCATGCCTACCATCATCTTCCCCAAACCATCATTTTCCCCAAATCATCTATATGGTCACGCCTACCATCCTAGTGGCGCCCATAAAGTTAAAAAAATAATCGGACGCTATATGGTCACGCCTACCATCATCTTCCCCAAACCATCTTCTTCCCAAACCGACGGCGGCCTCCCTTCCAAACAAATCGACGACGGCGACAACAATGGTGGCAAGCAAAGAGACAATGGAAACAGCGGCGGCGCAGGAAGCGGACGAGAAGGCCGGACCAGGTGGCAGAGGCGCGGCCGCGGGCGACAGCGCGCGAGGCGCATATCTGGATTTTTTTTCCAGATCTAGCCGCGGGTAACATTAGGTGACAGGGAGATACGGCCGACGACTTAGTTGGCGAGGCAGCGGCGGCGCATGAGGCAGACGAGGTGGCCAAACCAGGTGGCGGAGGCGCGGGCGACAGCGCTTCAGGCGCAGATCTGGAATTTTTTCCATATTTGGCCACGAGCGTTATCGGGCGACAGGGAGATGCAGTCGACGAGGTAGCGGCGTCAGAGAACGTGGCTGGAGATGCGGTCGGCGAAGAGGAAATGGCGGAAGCGGCGGCACGGGAGGAGCATTTGCCGGAGTACCAGTCGCCAGAAGAGCACCGGGGGGAGATAGGGCGGCGGAGATGGGTACGTTGGCGGCGACGGAGTCGGCGACGATGGGTGGGGCGCAAGCGGAGGTGGCGTCCGATAATGCATTTGAGATGGCGACGACCGTCGGTGTCGAGGCGGTGGCGCGAATGCGGGTGGCGAGCCCATCCCGAAAGCCACATAAATATGTCCGTCGAGAATTGGCCGATGTACCTTTTCGTTTCTTTTAAATTTTATAATTAAATTACATTATTGTATTCATTTAGTTTGTAATTATATTAGTTAAATTTATATAGTTAAATTTTGATAAATTAGAATGTTAGTCGAAATAAATTTGAATTTTTTTGAAAGTATAGGAATTTTATTTAAATTATATAAAAGTTGAATTAGATAAATTATAATTTTTATTTGATTTTTATTTAATTTTGAATTTTAGGTAAAAATGAATTATAATTTTATATCAATTACGGATTTGTTTAAATTAGATAAATTAGAATATTAGTCGATATAAATTATAAATTTGTTGAAATTTGAGAATTTTTATTTAAATTATATAAATTTATTGAAGATTTTAGGTAATTGGGTATATTATACGAATAATTGTAGGTAAAATAGTGAAATATATTTAGTCAAGTATATGAATAATTTAGGCAAAAATGTTATACAAATAATTTAGACAAAAATGAAAACAGCTGAAGTATGCAAATAATTTTAGGTAAGTGTAGATAATATATGAAGGAATATTACAATACTTAGAATAATTGTTATGAAGGAATATAAGAATATTAGAATAAGTGTGTGGATATTAGATCTTAGAAAATAGTAATTTGTAATGAAAATAGTGAAGTTTACGAATAATTAAGCTAATTTGGAACAATTATTTGAAAATTTAAGTATTTATTCAAATATAATGGAATATTAGAAGAAGTGCGGATAAATAGTAGTAATTGGTTATAATTAAAAACATCTCCATAAAATAAATTATAATTTGAATAAAACAGGATGTGTTTGCGAGAATCAAACGAAACATGCGCGGGGGACGTCTGGTGGAATCTCGACCCGTGACAGCTTTTAGTCGTAAGCGTAGAAACCTCTTAAACCCCCGCACCCGACGTGGTCGCAAGAGGAGAATCCCGAAGGATCTCGTTCCATTAGCAGATCATCTTCTTTAAGATGTACTTCCATCTCCTGATGTGTGTTTACCTCCGGCTTCACAGAGTCCCGTCCGTGACATGGGCGAGGTACCGATGGAGGATGCATTTGTTGACACAGAGGAGACTGCGGCCGAGGGTCCTCATTTGGACGATGTTGTTATGGAGGATGTCCCTCCCGCCCCCAGTAGCCCGTTCCTCCTCCCGCTAGCGAGGTTCCACCTGCTGTGGAGGCCCCCTCGTACGAGCTTGAGTCGCTTGAGGTGCTATATAGCTTCGATACTCACGTTGCACACCGGATTTGGCACGCTCCTCCTCCGCCTGCACCGGCCCTCATACGGCGTTTGAAGGCTTATACTCGCCCGACCAACTTCGATGGTTGGAGGAGTTTCATTCTGACAGAGGTGGTTGAGGGTAGTTGATTTTGGCTTGCGGAGAAATCCAGATTGACTGGTCTCCAGGATTTTTAGTTCGGTAGGGTCGACCACGTTCTTATAGCAGCGTTCGTCGAGAGGTGGCACCCTGAGACAAACAACTTTCATTTTCCGTGGGGCTAGATCACGATCACGCTTCACGACGTGGAGAGGATCATGAGGTTGAGCATAGAGGGGTTTCCCTGCCGCGTACCGTTGGCAGGTACGGATGACGAGTTGAAGAAGTTAGGCATGAGCTGTTCAAGTATATGTATGGTGTTAACAAGAGGAATATGCAAAAGGAAGTTAGGAAGGGTCTACTTACTGCCTTTCTGTTTTTTGTGCACCTGCTACGCATGGTAGAGGACGGCGACGAGCCCCAGTCGATAGCGACGGGATACCTATGGCATGCCACGTCTTGTAGCATTTTCGTGGGTAAGTCCACGAACCAGCTGCTGTTGAAGACACTGCCATTGTTCGAGGATTGGGGGCGTGTCGTCGGCACAACTTGGGGGACCGAGGTGCTTGCCTGGTTGTATAGGAACCTTGGCGAGGCTTCTCGGGGGATGGCCGCAGTCATAGCGGGGTGCACCTATCTACTTCAGGTAATTGAACGTAAAATTAACGTTTTTGTATTAATTATTAAATTATTTTTAACCAAATATATTAATTGATATGTAGGCGTAGATATGGACGTACTTCATATATTTCCCGGGGAACCCTAACCCCCTACCTAGCATTAGAGTTGGACAAAACCGAACCGGACCGGGTCAAACCCTGAATCAGACCGGACCAACGGTTCAAGGTCCCGGCCGGTTCAAGTTCTGGTTCCGGTTTAGGGTTTCATAAATTATAGGGTAGTGTGAAATATTGCTGGGTTTAATCCACATAAAGGATATTCAGTAACGGTCGATCTCGTCCTTCAGCACAGAGTGTTAACTCTCAACCCTGAAAAAAATTTCAAGTTACACTTAATATATATATTTTTTTTTGGTCAAAAAAATGGTGGCAAGTGAGCAACCACTCCGAGCCGGGCGGGACCTATTAATGTGGCAAAGCTCTCCCTCCCAAGAATTTAACATAGTTTCGTTCCCAAGGCTCGAACTTGAGACCTATGGTGAAGCTAGTACAACCCCCTTACCAGCTTTGTTACGTGCTTGGGGGTACACTTAATATATAGATTTGGGTTCCCGTGCGAAATAGGCTTCCCGTGCGAAATGCGAAGCAATCTCGGCCGTACATTTTTTTTTTTTTGTCAACATTTTTTTTTCTCATTTTCGTCCCGTGATCATTCTGGAAAAGCCTATATAGAAGGTTCACGAATAAGCACTAGATGTTCATTTGTTTGTACATTCACGTTCACAAATAAGCACTGAATGTTCAAAGACATGTGTTGGAACATGATCATGTTATATGTGAACTTATACGGCACATACAATGAACATATAGTACTTATATGTGAACGTTAATAATTGTCTATTCCAGAACGATCAGAGACAATAAATAAAAAAAAAATTAAAAAAAAATGTTGACCGAAAAAAAAATCGTCATATTTACGGTTATACCACCGTGTCACTATTCACTATCCCTCCCTTTTTTTAACAGTACAGTGCCCTTGAATATTACCCCCCAGATAATGAACATTACCGCTCAGAAAATGAACATGTGGTGTCTATTTATGAACTCGAATGAACGCGACCGCTTCGTATTTTGCACGGTAAGCATATTTCGCACGTGAAACGGACTCTTAATATATATTCATACGTATCTAAAGGGGTATTCCTAGTTGAACTTATGAATTTACTTGTTTGATGATCTTGTGGCGAAATGGAAAGTTGTGTCGCACCATGCACAGACTAGCATCTTCTTGTACGGTGCAAGCTATACCTTCTTCACGTAGTCCATTGGTCAGGGTTTCTTAATTCATTTCTATGTCAAGTATTAAAGCCATGCCTCCTACACATCCTCAGTGGGCGACCTCAACAACCAACGAACATTACCACTAAAATGCTCGAAGTTTTCAATATGATTCATAGCATAAGCTTCCACGTTGCGATTGACATGGGCCCTACACAATAGATGATGCAAATTGGGAAAGACTAGTTCGATAGCGTTCACAAATGCGAGGTTGTAACACCCCTAAATTACCTTTGGAATATTACCGACAGTGACCCCGGATCGCATATCCGAAATCACCCAAGGCATTACATTATTGATCGCAAAGGACAAAAATAGAGCAATCATAATAACATTTAAATTAAAATGTCTTACAATAAAACGACGTTGCAAAACAAGGCAACCTTACAATATATCAAAAGTACAGCGAAAGACTTTATTCATTCTAACAACATGATCCTTAACCTTTATTGAAAAATAAATAGCAACTATCTTAAAACAGAACGTAGCCGCCTTCAACGTCGTCTTCCCACGTCCTCGACTTGAGAATCTATTTTTGATGTGTTGTAAGGGACGGATGACACCAGCCAACCATGCAAGGAAAAGAGAAGGTTGGTTAGTCTAATGAAAGACTAAACAAAGGTTCAAGCAAACGTGGTTCTTGTGATTGTAACCAGTTACTATCACTGTCCCTCGAATAGTAACCGAAGGACGATATATAATCCGGAACTTTCACGAAATGAGCGAAAGAGGTATGGATTAAAAGAAGACTCCAAAAGAAATTGAGTCTTATGGAGGTATGAATAATTGTTTGGGAACATTTAGGTTTATCACACAAAGTTCGAAAACTGATCGACCTTGATTATTTGGGTTCATGATCAACCTCACCGCATAATGCGAATCCAGATTGGAAAGAGGACTTACTTTAAAACAAGAGTCCATGCGAGTTTCACGTTGTACTTCTCGCCTGAGAGTATATAATTTATGTGCACAATGCACTTATCTTATTTAGTTCAAAAACGTACATTCACGTTAAGACTTTTATTTCCACAACCAATCTCGTAAAGAGATAAAGAATGGGATAAATCCCAAAGATTTGGCACTAGCTAGGTGCACCACCACTTATGCAATATAGGGGTAGGTCATGACCAAAGGTACTCAAGCAAAATCCTCTTAATACGAATTATAAAAAAGTGACTACACATCGCAAGGCATTTAGCGTTCCTATGAATATTCGTGTTATCTGGCAATTATATTTTACACCAATTCACAACAACCACACCAATGTTACCTAGCAACCTATAATAATATATATGTATATATAAGGTTATAGCTAGCATACATACAACCTAGTAATAAGGTTCAATTTCACAACATTTTTATACACATAAGTTCCCAAACATAATTTATTAGATTTTTATCTCAAGTTAATTAAGACAATCAATTCATTGTCAATTAAGGAAAATGGAATAAAATAACAAGAGCGAACCACCACTTGCCTTGGATTAAGAGGAAAAATTGAACGGTAGATGGGAGCGATCACTTACGAGTAGCACTAACCTCTTGTTTCGATTCCGTTCTAAAGCCAATCCGAGACGTACCCAAATCACAATAAATAAATTATATTAGATAATTCATTTAATAACAAAATTTGAGATAGACAATGTCTCAGTTTTTAATTGGATTTATTTCCTCATAAATAAATAAATTTCAAGGCTTTTTTATTAAACGATTATCTATACGATTAAAAAATTAACTGATCATATATTCTAAATAATCATGACATAAATAAATAAATAAAATAATTTATTTATAATCCTAAATGTTTCTAAGTCAAAATATTATCTAAATGAATAGTCAAAATGTTGATTTTCTTAGGTTTTGATGGTAACAAACATTCAACTAATTTGGTGTCTAAGTATTTCAGGAACAAACAAAATTGTCACAGGGAACCATTAGCAGCGCAAGATTGCAGAGGAAACAAAGAGTCCTCCTTACGCTTTGTTACCTCTTAAGGAACATCAGTGTCGTAACAAACATCAAGCTGCGAATGTGATGAAGAAATCAAACATGAAGCTTATGAAGATTATCTTTAAAGATTATGCGGTTGAAAAGGGAAATCGGATGGATCACGCCAATTAGAAGATTTGGAGAGAGAAATATATTATCTTATTCCGATTATATTATCTTAGGAAAATCTTTCCTTATATAATATATTCGATTGAGATTTTATCTTATCAAATCAATTGGTATCTTCTTGTTGCTGAAATTAGTTAGTGGGATTTCCGAGTTGTATAAATAGAAGTGTGAGATTCATTTCTTAGGTACAAACTCCGAGTATTTTCATTGAGAGAAAAAGAAAAGTGAAGCGTATGTGAGTCTTAGAGGAGTGAGCTCGTGTTCTCGTTGTAGAAGAGATTCAAATCTAGGTGGGAAGTCTAGGGTTTGAAGTCCAGGCTACAAGTGTAACCGATCAAGAAATCAATAAGACAAGTAGACTCTTCAAAATCCTCTCAAGTGAGAAGCTTGAAGGTAGTGGTTTTTCCCTGGTTAGTTATTTGACTAATCGGGGTTTCACTATACATCGTGAGTTCTTAATACTTTCTTTCTTGCTATATTATTCCGCTGCACCTTCTGTGGGAACAAAGCATTTGTTCCCTCAGACGTAACACTAAAGATCCAACAATTGGTATCACAGCCTGGTCTCTAGATTGTTTTTCATTAAGACTTTGCATGAAAGATGTCGTCAAGCAATGCTGATGGCACCAAGGCTCAAAGCACTGAAGTCGTAGGAAAATAGATTTTGCGAGAAACCGATGAAAGTTCATCTAGAGGGAACAATCGTAATAACTGTGCCAATTCGACTGATGGGAACAAACCTTGGTATCATGGACAGAAGGCTCATTCCATTTTGCTAAAGCAAGCACAAAACGGTAAGCCCAATCATATTGATTTTCATTCTAGGGTTGCTAACAAACCAATTTGGCATGGATAGAGCAAATATGTGGATTTAAAATGCTATAGGGTTTGTTGGTACTGTGGTCACTCTGGTCACTGCAAACAAGTGTGTCTCTTTAAGAAACACAGTGAAGAAATTGCTTGTATTTCTAGGGAGAAAATGAATGAAAAACCTGCTAAGATCAAATATGTTGCTCCCACACCAAGAAAGCCTAAGCTTGTTTGGGTTCGTAAGAACTAATCTTTTCAATACAGGCTAAAGTGTGGAAAGGTTCCTGGTATTTCGATAGTGCATGCTCAAGTCATATGACAGGGAACAAAAGTTGGTTTACCTCACTTCAATAGGCCTCCGAAGGTTCAATAACCTTTGGAAATAGGAGTAAGGGAAAAGTTTGTGGTCTCGGTAAAGTAAGGTTTTCTAGTCACATAACTGTGGATAACGTGACTCTAGTGAACAATCTCAAATTTGATCTTTTTAGTGTTGCTCAACTGTGCCAAAACAAGAAAATAGGGTAGTCTTTGCTATTGATGATTGTTATGTTGAGTGTATTAGTACAGGGAAAATTCTTCTCAAAGGGATCTGTGACAAATCATGCTTTCATCCCTGAGAAGGATCTCTATTTGTCATCCATTTTCGCGACAACAGATCTGTGACACAAGCGGTTTGGACTTGCAAGTCTCCAACTTCTTTCCCAACTTCATAGACAAGAATTGGTCAACGGTCTTCTTAAGATCGAAGCAACGAGTAATGAAATTTGTGATGCTTGTACCAAGGTCCTCTTTTAAATCCAACAAAGAGGTAAGCACAATTCGTCCTCTAGAACTAATCAACATGGATCTTTATGGGCCTATGCGCACAAGGAGCTGTGGTGGAATTATATATGTGTTTGTTATTGTCGATGACTTTTCCAGATACACATGAACTCTCTTTCTGTCATCAAAGGATGAAGTGTTCGTTGAATTTGATTATTGGCTCAAGTATGTTGCGAAGAGTGTAGGACAGTCTCTGGGGTCCATTCGCACTGATCATGGGACAGAATTTGAGAACTCTCAGTTTCTATCCCACTATAGGAATAATGGCATAAGTCATAACTTCTCAGCGCCCAAGACTCCGCAAAAAAATGGTGTTGTGGAAAGGAAGAACAGGAGTCTGGAGGATATGACACGCACCTTGCTTATTGCTAGTGGTCTTCCTAAGAGCTTCTGGGCTGAAGCTTTGAATGTTGCATGTTACGTGCTAAACAGGGCAACCATTCGCTCGCTGCTGCACAAGACTCCCTATGAACTCCTAAGGGGAAGAAAGCCGAATACGTCTCTTATGCGGACTTTTGGTTGCAAGTGCATTGTCCACAACAATGGGAAAGATTCTCTTAGAAAGTTCGATCCGAGAAGTGATGAAGGAACCTTTGTAGGATATTCTCTCCACAGCAAGGCCTACAAAGTGTTCAACAAGAGGACAAAAAAGGTAGAGAAAAACATTCATGTGGTTTTTGATGAATCTGTTATGGCTGGTAACAATGTGCAGGACCAAATAACTAGTGTTCCCTCGAACACCGGTCTCTCAAAAGATGATTGTTTTTAGCTTGTGAAAAGCAGTATTATGGATGTTGCTCCAAATGGTGGTGTGGATGGAGTCCCTCCTAATCAAGACAATCACGATGATCCATCAACACCAAGGACTCACGACTCAGCCGACAACGTTGAGACTAATGGAGGTGCTCTGTCGTCTGATTCTACTCTAGTCCCTCAGGAGGAACAGATCCCAAATCCTGATGATGTGGGGACAACTAGTGAAGGTCTCGTTGCTGAAGGGACAGTTGGCGAAAGCTCTGCTCTGGTAATGTTGACTCTGATGATTTTGACATCAACTCTCTGCAGATACGGAACTACCAGCAAAAGAAGGATCATCCAATGCACCTAATCCTAACAGACTTTTGAAAGGGAATTCCTCATAGCACTCGCTCTTCTTTGCAAATTTTTTGTGCTTTCAATGCCTTTCTTTCTATGAAAGAACCTAAAATTATAGGAGAAGCGTTGAAGGACTCGGACTGGATAAACGCCATGCAAGAAGAGCTCCATCAGTTCGAAAGGAACAAGGTTTGGCGTCTCGTTCCTCGCCTAGGGAACATAATAAAAATAGGAACCAAGTGGGTGTTTAGAAACAAGTTGGACGATCAAGGGCATGTCACTAGGAACAAAGAAAGACTGGTGGTGAAAGGATACAACCAGCAGGAAGGGATCGATTATGACCGAAACATTTGCTCTTGTTGCTCATTTGGAAGCCATTCGTCTACTCATTGCATACTCAACTTTCCATGGCTTTAAACTGCAACCAATGGATGTGAAGACTGTCTTCTAGAACGGTGTTCTCAAGGATGAAGTCTATGTGGAGCAAACCCCTGGATTTGAAGATGCCTCCCAACCTGATCATGTTTACATTCTTGACAAGGCATTGTATGGCCTTAAGTAGGCTCCCATGGCCTGGTATGACATGCTCTCTAAGTTCCTTCTGTCTCATGGATAAGTTTGTGGGAAGGTCGACAAGACTATGTTCCTTCTGAAGGAAGGAAAGCACACTCTGGTTGTGCAAGTCTATGTGGATGACATTATCTTTGGGTCTACTGATGACAAACTGGTCCATAAATTCTCAAGTCTTATGGCCAGTGAATTTGAGATGAGCATGGTTGGGGAACTTAAGTTCTTCTTAGGTGTTCAAGTCTCTCAGGGAGAAGATGGAACAAGAGTTCATCAATAGAAGTATCTTCGGAAGTGTATCAAGAAGTTTGGAATGTCTGATGTAAAGCCTTTCACAACTCCCATATCTCCCAATAATCCAATGGGAAAGGATGATCATGAAAAGGGAGTTGATCCAACACTCTATCGAGGAATCATAGGTTCACTTCTTTATCTCACTGCTAGTAGACCTGATATTATGTATAGTGTGTGTCTGTGTGCTTGATTTCAGGCTGATCCCAAAGAGACACACCTCAAAGCAGTGAAAAGGATTTTGTAATACTTGAAGGGAACAAATGATCTTTGTCTTTGGTATCCCAAGGGTGGCAACTTTGATTTGGTTAGATACACATATGTTGACTTCGCAGGGAACAAAGTGGACACAAATTCTACATCTGGAATGGCTCAGTTTCTTGGGCCATGTTTGGTTTCCTGGGGGTCGAAGAAGCAAAATTCAATTGCCTTGTCAACTGCAGAAGCCGAATACATAGCCGTCGCAACTTGTTGCACTCAACTCTTATGGGTCAAACAACAACACTTGATATCTTCTTGTTGCTGAAATTAGTTAGTGGGATTTCCGAGTTGTATAAATAGAAGTGTGAGATTCATTTCTTAGGTACGAACTCCGAGTATTTTCATTGAGAGAAAAAGAAAAGTGAAGTGTCTGTGAGTCTTAGAGAAGTGAGCTTGTGTTCTCGTTGTAGAAGAGATTGAAATCTAGGTGAAAAGTCTAGGGTTTGAAGTCCAGGCTACAAGTGTAACCGATCAAGAAATCAATAAGACAAGTAGACTTTTCAAAATCCTCTCAAGCGAGAAGCTTGAAAGTAGTGATTTTTCTCTGGTTAATTATTTGACTAATCGGGATTTCCACTATATATCGTGAGTTCTTAATACTTTCTTTCTTGCTATATTATTTTGTTGCACCTTCTGTGGGAACAAAGCATTTGTTCCCTCAGACATAACACTAACGATCCAACACAAAATTTTACCCATTTATAATATAAGATAATATTATAATAATTTTAATTAATTCAATTTATTTTTTTTATAAATTGAAATTAATCTCAAAATATTTTTCATAATCTGGAAAAATTAATTTAAACCAAATTAAGCCAAAACAAATTAAAATAAAAAAAAATCCCGAATCGGGTTTAAAATACCCTCTAGACGTCAGACTTGGACACCCGGCGGTTTCCGGGCAAATTGGAAGTGCTCCGGCGGTGGGCTGGCGGCGGGACCTTATGGATTTTGAAGAGGACCTCCAGGTGCAACTATGGATGCAATCAATTGCTAGAAAAAAGCTCCACAACACTCGAATTTTGGGGATGAACAGCTCTTCGGATGGGAGTTTGAAATTGGATGGATTGGGGTCGAATTCGGGGGTCTATTTATAGGGATTTTGAAGGTGTTAATGCCCCCAACAAAATCCCTAGGATCCCTCCATCCAATTGAATCTGGTATGATCCAATGTTGCGAAATTGAATTGCCCCCACCCGAATGCCACGTTCGAATTTCGGACAAAATCCCGGTGGATCAGCCCCTCTTAATGCCAATTCAAGGATTGATTACGTGTAAGATAATCTAGTCTTCAATGCCCACTATTCAATTAAGTTGATCGAATCCAAAGGGGGCAACAAATCCGCCATTAACGAGCTTAAAAGCTCACGCGTTTCAGCAGCTGAAGGAGGAAGAAGATGGAGTTTTGGAAAATTACGGTCGTGACCCTCTTCTTTTGGGTTTGTGGCAAAAATGCCCTTTTTAACTTTTAATAAATTACAAAAGTTGCCAAAATTAATATATTAAAGTTTGTAATATTTATATTAACCCACAATTAAATTATACAAAATTTAACTTAGGCTAAAATAAGCTTAAGTTATTTTTTGGTGTAAATTCAACTATACTTAAATCGTTAACAAAAATTTGTTAAACTTGATTTAAATATTCTACATCAAATTTAGTAAGTTTTATTTAAAATAAGACTTAACATAATGTTTAGAATAATTTAAATAAATTCATAACTTACAATTTGTAACAACATATAACAAGAACTCTATTTTATTCCTATTTTTTAATAATGAAATAATTACCAAAATTTCTTTATTTAGAAATAGAGTTGGAAAATTACACAAATACCCTTACTAAAAATGATGGTTATTATAGAGGTCTCGATCGAACATGATCGCCTTAGGTTCTTGTCTCCCGAACATGATCTTAAGGCACCGCAAGGCCCATCCTTAGTGCTCCATTGTCTCATTTTGCATGAATACGATCGCAATACAGAACGTAAGGTTGGTGCAAGTGAATCCAACAAACTCCAACAAAGGCATACCGTACCTATAAATGTAAAAAGTAGAACATTTATAGCAATTACATATTTTAGATGTAGTAATAACGATAGCTAAACTTTCATACATGTTGGTCTTGTAGGTCGTATACATGATGACGACGTAGGGAAACAAACGCAACAAATGTCTAGCTTCGGGGTGACAAATAAAAAGGTCACTCAAAACCTCCTTCCCTTTAGCATTGCGAACCGTGTCGGTGCTTGTATAATAACCACTCGTCCTTAGAAAATCCAACGTGTATTGCGGCACCGTCAAATTCCATCGGCCTGGATTTCAGCCTCTCCTTAGCCTTGTAATTGTACAATTGATTCCTTGATGTCAAGCATTGGGGATCCGCCTTTAGAAATAGACTCATAATAGCCTTCGGCTTGGTGTCGGAAGCTGACAAAACATTCACTTTGACGTTGTTCCAGTAAAAGCCGTCCAGCAAATGCATGACCAATCAAACTACTTGAAATATCATGGTTGTGCCATCCATTAACGACGGATAATGTCCATCTGTCATATTTGATCCAATTTCCTTTCGCAAACTAGGGTTGCTCATCGGGTTCGGTTTTTTCGGTTTTGGACCGAACCGAACCGAACAAACCGAACCTATTTAATTCGGTTCGGTTTTTGGTTTTTAAAAAAGCACAATTCGGTTTTCGGTTCGGTTCGGGTTCGGTTTTTTTTGGTTGAAACCGAACTTTAAAAAAATATTTTATTTTTTATTTTTTTACCAATAGAAGTTCGGTTTTGTTCAGTTCGGTTTTGTTCAGTTCGGTTTTGTTCGGTTCGGTTCGGTTTTGTTCGCTTTTTTGGCCTTTTCGGTTTTCGGTTTAAAATCGGTTCAGAGTTTTTTCATTGTTCGGTTTTGTTCGGTTCGGTTCGGTTCGGTTTTGTTCGCTTTTTTGGCCTTTTCGGTTTAAAATCGGTTCAGGGGTTTTTCATTGTTCAGTTTGTTCGGTTTTAACCGAAACCGAACCGAACAAAACTGAACCGAACCCGAACCGAACCGATTATATTCGGTTCGGTTTTCGGTTTGGGAATTTTGCTTGTTCGGTTTCGGTTTTGTTCGGTTCGGTTCGGTTCGGTTCTGGACCGATGAACATCCCTATCGCAAACAACCCAAGCAACCGAAACGGGCACTCACTCTTCATTGTCCTCAATTTGTATTTCCGTTTAGGGGTTGCCTCGGGACCCTCAACCTACTTCTTCTTCACTGTCTATCTATATGACCCAGACTTCTCACACGATAATATAACATTTCTAGCCCATGATTTACTTATGACGATCACCATACACAGTTCCAAACCTACATTCTTAGCCCAATTGATCATAGTGTCTCTATGACAGGGCTAAAGTCGTATGCCTATCAAAGAAATCCTAAAGTACCTACTACAAAGTATAGCAAGCAAGTCAAGGTCGATCCCACAGGGAGTCAGGTTATCTATTTCCGTAATTCGCAATCATCAACTAGAAACTAGGGGGGGGGGGGGGGGGGGTTGTTTGTGTTTTTCGTAACCAAAGTAAACAAAGCAAGTACACAAGTTCGCAAATAACGGTTGAGAATAAGAAGGGAAAAAGCGTCACACTTAACAAAGATCCACACAACAATAGAAAGGTCGATCACGGAATTCTATCAATCTCAAGTTCTTAATATTCCTATAGTTTTTCTTATCCCGATCATAGATAACTATTAGTTCTACCAGCCCTAATAGTACTTATCACCAAATCAAATCCGAAAACCTTCAAGACTCAATAAAGCAATAGCAATCAAACAAGGATTCAACAAGATACATGCAATAGAAACAACCCGTTACTATAAGCATGCAATTAACTCTCTCCCACGATGAAGCGCTCGGATCCCCTATACGCAACAATCGTGCTTGCTACTAGATATGCAACCCGAACCCGGAATCACAAGTCCTAGCAATTAGGAAGATATCAATAAACCTAGGTGATCAATCTAGATAAATCAACATAAACCAAAAATCAATCAAGTACAAGAGAATCAATCCAACTAGATAGGAAAACGAACAAGAGTAGAAAACTCACAACCAATCAATTGCTGGCTTCAAACTGTCAAGTGTAACAATGGAGGTTTAGTTCTCCATTAGGGTTTGTGAGAGCAAAAACGTAGAAAGGTGGAAACTAGGGTTCCCCCTTCCACAAAGTCTTAACAATTAGACTTAAATACTAAGACAAATATTCAAGAATAAAATAAAGGAAAATAACAAACTTGGAAACAAAGTCTCGGATTTAAAATAAAACGGAATAAAAACACGGAACGAAAGTCTTCAGCGCGCCGCCACCGCGGGTGCGGTGCATCCCACCGCGGGGTGCGGTGGTCTTCCAGAATCTCGAGCCTCGCTTCTGTAGTGCTCGCCGCGGGTGCGGTGATACCCACCGCAGGGTGCGGTGGCGACGACTTCTCCAGCTTCTGCGACACTTCTGTAAAAACGCCATAACTTTTGATTCCCAACTCGGATTGCGCTCATATTTTGAGGACTTGTAGTAGACTTCAAGATCTAACTCCTCGAATTGGAATCACTCCATTTGGACATCTGAGTAAAGAGAACGAACGATTTGAATTCAGCCCACTGTTCTTCTACTCTTCAATGCACTTCAAACCTCTGTAAATCCCATGATTTCTTCACTTCTAGTCTCTAACTCTCAACTCCACAATTGTGCTCTAAATCCATCCAAATGATACCTTAAACACCAGTAAAACTCCTAGATATACACTATAAAATAGTGCCGATCAAATCCCCCATGCTTAAACCTTGCTCGTCCTCGAGTAAACTAAAGTAAACCTACTCCTTCAATCAATCCCCAAGGTTTCAGGAAGCATAGAAAAATCAATCCCTCCAAGAATCACACCTAACAATAAACTCCAGGTACCAACACAATAAGCACAGCACAACATACAACAACACAACACCACCACACACCAAAGCTAAAAGGAAAGCAGAGTACTTCCTCCAAGCTTATCCCAAACACCATAGAGTGAATAAATTCTAATCCTAGTCTCCCATCTATCTTCTTATGCCTCCCAGAGTGACATACCCGAATCTTCCTTATATCACCTCTTCTTATGTCGCCACGCCAAGTAAAATGAGGAATCCTAAAAATCACTCTTCTTCTTTTCACTCATTTTGCCAAGGCGCCCTTTCGGGTTTTCACCAAGCCACTCATTTCATTTTTCAATAGATGGGCTCACAATATACTCACATCACTCTTGACCAATTATTAACCCAGCCTAATGCTGGTCCAAGCCACCTGCTTTTTACCTAGGCCGCCCTTTCGGGTTTTCGACCTATCCCATGATTTTTATGATAGCCTTTTTTTCAAATTTTTGGCTTTTTCTCTTTTTTTTATTCATTTTTCTCCTCAACGACGTAGCAAGTATAGAACTCTCCTCCATGCTTAAACATTGCATTGTCCTCAATGTAATGAAAGACAAAAAGAATAGAAGCACAGGGAAAAGCAAAAAAATAACTCACAACGTCGCCGAGCTGGCTTGGACACCTTCGGTGTTGCTGGCGGTGTACTCCATATGCGCAGGTCCGGTGTTGGGTGTTCTCATCAACTCCAGTGTCTTCTTCCTACCGTGCAACCAAAGGGAACCACTTTGGTGAATAGTGGTGAACAATGATAACAGGGTTGCACGGCCTTCAAATGCCACTAAAAATGGGCCCATGTATGATCGTGGTGTGGGCCATGAGTGGTCTTCCTTCGCAGCTGTCGACTATGGGGTCGCCATCCTTGCCATGCGCACCCTTCACCATGGTAATACTGGACAGCTCGCCTCCGGTAGAACTTTTTTTTTTACTCCTTGTTTAAGGTTTTTTCGGGGCCCTTTAATTTTATTTTATTTTTTATTTTTTTACGAATAACAGAAAGTAAAGGAAGCCCACCGCGGGGTGCGGTGGGATGCTCACCGCTGGGTGCGGTGAGCTCTCCAGAAACCTCCTCTTGCTCCTGCAGGAAAACTAAAAGACAATTAAATGGAACTAAAACAATACGAAAAATTAACTTACCTAACTTGGGTTGCCTCCCAAGCAGCGCCTTTAGTTAATGTCGTTGGCTCGACATGAAGCTCAGACAATCTCAATTCACAGCATCGGGTTCCTTAGGTACCTTCTCATTCAGCACCTCCTTCCTGAACCAATCATGGAAAGGTTTAAACCTTAGACCATTCTTCTTCTTCAGCGGCTCTTCCACCTTGACATTCTTAGTCGCCGCTCCCCCATACTTAGATCGATCAGGGGGGTGTTTAGCCTTAACTTCAGGGCATGCACAATGAAAGGGAACATCTTCTTGCCCTGTGGAGTCAGTAAGGTGGGGCCACTGCCCAAAAGAGAAGTAGGAGACTCACCCTTCTCATCCAGTAAAGCCGTGACTTCCTGCAGATTAGAAGATACAGGAATACTGACAGACAAGTCAACTATGGGATCCTCTATTATAGGTTGCAATTCATCCAAAGGGTTAGGACTCATTACATCAACAAAGTTCAAAGAGGTGTTAATGATGGGTTTCATATCATATATGTTGTATTCAACTCCATCCCCATCAAATTCCATAGTTAATTTCCCACTTCTGACATCAATTGTAGTGTTAGCAGTTTTCATGAAAGGTCTACCTAACAGCATATATGCACCTGTACCACCACCCATATCAAGAACATAAAAATCAGTGGGAAAAATCAGCTTATCTACCATAACAAGGACATCCTCAACAACCCCTTTCGGGTAGACATTGGTTCCATCAGCTAATTGAATAACTAGCCTAGTGTCCTGTAGTGGTGGCAGACCAAGAGACTCATAGAACGACAATGGTAAGACATTAATAGATGCACCAAGATCTAGCATAGCTTTATCAATCTTTATCTCACCAATGATGCAAGGGATAGAGAACATACCTGGATCACTGCACTTCTTGGGCATATGCTTTTGAAATACAGCAGACACTTGCTCGCTCACCCGGACCTGCTTCTTTTTCTTCTGCTTCTGGTTCCTCTTGATCGTGCAAAGCTCCTTCAAGAACCGAGCATACTTGGGAATGCTTTTAACAAGTTTAAGCAAAGGAATGTTGACCTCACACTTGCTGAAAGTTTCGAAGAGGTCCTTGTCGTCGACTACCCTTCTCTCCTTGAGCGCCTCTGGAAAAGGGGCAGGTGGCTTCTCGGAACCGAGAGGAGGAAAGTATGGACGAACGTAGGTGTCCACATAAGGTTCATCAACTGCTCCAGAAGTCTCGCCGCGGGTGCGGCCAGAAGCCACCGCCGGGTGCGGTGAATCCCCAGAAATTTCTCGAGAAACAGTACCGTCACCGCGGGGTGCGGTGGGCGCCACCGCTGGGTGCAGTGGACTCGACAGAACGTTCTGTCCCTCCTCATCATTCTCGCCGCGGGTGCGGTCACCCTTCCGCTGGGTGCGGTCATTCTCCAGAACACCCTCTTTTCCTGAGTCGTCCTCTTCAGCACTAGGATCGACATGCAATTGCTTTCCACTTCTAAGGGTCACAGCACTAACATTTTCCCGTGGGTTAACTACCGTTTGAGATGGTAGATTTCCCGACATCTTTGCATCGATCCTCGTGATGGCTTTAGCCATTTGGCTCACCTGCGTTTCCAAATTCTTTATGCTTGACGTTGTGGCTTGAACATGAGTAGTGAAATGTTTCGTCAAGGCTTGGAGCATATCTGCAGTTGAAGGAGACGCATCAGGTTGTGGAACTTGTGGCCTTTGTAGAAATTGAGGTCTTGGCTGTTGTTGTTGTTGAAACTGAGGCTGTTGTTGTTGATCCCTCCATCTAAAATTTGGGTGGTCTCTCCATCCCGGATTATATGTGTTGGAGTAGGGATCATGCCGAGGTCTTGGATCGCCATAACCTCCTACATCGTTTACCTCAGCAGGCGAATCATCTTGTAGTTGAGGACATGCGTCAGTGGGGTGGAATTGATCGGCACAGACCCCACACGCTTTCGGTTGTTGAGGAGTCCCTTGCAGCGTAAGTCTCCTCACCATGTCCGTCAACTCAACAATATCACTGGCATACGCAGAGCGACCAGAGTCAGCAGCATTGACTCCTCTCTTGGTAGAAGCTCTACCAAAGTTTCTTGTGCCCTCTGCCATCTCCTGAATCTTCTCCATAGCTGTTGCCGGTGTTGTGTTGAGAATATTTCCACCACATGCAGCGTCGACAATCCTCCTTTCATTGTCCAGCAGGCCATTGTAAAGATGAAGCACCAGATCCTGATTGGAATACCCGTGGAACGGACAGCTTGAGCAAAGTCTCTTGAACCGCTCATAGTACTCATATAGGCTCTCGTCAGCCTCCTGCTCAATGTTGCTAATAGCCTTTTTCAAACTGTTTGCCTTCTTTGCAGGGAAATACTTTTCGAGAAACGCCTTATGCAGCTTGTTCTACGAATCAATGCTTCATGTAGGCAGATGGTAATACCAGTCATCAGCAGTGTCCTTCAGAGTAAACCCAAAAGCTCTCATCTTGATTTGCTCCTCAGTAACATTCGCCAGTTTTATGCTCATGCAGACTGTGTGAAATTTACCCATGTGTTTGATTGGGTCCTCGCCAGCCAGTCCATGGAAAGTGGGGAGCAAATGAATTAGCCCCGACTTCAACTCAAAGTTCACATTCTCTCCCACAGCAGGGATCACTACGGCCAAAGGTTGCTGTTGCAAGTTCGGCGCAGTCAACTGTCTCAACGTCCTATCAGCGTCACCCATCTCAAATGCAGGGTTGTCAAAAACCAAAGTACGGTTGATTCTGCGATCCTGGGACAAAGTTCTCTCAATCTCTGGATCAAAATCAAAAAGAGGTGAGTTAGTAGCATGAGTGTGGACCATAAGATAGGTCCACACCAAGGTTGGTAACAAACAAACCACAAAAACAGAAAATTTGACTCCCCGGCAATGGCGCCAAATTTGACAGGGCTAAAGTCGTATGCCTATCAAAGAAATCCTAAAGTACCTACTACAGAGTATAGCAAGCAAGTCAGGTTCGATCCCATAGGGAGTCAGGTTATCTATTTCTGTAATTCGCAATCACCAACTAGAAACTAGGGGGGGGGGGGGATTTGTTTGTGTTTTTCGTAACCAAAGTAAACAAAGCAAGTACACAAGTTCGCAAATAACGGTTGAGAATAAGAAGGGAAAAAGCGTCACACTTAACAAAGATCCATACAACAATAGAAAGGTCGATCACGGAATTCTATCAATCTCAAGTTCTTAATATTCCTATAGTTGTTCTTATCCCGATCATAGATAACTATTAGTCTACCAGCCCTAATAGTACTTTACCAAATCAAATCCGAAAACCTTCAAGACTCAATAAAGCAATAGCAATCAAACAAGGATTCAACAAGATACATGCAATAGAAACAACCCGTTACTATAAGCATGCAATTAACTCTCTCCCACGATGAAGCGCTCGGATCCCCTATACGCAACAATCGTGCTTGCTACTAGATATGCAACCCGAATCCGGAATCACAAGTCCTAGCAATTAGGAAGATATCAATAAACCTAGGTGATCAATCTAGATAAATCAACATAAACCAATAATCAATCAAGTACAAGAGAATCAATCCAACTAGATAGGAAAACGAACAAGAGTAGAAAACTCACAACCAATCAATTGCTGACTTCAAACTGTCAAGTGTAAAAATGGAGGTTTAGTTCTTCATTAGGGTTTGTGAGAGCAAAAACGTAGAAAAGTGGCAACAAGGGTTCCCCCTTCCACAAAGTCTTAACAATTAGACTTAAATACTAAGGCAAATATTCAGGAATAAAATAAAGGAAAATAACAAACTTGGAAACAAAGTCTCGGATTTAAAATAAAACGGAATAAAAACACGGAACGAAAGTCTTCAGCGCGCCGCCACCGCGGGGTGCGGTGGTCTTCCAGAATCTCGAGCCTCGCTTCTGTAGTGCTCGCCGCGGGTGCGGTGATACCCACCGCAGGGTGCGGTGGCGACGACTTCTCCAGCTTCTGTGACACTTCCGTAAAAATGCTATAACTTTTGATTCCCAACTCGTATTGCACTCATATTTTGAGGACTTGTAGTAGACTTCAAGATCTAACTCCTCGAATTGGAATCACTCCATTTGGACATCTGAGTAAAGAGAACGAACCATTTTAATTCAGCCTACTGTTCTTCTACTCTTCAATGCACTTCAAACCTCTGTAAATCCCATGATTTCTTCACTTCTAGTCTCTAACTCTCAACTCCATAATTGTGCTCTAAATCCATCCAAATGATACCTTAAACACCAGTAAAACTCCTAGATATACACTATAAAATAGTGTCGATCACTCTATCACTCCATTCCTCACTTGTATTAAAATGAGAAGAATAGTCCACTGGCGAAAAATTGCTATCACTAGAGCCGTCCTATTTATTTTCAAAAAAAATATACATTAGAGGTTTTTCTAAGAGCGTTTCAAAAAAGTAACATAATGATGTTCTGACCACAAACATATAATTTACTTAATAATTGAATCTCCTATTCATTTGACCAATATATACAACTTAGAGGTTTTCGTAAATAACAACTACAACATGTAATTTATTAACAAAAGACTAACATAATGTATAAACTAACACATGTGATCATCCTATTTATTTTGCAAATAAATATACCGAAAATACCACCTAAAAATACAAATATATTGTCCACTAACCTAAAACATGTACTCATCCTATTTATTTCACAACTATATATGATACATAATATACAACCTAAAAATACAAACATAATGTATAAGCTAACACATGTAATCATCCTATTATTTCACAAATAAATATACCAAAAATACCACCTAAAAATACTAACATATTGTCCACTAACCTAAAACATGTAATCATTCTATTTATTTCACAACTATATAGGATACCAAAAATACCACCCAAAAAGACTAACATAATGTCACTAACCTAAAACATGGAATCATCCTAACATAATGATCGTATGTACGTTTCAATGAACGTTCTAAACTACAACAAACGACTTTAATTTACTAAATTATAAATAAACTTGGGAAAAAGCATATACGTACCCGTAAATCATCTTGATGAATCCAATCAAGACCGGGTGCATCATCGTAGCTTGAGGAAGACATTCTCTCAATAGTTTGTGATTTCAATTCGGTGGTATATCAAATGGACCCAAATGAATATCATATATATACCCAAAAAGTTACCGTTGCGCAATGACGTAGCGCCCAAAAGTTACCGTTGGATTCAACGGTAACTTTTTGGGCGCAACTACATAGCACCGAAGTGTTGAACTGGTTCAGATGAAGAACCAGATCAATAATATTTAAAAAATAATTCTTCAAAAAAAAATAGTACCCGGACCTTAGGCGCCACTAGGTTGCACCCAAGGATTTTTTTGGGGGCACCACCTTGTGGCGCTCAAAATGCGGTGTGGGGCATAAAAAAAAGCGATGCGAAAATTAACCCTGTCAAAGTTGTTTTCTTTAGCTTATTCTTTTTCTAAAGGGTGACTAGAACAAAATCAACCCAACTTTGCAGAATATCCATAATACATGTTTTTCGTATGTTGTGAACAATACATACTCCAGTGATGAGACTCTACGAACTACTATTAAAGTTTTCACTACCATTTGATTAATGGTAACATACTAACATCTATGGAGAGTGAAGACGCCATGCCCATTTTTAATAGTTGAAATATCTTATTATGAGATATTATGTAGCTCATGTGATGTCACCTGACAATCTCTTAGAAGTGTCTAACAACATATAACCAATTCTCCCTCCCTTCTCTTTGTAACAACTTTGGTTGTACAACTGTTGTGCTCTATAAATAGTTGCCTCTTGTTCTTGTAAGAACTAACGCATTGTAATCAACAATGTGGATTATAGAGAGAGAGTTTCATTTCGTGTTCTTCATTGTGTCTTGATCTCATTTTGTTCTTCATTTTGTTTGTTCAAATGGTATCAGAGCTATTTTGTTTTTAGTCTTCTGCATTACTGTGTTTGATCAGTTTGGATCGATTGTTATCTTGAGGAGTTTCTTATGATTCGATTTGAGCGCAACTTCAAAGGTTCTTGCTGAAAGAAAATGGCAAATCCACCAGAAGGCAAATTAGGGGGAAATCAGAGAGGAGCTATCAATGGAGGATATTCAGATCCACTTTTCCTTTTGAATTCTGATCATCTAGGTAATCAGCTAGTCTCTAATCATTTCAATAGGGCTAATTTTACTAGTTGGAGACGTAGTGTGATTATGGAAATTGGATCCAAGATGAAACTTGGATTCATTGATGGATCTTGCGCTAGACCTTGCGCTGAAAGTGATGAATTGGCTAGATGGATTCGATGTGATTATATGATACGGAGTTGGCTGATTAACTCAATGATCTATGAGATTTCTGAAACCTTTACTCATGTGCAATATGTGAAAGACTTATGGGATGATCTATTGGAGAGGTTTGATGAATCCAGTACACCACTAGTTTATCAATTGCAGAAAGAGCTTGTTAGTACCAAGCAGGATAACATGAGTGTTTCTGTCTATTATGGAAAATTAAAGAAAATTTGGCACGAGTTACAAGTTATTGAGGGACTATCGGCTTGTCATTGTGGACTGATGGCTAGATGTGGTTGTGGAATTCTCAAGAAACTGGTTGAAAGAGAGGCAAAAGCGAAGGTTCTGCAGTTCCTTATAGGACTCAATGATGCTTATGAGTAAATTTGGAGTCATATTTTGTCTCTTGAGCCTGTACCTACAGTGAATAGGTCATTTCACATGGGGCTTCGTGTGGAAAAGCAAAAGGAAATTAATGTGAGTTCTAGTGGATCTACTCGTAACCATGAGATGCTAGTTGTTGATAAGAGGAGTCAAGGCAAAGTGGATGACAATGGGAAGAAAAGATTCAAGGAAGAGAGAGAGTCTATTTTCATTGTAATGAAAAGGGACATATAAAGGAGAATTGTTTTAAGTTGGTGGGGTATCCTGACTGGTATAAAGGTCCGAGAAACAATGGGAATGAAGGTCAACCATCTGGAAGCAAAACTTCAGGAACCAAGAACAAGTATTCTACTATTGGTGGTGGCGATAGGGTCATGGCAAATATGACACAGCAAGATAGTCTAGTTGATATTGATGATGACAGTTCAGGGCAGATGAATTATACTCTCATTAATGTTGTGGTTCAGGAAGTCAACAAGTTGATGAAGGGCAGGAATCTGATGGATGGCTACTCAGATGGTCAACAATGCTCAATGAATTTTGCAGGTAAAGTTCATTTCTCGAATTTAGTTTCTTCTTGTAGGTTTAATTTAACTTGGATAGTTGATTCAGGGGCGACAGATCACATTACTTTTGATAAAGAATTGTTTAATTACTGATTTGCAAGACTTGGTTAAGCCAGTGATTATTGGTTTGCCAGATGGTAGTATAAAGATAGTTACTCATTCAGGGACTGTCTTATTGGTTGAAGGGTTACTGCTTTCAAATGTGCTTTATATGCTAGATTTTAAACATTATTTGTTGTCAGTGCCTAAGCTACTTGATCTACATAATATTGGAGTACTTTTTCATAAAAATACTTGTGTGATACATGACCTTTTCAGTAAAAGGATCCTTGGAACAACTCAGAGGCAAGGAGATCTCTATAGATTGCCTTTGCAGTACATGAGGAATGCTTCTCACAATGCAGTAGAAGGAATGAATAAAGCATCTTCCAGAGATTGTGATAAGCTATATGAAATTCATCTTTTTCATTCTAGACTAGAACATACTTCATTGTCCAAAATGAAACACATTTCCAATTGTAAATGTGGTGATGTATCTCAGTTGAATTGTGACATTTGTGTTTTGGCTAAACAACACAAATTGCCATTTGAAAGAAGTGTATCTTTGGCTGCTAAACCATTTGATTTGATACATTCAGATGTTTGGGGTCCTTATAAGGTTGATTCTCTGTGTGGTGCTCGATATTTTTTGACCATTTTAGATTATCATACTCACTGCACATGTACATATTTGCTTAGAAGTAAAGATTAAGTATTTGGGGTTATTTCAGGATTCTTAGCATATGTGGAGAATCATTTCAAGAATATAGTTAAGACTTTTAGATCAGACAATGGGAGTGAACTTTTGCAGCATAGATTGCAAAGTTTGTTTGCTCATAAAGGGATCACACACCAGATGTCAGTTCCATATGTTCTAGAACAGAATGCTAGGGTTGAAAGGAAGCATAGGCATCTTGGTGAGACTGCACGTGCTTTGAGACTACAGTCAAGGTTGCCAATTACATTCTAGGGTGAATGTATTTTGACTGCTACACATATCATCAACAGATTACCATCTTCTATTCTAGACTAGAAGATTCCTTTTGAACTATTAAATGGTTCGTCAGTGAAGTATGATGATTTGATAGTGTTTGGTTGTTTGTGAATTTCCTTAATTCCTAAACCTCATCAAGACAAGTTTCAACCTAATGCTCGCCACAAGTTAATGACATGTTGCTTAGTGGTACAAATGCATCTGATATTGCTTTTGTTAAGTCAGCTTTGGATAAAACTTTTACCATTAAAGACCTTGGTTTAGCCAGGTTTTTCTTAGGCATGGGAATTTCCAGAAACAATGATGGGTTACTGCTTAATTAGAGGAAATAAGTGTTAGACATCTTAGTTGATATGAATATGCTATACTGCAAGAGTGCAACCTTTCCTATGCAATATGGCCTTAAACTATCTCCAAATGAGGGTGTTTCTTTGCCAGAGGCTGAACCTTATAGGAGACTGATTGGGAGGTTGTTATATTTGACCTTATCTAGGCCTGATATCACCTATTGTGTGCAGCAACTGAGTCAATTTTTGGCATGTCCTCGTGAACCACATATGGCAGCTGCTACTTATTTGCTCAAGTACTTGAAAGGGACAGTTCATATGGCTTTGTCTTATCCTGCATCCTTTGCTATGTCTTTATCTGCATACACTGCTATGTCAAGGTTCCTTTGCCCATTCCACTGCACTGTGACAATCGTGCAACACAACATTTAGCTGTCAATCCTATCTTTCATGAGAGGACAAAGCACCTAAGAATTGACTATCATTTTGTCAAGGACAAGGTTCATGAAGGTTTCCTTTAAATCTGCTCTTCAACTTGTTGACATCTTCACTAAAGCCCTTGGTGAGCATCAACATCATTTTTTATCAAGCAAGCTTGGACCGGTGTCCTCTCTACGTCCAGCTTGAGGGGGATATGAGATATTATGTAGCTCATGTGATGTCACGTGACAATCTGTTAGAAGTGTCTAACAACATCTAACTAATTCTCCCTCCCTTCTCTCTGTAAGAGCTTTGATTGTATAGTTGTTGTGCTCTATAAATAGTTGTCTCTTGTTCTTGTAAGAAGTAACGCATTGTAATCAACAATGTGGATTATAGAGAGAGAGAGTTCCATTTCGTGTTCTTCATTGTCTTGATCTCGTTTTGTTCTTCAAAACTTGTAACCTATCTCAAACTTGTAACCTATCTCAAACTTATGAATAATAATTAGTATGTTACTATACACTTGTAACCTATCTCAAAGTTTGGGCTATTTTAGACAACTTTAAAGTCATTACAATTATTGTAATGAGCATGCCACCACCTAAAGTTGGGTTATTTGCATAGTTTTATTAATTTTCTAAACAAAACTTCCATAAGTGTTCGCAAAAACAATGTTACAACACTAGTACTTTTCATGAGTAAGTTGGCTATAATGAAATATGATGTTGGAATTGGACGTGTATAAACCAATCAACGAACAAGAACTTGGTTATAGATTTAAATCGTGCAAGAGCACTTTTCTAAAGTAATTCGACCATATCAAAGATGTGTAAGGGTTACATGAATTCCACCTTGGGAAAAAAAAATTGGTCCTATGAAAGAATTCAAGAGATACACCAAGAGAATTTCGGTTTTTTTGCATGCAATCAACCAAGAAAGATAAAATCAATCTCTTATCATAGGAGAGCCAAAATATGCCCCAACATGCGCTATATATAGGGAAAGGGTTGGCCAATCGGTTAACATGTCGGTCAGGGTGGTTAAACGCATTAAATATGTGCTAAAATAGGCAATCATAATTAAAACGCGCGGACCGTGCACTCCTTCCCGCCAATAGTTTTTTTCTTCACAAAATCAAGTGCATGATCTGTGCATACGAAACGCATGGACAACAACGAATTATAGAACCAAACGCACGGTCCATGCGTTTTACTAGGTTCTCGCATTTTTTGACATAAAAAACTGCATGGTCCATGCTTCATTCTGTAATAGTTTTATATCGTTACATGACCACCGTCCTAATTTGCAAAGTGTGACAATGATAGCCCTTGTTTGAATCCACTTATACGAGTGTGCACCCCGTACCTCCAAGCCCGCATTGAGCTTATCGAGCCTCATAAATCTTGAGTGAACCCCGATCATACTAAATGTGAAGGGATTTAGATTCTTTTAGTAGAATGTCATAAAATAGTTTTCTAACATCTAACATAGGATCTCATGTATAAACTGATATGAAACATATATGAAAAGAGTAACATACTTGTTGATGCAAATCTTCTTGTTTCAAATCAATTTGGAGATAAAAGCCTCAAGCGTGACTCCTGTATTTGATCCACACGAGCACCACACTAGATCGTCTGGCTTACATCTACTAGAACTGGACCAGAGTTCACAACTTCTCTCTTGCACCAGGTGGTTCGGCCGTGCACTTAGGGTTTCTCTTGAGTGTGTGTATTTTCTCAACATATGAGATAATGGATAATTTCCTTATATCTAGAAAATGATATATATAGTTGATATATTATCTTATCTTTTCTAAAGATAACTTTCCTTATGTCATCGAGTAAATAGATAACACTTTATTATTATTTGATGAATAATGCTCTCTTTCACTTAATGCCATAGCCGAAATTCCCTTGTCCTCCAATGGGCATCAGGTTACTTTGATCTACCCAGTTACTCTATTGTGTGTGACCTTATAGGACCCAATTATAATAACAATGTGCCTAATCTAATTTAGTTCATATATCATAGTTGACTTCTAGCAAAATACTATGACTATCTAAAATATCTGGATTTTAAATCTCTACTATTAATCTTATTCTATTATCAGTAATTGTCACCTTGTTCAAAGGATGCATTCCTTCAATCTCTCACTTGTCCTTAAACAAGTGTGCAATATCAATTCCTTTGTCTCTTCCTGTCCATTTTGATGATACGATGATATCTTATGTAATCCATATCAATATTCAAATTATTTCTTGAACTCTGAGCTTGAACTGTCAAAACAAATGATTACTTTTAATCCATTTGAGCATGGACATGCATTTTCAGTTCTTACTCTTCAAGTGGCCAAGACACCGTTCCTATCTACATATGCAAATATATATAGGAGGACTTATCCAATCTTGTATGACTATAGCTCCCACTCAATTTTCACCAATCCCGATCAATGCTTTTTTAACCGCCTTTTAGGAAACGATGTTTGACAATGTCAAAGACATACCCATCACTAAGTAAGAGGAATATCACACTCATATCTGATGAATCTACTAATCATAGTTTAACTTAAAATTCTACAACTCATTTGAAGAATCTTGAGGTAGGTTTGCCCAATATGTATCCTCTATACATATCCATGTAATTGATTAAACATCCGTATGTCCCTATGGCCCATGAAACTCGAGGCTATCAATCAACTTACAATATAGATTTTATTAAGTCTTTTATGTTTAACCTAATGACTTAAACTATGGACAACTCATAATTCCTAATTTCAGTTAGCTTAATAGCGTTTCATGCATCAGAACACTTTTGATGATCCTATTTGACAATTATAAATTATTTGGACATTTTATTTAATTCTAAACCACAATTAAAGTATTAGTGAAACTAGATTCTAAATAAGAAGCATAACTAAAAGTTTAACATTCATGAAAACAATCTCCATAATGTAAAACAATACAATCTCATAGCCATTCTCTAAAGTACTTAATTCCCTTAGCGCTAATGTGACTGTCATACTTGGGCTTAGGTAAATGTTTAGTCAACTGATCAACAATATTGTCATCCTTATGTACTTTGCAAAACTTCACATCTCTTGCAACGACTAACTCATCATCTCCGCCATACAACAAGAGACAATCTTTAGTGCTTCTTAAATACTTTAGGATGTTCTTAGCTGTATTCCATTGTGCTTATTTTGGATTTAATTAGAATCTACTGCACATGCTCAAAGCAAATGCAACATCTGGGCGAGTACAGATCATGACATACATGATAGATCCTATTCTTGATGTAGAAGGGATACTACTCATCTTCTCTAGCTCAGTAGGTGTTACTGGATACTACTTCTTGCTAAGATGTAGGCCATGCTACATAGGTAAGAATCCTTTCTTAGAATTCTTCATGTTGAACCTATCAAGGACCTTATCTACATTCGTTCTGTATGAACCAGGAATCGGGTTGGAATCAAAATTGGAATCAAGAATGACTCATTCTCATTCTTGTACCTTGTCGTTTGGTATGTTGTCGGAATGAGGAATGGGTCATAACTCTAACGAGCTGGCTTAGGTTCGAGTTGACCCAAAGGGTTGAAAGTGTCCATTTTTTAAGATTATTATAATATTTTTTAGATTGAAAAAGATAACTAAAATAAAATAATAAATATTATTTAATATAAATGAGATAATAAATATTTATAACAAAGATTATTAATAAAAATATTATTTTTTAAAATAATAAAAATTATTTAATAAATTATTAAATATTATGTAATAAGATAATAAAATAAAAAATCTTTTTTAATAATAAAATAATAATATTAGATTATTAATAATAAATAGTAAAGATTATGAATAATAAAATAATAAATATTTATTTAAATTTAAAAAAAAATATTAATAAAAAATGTTTAATAAAATATTAAATTTTAGTTAATTTTTTAATTAATAATCATAATATTTAATATAAATGAGATAATATATATGAAATAATGGGTCCGTCGAGTTTGCATCGAGCTCGGGTCGGGTTCGGGTCCTTCTCTGCCCTGTGATTTCCGGGTTGGGTCTCGACCCTAAAAAATTTGGGTCAGGTTGGGTTTTCAGGCCGGGTCAATTTTTGACATGTCTAGTTGGAATGGATGATACCTCAATATTTTTTGTGGAATCAAATTCATCAATAAGCTTGGAATCGTTCATTTCTTGGAATGAAATCCATTCCAATTCCAGTACTTACCAAACACAATTATGGGAATCAGTCATTCCCATTCTCATTCCTGATTCCAAAGAATGCGAACCAAACCAGCCCTAAGTTCCTTGACTTAGTCCAATAAGTCTCTTAGATCTGTCTCTATGGATCTTAATACCTAATATGTACTATGCCTCTCCCAAGTCTTTCATCAAAAAATATTTCTTAAGTCAGTCCTTGACGGACTCTAGCATAGGAATGTCGTTTCCAATAAGTAGTATGTCATCCACATACAAGATTAGGAAAACCACTATGCTCCCACTAAACTTCTTGTAAACACAAGGTTCTTCTTCACATTTGATGAAATCAAACCGTTTGATCGTCTCATCAAATTGAGATTTCAACTCCTTGATGCTTGCTTAAGTGCATAAATAGACTTCTTAAACTTGCATACATTCCTAGGATTATGTGGATCCTCAAAACCCTCAGGTTGTGTCATGTACACATTCTCTTCTAAATACCCATTTAGTAAAGCGGTCTTGACATCTATTTGTCAAATCTCATAATCATAATGAGCTACAATTGCTATGATTATCCGAATGATTCTAAGCATAACAATTGGCGAAAAGGTTTCATCGTAGTCAATACCATGAATCAATTTAAATCTTTTTGCAACCAATCTTGCTTTTAAAATTATTATGTTTCCATCTTTAACTATATTGAGTTTGTAAACCCATTTGCATCCTATGGGTACTACCCTGATGTGACCCAGCCCTCCATGTCAACTACAGAGGAGGAAGACGCCATGAGACTTCTGCCTATAGGTCCTATCACCCACGCCAGAGCGAAGAGTGTCCAAGCAGCGACACAATCCTTGGTAGGGGTGAGCAAAAGTATCCGATCTGACCGACCCGATCCGATAACCCGCCAATCCGAACCCTAAAAGTCCGTATCCGAAAACATCCGTTTAATTTTTATCCGAATCCGATCCGATCCGGGTGATTTTTCCGGATACTTGGACCGGATACGAATCGGGATATTTTGTTTACCGGATATCCAGGAATCCGGTATTATTAATATATAATATATATATATTTTTTTAACTAATATACAATGTTTAATTAGTTTAGATGATCTCAAAATGGTGCTTGTACATTTTTAAGTAATTAAACCACTTCAATTCTCCAATACAACATTTCTTACTTTATTCCTTTTAATAAAAAAACAACCTTGATTATTATTCTTATAAAATTAAAACCCTAAATCATATACTAATTGTCGCTTCACTAAACAGAGCAAATATGTTTTTTTTGTCAAGACTAAGTGTTCATCATTGAATTGAATTTTGATTATATAAGTTAAAGTTATAGCTTTATATATACTTGCAAATTCCTCTTGTTATATAATATATACATTTATGGTTCTCAATCTAAAAAGGTTGACAAGTTTAATTGTTTGAAAAAATTACAGGGACTTGCAAATGGTGCTGATGTTTGACATTTAGTTTGCACTTTGCGGATTGTTAGTTTTGATTGAATTAAAAAAGCTAATATTTTGATTTAATTTGTAATAGGTTTTCTAGTAACCGGATAATTTGGATATCCGAGTCGATTATCCGATCCGATCCGGATAATATTTACCGGATATCCGGTCCGAAACGGACCGGATACGGATATGAGTTTTGTGAATATTTTTTATCGGATATCCGACATACCGGACCGGATCGGATATATCCGTTTGCTCACCCCTAATCCTTCGTGACCAGACTTGTAGCCAGCCACGGCCAGATCACTACATCGTCCGCGCTTCTGTGTCTCGTCAGCTTAGCCGTGACTGACTCCTCTATAGCTACATCCACTCCGAGCTCGATTTAGGAGACTTATTTCTAGACATTACTTGTTTAGTACTTTCTATGAACATTATTTCTATTTTTAGTAGCTGCTAGTTCTGGGTGATTTCCATTTATGTTAAATGGGCCGCCAGATTTAGTAACTAGAGAGTCCGGCCCATTGGGTCAACTCTCTAGTATAAATAGGAACTCTTGTCTTCTTTTATATTACGTCGAAATAGAGCTTTTGTTTACAGTCGAGTAATCTCCTGAAACCCGGGCCCTGACGTCAACAATTAACGCGTTTCTAGTCGAACTATCCTGGCGCGTTAATTAGGTTACCCATCAATTATCCGCAACCAAACACAAACCCTAATCTTCCTACCACCTTACGGCTGCCCCATCCTCTCCACCCTAGTGCTGCCGCCGCCCTTCATACCACCCTCACTGCCGCCGCCCCTCACCTCAACGTTCCGCCGCGTCTCCCTCCAATCCGCCGCGCCTCCACCAGCCCACGGTGGTTTCCGAAACCCTACATCCCGCCGAACACAACCTCTATTCCTTCCCGAAGAGTTGCTTCGCCCTACTACGCGTTCATCGGATCCTTGACAACATCTTGTAGTCTTTCCGTCGGGCAAGGTTACATCAACTGGTATCAGAGCCTACAAATCACGTAAAGTCGTTCCAACTCTTCGTTCAATCACTCATTCGCTTCCGTAAATCAATTCTTGCATCAAAAATAAAAAAACCCTAGATCTTGCTCTAGGACCCAAAAAAAAAACCTTGCAATCTGAATTCGAAAAATGCAACAAACCCTAGGTGTGGTGGTTGAGAATTTCGGCCATCATCAAAAACCAACAAAAAAATTTCTTTTCTGCACAGCCGCACCATTCACGCAATTTTCAGCAATTTCTAGTGTTTTTGCTTGGTTGTTGATTGTGTTTATTGTAGATCCGCTTGCATATAGGCTTAGATAGTTTGTTTGCAACTGTGTTTGCCTTGTTTGCGGCAACAATCTACATCTTCTCAATCTCCTTACTTTCCCACTTGAATCACTGCATTTATGAACTGTGGCTGCTGTAACTTTTGCTGCTATTCGTCTTTCCTTTGCTGAAGTTTCTGTTGAACTGCGTTGTTGCGCTGTTGTTTCTACTGTTCGTCAATCTGCTAAACTTTTGCTGTTGTAATTTGCTGTTAGTTGTTCGCAGCTTATAAAAAAAAAGTTGGAACCACACAAGCCAAAATAAGGCAAGTGCGTTTCTTTGCAGTGCAAGAAGGGAGATCCCGGTCTTGAATCCGGCACCTTCAATTTACCGTCTTCGCAAGTGATTCATTTACCGTCTTCTATCTCTGTCACTATCTGAGCTGCATATCTTGGTTGACTGTGTTGTGCATGCTTTTGTGCTTATATCCTTGCATATCTACTTTCGACATTTTCTTTGCTGAGCATTGCCTTGATTTTGTTGATTGTTGTGTGACTTGCTTGAGCCAGCTCGTAACCGCCCACACGGCCAACCAGATTAGTTTCCTGAGTGATTGCTTGTTGAGTTCGGTTATGCTTACCTGTTTATTGTTACTCTTTTGCCGTTGTTGTTCGCCTTGATCTTATGGTTTTCTCTTTCTTGTTGTCAGGTACCATGTCAGAAGGTGATACAACCCGTGATACAGGCTCCGAGACTGCTGAACAGAAGATGCTACGAGAGATGCTTACTGCCAACAAAGTCAGAGATGCGCAAGTAGCCGATCTCCTGCGTCCGAATGCAGAGCTCTTATCTCGACAACAACCGTCTTCGATCGCTACAGTAGCTTCTGATCAGGGTCAGTTACAGGTAGAGGAGTTGAGCGCCCTAGCCCTGGAAAAGGAAAAGGGTAAAGCCCCGATGCTTCCCTCCACATCGACTCCAGGCCAGCTGAAACACTTGGAGTCGCAGAAAGAAAGCACTATTGTCCCGCAGCGTCGTCGACAACGATGGTCTACGCAGGTCGTGATCCGGGAGGAGGACCCTGAAGTTGCAGAGGCGGCTGATGAAAGTTCCCAGGAGGAACATGAGGACGATCAGGTTCATTCTAGTGGTCAACATAGGCAAGCCCGCCAGCCTCCTACAGGTCAACCACCCCGCCAGCCGTCTGGTTCGCATCTTCAGCAGCCTCCGCGTCAGCATCGTCACCGGCAATCTATTGCTGTGCCGTTTGATGTTGATGCATTTCAGGATCATCAGAGTGTCCGCACTCCTATCTATTCTGATGAGGAGGATCAGTTTGATGAGTACGACCAAGAGGAGGATGAGGGTCAGTTTGGGTATGCTCATGGTTTTCACCCACCATTACAGGATCTCCCTGAGTTACAGCAGCACAATACCAGCTATGTTCCACCTCATCGCCTACCTCAGAATCAGGCAGCGTATTGGAACGTTGTATAGTACAGCAACCCACAGCCGACTCGCTAGCACCAGCGCCCCGCCGTCGGCCATCAGCGTCAGCGACGGCCTGCTCGCGACCCGCCGCCGTATGGCGGACCACATTAAGGTCAGTATGCAGCTCCTCCCCATCATGCAACTCGTCACTTCGAGCACCATGAAGACCCTGTAGCACCATTTCCTGACCGTCGGGCCCAACCACCTGTGCACCGCAGAGACATTAAGGTAAAGATCAAACCATTCTTTGGTTTATATGACCTTGATATTTTCCTTGAGTGGTTGCAGAACACGGAGCATGTACTACGATACTTAACCGTTCAGGAGCATGAGAAGGTCGAGCTCGTTACCTTACATTTTAAGGGAGCTGCTCAGACCTGGTGCAATCGTCTTAAGCAGCAACATTACAGAATGGGTTGGCCACCCATTAGTGAATGGCATCAGCTTGTGCATATTATGACTAGAAAGTATGTGCCTTCGACCTACAAGGAGCAGATGCGGTCGGAGATAGCACGTGCTAGACAGGGTTCTGATTCGCCACAGGAGTTCTTCGCTCGCCTAGAAGACATGTACTTCAAGGCTGGCGTCAGTGTTGCTCCGGGAACCTTGAGGACGCGGTTCATTATTGTGCTTAACCAGCCCTTTAGTGATCAGGTCGACGTGTGATAGGCGTTATCGCGACACCTAAACAAAATAATCCTAAACAAACCTAAACAAGTAGCAAAGGCAAACAAGAGTCGAATCCCACAGGGAGGAAGTAATCTTTCAAAGTTTAAAGTCGTATGTCAAAGGTAACAAAGGGGGGTTTTGTTGATTGTTTGATTGCAAGTAAACAAAGTAAACAAAATAACAAAGATGGTAATCAATTGGGAAAAAGTACTTAGCCAGACAAATATCCACCATTCATTTGATTGGTTGATCCTAGATTCTCTCTAATTCCTTCCTATGAATGTTCCTATTTCATTTTCGTAAGTTTATAAACAGGACAAACAGACCATGAGAATACTAACTATTAAATAACAATGAAAACCTCACAATTCAATTCAACAGCAGCAATGAGCACATGAATTTCGATAGATACATGCAAGAGTAGCAAACAGTCATACTATTGCATGCAATTAATTCTCTCTACAATAAACCAGTCCAAACAGTTCTTAGAATATTGCAGTTGCTACACATGAATTAGGTAACTCAAACAGTAATTACCAAACCCTAGCAATAGACAATTACTAATAACAACTAGTTGCGTCCAACAAGCGAAATCAATAATAATCAATGGGATGAAGCACAAGAGAATCAATACATTCAAAGGAAAATAAATAGAATTAGAATCTCACAACCATTATTCAAACGAAGGCTTCAATTGTCGGACTAAGCAAAGGTGCTTAGTTCTTCATAACTCAACAGGGAAAACAATACTGAATGGAATAAACGATGATGTAAAACTGAATTCTGAATAATCAATGTGGCTGCTAGGAATTAGGTTAAAATAACCTAAAACCAAAACCTAATGCTAAAAAGGATAACAAATATAATCCAAAAAGGAAATAACATAATATAACCGAAATAAAGAAAATAAAAGAAAAGGGAAATAAAACAAAAGTAAACTTCGGATCTTCTGACGAAAAACGAGTCCCAGCGCTGCTGCATATTTCCGCGATCGCGGAAAATTCCATTTCTGGCTCCTTGCTCTCGAATTAACCGCGATCATTCCTCTTGCTCGCTCGCGGTCGCGGTTTTGATGCGTTCTTCTTCTCGCCTTACGTAGATTTCCGCGACCGCGGCCTTCAGCCCCGCGATCGCGGCCTTTCTCCTGTTCGAGCCTTCTCCACTTGGCTTCTTTTCATCTTCTTTGTGGTTCTCTTCTCAACTTCTTTATATCTTCAATAAAGCTTCTCCAAACCACCTAAATCATACTTCTTCTCCTCAACTCCATACTTCATAATTGTGCTCTAGACATCTCCAAATGGTACCCAAAACACCGGTAACAACTCCTAATTAAACACTATAAAGTAGCGCTGATCAAATTCCTCCATGCTTAAACCTTGCTTGTCCTCGAGTAAGCTAAAATAAACCTACTCCTCTAATCAAATCCCCAAGGTCTCAGGAAGCATAGCAAAATCATCTCCACTAAGAATTGCACCTAACATGAAACTCCAAGGCACCAACACATCAACAAAACATAACACACAACACCAAGCTTAAAGGAAAGCAGAGTACTTCCCCCAAGCTTATCCCGAACACCATAGAGTGAATAAAAATCTAATCCTAGCCTCCATCTATCTTCTTATACCTCCCAGAGTGACCTACCCGAATCCTCCTTATATCTCCTCTTCTTATGTCACCACGCCAGGTAAAATGAGGAATCTTAATAATCACTCTTCTTCTTTTCACTCATTTTGCCAAGGTGCCCTCTCGGGTTTTCACCAAGCCACTCATTTCATTTTTCAATAGATGGGCTCACATAAACTCACATCACTCTTGACCAATTATTACCCCAGCCTAATGCTGGTCCAAGCCACCTGCTTATTACCTAAGCCACCCTTTCGGGTTTTCGACTTATCCCAGGATTTCTATTTTTGCCTTTTTTCTAATTTTTGGCTCTTTTTTTTTCTTTTCTCCTCAACGACTAGCAAGTATAGAACACTCCCTCATACTTAAACATTGCATTGTCCTCAATGTAATGAAAGAAAAAAAGAATGAAGCACATGGAAAAGCAGAAAAGTACTCACAACCGCTGAAGAGTTGGCTTGGACGTGGAAGTTGTTGCTGGCGGTAAATCAATGAAAGCACATGTCACTGGTGTCGCGCCGGTCTTCAAAATCAAACTATACCGTGCAACCAAAAGGAATCCACTATAAGGTGTAGTGGAATAGCAAAGGAATCGGGGCTGCACGGCCTTCAATGAACACATGGAGGAGCCCAGATATAGTCGTGGTGTGGGCTCTAGTGTTCCTCCTCCTTAGCTGTCGAATATAGGGCCATCATCGTTGCCAAATAAAATATGGGGCGAATGTCACCTCATTGGCAGCATGATGCGCACCATCTCTCCATGGGAACTCGGACAGCTGGCCTTCGGTAGAACTCTTTTTTTTTTTTTTTTTTTTTTTTTTTTTTTTTCAGGTCGAGGGGACTTACAGTGATATTTCCGCGACCGCGGAAAATTTTCCGCGCCCGCAGAAATGTTTCTGGTGCGAGAATCACCGTCTTCAATTTTGCTCGGGTCTCCTACCTGTATGTTAGTCTAAATGCAAAAACAAAAACAACAACAAAAACAAACAAAACAAATAATAACTAAAGACATGGAATGAAAGGACAAGAAAAGAAATACATACCTCGGGTTGCCTCCCGGACAGCGCCTTAGTTATTGTCGTGGGTCGACTTAGTACTCTTCCACTCAACTCGGGTTGCTCACAGCAACTGAACTCCAGGGGTCTCGAGCAGGGGAATGCCTCTTTATATTCTATATGGTAAGCTTTACCCCCATTCTCTTGCACTTTATGGTGGGTGGACCGTTGTTCATATCAATGAGTGCACTTGCCATCTTCAGAAACGGCCTACCCAACATCTCAGGGGCTGCATGTTTGTCATGCCCCGTATCCAGCGTGGAGAAATTTGCCGTTTGAATCACGGTTTCTTTCTTGTACTTCCCCTTCGGTCTCTTCTTGATCTTGCGCAGCGCCCTTAAAAATTATGTGGAGGGAGGGGCTCTGTTTGCCAGTTCGACCAAAGGAACATTTGCCTCGTATTTACTCAAGGTCTCATAAATCTCTTTGTTGTTCTTCAGTCTTCGAGTACATATCAATGAGTGCACTTGCCATCTTCAAAAACGGCCTACCCAACATCTCAGGGGCTGCATGTTTGTCATGCCTCGTATCCAGCTTGGAGAAATTTGTCGTTTGAATCACGGTTTCTTTCTTGTACTTCCCCTTCGGTCTCTTCTTGATCTTGCGTAGCGCCCTTAAAAATTCTGTGGAGGGAGGGGCGTTGTCTGCCAGTTCGACCAAAGGAACGTTTGCCTCGTATTTACTTAAGGTCTCATAAATCTCTTTGTTATTCTTCAGCCTTCGAGTGTCTTGTAATGCCTCAGGGAAGGGTGCGACGGGCGTCAATGTACTGAGCGGAAGAAAGTCAAGGTGAGTGAATGTGTTATCCACGTCAGAGGCTAAACCGCGATCGCGGTTTGGGACCCGCAGTCGCGGTTCTTCAACTGGGCAAAATCCTTCTTCAGAGAATATTCCGCGATCGCAGCTTTCTGTCCGCGGTCGCGGTTTTTCTTCATCCAAAATCTCGGCAACAGGGACTTTTCCGCGATCGCGGAAATTCGCCAACTTCATCTTCTTCCTCCGTAAGAACCCCTTGGTCGCGGCCTTCTTCTTCGTGGTCGTTGAATTCTTCCAGTTCCAAAAAATAATATTCTTTAGAAAGCACAACGCGGTCTAGAATATCGTCTGGAATGCCCATCTCCTCAGTGGGTGAACCGAGGCCGAGGCACACCTCCCGCGGTCTCGGGTTCTCTTCTGCAGACATCTCGTTGTATGCTGCACCCGTCTCAATAATTTGCTCTTCCCTTTCAGCTAAGGGTGCGACATGTAGCTCATCAGTACTTTGTAGTGTCATTGAAAAGGCACTCTCTCTCTGTTACACTACTGGTTGAGATGGTAGTTCCGCCGCCTCCCTGGCCTCCATTCTGCTTACGGTTTGAAGCATCTGTTCAAGCTGATTGTCCAAGTTATGGATACTGGACATCGTCTCTTGCTGACTTTGAGTGAGAGCTCGAATCATGTCCTCAGTAGACAAGTTCTGAAAACTGGACTTCCTCTCTTGATTTTGCTGGCCCATGCCATTGGCCGACGTTGATACGCTATGGGCGAGAGACCGAACCATGTCCTCGGTAGACATTGAGGAACTCAGATTTGGTACTGGTGGTCTATGCGCGTAGGGCTACCCGTACTGTTGCGGAGTACACTACTGATAGAACGACTGTGGCCCCTGGTAGTCCTGATCATATGGAGGGTATTGTTGATTCCCATAACTCGAATTGTGGTGATCTCTTCACCCAGGAGCGTATGCGTAGGAGTATGGGCCATATCGCGGCTCCTGCCAGAATTGCGGAAATCTCTCCATATCTGTATCAAAAATCAAAAGGGAAAGAAAAAAAAAATTAGTAGCACGGGTGTGGACCGTAAGATAGGTCCACACAAAATTGACACACAATTAAACACAAAGAAAAAATAAAACTTGCCTCCCCAGCAACAGTGCCAATTTGATAGGCGTTATCGCGACACCTAAACAAAATAATCCTAAACAAACCTAAACAAGTAGCAAAGGCAATCAAGAGTCGAATCCCACAGGGAGGAAGTAATCTTTCAAAGTGCAAAGTCGTATGTTGATAAGCACTACTTTGTAGGGCTTAACTAAGAGTTATTAGAGGGTTTTATTGGTGCCATTCGGGTAGATTTAGACACATTCACGTGCATGGTGTTTGGGGGCGAAGATTGGTGTTTTGGTGGTGTTTTGAGCTTATTGGAGTACATTTGAAGATTCGGGATATGGAGCCACCAAGGAGTATGGAGTTAGAGAGGAGAAGTGTGGATTTGGTGGTCTGGAGAAGCAAATTGAAGATATCCAGAGGAAGAGAAGTTGACCACTGAGGAGACGAAGAAGAACCAAGGAGAGAGTCCACACGAGAGTAGAAGAACAATGTGCTGAATTCAATTGATTCGTTCTCTCTAATCAGATGTCCAAATGTAGTGATTCTAATTCGAAGAGTTAGATCTTGAAGTCTACTACAAGTCCCCAAAATATGAGCGCAATCCGAGTTGGGAATCAAACGTTATTAAGTTTTTACGAAAGTGGTGCAGAAGCTGAAAATCGAGCATTAACCGCGATCGCGGGTCTTGGGCCGCGATCGCGGGTCATCAGCGCCGAAAGCTGCGTCTTTTCCTGAGCTTATCTTTTCAGATTTCTTTTTCCATTTTTCTTATTTTTTATTTAGTTAGTTTCTTAATGGGCTAGGTCATTTTGTTAGAGCCCTATAAATACTTTCTTTTAGCATTAGGGTTAAATGCTTCCACACTTTAGTTGCAATTTTCATTCATCGTTGTTTTCTTTTCCTTTGAAGTTTTCACCATGTCTATAAGGAGCTAAGCCTCTTTGGCTTAGTCCGGTAATAGAAGCATGAGTTTATTCATCTGGTTGTGAGGTTTTGTTCCTATCTATTTATTCCTATTGAGTTATATTATCTCTTCTAAGCTTATTCCATTGGATTTCATTGATTGCACTAGCCCGCGCAACTAGTTGTTATTGGTGATTTTCATATTGCTAGGATTAGGAAACTGTTGGGCTAACGTCCTATTCTGCTGTAGCAACTACAATTTACATGCTCTGGTTGAAATTGTTCTATTGTAGGGAGAGATAATTACATGGTAAATGCATCTGAGCGAGCGTTCTGTGTATCCTGGTTAATTCTTATATGCATTGCTGCCTTTGGGTTGAACCTTTAGTGGTACTAGGGTTATTCATTGGTAAGGGTTCTTTGTGGAAGGTTTCCCTCTGAATTTACATAAGATCGGGACATGAATAACTGAATAGGAAGATAGGACTTAATCTATGAACAACCTTTGAATGACTTATGTGGACATTACTTGGCTAAGTGTTTTTCTCTATTGATATTTCATCCATTCTACTTTGCTTTGTTTGTTTCGTTTGTGACCAACCAACCATACAACCCCCCTTTGTGACATTGCATGCTACCACCATTGAATTCCTTCCTTCTCTGTGGGATCGACCCTGACTTGCTTACTATACTTTGTTTAGTGAGGATTTTAGGATTTACTTTTGATTGGGGATACGACGACTATTCCCCTTATCAAAATTTGGCGTCGTTGCCGGGGAAGGCAATTGTGAATTTTTGGTGTTTTGCATGCTTTGTGTGTTTTCGAATTTTTCTTTGTGATTTTCGTGTGTTTGCTTGTGTGTGTGGACCTATCTTATGGTACACACCCGTACTGCTGACTCTCCACCTTTAGATCTTGATCCAGAGATTGAGAGAACTTTCTCCCAAGGACGCATAGTAAATCGAGCTTTGGTCTTTGAGAATCCCACTTTTGAGATGGCAGACGAGGTAACACCACCTACGTTGAGGCAGCTGACTGCGCCTAACTTGACGCAGCAGCCACTGGCCATTCAGTTCCCTGAGCTAGGAACGGGAGTGAACTTTGAGCTCAAGTTTGGTCTTATCCATCTTTTGCCTCAGTTCCATGGGTTAGCTGGAGAGGACCCAAACAAGCACCTCTCGGAGTTTCACGCCGTGTGCAGTTCCATGAAGCCACGGAATGTCACTGAGGATCAAATCACGTTGAGGGCTTTTCATTTTTCACTTAAGGATTCAGCCAACGACTGGTTTTACTACCTCCCCCCAGGAAGCATCGATACCTGGGAGAAGATGAAGAAGGCGTTCCTGGAGAAGTACTTTCCAGCAATGATGCTGAACAATCTCAAGCGCCAACTGAGCAAAATAGAGCAACATGGGACGGAAACGCTCTACGAGTACTATGAGCATTTCAAGAGGTTGTGCTCCAGTTGTCCCTATCACGGGTATTTAGACCAGGATTTGGTCTTATATCTGTATGGGGGATTGCTGGATGAAGAGCGACGAATGGTGAACGCGGCGTGTGGGGAAAACATACTGAACAAGACCCCCACCGCTGCATTTGAGATATTCAGCGAGTTGTCGGAAGGCTCAAGGCAATTCAGCAGAAGGGCGAACACCCAATCTGTGAGAGCTGCAGAATCTCAGCCCAATTCTACTCTTCTTGCTGAGATGAAGGAGATGATGAGAAGATGTATGATGAGAGGTGGCTTGCAGCAAGTCAATTCATGTGGGTTATGCTATGCAATGACGCATCCAACTAATGCATGCCCCACCTTGCAAGAACCAACTGCTGAGGTGAACACCATTGGCGGATATGGCCCTCAAAGGCCAAAATATGACCCGTACTCCAGCACCTACAATCCAGGGTGGAGAGATCACCCAAATCTGAAATACAGGAATCAGCAGAACACTCATCAAGGGCATGAGACCCAAGATCTTCAACAGTACCCCGAGAGGCAGTTTCAAGGAGGCCAAGCTGATCAAAGACCACAAGAACGGGGAGATGCCCGCATCACCAAGCTTGAGGACGAGGTCAAAACACTGACGCAGCATATGTCTACTCTAGCGCAGACCGTGGGAACCATGAATCAAAACATGGTTCAGTTTCAACACGAGACCAAGTCCAGCATACAGAACCTAGAGAGGCAGGTGGGGCAGATCTCCCAGGCGGTTAGCAAGCTTGAAGCTAGAGAGTCACGAGCACCCCCATCTCAAACTGAGATTAATCCAAGGCAAAACGTCAACTGCATGATGTCAATTCTTATATGCATTACTGCCTTTGGGTTGAACCTTTAGTGGTACTAGGGTTATTCATTGGTAAGGGTTCTTTGTGGAAGGTTTCCCTCTGAATTTACATAAGATCGGGACAGGAATAACCGAATAGGAAGATAGGACTTAATCTATGAACAACCTTTGAATGACTTATGTGGACATTACTTGGCTAAGTGTTTTTCTCTATTGATATTTCATCCATTCTACTTTGCTTTGTTTGTTTCGTTTGTGACCAACCAACCATACAACCCCCCTTTGTGATATTGCATGCTACCACCATTGAATTCCTTCCTTCTCTGTGGGATCGACCCTGACTTGCTTACTATACTTTGTTTAGTGAGGATTTTAGGATTTAATTTTGATTGGGGATACGACGACTATTCCCCTTATCATATGTCAAAGGTAACAAAGGGGGGTTTTGTTGATTGTTTGATTGCAAGTAAACAAAGTAAACGAAATAACAAAGATGGTAATCAATTGGGAAAAAGTACTTAGCCAGACAAATATCAACCATTCATTTGAATGGTTGATCCTAGATTCTCTCTAATTCCTTCCTATGAATGTTCTTATTCCTTTTCGTAAGTTTATAAACAGGACAAACAGACCCTGAGAATACTAACTATTAAATAACCATGAAAACCTCACAATTCAATTCAACAGCAGCAATGAGCATAGGAATTTCGATAGATACATGCAAGAGTAGCAAACAGTCATACTATTGCATGCAATTAATTCTCTCTACAATAAACCAGTCCAAACAGTTCTTAGAATATTGCAGTTGCTACACATGAATTAGGTAACTCAAACAGTAATTACCAAACCCTAGCAATAGACAATTACTAATAACAACTAGTTGCGTCCAACAAGCGAAATCAATAATAATCAATGGGATGAAGCACAAGAGAATCAATACATTCAAAGGAAAAGAAATAGAATTAGAATGTCACAACCATTATTCAAACGAAAGCTTCAATTGTCGGACTAAGCAAAGGTGCTTAGTTCTTCATAACTCAACAAGGAAAACAATACTGAATGGAATAAACGATGATGTAAAATTGAATTCTGAATAATCAATGTGGCTGCTAGGAATTAGGTTAAAATAACCTAAAACCAAAACCTAATGCTAAAAAGGATAACAAATATAATCCAAAAAGGAAATAAGATAATATAACCGAAAGAAAGAAAATAAAAGAAAAGGGAAATAAAACAAAAGTAAACTTCGGATCTTCTGACGAAAAACGAGTCCCGGCGCTGCTGCATATTTCCGCGATCGCGGATGAATTTCCGCGATCGCGGAAAATTCCATTTCTGGCTCCTTGCTCTCGAATTAACCGCGATCATTCCTCTTGCTCGCCCGCGGTCGTGGTTTTGACACGTTCTTCTTCTCGCCTTACATAGATTTTCGTGACCGCGACCTTCAGCCCCGCGATCGCGGCCTTTCTCATGTTCGAGCCTTCTCCACTTGGCTTCTCTTCGTCTTATTTGTGGTTCTCTTCTCAGCTTCTTTATATCTTCAATAAAGCTTCTCCAAACCACCTAAATCATACTTCTTCTCCTCAACTCTATACTTCATAATTGTGCTCTAGACATCTCCAAATGGTAACCAAAACACCGGTAACAACTCCTAATTAAACACTACAAAGTAGCGCTGATCAACGTGCTGCCGATACGGGACCTCATCAATGTCGTTCACACTACCCATAAGTTATATCTTCAGGACCTGCGTCACAAGCAGCAACCATGGCAGTCCGTGACTTCGTCCAGGTATGGTTCTAGACTCTTCAATCCGGGTTATGGCACTAATTCTACTCCTACTTCTAGTGTGCCTAGACAGGACCGTAGCAGCACAGGTATAGCATCTGCTACAGCGACGCAGAGATCAGCACCGTCTGCTCCTGCTCGCCGCCCGCAGCCGCCAACTATAGAGACCGCTCGTTCGGAACGTGCTCGAGATGTAGAATGTTACAAGTGTGGTGGAAGAGGACATTACAAGAAGGATTGTCCCAATGTCAAAAAGGTCCTCTTCTCCACCCAGTCTGCAGGTTATGAGAGTTACGACGACGTCGATGAGGACGATGTCGAGATAGACTCTGTAGCTGTCTATACAGCCGATGCTGATGGCTGTGTGGTCGGTACTTCCGATCACCATGATGACAAGGCATACCACTTTGCCTTGGTTACTAGACGCGTGCTGAGCGTCAAGGAGGGCGACCTGACTGAGCAGAGGGAGAACTTGTTTCATGCTAGATGCAGACTTCAGGATGCGTCGCTGAGTGTGGTCATTGATGGGGGTTCTTGCTGCAACATTATCAATGAGAAGGTTGTGCGCCATTTCAACCTTCCGACTACAACCCACCCCACTCCCTACGGCCTTCAATGAATTTCTGATGGTTCAGGTAACAAAGTTTCACAACAGTGTCTTATTTCTTTTTCTATTGGGCCATATAGCGACACTGTGCTTTGCGATGTTACCGCCATGGACGCCACCCATTTGCTTTTGGGACGTCCCTGGCTGTATGATCGCCGCGTGCTTCACGACGGGTATTTGAACACTTACATGTTCAATTACCACGGGAGGCGCATGACTCTCTTACCCATGAGCCCGCAGGAAATTTTACAGGATCAGGCAGAGCGCCAGCGCCAGAAGGCAATAGAGGCCGCAGAAAAGAAGCCTGCTACTGCACCAAAATAGACGGCCAGCTCTGCGTCTGCACCTTTGATGCTTCCTGCGAGATCTACTGAGCAGACAGGTAAGCGTTCTCTACCTGGTATTACTTTTACATTACCATATACAGGTACGGATGGATCGTCTGCTATAGGGGCTACTAAGCCACCTATTTATGTCCTGCGTGGAACCTGTGAAAACAGGGTTCTACTGGCTCGTCACAGCGACATCACTTCGGCACTTCAAGGCAAGTCCCTTTGTTTCCTTGTTATTCCTAGCCTTTGTGCCACTACTACTATAGAGCATGCACTCCCGCCTGCTATTTTGTCTGTTTTGCAGGACTTCGAGGACATTATGCATGACGAGCTGCCGCCAGGTCTGCCACCAGTGCGTGGTATTGAGCACCAGATAGACTTCATTCCCGGCGCTTCTCTGTCGAACCGTGCTGCCTATAGAGCTTCTCCTGAGGAAACTAAAGAGTTACATCGACATGTCCAAGATCTTTTGGACAAGGGTGTTGTGCGGGAAAGCTTGAGTCCCTGCGCCGTTCCGGTGATTCTGGTGCCGAAGAAGGATGGGACTTGGAGGATGTGTGTGGACTGCCACGCCATCAACCAGATCACCATCAAGTATAGACATCCCATTCCGCGCCTCGATGATATGCTAGACGAGCTGCATGGTGCCACTTTGTTCTTCAAGATTGACCTTAGGAGTGGCTATCATCAGATTCGTATGAAGGAGGGCGATGAATGGAAGACAGCTTTCAAGACCAAGTATGGTCTGTACGAGTGGCTAGTCATGCCATTTGGATTGACCAATGCTCCATCGACGTTCATGAGACTCATGAACCATGTCTTACGGTCTTTTTGGGGAAGTTTGTCGTCGTTTACTTTGATGATATACTTGTGTTCTCTCACAGTTTAAGTGACCATATTGATCATGTTCGACGGGTCTTAGAGTGCTTGAGACGTGAGAGCTTGTACGTCAACCGAGGTAAATGCATATTTTGTTCTGAATCTGCCAACTTCCTTGGTTTTATTGTTGGCAGGGATGTGCTACGAGTGGATGAGGAGAAGATCTGCACCATCAAGGAGTGGCCTACACTGACGACACCGACTCAGGTTCGCTTGTTCTTAGAGCTGGCCGGATTTTACAGGAGGTTCGTCCGCGACATCAGCACCATTGTCTCCCCTTTGCACGAGCTGACCAAGAAGGCGACGTCGATCACATGGCTTCCACGACATGATACTGCTTTTGTCCCCCTGAAGGATGCCATGTGTCGTGCCCCTTTGCTGCAGTTGCCTGACTTTACTGCGACGCTTCCGATTTCGGCATCGGGGGTGTCTTACTGCAGGAAAGGCGGCCGATCGCCTACTTCTCGGAGAAGTTGTCGGGTGCTCAGCTGAACTACCCCACGTATGACAAGGAGTTGTATGCGTTGATCCGAGTCCTGAAGACTTGGCAGCACTATCTCTGGCCAAGTGAGTTTGTGATACACTCAGACCATGCTGCTCTGGCTTATCTGAAGAGCCAGACGACCCTCAACCGCAGGCATGCTAGGTGGGTCGAGTTCATGGAGACATTTCTGTACCTGATCATGCACAATAAAGGTAAGGAGAATGTGGTAGTCGACACCCTTTCTCGCAGGTACGTGCTCATAACTCATCTCCAGTCTCGTTTACTTGGTTTTGCATTGCTCAAGGATTTGTATGCTACTGATGTTTTCTTTAAAGACATCTTTGAGCAATGTAAGATCAGCAGAGAGCATGCCACGTATTTCCTGGATGACGGGTATCTGTACAAGGCCGGGAAACTCTGTATTCCTACGTCTTCTGTCAGGCACTTGTTGCTCCAGGAAGCACATGACAGCCGTGGCCATTTTGGGTTGTCTAAGACCCTTATAGCACTTCGGGAGCATTTTTTCTGGCCAAAGATGGCCCAAAGTGTTACCAGGTATTGCAAGAGTTGTGTGACATGCCAAAAGGCTAAGGCACGCTCGAGTCGACACGGTCTCTACACGCCATTCCCGATTCCTGCAACCCCGTGGGAAGATCTGTCGATGGATTTTATCACAGGGTTGCCTATGTCTCGGCGTGGTAGAGATTGCATATTTGTAGTGGTCGACAGGTTCTCAAAGATGGTACATTTTATTCCCTGCACCAACAATACTACCGACATCGCTGGATTGTTTTTTGAGCATGTGGTGCGCTTGCATGGTGTCCCTAAAACCATTGTTAGTGATAGGGATACCAAGTTTGTAGGCCATTTTTGGAGAACCTTGTGGGGAAAGCTAGGTACCAAGCTTCTATTTTCTACTAGCTATCATCCACAAACGGATGGTCAGACGGAGGTGACCAACCGTACCTTGGGAGCCCTCCTTCGGACGGTTCTCAAGGCTAACCCACGCAGGTGGGAGGACTTACTTGCTACAGTTGAGTTTTCCTATAACATGTCCAGGAACTCTGCGACGAAGCTGACTCCTTTCGAGGTCGTATATGGAAGGAACCCGCTGACGCCGCTGGACATGACGCCATACCCGTTGTAAGACCTGGAGAACATTGCTGCTGGCAAGTTGGCTGAGCACATTCAGAAACTGCACAGGAGGACATGCACACAGCTAGAGCGGCGTGCACTGTAGTACTCAGCCCAGAAGAACAAGGGCAGGAGACGCTTGATCTTCGCCCCGGACGACTTGGTTTGGCTTCACTTGTGGAAGGAGCGATTCCCTTCCGTCCGCAAGTCTAAGCTTGACCAACAGGGTGATGGTCCCTTCAAAGTCGTCAAGGCCATTGGCAACAACGCCTACCAACTCGAGCTCTAGGACAAGTATGGGGTGCATCCGACGTTCAACGTCACTGACTTAGCACCATATGTTGAGCCTGAGTATGATGAGGGCGAAGCGGGGACGCTTCACACTCAAGTGGGGGAGGGTGATGTGACCCAGCCCTCCATGTCAGCTGTAGAGGAGGAAGACGCCATGAGACTTCCGCCTACAGGTCCTATCACCCGTGCCAGAGCAAAGAGTGTCCAAGCAGCGACACAATCCTTGGTGACCAGACTTGTAGCCAGCCACGGCCAGATCACTACATCGTCCGAGCTTCTATGTCTCATCAGCTTAGCCGTGACTGACTCATCGACAACTACATCCAGTCCGAGCTCAATTTAGGAGACTTACTATTTCTAGACATTACTTGTTTAGTACTTTCTATGAACAGTATTTCTATTTTTAGTAGCTGCTAGTTCTAGGTGGTTTCCATTTATGTTAAATGGGCCGCCACATTTAGTAACTAGAGAGTCTGGCCCATTAGGTCAACTCTCTAGTATAAATAGGAACTCTTGTCTTCTTTTCTATTACGTCGAAATAGAGCTTTTGTTTACAGTCGAGTAATCTCCTGAAACCCGGGCCCTGACGTCAACAATTAACGCGTTTCTAGTCGAACTATCCTGGCGCATTAATTAGGTTACCCATCAATTATCCATAACCAAACACAAACCATAATCTTCCTACCACCTTACGGCTGCCCCATCCTCTCCACCCTAGTGTTGCCGCCGCCCTTCATACCACCCTCACGGCCGCCGCCCCTCACCTCAACGTTCTGCCGCGTCTCCCTCCAATCCGCCGCGCCTCCACCAGCCCACGGTGGTTTCTGAAACCCTACATCCCGCCGAACACAACCTCCATTCCTTCCTGAAGAGTTGCTTCTCCCTACTACGCGTTCATCGGATCCTTGACAACATCTTGTAGTCTTTCCGTCGGGCAAGGTTACATCATACCCCATCTGGCAAATCTATCAAGTCTCATACTTGATTCTCAGACATGGAATCCATTTCATACTTCATGGCTATGCGTCCTTTTTTGGAGTCTGGACTCACCACAACTTGCTTGTATGTAGTAGGCTCCTTACATTCTAAAAGCAGGATATCGTAGCTTGCAATCAATATGAAATCAACATATTGCTTTGGTTGTGTTCTGGGCCAATCCGATCTACGTGTGGGATGAACAACAAGAAGATTTTCCATAACAATTTGTGGAATCTCATTAGAATCAGATTCTTGAGGGATGATAAGAGTGAGGTCTTGAGACTCCTCTACTTCTTGTGTAGGGGTGGCCTCCCTTTGCGGGATTGCGTCGCCAAATACCGTTGTCTCTAACATGGTGTAATCCATGTTATTTCATTCAGTTTGTTGCTCTTCTCGAACTTCTTCGATATTAACATTTTTCCCACTTGAATTTTTGGAAATAAAATATTTTTCTAGAAAGAAACTATCCCTGTCAACAAACACTTTGTGCTCACTGGGATTATGTAAGTAGTATTCTTTCGTTTCTTTAGGATATCCTATAAAGAAGCATTTATCAGATTTGGGTGCAAGCTTGTGTTGATAGTAAACGTTTTATAAAAGATTCACATCCCCAAATCTTTAGAAAAGACAGACTTGGATCTCTTCTAGTCCATAACTCATATGGTGTCTTATCTACAGCTTTAGACGAAGTTCCGTTTAGTATGAAAACTATAGTTGTGAGAGCATATCCTCATAAAGATATTGGAAGATCAGCAAAACTCATCATAGAAAAGTTCTATTCCTCCTATCGATCAGATACATCATTCAATTGTGATGTTCCTTGTGGAGTTAGTTGTGAAAGAATCCCATAACTACTTAAATGATGATCAAATTCTTGACTCAAATATTCACCACTATGATCATATCGTAGTGCTTTAATTTTCTTGCCAAGTTGATTTTCAACTTCATTTTGAAACTCTTTAAACTTTTCAAAAGATTCAGACTTATGCTTCATTAAGTATATATACTCATATCTACTTAAATCATCAATGAGAGTTAATTATGAAGTATCTGTAATCACCTCTAGATTTGTGCTCATTGGTCTATATACATATGTATGTATTAGGGCCATAAGTTCACTTGCCCTTTCACTTACTCCAGTAAAAGGTGATCTTGTCATCTTTCCCAATAAGCAAGATTCGCATGTTTCAAAAGATTCACAATCAAATAAGGCTAGAAGTCCATCCATTTGGAGCTTCTTCATGCGATTCAAGCTAATGTGGCCTAACCAACAATGCCATAGATATATAATGTTTAAATCATTTGATTTTTGCTTTATAGTATAGACATGAGATTCTAAATCCTGCACATAGAGTCTGTTACTTATTGGAGTATTGATATAAGACACATCATTCAAATAAATAGAAGAACAATTATTCTTAATAATAAATTCACAACCTTCAGTGTCCAAAAACAGAAGCTGATATGATGTTTTTGATAATAGAATGAATGAAATAACATTTTTTCAATTCTAAAGCTAAACCAAAAGTCAAAAAAAGACTATAATCTCTTATTGCTAAGGAAGCAACTTTTGCTCCATTTGCTACACGTAGGTCTACCTCTCCCTTAGCCAAGCTTATACTTCTTTTGAAACTCTTTCATCTTCCATATACATTGGGCAGTTCCTCTTCAAATGCCCTCTTGCATTGTAGTAGAAACAATCATGATCAGCAACTACTCAAGCCTTTTCAGAAGTTTTCGACTTAGGTTGTGCAACTTTCTTGCGCTTCCCTTGCACATTCTTCTTCTGTTTTCCTGGTGCCCCTTTCTTGAATCCTTTCTCTTTGTTGACCATTAGAATCTCTTTGTAAGAGTCAACTGAGAGACTTTGCTCAACAGTTTTGAGCATCCCATGTAGCTCTTCAAAGGTCATATTGAAGTTCAGCTTGAATTGAGCATCATGTAGAGAATGTAGTATGATGTATGTAGCCTACTCTTGACTATGGGGGAAGGCAAGTCTTTCCGTGTTCTCAAAATGTCCAATTATATTGAACACATGAGCACTGAATGGATTGCCTTTCTCAAGCTTGCAATCAAGGATTGTTTTGTGAGTCTCATAGATCTCCATCCTCACTTGTTCCTGAAACATTACTTTCAGGTTGTGAATAATGGTGTAGGCATTCATCCTCCCAAACCTCTTTTGAAAGTTCGATTCCATGGAAGCTAGCATATAACAAGTGACAATCACCGACTTTTCTCTGATCTGATTCTCCTGTTCTTTCTCCTCTAGAGTAGACGCATCAATTAGTTTTGGGATAGGGGTGTCAAGGATTCTCTCTCTTCCTTCATATATGAGAACAATTCTCAGATTTCTTTCCCAATCAAGGAAGTTATTGTCGTTCAACTTATTCTTCTCAAGAATTGAACGCATGTTGATGATTGTTGGGTTATCGTTTCTACACATGATATTTACAATAGAAATAACATGCAAAATATAAATTATGCTTATCATGCAAAAAGCTTAAATATTTAAGCATGCTTTAAACATAAATAATTTAATGCACATGTTATTCAAATAAAATTTACCCCTTGTGAATAAAATGATTCCAAGATCCTCTTCCAAATAAGACTTAAGCGTACTTTGGCACCTATCTAAGCCTTATGTGATCAAGGTAAGTAACTTTTACTAGTTATAGCAATTATAACTCTTGGTGGATAGGTTACATCTTATGTCAAACCTATCCACATGCCTCAAAATCCAAAACTTTATCTTTTGTCATTTTGTTGAGTATAACCAAATTAAGGTTGTAAACCCCTTATATAGATTTACCCGTACTATCCCAAGGTCAAAGAAGGACACTTTGCTTTGACAAAAACTATCCATCAAATTCCAATGGTGGTGAGATATGAACTTTGGTTAATTACTGAAACGAATACTTTTAGGGCTCGTTTGGTATAACATCTAGAATCAGGTTGGAATCAGGAATCGAAATGGAATTATGAATCAAAATAAATCATTCTTGTGACATAGTATTTGGTATGTTTCCGGAATCAACCATTCCAAAAATTTATTGTTTGGTTAAGTGACAATCAAATCTCATTTAATGTTATTGAGGAGAGATGATGAGATGTTTTTTATTTTGGAATGGCACATTTCATGATTTTAGATGGGGAATCAATCATAAGTGTTAGAATGGGTGATTCCAAGGAATCAATTTAATTCTCATGTCGAGCTCTACCAAACGTAAATACCGGAATCAGCTCTTCCCATACCGATTCTTCATTCCCTTCGAATCGTACCAAACGAGCCCTTAGAACCACTGGGAGTCAATATAGGACAAGTTGTATTCATTAAAAACATAAGCTGCCAAAAGTTTATAAGGGACCCCAAAAATTTAAAGGCCATGTTCTATTGAGTCTAATGGAACATCTGAATGAACGGGTCTGATCCCATATATATGTGATATGTCGCCTATAACCAAACTATGATAATAGACACAGGGCCACGCGTCCAATGAATTTTAGAGGCTCTGTGCAAAGTTTTAGATTAAGTCTTATATTTAGAATAATTTTAATAATTGAAAAACATATATAGTACCATAAAACATTTGTTAAAAAGTAATTTATTACTTTAATATGAAAGGTAAAGATATATCTTAATCGTTTTCTTAAATAAAGAAAAAAATATCTAATTTAGCAACTAATTTGCATTTTTTAGAAGTATAAATGTCCAGTGATACTTCTTCCGATTGAAAATACAAATTGTTTTTGAATATACGATTTGGTCTAAATCATAAGTCATTTTAAGTTTTTAAGATAATTAATTAATGTTGCATTGTGACAATTTATATTTTAAATTTGGTTTTATTGACTATTTTTACCAAATTATTCACTCTTTGGTCTAAAAAAGGAGTGTGAACTTAATTAGCACTAAGATCTTTTTCAAAAAAAACTTTATTATATCTTAATTATATAACATTTTTGTTAAAAGTTAAAATGATTTATATTTTAAATGAGAGTAGTATTATTTATAAGAGTAAACAAATCATACTTCCCAACCTAGAATTCTAGAAATTTTCAATTATTAGAAACTAAACAAATGGAATATGGAATAGAAAAAGGGGGGGAAATTGAAGTATAAACAGTGAGGAGGAATTACGGAAAGAAATAAATAAAGGGCTCAACTATTCGGCGCATAGGCATTTTTGTCTTTTGGCGCATAGGGCCGCGCGTAACGTGGGAATAGACTTCCCACGTTACGCGTCGATACTGACCCATTCAAGACCCACACGTAACGTGTGAATTGATCCCACACGTTACGTGTGGGATCGGTTCACACGTTACGTGTGACATTGTATCACACGTAACGTGTGGAAATCTGGCTATAAAAGCCAGATTCGGCTCCTCCTCTTCGATCATAACCAGCACTCAGCCGCTGCGCCTCCTTGCCCCTCCCGCGTAACGTCTCCTTGCCCCTCCCGCGTAACGCCTCCTCGCCCCTCCCGCGTAAGGTTAGTTCCTAGAAATAATTATTTGATTTTGTTTTTAATAAATTTAAAGTGTTTGGTTAGGAAATGTAGATCCACACATAGTATTTGGTTAGGTAGATCTAGGTTTGGATGGTAGATCTACGATGTGGAGATGATTTGGATGGTAGATCTAGGTTTTGTAAAAGTTTTTGTGATGTTTAGGGTTTTGGTTAGGTAGATCTAGGTTTGTTGACATTTTGTGTGGAAAAATGAAAGTGGAAGTGATGATATTGTTAGATTGGTAAAAATTGTGGATTTGTTGTTGAATTTTGGGTATATTTGAAAAAAAATAAAAAATTCGGACTGTCTCGCCGGAGAAGACGACCGGAATATCGTCGGAAAGTCGCCGGCGATATGCCGGTGAAATTGGAATGTGCACATTCACACGTAACGTGTGAATATGCACCACGCGTTACGTGTGAGAGCAAGTCACATGTAACGTGTGAATGTGCACCACGCGTTACGTGTGAGAACAAGTCACACGTAACGTGTGAATTTGCATTTTTTTTGATATCTGAAACGTTGATTTTCTGTTTGTTGATTTTTGTTGATTAAAATGTGTTGATATGTAAACGCAGATGGAACCTGGGGAAAGAACTGAACGCAGGATACGTCGCAACCTTGTACGCCAACAGTCGTATGTGACTGGCGAAGAGGTCAAAAGGTCGGAAAGGAGGCAACGGAGGGATGTGTGCTACCGGGATGATGAGACCGGCGCATACCAGATTGGAGCAGGTAGCAGTACTGGGGCTGGTTTAGGGTTTCAAAATGGAGTCGGTAGCAGTAGTGGGACTGCTGGCGATACTGGCATGATAGGAGTGCATAGCCTAATGGCAGTGCCGTCGTTTATTGGGGGTAGAGCAGGCTCTGAGCCTCCGAGGGACCCAGACTATGAAGGAAGTCCGCTGCATTGTTATTCTGATACAATAGATCAGAATAACTATTACGGGCGGAATTTTAGTCTGCCGGTACTACCGCCGTATGTGAGCCCTCATCATAGCCCGAGGGATTATTATCAGGGAGATGAGGAGCAGGACAACCCGTGGGAGAACCCGGCAGTGTACCCGAACGCTGCCTATCATCAGCCTATGGTAAGTACATTTAGTATAACATGAATTTGTTTACAATTCATTATTGCATCTGATCTATTTAATAAATGTAGGATCATGCCTGTACATGGGGGACTCAGGACCAGGGGACTCAGGCCCAGTCCAGCAATGCGTGGATTCCAAGAGACGACGCCCCAAACAAGGCGGGCGAGGAGCCGGGCGAGGAGCCTCAGGAAGCCTCTTCTTCGCGGGGAAAACCACCCCGGTCAAAGAAGAATGTCAGATACGACCCTGAACTGGTGGTGAGCGTTCCTGGAGGTCCGGAGAGACCCGAACTCCTAAAGAGTTTTGTAAACCATGTGGCGTACCTCCTTTACCAGCGCATTGTAAGTTGCACGTAACACAATTTTTTTAATTATTAATCTTGTTTTAAATAAGTCTGTATGATTGCTTAATTATGTTCATATACAGTCGGTGCAACCCTTGAGGTTCCAGCAGCGAGGCAAGCAGTTACGCTCATGGCGTCTCACAACGGAAGACGCGTGGGGTACCATGGCGTTGGCGTCCGGGCTATGTCATCTATCGGACATCATGCATGAGCATGTGGATGAGACGCTGATTGGTGCCTTCGTCGAGCGTTGGCAACCGGAAACCAACTCATTCCACATGCCATGGGGAGAGATGACTATAACTCTCCATGATGTGTGGATGATCCTTGGGCTTAACATACAAGGGCAAGACATGGGTCCCCCAAAGAAATGGCATGAGCAGCTGAGCCGCAATGATTTGAAGAAGGCGTTTATGGAGCAGACGCATGAGTTTTTTGAGCTGGAGGATGGTGCTATCGTCGCCGGTAACTTGCACGCGGGAGATTTTAAGACTCATTGTGAGGAGTTGGCGTCGAAGAAGCTGGCGGCTGGGTTCTTGTTGTACTTGGTGGGGTCTGCCCTCTTTCCTGACAAGTCTCAGCATCGCTTGCCCGTTTATTACACTCCGTTCGTGACTGATCTCACAAAAGTCACGAACTATGCATGGGGTACCGGTGTTCTTGCACACGTGTACCGCAGCTTGGGCGAGTGCACAAGAAAAGAGGCACGGGTCATGTCCACATGTTTCACTCTGATCCAGGTATTAAATGGCTTGAATAAAAATATCTAAATTTTTGTTATAGATATATTATATGTTTGTTATGTAGGGAATTGACATATGTGTAATTATTTTGTAGTCATGGATATATCAGTACTTTCCCATGTTTAGACCTGCACAGAGTGTTTACTGGGACCCACAACAGCCGATCCCATACGCCAGAAAATGGGACATGTCACATGAACCCAACCGGACCAGGAATTATAGGGAGGAGCTGGATGGGATGTATGCTGATAGTGTAAGTGCATATACGGTCCTTATCTATTATGTTAAAATATATATGCATGATAAGTTGTTTGAAATTCAATTGTGTTTAGGTTGAGTGGATGCCATACGGCTCCATTGACTTCAATAATGAGATGTTTGCTTCATCGCGATTTCATGGAGTCATATCCTGTTTGTGGGTCACCGAGCCTTACATGCCGGATCGAGTAGCTCGGCAGTTTGGGCGTGTACAACAATGTCCAAGACCACCGATTGTTCCCATTAAGGCATGGAGGGGCGTGAAGATTAGCAGTTACACGGTGGAGTACGATAGATCCTTACATGCATGGAATGCCCGCAATGAACATTCCATTAGCCTGCAAGCCATGGGTCCTCCAGTTCGTCAACACCACCAGTGTACCGATGATTACATGCAGTGGTACCTCCAATATACACATCCATTCATCATCCCTCAAGAGGATCGTTACACTCAGCAGCAGGTAAGTAATCATGTAATTATATCCTGTTTATTTTTGACTTCGTGTATGTTTATTAATCGTATCCACTTATCTTCTGTGCAGTGCCTTGATAGTTGTTATTCACGTATGGATCCATATCGCGATCATCACCATGGAGATGACCGATGTGAAGACGTAGCCGAGGCGTTACGACAATCATTGGAGCAAATGTATCCCTTCCTTTCGAACCATTGAACTTGGTTGCTTCGTCATTTGAGCATTAGTTTGAATGTTTTTTTGAAATTTGAATGTTATGACTTGAGTTTGAATGTGTTTGTTGAAGTTTGAATGTTATGAATTGAGTTTGAATGTTTTGTTGAAGTTTGAATGTTATGACTTCAGTTTGAATGTTTTGGGGAAGTTGTTTGGATTATGACAACAATAGGAATGTCGTACTCATTGCATCATATCATTCATTATATAAATCGACTGTTTCGACCTTCTTCTTTCATTTTGGCTTCTTTTCGTCCTTGTCTGGTTCATACTCCAACAAACGATCTAATAGCCATTGATCTACGTAATCACCCGCAGACGGGTCATGATGATACAGCCACCCCGAGTAAATAGGAGGCAAGGGCGAAGTTTTGGCCAGCCCAATCTACATGAAAATCAATGCATCATACATATGTTTTAACACAAGATAGTATAAACAGATGTTTTAACACAAGATAGTATAAACAGATGTTTTAACACAAGATTGTATAAACGTACCGCAATAAAATGTTGCTCGTTCTCGACATGGCAAATGCATACCGTCTTTAAATTCTCCCTAATCGATGCTTCGTTTGTCTTCCCCCTCATAGGCAGGTATGTCATCCCCACGCCACGACCGACGGTAACGAACACACATGTGAATGCCGTTGCCACCAAACATCCCATATCCGGGAGATCCAACCACGTCTCCGGTGGGGCCGGCCTGTTCGGCAAAGGAAACCAATCAAGCTTCGCCTCCATTGCCTCAAGTGTCATCGTAGACACCCAAAGTGGCGCGAGTAGCTCATACTCTTTTCTCAACGTAGCGATCATGGTACGTCGAACAAATTCCCACTTATCTTGCCCTAAGCCCAGACCATGCTCAATGGCTCTGTACCCGCAGTTTCCATCACCCACTATCTCATACCATCCTCCAAAGTGTGGTCTCATACACTTGGGGAACTGTGAAAGATATCGCCATGGGTTCTTGATCAATGACGTGGCACCACACGGTAAGGGTAGGCCCGTCTTCGGTGGTCTTCCTTTTTGCTTTTTCGGAGGTGTTCCGTCCATCTGTTGGTCAGTGTGCTCCCATGATGAGGGTTGTCTTTTGGTGGCAAAGTTCAGAGCTCTTTGAGGCCGACCCTTATGCCTGACTTTGGCTGGCTCTTCCAGAGTAGTCTGCTCTGGATGTGCTATACTTCTAAGTGTACAGACTGCTCTTTGTTGAATCTCCACTGGCAATGTGGGGAAGACGCTTCGGGCAAATTCGTCAAGCAAAGATCTATTCACGTTGCGTGTGCATAATTCTTCCTCTTCTGATGTCTTCACTTCTGACAAGGTCAGTTGCCTCCAGAACAGATGCAACGAGCTAGGTTCAATTGGGGTCCCGCTCCGAACATTTTGCGCCATGTCATGAACGCAAGGCAAGCCATCTCTGACCCTCATCTAGCATCTGCATATAGTGCTCCACACTGGAGCTTCTCCTTTCCTGTATTCCTCAATCAAACGAGCTAGTGCAACCGCAGACACCTTGAAGTGCAGCTTACGAAAAAGATGTGCGTCTGTTAGCAGCATATATCTCTTCCCAATGCTCTCATTCAATGCCCCCCGAATCTCAGTAATATGATTGCGCAACCGTGTATCATATTGATCGAACACAGTGTAAAGGTTGTCATCGTTGCTTGTGAAGAAGCTTTTCAGACTGGAATGGGCCCCTTCAACCCTGTATTACAATCAAGAATCCGAAAATTTGTTTGATTGTTGTAAAGGTCTAACTAAGTTCAAATAACTAGCTAAATTTAGATAAACCATTGATGCACATACCTGTTAGTGGTGGTAGTACCGAGCGTGAACACTGTATCTGTCCATACAGAGACGATTCTTTCCTTGTAGGGGTCAAGCCAGTTTTTTTGTAGGTACTGAACACATTTTGGAGCTTTCTTCCAATCACACTTCAGCTTCCAGAGTGATCTTTCGTACCCTTGTATGGTCGTTTCCTTGAAGAGCTTCATGCAGTCGTTGGAAAACGTTGTGCCCCTAAACTTGCCCATGGCCTTCTTCCCGAAGTCTTCAATATTCTTTCTCACATGCCGCCTACATAGGAGGAATTTTGCTTCTGGAAACTGCTTCTCTAATGCGTTCATCAATGCCTTCTCCCGATCAGTGACCGCACATGTGGGTGCTCGTTGCACCTTGGCAAACATCTTAGCAAGTTGCTCTATGGCCCATTTGTAACTGTATTCGTCCTCCTTCTCCAGAAATGCCCCGGCAATATTGTAGTTTTTCCAAACTGATGTGATGCCGACAATTTCAAGGAAGGGCAAATTGTAGCTGCACACATAATCATATATAAAATACAATGGCGTCCTAACCTTGACGCGAACAAATGAAGAGTATAATTCATATGTTTGTTACTAACCAGTTAGTTACATATGTAGAGTCCAGTAGCACAATGTACGGAAATGCCTTCAGCAACCGCAACTGATCCTGGCTTGCAAAGAAGATATCCGTTATCTTATTGGTCTCCTTGTTGAATCTATACTCCATGAAGTACCCCTTCTCATTGCACTCATACAAGAACTGTTGTACAACTGTTCTTCCTTCCATGCCCTTCTTTCTTATCTCGTGCATGATGTTGTATACTTGCTTCATCTTGGTCAAATTTCCAGGGGACGACTGGATTGTAGTATGAATCTTCTGAGGCTTGCAATGATTGACCGTCATCACCCTTATAATCTCCTTCTCTTCAGCAGTTGGTCGCCCAGCTAATGCACTACCATACAAATTGTCTCCTATGACATGGTTGTGAGTTCCATGTTGTACAGTGATCCTCCACAATCCCTTCGGCCTTTCTTTCAGCCTCAACATGAAGGGACACCCACATTTCTTCGACCTTGTGATGTCTCTCACTTGGTCAGCTCCTTTAGGGACGTTTTGTCCATGCCTATCACACGGTAACCAAGTCCCCCCGAGGGTCGAAGGGGTGGAAGCTTTATTCCTCCACTTTTTGATGCAGAATTGCTGATTCATAGCAATCTCTCGCGCCCACAAAAAGGCTTCTTCTCTAGACTCCCAGATTTGATCAGATGTGAAGAACCTTGAATAATCGGCCGAGACGTACACATCCTCCTCCGGTACTACACTGAACTGAGGCTGTGTGTGTAGGGATGGAAAGCACAGTTGTGGGGTAGCATGAGATGAAGATGCTTCTGGAGGAAACGGTATCCTAACATTAAATGATGGTATATCAATAACTGGTTGAGGCGTGTTCCAATCCTGCAGTTTTTCCGGCGTTTCCCAAACCGGAAATGTCTTCTGAGGCGTGCTCCAATCCTGCAGTTTTTCAGGCGTTTCTCAAACCGGAAATGTCTTCTGTGGAGTGCTCCAGTCATTGAGGGAGATATTGTTTAACCCCTCGTATAAATGATAGTTCGTCTGCATACACGAAATCATGTCATCAATTAGTGCACTGATTATAAAAAATCACGTTTACTGTCAAACCGTGCCATATTACAGAATGAAACCTGGTTTTGGGTGGTGTGATTACACACGTAACGTGTGAAGAGTGTCCACACGTTACGTGTGAAACACACCCACACGTAACATGTTGAACACCTTCACACGTTATGTGTGAACATTCTTCACACGTAACGTGTGAAACTGTTCTTCAATGTAACAGCAAATTCGTAGCCCTAAACCTTAAACAATAAAATGAGATCTTTAATATTAAACAATAAGTATCAAAAATAGCTTCCCTAAATCCTAAACAACAAATATAATGGGCCATCAAAAATAACTTCTCTAAACCCTAACCATGAAGCTAAGAACTTTAAACATTTTCAAAACAAGAAATAAAAAAGACAACTTTAGGGTTACTTATAGAAATTACCTCGTTCTAAAGTGGAATATCTTCCCCATTGTTGCTCCAATACTCGTTGTTGTTCGGATTGTCCATTTTTTGTACAAAAAATGTGAGTGAAAATCAAGATTTTGGGAGTGTTTAGGATGAGGGTTTAGGTTCGAAATGGATTCGAAATGGGTTGTTAGCGGACAAAGAAGATGGGTCATTATTACAGTTAGGTGGGGACAAGACGGTTAATTCAATGCGTTTTGCAACAGACTGAACCACACGTTACGTGTCAAACCGTTCCACACGTTACGAGTGAAGTAGATTGGCACATTACGTGTGAAACACACTAACACGTGACGTGTGATTACTAGGGTTTAGGCGTATGTAGGGTAGGGTAGGGTAGGATGGATATGGGTAGGGTTTAGGTTTTGTGGTTTAGGGTTATGGCATTTCGGTAGAGTTTAGAATAATGAGTTTTAAGTTTAGGGTTTAGGGTTAGGGTTAGGGTTAGGGTTTAGGTCTTAGGGTTAGTGTTATGATTAAGGTTTGAGTTTAGAGTTTATCTTTAATTATTAAGGGTGAATTTGGGTATGCGAGTTACATTGTTTATGAGAGTGGTTGACGTTTAGGGTTTAGGGTTATTAGGGTAAGAGTGGTTGAGGTCCTTAATGCTAGTGGTTGAGGTTTTTAGTGCTAGTGGTTGAGGTCTTTAATTCTTGTGGTTGTGGTCTTTAATTACTATAGCTGTATATATCATTTCACTATATAAGAGGCATTAGGGTTGTTTGTTGACTACAACACTTCCAACACAAGCGAGATTGAAGATTCATTTGTGGGTAGGCTTCTTCTTCCAGTTTCTTTCGATTTAGTAACCCTAATTGGCCTTTTCATATTAATGGATTTGTAGGAAACCAAGCACTACATCAAATAATGACATCTTCATCCGAATCATCATCAAACCTAAATAGGCACCATCAACAAATAAGTGCTCCACAATGCGAGTGTAATTTGAAAACCATTGTCCGTACTTGGGATTTGCAGTGGAACTACGGAAGGAGGTATTGGGGATGCCCAAGACTAGGGTGTTTATACAGGAATTGGATTGATCCTGTGTACGAGGAGAGGGCACACGCGGTTATTCGACAACAATGGCGGGAAAAACAAGATCTTATTAAGGTGAATCAAGATGTTGTTAAGCAAGAACTTTTACAAGATATGGATAAGATGCGTAGGTATAACCTCAATCTATATAATGATGTACATCATATAATGCCTTGATGTCGTATCTTTTGTGTAATGTTGTTTACGTACTATCAACCTTTGTAGGGAGCAAGCAATTTTATCAAAGCAGAGACATGATATGTCGCGAAGTTTTACAAGAGACTATCCTAATTTTTTCAAACGCAACTAGACGATGTCATTTATTTTGTGCTAGGTTTTCTAAGTTTATGAAGAACTTGTATTATTTCTTGTATGTGATTGTATTCATCCAACGTAATGAACAATTCTATTCTATCTTCTATGTTGATTATTTTGGGGTGTTTTTTGTAGGGTTTTAGATAAACAAATAAATACTACAAATAAACATTCTAAACCCTATTGACTAACCCACACATAGCGTGAGGGTACAAACCACACGTAACGTGTGAAATTGTCCCACACGTAACGTGTGGAGCACTGTCACACGTAACGTGTGGTTTGTACCCTCACGTTACGTGCGAGCCTATGCGCCAAACGGCAAAATGCCTATGCGCCGAAAAGTAATCCTGTAAATAAAAGATAAAATAGAAAAGGTGGGCCCCACATGACAAAGTGTGCCACAAGAAGGGGGAAAAATAAACAAGGTTTTCTCAACAGTTTCGAACGCGGGATCATTCATTTAACGGAATTTTCGTGTGGTACCCTTGAGTTTTTGTAATTTTTACGAAATATCCGAAAGTTTATTATATTTCGCGTGGTACCTCTGAGGTTTTGACAAATTTTGCCAAATACCCTTGACGTCAAAAAACGTTAAATTTTGACAGTTAACTCCTAAAAAAATATTAAATTACAATATGAAAAATCAAGGTTTATTTGGATCGTATTTTATTTATAATTATAACATGAAATTTAGTATAAATTTATTTAATCTTGCATTATAATATAATAAAATATATCGAAATACGCAATTTAAACAAATCCTAAATCACTTATATCCTCCCCTTTTCAAATATAAATGTATCACAAATAATTAAGTCGAGAAGTGTTATTTTCTTTTTTTTCTTTTTTTTTTTGTTCTGAATTTTCTTATTTAGTCTGTGTGGTACTCTAAACTACAATTCTCATCCCCATACGATGTCGATTTTATAATATATTGTAACACCCCCAAATATTCCCTTGGAAAGGCATTACCACCAGTGACCTCAGACGTTCTGTCCGATGTCACCCAAGGCTTTACCAGTTGATATAAATCATCAAACAACAATTATGATACAAAATTGTCATAACTTTCATTTAAACCAAAGTCTCGGAATTACAACATAATTCCAAATACATCAAAAACACAGCGGAAGTCTTTTAAATAACCAACAAAGGATCTTGATCGCAATGATCACCCGCCAAAGATCTTAACCTGGATAAACTTATCAAAAACACCGTTCGCCTCTATAGTCGTTCTAGCCTTCACGGGATGACAACTTATCTGATGTGCCGAATCGAACGGATGACATCAACCAACCATGCAGAGAACAATTACGGTTGGTTAGTCTAATGAAAGACTACGCAAGGGTACAAAGCAGAGTGGTTCGAAGTAGTCGTATTAGGTTAGACTCATCGCTTCTCAGATTAAAACCGATGACGATAGTCAACCACCATACTCCTACTAGAATACATGAAAAGACATGATCAAGAGAAGATTCTGAAAGACCGAGTCTTACATCAATCAATCCCAAAAGAAGACTGCAGAGAATTGAGTCTTATCGGAAACATGACAAATGTTGGGGAACATCACAGAATCACAGAACTACAGTATTACAGTATCGCATTCGAGCGACTAAAAGTTAAGACGAGCTTTCCTAGCTGCACTAGCGCCTAGCTGCACTAGCGCCTAGCTGCACTACTCGCCCAAGGTATATTAAAATATGTAACACCGCACTTAACTTAATCACAACGCACCCATACACGTTAAGCTCTTAGATCATCTCTACACCAGAAATATACCGTCGGGAACTCAATCCTTAAGGCGGAATAGACTCGAGAACTAAATCCCTAAAGTCGAGTCGGGAACTAAATCCCTAGGGGACTAAATCCTTAATTATGTGCATCACCGCACTTATCTTATCCACTTAATCATGGCTACCTTAAAATAGGAGAACACGCATCTCCCTCACAATTTCCTTATATACAAAATCTTAAAGTTCACTTCTTAATTCCTTACAATCCCATTATCAACTCTTAGTAACCTCGAAATATTACAACCTCAACTTCCTTAAAGATACTTCCCACAATTCCATTATTCATTAACATCAGAATTGGTCCTTATGCCAAATTCTAACTTAAGATCCTTTCGGTAATGACTTAACCTATTCCTTTACTCACTTTATAACCTAAACTTTCAAGATTTCTTAACTTTCTCCAGACATAATCACCACACTCTATGTTCCTCGAAACGGATCACATGAGATATTACTCTTAATTCCTCAAGACATCATTTTGGAAATGATTCATCCTCCTCAATGCTTATAACACAACTCACCTATGAAAGGTAATTCTTAATCTCTTAGAACATTAACTCCACACATTCACCCTTAATCACTTCATCCTCTAGATTACTTCTAGAGAGATTAATCGGTTCCTCAATCATGACATCAACTTTATTCCCATACATCATGTCATGTAATAACTCTTACTATAACCACTTAATCACACTCACATCAATGTTAAGACTTTTAATATTATTAAGAGCAGCTACAAAGCTTTAAACCTTAGGGTGACAATTATGTCCACCCAATTAGTACAACTACCAAAGCTTATTAATTATGTGCGACAACTACACTTATCTTATTACAACACACACCCTTCTGTTAAGGCTTTTAATTATTATTCCGAGTAACAACGGAAGTTTAATACACTGGGTGACCTTACGTCCACCCCGATACACTAGCGAGGTGCTTATTTAATGTACCGCCGTTAAATTAATCCGAGTAACAACGGAAGTTTAAAACACAGGGTGACGTAACATTACGCCACCCAATGGCGCTAGCAAGGCGCTTAAACCCCTCCTACCTTAGCGGGTGGTAGGAAGTTATAGGTTAACCCATTAAGTTATAAAGAAACGACTAATCCTTATCTGGACTTAGCGTTCCTACGAACATTAAGTTATAAAGAAACGACTAATCCATAACCAGATTAGTGTTCCTATGAACATTAAGTTATAAAGAAACGATTAATCCTTATCTGGACTTAGCGTTCCTACGAACATTAAGTTATAAAGAAACGACTAATCCTTATCTGGACTTAGCGTTCCTACGAACATTAAGTTATAAAGAAACGACTAATCCTTATCTGGACTTAGCGTTCCTACGAACCCACGTGCTATTCTAGCATTAAGGTTAACATTAAATTCACAACAATACCATCACGGTAATTAACACACAATACTCGTGCTAACTAAACAGTTCAACACAGTAATAATCCACATTAAAGCCCTCCAGGCCATTATCATAATCATATATTTATAATAGCGTTGATCTTAGCAGATATACAACCTATTATAACATCACATTTTTAATTACGTTATTTATGAAATTAGTTCCCAAACGAAAACAACAGTTCACTCCAATTTAATTAAAAATTAAACAATTGATAATTAATGAAACATGGAATGATTAAGCAAGAGCGAACCGCCACTTGCCTTAGATCCGCAGAAGCTTAAGCAAAACTTAGAGACGACGAGTTCCTGGGTCCGAAACAGGGACAGATCTGAGACCACAGATTCCTTCGGATCGACCCAAAATGAGACCCTAAGTTAGATTCAATATCCACGTATATGAATCTAAAAGAATACGAAAAGAATCGAGGGAGTCAAGCCTCGCCCAAGACCACACACCCAAGAACACACACTCGGACAAGGCTCGCCGCGGGTGCGGTGGAGCTCTTACCGCGGGGTGCGGTGGTGTTACAGTGGCGAGCTCGCGACAGTGTTTTAATGGAGAAAACTCACCCAATCACTTCGTTTGCTTTCGATTTGATTATGGTTCGATCTCCCAACACCTTAGACCTTCTAAAACCACTTAGGAGTACCTTTTCCAACACTCAAAGGGATTCGAACACCTTCACCACAAAGCTCAAAGCTTGGTGCTTCAATGGAGAAAACAGAGGAGAGGAGGAAGATGAAGCTTGACTTCTGATTTCAACTCCTTTTATAGCCCAAAAACGAGCCTCCTCAGAGGGGACAAGCAAGGAGACTAGGGGGCAAGGCTAGGTGCCACTTGGGCTGCCTAGGCCTGACAACTCCGGTGAGTTGCAGCCAAGCCTTATCGCGAAGACGAAGACCTCCTCAGCTGTTGGCCTTCGCCGCGGGTGCGGCCACTTGACCGCGGGGTGCGGTCAAGGCCATCTTTCACCCTTTTGTCCGTTTTGACTTTGGGTTAATCTTCTTAACCCCGGGTTAAATATATTCGTACACGAACAACTATTTAACCTTGAACACATGTTAACTCTATTTTATACTACTCGGAAAAAATATTACAGAGATCAAACATATTACCGAATGTCTGAACTTCTCTGAAATTAGTCCGACTTGTAATATGGGAGTTGGAAAAATTCTAAAATATCCTTATAAAATGAGGGATATTACATATATATATATATATATATATATATATATAAAAGTAAAAGATTATATATCTTTACATATAAATGAAGCATAAGACCACCAACGACCCTTTCACTTTTTAGATTTATATAAAACAAAATACATAGTTTACTTGTAGTTAGGGTGATTTTTCGTTCATATTTATTCTTAGATATTTTGATTTCTGAATGGTTTTGTACACATTCATCTCGACTTAATTATTTGTGATACATTTATATTTGAAAAGGGGAGGATATAAGTGATTTAGGATTTGTTTAAATTGCGTATTTTGATATATTTTATTATATTATAATACAAGATTAAATAAATGTATACTAAATTCCATGTTATAATTATAAATAAAATACGATCCAAATAAACCTTGATTTTTCATATTGTAATTTAATATATATTTTTAGGAGTTAACCGCCAAAATTTAACGTTTTTTTACGTCAAGGGTATTTGGCGAAATTTGTCAAAACCTCAGGGGTACCACGCGAAATATAATAAACCTTCGGGTATTTCGTGAAAATTACAAAAATTCAAGGATATCACACGAAAATTCTGTTCATTTAACTACGAGTACTCAACCATCTTCACTATATTTGCATGTTATATAGTTAACAAACGATTATGTATACGGGCCCTAAAAAAATTTTAGAGACCCTGTTCGAACAATTCGTTTTACACATGCTAATGGACGGGCCTGAATAGACACCAGCCTTTAGCTAGCTTTTGCAAAGTGCAAAACTCCATTACTATGGCTGGAATTAATTAATATTAATTGATGATATTCCAACTTAATTGGGTGATTTAGTATAATGGTCAACGGTTTGCTTAGGTTTGAAGTGATGGGCTAAGTGCCACGTTAGATTAGTAGTTGGAGGAGGTAAGTGAAATGGAATGAGATGTCTCACTACTTGTGCATATATTTGTAATTATGCCATCCAAGTCTTCTTTATGGGTGAAATAGTCGGCATCCTATGGTCTCTTTTCTTCCCATTAACTTGCTATGTTAATTACACTACATTTGCATAGAGACTTTAAGATATATGTATATATATTTATAGGTTTTTTTGCCCATGGGCACACAAAACTCTTTTTTTAGTAATAAAATTCTATTTTTAGTAATAATTTTTTTAATCATTAGTTTAATTTTTTTGACTAAAGATTTATCCATTCTCTTTTAGGAAATATTTTAAAAATAATTTTTTATTTTAATTTGTTAGCATGTGTCCATGGACACACACTAGAAAAACCGATATTTATATACGTTGTTTCTAACATATATCCTAAAACACGTAAGCTACACTGTTTTTAAAAAAGTTATTATCCTAAATAGGACAAGATAAATACTATAGAAAAACTTTAAAAAATCAAAAAAAAAAAAAATCTAAGGGTATGTTTCCAAATGATGTGAAAATAAATATTAAAAGGAACACAATATTACGTTTTATCTTTGGAAATTTCAATTATTACTTTCACGCTAGCTAGAAAATCAAAAGAGATAAAACTTTATACACCAACCGACAAGTTTATTTGTGCAGTCAAAATTCTCTGAAATAAGTCTACGTTCTAGAGTTATATATATATTTAAACTTTATTGGATTTTAACGTAGCCGATTTGATTCAAACTGTAACTAAATCCAATCAAGTAAGCTGGTATTTTACTGTTTAGATTACTAGCTGGTTTTAGCTTACGATGTGAAATCCATACATACAAACAAGCAGAATATGTTGAAAACCGATGCCTTAGTTTATTTATTAATTAACTTCTTCATATATGGTGTTCGAATGATTGGCCTAGATCGATAATGAAATGCGCGTCAGCAACTCAGCATGCTTAAAAGATACTATAGAAGCAGTAAATAGTAAGCCTTCCTTCGATATTAAGATCGAACCAATCTTTTTTATTGACTAAATGTCATGATCGCTTCTCAAAAAAAAAAAAAAAACTTTATCATGATCAATTTCTAGTTTTGCTTATGTTTTTATTTATACGAGTCAACGATTTCAACTGATCAAAACCCGTTTTAACCATTTATACTGTTTTACTTTTAAGTGTAATTGGCTGGTAAAAAAACAAAATTATTTTGACTTATATATTAACAAAAGAATAAAAAAAATTAATATTAAGAGATTAACAAGGACTTGTTCCTACCTTTTTCTTTCATCATCTCCCAACCATGCCTAGAAACTTATGACATACTTTAATTATATAAGCTATTATTAACGGACATATCATGTAATTAACTAACGGACATATCATTTAATTACATGGGTTTTGTTCATGGCAGATAAGTGGAGCGCTGATTGACTAAGAAACAACCAACGGTTTCCCGCTCTTCCGCCGAAGCCGAGTACCGCTCCATGACAGCGGCTTGTTGTGAGCTTCTTTGGCTCAAAGCGTTTCTGCGGTCTCTTGGGGTTATTCATACCTCGCCTATGCGATTACTTTGTGACAGTCAATCAGCGCTCCACTTATCTGCCAATCCGGTTTTCCATGAATGAACCAAGCATATCGAGATAGATTGTCACTTCATCCGGGACTTGTTCTCGGCTGGTATCGTTCAAGCCTCACATGTTCGCACCCATGAGCAACTCGCTGATATCATGACCAAGGCATTGGGTCGACAACAATTTACTTATCTCCTTCACAAGTTGGGCATTCGTGATTTGCATGCTCCAACTTGAGAGGGAGTATTAACGGACATATCATGTAATTAACTTTATTTTATGTCTTAGCTTTGTAATTACCAATTAAGGTCTGTTGATCTGCTTGGATGTCTGTTGGTCTGCTTGGATGTAAGTACATATATGTTGATAGACGCTTAATAAAGATCAGAGGAAAATTTTCCCCCAAATGGGTTTTGTTCAGCTACGTAGTACTTTATATAACTAAGTATGAATTCAATGAAAATATTATCTAATGACCCTTAATATATATGGAGGGATGATAACCTGGTTTTCCTACCCTTTCCTAATACGTAGTCCGTATAAGCTAGAATAAATTTCTATAAGTTTAATTTAAACACTACCAAATTAACGCTAAAAACAATTAGAATCAGTTGGGTTGTACTTAAACTGGACTTCTATAAGATTTGGACTGTTTTTATGAATTCACTTATTTATAAGTACACATATATAAGCGACGAGGAATGGGTAATGTAGTAAGGTTTCGAAATATAGTTATAGAACATAGATATGTATGCAGGGACGGAGCTAAGGTGGGCCGTTCCCCTCCGACAAGCCCCTAGAACCCATTGTATTTTGTCCTTTAAAATATTTTAATTCTATAGTATAAGATAAAACAAAAAAATCTATCAAAAAAGATAAAACAAAGAATAAATAACAAGAAACATATCTTAGCTTAGTAATTTTTGTTAGAACTTGTGTAAAAAGGTAACAATAAGTTTTGACTTCAATTTCTTTCAATTCTTCTATTTTATTATTCTTTTTATATTTTTATTAAAAGGAAATTGAAAATCTTATATTATTTTAAATATTTTTAGGAGATATGAAAATATATGTGGTATAGATTGATCCAATTTTAAATAATGGGTCTTTCTTTTCCAAAAATATTGGAAGTATTGAGTAGTGATTATATTGAGTATGAGTTTAAATGTTTAGTCTAAAGTTAAGTTTTTGATTAGTTAATTATATTGATGAAATATTAAACATTATTTGAATATTTTAATTCATATTGTTTGAAGTTGATTGTTGTATGTGTTTATAGTTAGGAAAATGGATAAGTATGTTTTTCGGAGCAAGAGAAAACCAATTTCAAGTAACGAGTCTTGAAGAGGTATATTATTTAATTGTAATAATTAAATAATTTCAGCATAATAAATAAAGGATTGATTAAAGAAGCCCAACAAGATTAATGGGCCCAATTAATATGCTTACCGTAATTAACAAGGTACTAATTGTTTAAAAAACACTATGTTATTCTAATTCTCATCCTCTACTATATTTGCTTGCCTCCATTGAATCCCAAGAGGCTTGAACTGACTTGAGTGTTGGAGAGGCTTTATGGGAGATCCAGCCCTATTGTTGACGTGTTATTTGATTGTAGATCATCAAATTGAAGGAAGATCGTTAGATCGAGTTTACAATCAGGTTCTTTTTGTGGAGATCAATCGTTTATTTCCCAAATCTTCAAGTGGTACAAATTCTTGCTACCACATTTGGCTTCGTACGTAGGGAACGAAGGCGTCAATGGTCACCAGGAGAACCACCACCAGCCTGGGGACGACCGAAGCCCAAAGGATCGATCTGGAGCAAGCGATCGCAGATCGGGAGCGCCAGCGGGAGAACTACGATGCAACAATCGCTGAAAAAGATCAACATATCCGCGCGACTCAGAAGGAGAACGCTGCGATGCGAAGGGTGTTTGGCAGGGCGTAGGATAAGCAGCATGTGGAAGGCACCAAGACCAACGGTAAAGGGCGATGTATGAATAGCGTCGTGGAAATCCTGACCGACCGTGAGCCGCACCACCAGCAGGCCACGAGTGGCGGCCAACACGGCCATCTCAGTCGAATGGGCGTTGGGCATGATGACAGAGATCGAATCCGGGAGAGAGGGCGTTAGCAGGTGACAGGGGCTAAAGTCGTGATGCCCAATCAAAGTAAATCCTTAAAAACCTAACTCAGTAGAATATGCAAACAAGGGTCGAATCCCACAGGGAGGAATTGTCTTTCTTAATGTAAATTAGTATGCCAAAGTAACAAAGGGGGGGTTTTATTGGTTGTTTGATTGCAAGTAAACAAAGCAAACTAAAAACAAAGGTTTGTAATCAATTGGGAGAAAGTACTTAGCCAGACAAATATCCACCATTCATTTGATTGATTGGTCCTAGATTATCTCTATTCTTTCCTATGATTATTCTTGTCCCTATTCTGAAATAGTTACCAGTCCAACTAGTCCTGGCAACCCTAACTATCGAACGCACGAGAAACTATCAAGATTTAGAACAATAGCAGCAGGAAGCATAGGAATTAACCAGGATACATGCAACACCACAACTCGCAACATTTAACACATAATCAATTCTCTTTCATAATAAACTAGTCCAACTAGTCCTAGAATATCATGGATGCTACACAAGATAAGGGATTTCAACTCAAAATATCCAAACCCTAGCAATAGACAATTACTAGTATCAACTAGGTGATCAATCCAGTCAAATCAATAAGAATCAATAAGAATAAGTTCAAGAGAAAAGATATAATCAAAAGGAATAGGAAATAGAATTATAACCTCACAATCATATATCAAATGAAGGCTTCAATTGTCGGACTAAGCAAAGGTTGCTTAGTTCTTCATAGTCTTGAAACAAAAACTCAAAGAGAAAAAATATGCTGAATAATATTCCGAATTCCACGATGGATCTCTAAAAGGCTGCCAAGAAACTTAGGTTAAATAACCTAGCAAACCTAAAGCTAAAGATAACAAACATAACCTAAAAGGAAATAAAATAATCGGAATAAAAGAAATAAAATAGAAGGAAATAAAATAAAAGTAAAACTTCAGAAGAAAATCCTCGCCGCGGGCTGATGATGGGATTTCCGCAACCGCGGAAAATTAAGTTCTGATCTTTGCTGCTCTCGACTTTTCCGCGACCGCGGCTATATAATTCCGCGACCGCGGATCTTCGCGTTGTTGCTCTCTTCGTCTCGTGATGTTTCGCGACCGCGGCGGTGAATTCTGCGTCCGCGGAAAACTTCCTGTAAAGGTCTTCCAACTCCTTCTTCATCTCTTCCTCCGTCTTCTCTTGTGGTTTTCTTCTCATCTTCTTAATGTCTTCTTTTAAGCTCATCCAAACCACCATAATCATCCTTCTTCTACTCAAGTCCCTACTCCATAATTGTGCTCTAAACATCTCCAAATGGTACCCAAAACACTGGTAACAACTCCTAGTTAAATCCTATAAAGTAGCGCTGATCAAATTCTCCCATGCTTAAACCTTGCTCGTCCTCGAGTAAGCTAATAGAAACCTACTCCTCCAATGAAATACCCAAGGTCTCAGAAAGCACAGAAAAACCATCTCCACTAAGAATTGCACCTAAACATGAATCTCCAGGGCACCAACACAATAAGCACAACACACAAAACATACAAGCTTAAAGGAAAACAGAGTATTTCCCCTAAGCTTAACCCGAACACCATAGAGTGAATAAACATCTAATCCTAGCCTCCATCTATCTTCTTATGCCTCCCAGAGTGACCTACCCGAATCCTCCTTATGTCACCTCTTCTTATGTCACCACGCCAGAAAAAATGAGAAATCCTAATAATCACTCTTCTTCTTTTCACTCATTTTGCCAAGGCGCCCTTTCGGGTTTTCATCAAGCCACTCATTTCATTTTTCAATAGATGGGCTCACATAAACTCACATCACTCTTGACCAATTATTACCCCAGCCTAATGCTGGTCCAAGCCACCTGCTTATTGCCTAAGCCGCCCTTTCGGGTTTTGACTTTTTCCAGGATTTCTATTTATGTCTTTTTTCAAAAAAATTGACTTTTTTCTTTTTCATTATTTTTTCTTTTTCTCCTCAACGACTAGCAAGTATAGAACACTCCCTCATGCTTAAACATTGCATTGTCCTCAATGTAATGAAAAACAAAAAAAAGATGAAGCACAGGGAAAAGCGGAAAGGTACTCATAACCGTCGCCGAGGGGCCTGGACATGGAAGTTGTTGCTGACGGTAAATCAATATAAGCACATGTCGCTGGTGTCGCGCCGGTCTTCAAAACAAACTCCACCATGCAACCAAAGGGAATCCACTGTAAGGTGTAGTGGTATATCAAAGAATCAGGTTGAACGACCTTCAATGAACACAAAAATGGAGCTCAGATGTAATCGTGGTGTGGGCTCTGGTGTTTCTCCTCTTCAGTTGTCGAATGTAGGGCCATCATCGGTGCCAAATAAAAATGTGGGGCGAATGATCTCCTCCTAGGCAGCATGATGCGCACCACCTCTCGTAGTAGAAATCAGACAGTTGGGCCTTCGGTTGAACTTTTTTGATTTTTTTTCAAATTTTTTTATTATTTTTTTTTTTCAGGACAAGAGACTTACAATGATATTTTCGCGACCACGGAAAAGTTACTAGTGCGAAAATACCGTCTTCAATTTTTGGCTCGGGTCTCCTACCTGTAGGTTAGTCTAAAACAAAAATGAAACAAAACAAAACAAACAAAACAAAACAAAAACGAAACAATAATAATAAAGACTAGAAAGGAAAAGACAAGAAAAGAATTTCATACCTCGGGTTGCCTCCCGAGCAGCGCCTTAGTTATGGTCGTGGCTCGACTTGGTGCTCTCCCATCAACTCGGGTTGCTCACATCAATTGAACACTTGGGGTCTCCATCAGGAGGGTGTCTCTTTGCATCGTCGATGTTGAACCCGACCCTCACCCCGTCACATTCCATTGTGAGCGAACCGCTGCTCACATCAATCTTCGTAACTGCCGTGTTCATAAATGGCCTTCCTAGCATCACAGGGGTGGCGTTTTTGTCTTGCCCCGTATCCATAACAAAGAAATCTGTAGGGAAAATTAACTTGTCAACTTCTACCAGCACATCCTGCACCAATCCTTTTGGATACACATAGGAATTGTCCGCTAGCTAGATCACAATCCCCGTCTTCTCTAATGGCCCGACCTCTAAAGATTCATACAGTGAGAGAGGTAAAACGTTGATAGAAGCACCCAAATCCAGCATGGCTTTTTCAAACATGGTGCCCCCTATCTTGCAGGGAATAGTGAACATGCCCGGATCACTGCACTTCTTGGGCAACCGCTTTTGCAGCATAGCGGATACATTCCCACTGACCTGGATCTTCTTTTTCTCCTTCATCGCTTTCTTCCTCTTTATCTTGCACAGCTCTTTCAAGAATTTGGCATAGCGATGAATGCTTTGAACAAGTTTTATCAAAGGAATATTTACCTCGCAGTTGCTGAAGGTCTCAAATAAATCTTTGTCATTCTCCACCCTTCTGGTGTCCTTCAGTGCCTCGAGAAATGGAGCGGGAGGCTTCAATGTACTGAGCGGAGGGAAGTCGGGTCGCACATAAGCATCATGGACGGCTTCGGAATCATCTGGGGCTCTAGGGACTTTTCCACAGTCGCGGACTTCCTCTCCGCGGTCGCGGAATTCTTCGAGTAATTCCTCTTCAGCAGAGACTTTTCCGCGATCGCGGAAAAGCGTCGATTTTCTCCTCTTCTCCAGAAACAATTCCGCGGTCGCGGACTTCGTCTCCGCGGTCACGGAAAACTTCCTGTTGGTTTCGAATAGCCTTCACCTGTGTTCCGCTCCTTAGCATCAATGGCGCATACGTTCTCCTTCGGGTTTACTACCATTTGAGATGGTAGTTTTCCCGAGTCCCGGGCTTCCAACTTGCTCACTGCGATGGAGATTTGCCCCACTTGCTTCTCCAAGTTCTGAATACTTGACCGCATCTCTTGATTCTGTTGGACTATAGTATTTCTCAACGTTGTTACAGTCTGAGCCAGGGACTGAATTTGGTGGGCTATAGTGCTCGCCAACGTTGATACGCTCTGGGTGAGGATCCGGATCATGTCATCATTGGACATAGATGAACTTGAGCTTTGGCCTTGAGTTCTTTGGTCATATGGAGCTCGAAATTGTTGTTGTTGACCCCCAGGCTGTTGATATTGTTGTGGGCGCGGTAGGAATTGTGGAGGCCTCTGTTGATACTCTTGATTTTCTTGGCCTTGAGGAGTACTCTGCTGATTCCCGTATCTCAGATGGGGGTGATCTCTCCACCCTGGATTGTATGTGTTGGAGTACGGGTCATATCTTGGCCTTGGAGGGTCGTATCCTCCAATAGCGTTCACCTCAGCAGTGGGCTCCTGCAGCGTGGGACATGCATCGGTTGGATGCATCGTGTCATAGCATATCCCACATGACTTGACTTGCTGTTGGCCACCCTTCATCATGCATCTCCTCATCATCTCCTTCATCTCAGCCATTTCAGAAAGTAGTGAAGAATTTGGCTGAGAGTCTGCAGCTCTGACTGATTCGGCGCCCGCCCTCTTACTGAACTGTCTTGAGCCCTCAGATAGCTCAAAGAAAACCTCATACGCTTCAGCTGGCGTCTTGTTCAAGATGTTTCCTCCACATGTTGCGTTCACCGTCCGACGCTCGTCGTCAAGTAGACCACCGTACAAATAAAGTACGAGGTCTTGGTCTGAATACCCATGGTAGGGGCAGCTAGAAGTCAGCCTCTTGAACCTCTCGTAGTACTCATACAATGACTCAACATCCTGCTGTTCAATGTTGCTTATGCTCCTCTTCAGGCTATTGAGCTTGGTCGTAGGGAAGTACTTTTCCAAGAAGGCTTTCGTCATCTTAGCCCATGTATCAATGCTTCCTGGAGCCAAATAGTAGAACCAATCATTAGCCGAATCCTTTAGAGAGAAAGGAAAGGCTCTTAGCTTGATCTGGTCCTCAGTAATGTTCATGGGCTTCATGCTGGTACAGACGGCATAGAACTCAGAAAGATGCTTGTTGGGGTCTTCTCCACTCATCCCATGGAAGTGGGGGAGTAAGTGGATTAACCCAGACTTGAGCTCGAAGTTTACGCCATCTGCCAGCTCCGTGAATTGCACAGCCAGCGGTTGCTGTTGTAGATTAGGGGCAGTCAACTACCTCAACGTCGGCGCTTCGTCAGCCATCTCTTGATTCGTACAGGCTGTTACACGATTCCTGGAAATTGTTCTCTCAATCTCTGTATCAAAATCTAGCAATGGAGAGTCGGTAGCACGGGTGTAGACCATAAGATAGGTCCACACAAAAATTGGCACACAAACACACACAAAGAAAAATCAAAACTTGCCTCCCCGGCAACGGCGCCAAATTTGACAGGTGCTAAAGTCGTGATGCCTAATCAAAGTAAATCCTTAAAAAACTAACTCAGTAGAATAGGCAAGCAAGGGTCGAATCCCACAGAGAGGAGTTGTCTTTCTTAATGTAAATTAGTATGCCAAAGTAACAAAGGGGGGGGGGGGGTTGTTGGTTGTTTGATTGCAAGTAAACAAAGCAAAGTAAAAACTAAGGTTTGTAATCAATTGGGAGAAAGTACTTAGCCAGACAAATATCCACCATTCATTTGATTGATTGGTCATAGATTATCTCAATTCCTTCCTATGTTTATTCTTGTCCCTATTCTGAAATAGTTACCAGTCCAACTAGTCCTGGCAACCCTAACTATCGAACGCACGAGAAACTATCAAGATTTAGAACAATAGCAACAGGAAGCATAGGAATTAACCAGGATACATGCAACACCACAACTCGCAGCATTTAACACATAATCAATTCTCTTTCATAATAAACTAGTCCAACTAGTCCTAGAATATCATGGATGCTACACAAGATAAGGGATTTCAACTCGAAATATCCAAACCCTAGCAATAGACAATTACCAATATCAACTAGGTGATCAAACCAGTCAAATCAATAAGAATCAATAGGAATAAGCTCAAGAGAAAAAATATAATCAAAAGGAATAGGAAATAGAATTATAACCTCATAATCATATATCAAATGAAGGTTTCAATTGTCGGACTAAGCAAAGGTTGCTTAGTTCTTCATAGTCTTGAAACAAAAACTCAAAGGGAAAAAATATGCTGAATAATATTCTGAATTCCAAGATGGATCTCTAAAAGGCTGCCAAGAAACTTAGGTTAAATAACCTAGCAAACCTAAAGATAACAAACATAACCTAAAAGGAAATAAAATAATCGGAATAAAAGAAATAAAATAGAAGGAAATAAATCAAAAGTAAAACTTCGGAAGAAAATCCTTGCCGCGCGCTGATGATGGGATTTCCGCGACCGTGGAGAAAGCTTCCGCGATCGTGGAAAATTAAGTTCTGATATTCGCTGCTCTCGACTTTTCCGCGACCGCGGCTATATAATTCCGCAACCGCGGATCTTCGCGTTGTTGCTCTCTTCGTCTCGTGATGTTCCGCGACCGCGGCGGTGAATTTCGCGACCGCAGAAAACTTCTTATAAAGGTCTTCTAACTCCTTCTTCATCTCTTCCTCCGTCTTCTCTTGTGGTTTTCTTCTCATCTTCTTAATGTCTTATTTAAGCTCCTCCAAACCACCATAATCATCCTTCTTCTACTCAACTCCCTACTCCACAATTGTGCTCTAAACATCTCCAAATGGTATCCAAAACACCGGTAACAACTCCTAGTTAAACCCTACAAAGTAGCGCTGATCAGCAGTGTACCACGCATCTTTGTCGGCGTCTCGACCTAGCTAGTGTCACGAAGAGTAGAGGAGTAAGACCCCTTGGGTCTATCTTGAGCACAACAGTGGTCGGGTTGAGAGAAGAGATCGCCGGTCTCGGTCTTGCGAGCACATGCACCGGGGCAAACCAGAGAACGTCAACTCGGACCATGAAGAGGGGCACAAATCCGGCCTTGTCCAAAACGTTGAGCAGCGTTTGCTGTGGTTGTTAGACAACCAGGGAGAGTCCTTGATTAATGCACAAGAGCAAGCGGAGCAGAAGTTGGTCCGAATGACTTCAACTCCATTCGTCAGGGAAATTAGAAATCAACCACCACCAGCTAAGTTTTCATCTCCCTCTTTTGAATTATATGATGGAAAATCATATCATGTGGGTCATGTTGCTATGTACTCGCATAAGATTGCTTTATGAATTGCGAATGATTACCTGCTGTGTAATATGTTTCCTACTAGTTTAGGTAAAACCGTTGCTAAGTGGTTTCATTCATTGGAATCTAATTCAATCCGTTTGTGGGATCAATTGACAAAGAAGTTTGTGTCCCACTTTATTGCAAACAACAGGGAACCAGCGTATGTGGATTCATTGTTCTCTTTGAGAATGCGTAGGGATGAAAGATTAAGAGAGTTTGCTTCAAGGTCTATGGAGTGCCACTCTGACACCGATGAGGCGATGAGTGTGACAAAAGGGTCACCGTCGCTACTTTCAGGCTAGCCCTTGTGCCAGACAGCAAGCTTAGAGAAAGTCTGACATTGAGGAAACATGCAGGCATGTCTGAGCTACAGGAACTATTGAGGCAACTTGTCAAATTGGAAGAGGATTCCAAGACACCCTATGATAGAAGGTCACAGTCCCCAGTGCATAAGTATAGGAGAAATTCGGCCTCCAACCATCGTCAAAGGCCAAGTCAGGGTCCTAGCGGAGGTACAGGGCTACCACCTACTTCAGCGTTACAGGCCATCCACACGGTGTTTAAAGAGCCGATCTACATGATTCTCCCCGGATAAAGAACAAACCCTATTTCAGTTGGCCACCGAAGCTAAGGGGTGATTACAGTGGCGGAGATAAGAGCAAGTTTTGTTCCTATCACCGAGACAAAGGGCACATGACTGAGAATTGTTTGACACTGAAGCATGATTTGGAGAGTCAAGCAATAAAGCAAGCCCCCGCGACCTCCGCAACGAAGGAGAAGGAGCCTGAGAGACGCATGATACACTTAATAGAGGCAAGAAATCGCATAGGATGATGCCATGCACTCGGCACATGCATAATTTAATGGGAGTTTTATATTATAAGTCTTGAACTATATATTCTTAATATTTAACTTGTCATGGGGTTATTCTTCTACCACTTAGTATGGTTTTCTCCCACGTGGTTTTCATGCGAAGAGGTTTTAACGAGGCCTCCCAATTTCTTGCCTCCCATGTCAAACCAACATACATTCAGTATCAAAACATTATGACTTTTCACAATTAATGCATCTTGTTGGAAGTCAACGGAAGCTTGTTCTTAGCAGAACATGTTGCAAAACAAAGAATATCCTAGAGACATTGTGCAATAACGCACCAAAGATTAGTCTAAAGGTGATCAGCGCTACTTTGTAGTGCATATCTAGGAGTTGTTACCAGTGTTTTGGGTGCCATTTGTATGGGTTTAGAGCACAACCACGGAGATTAGAGTTGAGATGAAGAAGTGTAGATATGTGGTATGGAGAAGCTTAATTGAAGACATCATGAAGTTGAGGAGAAGCCACCATGAGAAGACCACGTAGAAGACGGAGAACTGAAGAGCGCGTCAATCCGCGATCGCGGATGGGCAGCCGCGGGCAAGGGTTGATCGCGGAAAAGTCGAAGAAAGTCGAGAGAAAATTGGAGATTTTCGCGACCGCTGAATTCCTTCCGCGATCACGGAAATGTGGCTCAACGAGGAGTGCGTCGTTCGTCCGAAGTTCTTTATTTGTTACTTTTTCCGATTTTATTTTCTTTTCTTATTTCGTACTTTATATTATTTTCCTTTTTAGATTAAATTTGTTATCTTTTTACTTTAGGATTGGTTTCTAGGTTATTTAACCTAGTTTCCATAGCAGCATTTAAGAGGAAGTTATTCATCGTTGTTTCCATTCAGCATACTTTTCCCTTTGAGTTTATTTGAACTATGAAGAACTAAGCTCACTTTGCTTAGTCCGACAATTGAAGCCTTCATTTGATTCATGATTGTGAGATTATAACTCTATTTCTTATTCCTTTGGATTATATCTTTTCTCTTGAGCTTATTCCCATTGATTCTTATTGATTTCGCTTGTTGGACGCAACTAGTTGTTATTGGTAATTGTCTATTGCTAGGGTTTGGATATTTCGAGTTGAAATCCCTTATCTTGTGTAGCAACCATGATATTCTAGGACTAGTTGGACTAGTTTATTATGAAAGAGAATTGATTATGTACTAAATGATGTGAAACATCGGCGTTGTATGTATCCTGGTTAATTCATATGCTCTATGATGCTGTTGTTCTAAATCTTGATAGTTTCTCGTGCGTTCAATAGTAAGGGTTGCCAGGACTAGTTGGATTGATGACTATTTCAGAATAGGGACAGAAATAATCAAAGGAAGGAATAGAGATAACCTAGGATCAATCAATCAAATGAATGGTGGATATTTGTTTGGCTAAGTGTTTTTCCCAAATTGATAAAACCCTTTGCTTCTGTTTGTTTTGTTTACTTTGTTTACAACCAACCAACCAAAACCCCCCATTGTTACTATTGCATGCAATCTACATAAAGATAAACAACTCCTCCCTGTGGAATTCGACCCTTACTTGCCTATTCTACTGAGTTAGATTTGTTAGGATTATTTTGATTAGGCGATACGACTTTAGCTCTTATCAAATTGGCGCCGTTGTCGGGGAGGCAAGTTTTGTTTTTCTTTGTGTGTGTTTGTGTGCAAATTTTTGTGTGGACCTATCTTATGGTCCACATCCGTGCTACTGACTCCCCACTTTTGGTTTTGGATTCAGAAATTGAGAGAACGCTCTCCCAGAGCCACAGAGGAAACAGATCTTTAGTCTTTGACAACCCAACTTTTGAGATGGCTGATGAACAACAGACGCTGAGGCAGCTGACTGCCCCAAACCTACAGCAGCAACCGCTGGCTGTACATTTTCCTGAGCTTGCTGATGGGGTCAATTTCAAGCTCAAGTCAGGGTTGATCCACTTGCTCCCACACTTCCATGGGATGAGTGGGGAAGACCCCAATAAGCATCTATCGGAATTCCATGCAGTCTGCACCAGCATGAAGCCCAAGGGCGTGACTAAAGACCAGATCAAGCTGAGGACCTTTCCTTTCTCTCTAAAGGATTTGGCCAATGACTGGTTCTACTACTTGACCCCAGGGAGCATTGACATGTGGGCCAAGATGAAGAAGGCTTTCTTGGAGATGTACTTCCCGACGACCAAGCTCAACAGCCTAAAGAGGAGCATCAGCAACATTGAACAGCAGGCTGCTGAGTCGCTATATGAGTACTACGAGCGGTTCAAGAGGCTGATTTCTAGTTGCCCCTACCATGGCTACTCCGACCAGGATCTCGTACTTTATTTGTACGGAGGTTTACTTGATGACGAGCGTCGGATTATGAACGCTACCTGTGGAGGGAACATCCTGAACAAGACTCCAGAGCAGGCGTATGAAATTTTCTTTGAGCTATCTGAAGGCTCAAGACAGTTCAGCAGGAGGGCGGGCGCCCAATCCGTGAGAGCTGCAGAATCTCAGCCTAATTCCACTCTACTCTCTGAGATGGCTGAGATGAAGGAGATGATGAGGCGGTATATGATGAAGGGTGGCCAGCAGCAGGTCAAATCATGTGGGATATGCCAAGACACGATGCATCCAACTGATGCATGTCCCACGCTGTAGGAGCCCACTGCTGAGGTGAATGAAATTGGAGGATATGGCCCTCAAAGGCCAAGATATGACCCGTACTCCAACACATACAATCCAGGGTGGAGAGATCACCCCAATCTGAGGTACGTGAACCAGCAGAACACTCATCATGGCCAGGAGAACCAATAATATCAACAGAGACCGCCACAATTCATTCCCCGCCCATAACAGTACCAACAGCCTGGGGGTCAACAACAATTTCGAGCTCCTTACGACCAAAGACCCCAAGGCCAGAGTTCCAGTGCCCCTACGTCCAGTGAGGACAAGATCAATGCCCTTGTCCAGGGCATGACAACCATGGCCAACAAGGTGAACTCGATGGGGACACAAATTCACCAGTTGACTAACACTATGGCCCAACATCAACAAGAAACAAAGTCCAGTATTCAAAACCTGGAAAAACAAGTGGGGCAGATCTCTATAGCGGTGAGCAGGTTGGAAGCTCGGGAGTCGGGGAAACTACCATCCCAAACGGTAGTCAACACGAGGGAGAATGCGTGCGCCATGACGCTAAGGAGCGGAGCTGAGGTGGAAGCCAGTCGATCACGATAGAGAGATTTCCGCGACCGTGGAGACGAGAGCCGCGACCGCGTCTTGACCACTGGCGAGGAGAAGGAAGAAATCGGCGCTATTCCGCGACCGCGGCCAGAATTCCGCGATCGCGGAAAAATCCGCCATGAAGAGGACAAAGTCGAGAGTTTTCTGTGACTGCGGCCTGAATTCCGCGATCGCGGAAAAAGCGCTGAAGAAGGGGAGCTGTTCGAGAGTATTCCGCGACCGCGGACACCAAACCGCGATCGCGGAAACCCCCCAGCAGTATTTGTTCCTCTCGACGAAAACCATGATGGGTACGTGCGCCCCAATTTCCCTCCGCTCCAATCAGTAAAGCCTCCCGCACCCTTTCCCGAGGCTCTGAAGGACACAAGAAGACCAGCGAATGATAAGGAATTGTTCGAGACATTCAGCAATTGCGAGGTAAACATTCCTTTACTCAAGCTGGTCAATAGTATTCCTCGCTATGCTAAATTCTTAAAGGAGCTATGCACGCTTAAGAGGAAGAAGGCGGTCAAGGAAAAGAAAAAGGTCCAAGTTAGTGAGAATGTATCCGCAATGCTGCAAAAGCGGATACCCAAGAAGGCAAGTGATCCGGGGATGTTCACGATTCCATGCAAAATTGGGGGTACCTTGTTCGACAAGGCATTACTTGATTTAGGTGCCTCTATAAATGTGTTGCCTCTCTCACTATACGAATCAATGGAGGTGGGGCCATTAGAGAAGATGGGGATTGTGATCCAGCTGGCGGATAAATCCTACGTCTACCCCAAAGGAGTGGTGCAGGACGTGCTGGTAGAAGTGGACAAGTTGGTGTTCCCTATAGACTTCTTTGTGATGGACACGGGGCATGACAAGGATACATCCCTAGTAATGCTAGGAAGGTCGTTTATGAACACGGTTGGTACCAAGATTGATGTGAGCAGTGGTTCGTTCACAATAGAATTCGACGGGGTAAGGGTCGGATTCAGCATAGATGATGCAAAGCGACACCCTCCGGATGGAAATCCCGAGCGCTCAATTGATGTGAGCGAACCAAGTTGATGTGAAAAAGTAGTAGGTCGAGCCACGACAATAACTAAGGCGTTGTCCGAGAGGCAACCCGTGGTATGTATTTCGTTTCTTATTTCTTCTATTGCATGTCTTTAATTGTTTTTGTGTTAGTTGCTTTTTGTTTGTGTTTTTGCTTTTGTTTTGTTTTTGCATTTCGACTAACCTACCGGAAGGAGACCCGGGCCATTATTGAAGACGGTGTTAAACACCAACGTAAGTCCTCCTGTTTCCCTGCACTAACACAAACAAAAAAACAAAAAAATATAGTTCTACCGATAGCCAGATGTCCGAATTTTACACGGGAGGAGGTGTGCATCATGCTGTCAAGGAGGAGACATTCGCCCCACAATTTTATTTGGCGACGATGATGGTCCTACAGTCGACAGATGAGGAGGAGGAACACCAGGGCCCACAACACGATTACATCTGGGCCCATTTTTTGTGTTCATTGAAGGTCGTGCAACCCCTAATTCTTTGATATGCCACTACACTTTCCAGTGGATCCCTTTTGGTTGCACGGTGGAGTTTGAGTTTGAAGACGCTCGCGCAACACCAGAGACATGAGCCTTATTGAGTTACCGCCAGCAACAACTTCAGTGTCCAAGCCAACTCAACGACGTTTGTGAGTTATTTTTTGCCTTTCCATGTGCGTCATTCTTTTTTTTCTTTTTTTTTTCTTTCATTACATTGAGGAAAATGCAATGTTTAAGCATGGGGGAGTGTTCTTTACTTGCTATGTCGTTGAGGAGAAAAGAAAAAGCCAAAAATTGAAAAAAAAAGAGGCAAAAATAGAAATCCTGGGATAAGTCAAAAACCCGAAAGGGCGGCTTAGGTAATAAGCAAGTGGCTTGGACCAGCATTAGGCCGGGGTAATAATTGGTCAAGAGTGATGTGAGTTATATGTGAGCCCATCTATTGAAAAATGAAATGAGTGGCTTGGTGAAAACCCGAAAGGGCGCCTTGGCAAAATGAGTGAAAAGAAGAAGAGTGATTATTAGGAATCATCATTTTACCTGGCGTGGCGACATAAGAAGAGGTGATATAAGGAGGATTCGGGTAGGTCACTCTGGAAGGTATAAGAAGATAGATGGAGGCTAGGATTAGATTGTTACTCACTCTATGGTGTTCGGGATAAGCTTGGGGGAAGTACTCTGCTTTCCTTTTAGCTTGGTTGGTGTTGTGGTTATGTGTTGTGTTTTGTTGAGCTTATTGTGTTGGTGCCTTGAAGTCTCATGATTAGGTGCAATTCTTAGTGGAGATGATTTTACTATGCTTCCTGAAACCTTGGGATTTGATTGGAGGAGTAGGTTTCTTTTAGCTTACTCGAGGACTAGCAAGGTTTAAGCATGGGAGAATTTGATCAGCGCTACTTTGTAGTGCGTATCTAGGAGTTATTACCAGTGTTTTGGGTGCCATTTATATGGGTTTAGAGCACAACCACGGAGATTAGAGTTGAGAAGAAGAAGTGTAGATATGTGGTGTGTAGAAGCTTAATTGAAGACATCATGAAGTTGAGGAGAAGCCACCACGAGAAGACCACGTAGAAGATGGAGAACTGAAGAGCGCGTCAATCCGCGATCGCGGATGGGCAGCCGCGGGCAAGGGTTGATCGCGGAAAAGTCAAAGAAAGTCGAGAGCAAATTGGAGATTTCTGCGACCGCGGAATTCCTTCCGCGATCGCGGAAATGTGGCTCAGCAAGGAGCGCGTCGTTCGTCCGAAGTTCTTTATTTGTTACTTTTTCCGATTTTATTTTCTTTTCTTATTTCGTACTTTATATTATTTTCCTTTTTAGATTAAGTTTGTTATCTTTTTACTTTAGGATTGGTTTCTAGGTTATTTAACCTAGTTTCCATAGCAGCCTTTAAGAGGAAGTTATTCATCGTTGTTTCCATTCATCATACTTTTCCCTTTGAGTTTATTTGTTTCAAGAACTATAAAGAACTAAGCTCCCTTTGCTTAGTCCGACAATTGAAGCCTTCATTTGATTCATGATTGTGAGATTATAACTCTATTTCTTATTCCTTTGGATTATATCTTTTCTCTTGAGCTTATTTCCATTGATTCTTATTGATTTCGCTTGTTGGACGCAACTAGTTGTTATTGGTAATTGTCTATTGCTAGGGTTTGGATATTTCGAGTTGAAATCCCTTATCTTGTATAGCAACCATGATATTCTAGGACTAGTTTATTATGAAAGAGAATTGATTATGTGCTAAATGTTGTGAAACATCGGTGCTGTATGTATCCTGGTTAATTCCTATGCTCTATGCTGTTGTTGTTCTAAATCTTGATAGTTTTTCGTGCGTTCAATAGTAAGGGTTGCCAGGACTAGTTGGACTGGTGACTATTTCAGAATAGGGACAGGAATAATCAAAGGAAGTGTTGAATTCCTTAGGTTTTGATAGTGACAAACATTCAACTAATCTGGGTACTAAGTGTTTCAGGAACAAAGACATTTGTCTCAGGGAACCATTGCAGCGAAGGATCGAAGAGGGAACAAAGCTCTGTTCATGTGCTTTGTTACCTCTGAAGGACCAACAACGTCGAACAAGATCGAAGCTGCAAATGGAAAGAAGAATCCAGCGTGCCATTTATGGAAACAAATCAAACGCAGAATCATGCATGCGGTCAAGGATGAATGACTTCGGCTCCAAGGATCAAGCCGATTTGAGAAGATATGGAGAGAGAAGCCCGATTGTGTTATCTTAGAAAAACCTTCCTAAGATAAGATAATTGGAGAGAGAGTACTCTATCTTATCCAAATATATTAATTTACGGAATCCTTCCTTCAAATTAATATAGACGGCTGGGATATTATTCCCTCTACAAAATCATATCTTCTTGTTGCCTTATTTGGATAAATCTTATCTTGTTACATTTAGGGTTTGCCGAGTTGTATTTAATAGAGGTGTGGATTCATTTCTATGTAACGACGACGACGGAAAATAGAGAGAACGAAAAGAAGAAAGAAAAGAAGTGAGGTATGTGTAAGTCTTTGAGGGTTGAGTTTGATTCATCGTTGTAGAAGAGGTTTCGAGTCTAGCTGGTTGTTTAGATGTCGAAGTCCAGGATACAAGTGTAATCAAGCAAAAAATCAATAAGACAAGTACACGCTTCAAAATCCTCTCAAGCGAAAGCTTGAAGGTAGTGGTTTTTCCTTGAGAAGCTAGTTTTGCTAATCAGGGTTTCCACTATATATCGTGAGTTCATTCGTTATCTTTCCTGCTATATTTATCCGCTGCAACTTATGTGGGAACAAAGCTTTTGTTCCCTCAGACGTAACTCTAACGATCCAACAATTGGTATCAGAGCCTGGTGCTCTAGATTGTTTGTTTTAGTTACAGATTCTGCAGGAAAGATGTCATCAGGAAATGCCTTGGATAGAGACTCTCAAGAAGGTGATGTAGATGTGGCTCTCATCACTCAAGCCATGAAGAAGATATGGTCTCGAAGCAAAGGCACTAAAGGTTCGGTCATGGTTCACAATGACATGAAAAAGGTTGTCTGCTCTCACTGCTATGACAACGGACACTTCGCAAAAAGGTGCCTCAACAAAGCGGCAGGTTCTTCTCAGGTCTTCAATGAGGAACAAACGAGGATTGCGAAGTGGGGTGACTGCAGCTCAGATGATGAAGCATCTCCTCTCTCAAAGGATATCTACTTGATGAGCTCAAAAGGTCACAACGTATCAGAAGGTGGTTCTCATAAATCCGAGGAGGAAGCAAGGAAAGGCTCTTGGCACCTTGACAGTGCATGTTCAAGTCACATGACAGGGAACCGTGAATGGTTCACTTCTCTTCAGCCAGCCTCAGGGGCATCGATAACTTTTGGAAACAAGAGTAAGGGTGAGGTTTGTGGTATCGGTATGGTAAGACTCTCTAAACACATCACTGTGAATAATGTGAATCTAGTGAATAATCTCAAGTTTGATCTGTTTAGTGTGGCTCAACTATGTCAAAACAGAAAAAATAGGGTAGTCTTTACCACTGATGATTGTCATATTGAGTGTCTAAGTACAGGGAAAATCTTACTCAAAGGGATCTGCGACAACAATGTCTATAAGGTCGACCCTGCTTTCATCCCTGACAAGGACCTATGTCTGTCGTCTATTGCTGAGACGACAGACTTGTGGCACAAACGCTTTGGACATGCTAGCCTTCAACTCCTATCCAAACTTCATAGACAAGAGTTGGTGAATGGCCTTCCCAAGGTTGAAGCAATGAGAAGTGACGTGTGTGACGCATGCATTAAAGGAAAACAAGTGAGGTCTTCCTTCAAGTCAAAAAGGGATGTAAGTACAACACGTCCTCTGGAATTAGTCCACATGGATCTTTGTAGGCCTATGTGCACGAAGAGCCGTGGGGGAAATGCATATGTCTTTGTTATTGTTGATGACTATTCCAGGTACACATGAACTCTATTTATCTCCACAAAGGATGAAGTGTTCGCGGAGTTTGAGTCCTGGCTTAAGGCAGCCTAAAGGAGCACTGGACATTCCTTGGGGTCTATTCGCACTGATCATGGAACTGAATTCGAGAACTCTCAGTTCCTATCCCTCTGTAGGAACATAGGTATCAACCACAACTTCTCTGCTCCCAAGACCCCACAGCAAAACGGTATTATTGAAAGAAAGAACAGAACTCTGGAAGACATGACGCGTACTCTTCTCATCTCAAGTGGTCTTCCAAGGAGTTTCTGGGCCGAAGCCTTGAATGCTGCGTGCTACGTTCTGAACAGAGCAACCATCTGTCCTCTTCTGAACAAAACTGCCTATGAGCTTCTGAAGGGAAGGAAACCTAATGTGTCTCATTTGCGCACATTTGGTTGCAAGTGCTTCGTCCACAACAACGGGAAAGATTCTCTTGGGAAGTTTGATCCCAGAAGTGATGAAGGAACTTTTGTAGGATATTCACAGCAAAGCAAGGCCTACAAAGTTTTCAACAAGAGAACCAGAAAGGTAGAGGAAAGCGTTTATGTTGTATTTGATGAAACTGTTATGGCTGGTAACAATGTGCACGAACTATGAGGCAACATCGAGCTTTCCGAAGATGATTTCTTTCAACTTGTTGATAGCAATGTCAGCGGTGGGACCTCTGAAGATCAAGAAACTCAAAATGATCCATCTACACCAAGAACTCCCAATTCCGCCAACTCAGGGGGCAATGAAGAAAATGCTTACCCCCTTGATGTATCTCAGGCACCTCAGGGGGAACAAAGCCCAAGTCACGGCACAGCGGAGCCCTCTGAGGACTGCCCTTCTGCTGAAGGAACGAGGGATGTCAATCCTAATGCTAATGGCACAGGAGGTGAAGGCTCAAGTGCTGGGAACGCTGATTCAGAGGAATTCGACATCAACAATTTCCAAGTTCCCAACTATCAGCAAAAGTGGGCTCATCCAGTCAAGCTAATCGTCACTGACTATAGAAAGGGAGCTCCTCAGAGCACTCGTTTCTCCCTACAAAATTTATGTGCTTTCAATGATTTTCTCTCTTTGCAAGAACCCAAAACTGTAGGAGAAGCATTGAAGGATCCTGACTGGATAAACGCCATGCAAGAGGAACTTCACCAGTTCGAAAGAAACAAGGTTTGGCGGTTAGTTCCTCGTCCAAGGAACAGAACAGTGATTGGAACCAAGTGGGTGTTCAGAAACAAGTTGGATGATCATGGTCAGGTCACAAGGAACAAAGCTAGGCTGGTGGTGAAAGGTTACAACCAGCAGGAAGGTATCGACTATGATGAGACCTTTGCTCATGTTGCTAGGTTAGAAGCAATAAGACTCCTAATTACGTATTCTTCTTTCCATGGGTTCAAGCTGCAACAGATGGATGTCAAGACTGCCATCTTGAATGGAGTTCTTAAGGAGGAAGTCTACGTGGAGCAAACACCCGGCTTTGAGGACACCACTCAACCTGACCATGTCTACATTCTAGACAAAGCTCTGTATGGTCTCAAGAAAGCCCCGAGGGCCTGGTATGAAAGGCTCTCACAGTTCCTTCTGACACACGGATACGTTCGAGGAAAGGTCGATAAGACTCTGTTCCTTCTGAAGGAAGGGAAGCATATTCTGGTGGTCCAAGTCTATGTGGATGATATCATCTTTGGATCCACTGATGATAAACTGGTTCAGAAATTCTCTAAGCTGATGGTCAGTGAATTCGAGATGAGCATGGTTGGAGAACTCAAGTTCTTCCTAGGTCTGCAAGTCTCTCAGGGAGATGAGGGAACCAAAGTGCACCAACAGAAGTATCTCAGGGAGTGCGTCAAAAAGTTTGGTATGAATGATGCGAAACCCTTCACCACTCCCATATCTCCAAACAATCCAATGGGAAAAGACGAACATGAGCAAGGAATTGATCCATCTCTCTACTGAGGAATAATAGGTTCGCTTCTATATCTCACTGCCAGTAGGCCTGATATTATGTATAGTGTATGTCTTTGTGCTCGTTTTCAGGCCGATCCCAAAGAGACACATCTCAAAGCAGTGAAGAGGATCCTGAGATATTTGAAGGGAACAGATGATCTTTGTCTGTGGTATCCAAGGGGAGGAAGCCTTGATCTTGTCGGATAGACAGATGCTGACTTCGCAGGGAACAAAGTGGACAGAAAATCTACCTCTGGAATGGCTCAGTTCCTTGGGCCGTGTCTGGTTTCCTGGGGGTCAAAGAAGCAGAACTTCGTGGCTCTCTCCACTGCGGAAGCTGAATACATAGCCACTGCTGCTTGTTGCACTCAACTCCTATGGCTCAAACAACAACTCAACGACTACGGTATTCTTCTAAACTCCATTCTCATTCTCTGTGACAATACAAGTGCCATAAATATCTCCAAGAATCTGGTGCAACACTCACGTACCAAGCACATCGATATAAGACATCACTTCTTACGTGACTGTGTGGAGAAAGGGTTGGTGACAATGGACTTCTGTGGAACTAAGGATCAAATCGCCGACATCTTCACCAAGGCACTAAACAGGGAACCATTCGAACAGTTTCGTATGGAACTAGGTATGATCTCTCTAAACTGACTGTCTACATGTTGTGTTCCCTCGATGATTGGCTAATATTACATGGTAAAGTGTGAAGGATGAAACATCATGTCCCGGTCTGCATTTATTCTCTTGATCACTAGTTGAATGACCTGCCTAGACTCATGCTAATATTTCACTTATGTGCAACATTTCATGCATGCTCTCTATGCTATCTTGCTAATACATGAATCAGATTTCCTTTGGCCCAAAAGAGTCAACTTGATGCATTGATCCCTCATTATAAGCCCAAATGATTGTTGACTCTACAGCTTACCTTAGTCATCATGTTTGATGCTTCCTATGAGCCCCTCTAATCATTTACATCTGGGAGCCTCTCATTCATGATTACACATTATTAAAAAAATTCATATATGGTTTGTGTGATGCTATTTGCACCCTCTCTGGTAACATTACCCCTGTATCACATTCTTCTACTTTTTCGGAAAGTCGAGATTACGAATTATTGCCACTGTGGTCTGTGGATAGGGTTCGACAGGTATGTGTGTGATGCTGGCTTACAACTGCCTAAGGAAGGTTCGTGCTCGAAAGCTAATGTTACGCGTGAGAGGTAGTGGGCTCTGAATGAATCTCTGGTGAAAGAAGGCAAGCTGAAGTTTGTGATGTTCAAAAAAAAATGAACATCACAAGACACACAAAGAAGGGAAAAGACGACACTATAGATTCACTCCTCTACAAGTTAAGGCTATGGTGGTTGCTGACGCCAATAAGGAAGCAACAGCTCTGAGTGGGAACTAAAGATGAATTTCATTGCTAATCATACTTCTGCTCTAGCTGCTGGCCCCAGTGGTTCTTAATTCGTACTTCTCTGGCTAACCCACACCTCTTTTGTTCCCTAGCACATCTACTCCTCTCTTTTCGTACTTCCTTGTCTCTGATTCTTGTGTTTGCACTGACTGGCATGTTGATCATGAATGTTATCCTTGCATATCGTGTTGTCGTCTTAACATGCTGTCTGCGTTCGTGTGTCTCAATCTACTGCGATTGAGAATGATGTTCATCTGGTTGTTATCTTTCATCTCTAACTCTTCACTGTGTTTTTGATGATGCCAAAAGGGGGAAAATGACAGGTAGCTTTGGTTGAGGGGGAACAGCATATGGTTTCATATGTTGCTGTGTTGAGGGGGAACTATTATGGTCTTGTGTGGAGAACCTTTCCCCATACAACTGTCTTTATCTCGTATGTATATGCTTTATTGTCAAGGATGTTTGTCACCATCAAAAAGGGGGAATTTGTTGAATTCCTTAGGTTTTGATAGTGACAAACATTCAACTAATCTGGGTACTAAGTGTTTCAGGAACAAAGACAGTTGTCTCAGGGAACCATTGAAGCGAAGGATCGAAGAGGGGACAAAGCTCTGTTCATGTGCTTTGTTACCTCTGAAGGACCAACAACGTCGAACAAGATCGAAGCTGCGAATGGAAAGAAGAATCCAGCGTGCCATTTATGGAAACAAATCAAACGCAGAATCATGCACGCGGTCAAGGATGAATGACTTCGGCTCCAAGGATCAAGCCGATTTGAGAAGATATGGAGAGAGAAGCCCGATTGTGTTATCTTAGGAAAACCTTCCTAAGATAAGATAATTGGAGAGAGAGTACTCTATCTTATCCAAATATATTAATTTACGGAATCCTTCCTTCAAATTAATATAGACGGCTGGGATATTATTCCCTCTACAAAATCATATCTTCTTGTTGCCTTATTTGGATAAATCTTATCTTGTTACATTTAGGGTTTGCCGAGTTGTATTTAATAGAGGTGTGGATTCATTTCTATGTAACGACGACGACGGAAAATAGAGAGAATGAAAAGAAGAAAGAAAAGAAGTGAGGTGTGTGTAAGTCTTTGAGGGTTGAGTTTGATTCATCGTTGTAGAAGAGGTTTCGAGTCTAGCTGGTTGTTTAGATGTCGAAGTCCAGGATACAAGTGTAATCAAGCAAGAAATCAATAAGACAAGTACACGCTTCAAAATCCTCTCAAGCGAAAGCTTGAAGGTAGTGGTTTTTCCTTGAGAAGCTAGTTTTGCTAATCAGGGTTTCCACTATATATCGTGAGTTCGTTCGTTATCTTTCCTGTTATCCGCTGCAACTTCTGTGGGAACAAAGCTTTTGTTTCCTCAGACGTAACTCTAACGATCCAACAGGAAGCAATAGAGATAACCTAGGATCAATCAATCAAATGAATAGTGGATATTTGTTTGGCTAAGTGTTTTTCCCAAATTGATAAAAACCCTTTGCTTTTGTTTGTTTTGTTTACTTTGTTTACAACCAACCAACCAAAACCCCCCATTGTTACTATTGCATGCAATCTACATAAAGATAAACAACTCCTCTCTGTGGAATTCGACCCTTACTTGCCTATTCTACTGAGTTAGGTTTGTTAGGATTATTTTGATTAGGCGATACGACTTTAGCTCTTATCAAAAGGCATTGTGCAAGAATGCACTAAAGATTAGCCTAAAGGAATTGTGCAAGAACGCACCAATGATTCGCCTAAGGGCACTGTGCAAGAACGCACCAAAGATTAGACTCAGGGCATTGTGCAAGAATGCACCAAAGATTAGCCTAAGGGCACCGTGCAAGAACGCACCAAAGATTACCCTAAGGGCATCGTGCAAGAACGCACCAAAGACTAGCCTAAAGGCATTGTGCAAGAACACACTAAAGATTAGCCTAAAGGCATTGTGCAAGAACGCACCAATGAATAGCCTAAGGACACCTGAGCAAGAACGCACCAAAGATTAGCCTAAGGGCATTGTGCAAGAAAGATTAGCCTAAGGGCATCGTGCAAGAACGCACCAAAGATTAGCAAGTCGTACGAAGAAGAAACATTCTTCGCAAATTCTTTGACCACACGTTCGTGCGTTTTACAGCACGGGCTATGCGGTAGCTTTGACATGAAGGCAAGAAAAGTTCTCCAGAAAAGTCTCCGACCGCATGGCCATGCATTTCACCCTCGACATAAGGCAAGAAAAAATCTTCGGAAATGTGTCTGGCCGCATGGCCGTGCGTTTTACCGCACAGGTCGTGCGATAGCCTCGACAAAAATTACGCCAATTATTCTCGGGAAAACGGGTTGAGGATTCCGTACCCCATCAGGGCTGAGTTACATTCAACCTTTCAAGCCTCAACGAGCCATAAAACCCTAAGGGGCAAAATAAAAAGGTATATTATTTAATTGTAATAATTAAATAATTTCAGCATAATAAACAAATGATGTGATTATAGAAACCCAACAAGATTAATGGGCTCAGTTAATATGCTTACCATAATTAACAAGGTATTAACTGTTTCAAGAACCATAATATGCTATTATAATTCCCATTCTCTACGATATCTGCCTGCCTCCATTGAATCCCAAGAGGCTTGAACTGACTTGAGCATCAGAGGGATTTTAGGGGAGATTCAGCCCTTCTGTTGACGTGTTCTTTGATTGCAGCTCATCAAATTGAAGGAAGATCGTCAAATCGAGGTTGCAGTTAGGTTCATTTTGTGGAGATTAATCGTTTCTTTCCCAAATCTTCAAGTGGCACAAATTCTTGCTACCACAAGTCTCAAAATGTTGATATAAGTGTGGATGGATTGAACGAGCAAAATGCTAAATTTTCTTTATGCGTTTTAGCACCCCTTGCGAGAATTTCTGGCTCCGCTACTACATGTATGGTACCATGTAATTAATTAAGTGTGCAAGTGTCAAGTCTTTCCGAGTTACCGTAGCTAGTAAGGATGACATCGCGTGGCCTTGTGGTCACGACTTTAAAAATATCGATATGTCTTTCGTGCGTTGTAATGGCTTAGTAGTTCCTCTAGAAGAAAAAAAAAAAAGTGTGCAAGTATTGGCTGATCTTTTGTCCGGAGATGTTGTTGCATGCACATACATGCATTAATTAAGCCTGGATTACACTTTATTTTAGCTACATATTGATGAGGACAATGCAAAAAGAATTTCCCTTTCTAATATACATGTTTCCATGATGACTAAATTAATATCTTCTTATTTTACTTACTATTTGTACCATAATAGTACGTTGAAATATATTGAACGTATATATTACATCTAGCTTGTAAACTAGAAACTTGTGAATTTGAGAGATGTCGGTACAATTTAAACCTTATTGAATTTGCGTTCAGTTCAACTTAATGGAGCTGAAGTTAGATAAAGTTCACAAAGTAATGTAGAGGTGGTTGTTCAACAACAAGCTTGAGGAAATTGTACAAAGCCTAATGGAAGCTTAATTATGATCAACATTGATCGAGATGAATGTCCCTGTTTTTCCATTTTCTGCACTGAAAAATATTTTTATTTTTTTCTTCCACTCATAGATTCTCATGTTTTCTCTACGGCTTCACAGTATATTCTCCAACTCCCCCATCTAAAGTTTACCCTCAATTTCAAATTCATCAATGAATGTTACAACCTAGAATTTCATCAACAAATTTTGCAGAGATGTTCATGGTCGACCACAACAACACTCATCAGTGTCTGCGCCGATCGAAGTCTTAGCCGGTGATGAGGAAGCCGATGAGGAGGCAGTCGGAGAAGAAGAAAAGGTTGTATCTGGAGTATGTGCAGTATCGAGTTAGAGATGAGCTTTGAGATAGAGAACAAAATGGAGCCAAAGAGGAAGAATATATGGATTTGTATATGGTAATGATAGACATGAATGAAAGTAGTTTGCATTAGTTTTAATGTATGGAATTTTTTTTGTTGGAGATAGATGTGTGCTTCGTAATAAATAATAATATATTGATTGTTCTTACAATTTTCCCATACCCTTTTTCTTAATTTCAAAAAATTTATTTCATAAGATCATCTTCAATATAGCACACACTCAAGTAGCTTTTTGTAAAATTCAATTTCGAGAGCTTCAGCTGCTCGAATCGGCTCAATTCAACTCCAATTAATCAATCCAACTCTACCTCTAGTTAGTAACGCGGAATGCAACCTAAAATTCAGTTGAAAAAGTTAGGTTGGGATACATAATGCTACTAAGGTGATATTAATTGGCCGGTGAGATTAGGATTTGGTGTCTAAATTAGTGATGATTTGTTATGGGTCGAATAAATAGACTTAATAAGGAAATAATGTTCATTCATGGATTTTAAGAGCAATGCTAGAAAGTAAAACCTAAAAAAAACTTAGTAACTTACATGTAAGAGTTTCTGAATTAATCAGAAATATATCTTATTGTAGGATCAAAGATGTGTTAGAATAAAAGGAAATTGGGCCTTTGCAAGGTTCAGTTCCATATGTAGTGGAAATATAGACAGCTTAATAGGATAATAGACTAACGAATTCCCTACAGTAGAAATATTTGATAAACAACTAGTTATTTAGGAGAAAACCCACTACATTTCCCTTAGAAACGAATTTGAATAGGTCGATTTGTATTATTTGTGACCTATTTACACATCGAACAATTAAGACACCACACAGTAATGTTCCCAAACACTATTACGAACACCGTCCTAATTAACCAATGTAAACAACCACAAATTTCAAAGTAAATTTACTCAACCACGTGATCTTCAATAGACACTCTAAGGAAGAACACTTTCTTTCATTCTTCTCTTGATGCATTCTCAACTTGTCAAAATGCATAAAAGTAAACTAATATCGATTTAGCTATTTATAAGCATGGAAGTGTGTTAACGAAGCTATTAGTTTTAAGAATAAAATATGTTATTTAATTCTCAAACCGTAACAGATCCTTAACAGCAAATGTGTGCATATAAATAACCAAATAAGAAATTTAGAAGATAATGTTTGTTATCTTTTACAAGATATCAAACAAAAACTTTTACAACAAATCGTATCCTTTACACATGCGTCCATGCACAAAATAAGGTTGTTAACATCATGCCTTGCACGCCATTAGAAGATATCTTATGACATCATCATGTAGAAACCCTAGATGAAGACTGATTGATCTAGAAGGGAACTGACCCCAGAGGAAAGGAACTTTCCAACAAAAAATTTTCATTTCTGATGATGACAAAACCCTCGCAGCATGTACAATTATAATTAAACTTCAAATACGTTATGAACACATTACAAACTTTATGCATAAAAAAATCAAAACGCAAGATAGTTCCCCCTTAGCAAAAGCATAAAGTTCCAAAATCCCCCATTAGTCATATATCCTTGGTAAGCTTTCCAATCATCCTATTAGTCCCAGTCCCTAAATATTCCCCCCCACCCCTTTTAGCGCATCATCAAAAAGTTAGAAACAACATGCATAAGGAATTAATCAAGGTACACAAAGTAAGTGAAAATAAGTAATTACAATATATAAACAAAAGAAACATTGAAGTAGATATACATGCATAATTATTTGAGACAAGCATGAAATTATACCAACAAAACTATGGAACAAGACATGCAATCAAGAAAGGGAATTAACTGGAAGGGTATAGGAAGAGTCCTAAAAGAAGGGAAGCAAAGTTTCGTGTCCAAAGAAATCACAATAGACTTCACCTTCTTAGCAACAATGATCAATTCCAACCACTCTTCAAAGGAAATATTCATTTATTTTTCCTGTATGGGAATGATGCTTCACATTAGTAAAGCTTTTTGACTTCTTATGTTCCTAAAGATAACATGTGGGACCCTTTATCTGCTTATTTTTTTCTTTCTTTCGTATCGTCACTTTGACAAATGCATCAAACATTGTTTCCTTTCCTTTCCAGTTCCAATCCTTTGACCAAGTTGCATCAATGCCATGCATCAACCGAATAATCAATTACCATAGTTACGTGAACACAAAGCTAAGGTTGGGTTTGGATACATTTATGTATATGACAAGCAGAATGCACTCAAGAATGTGTATCCAAACAACAAGAACATGGAAGGAAGTTTTTGACATCACAATAAATAAACTCCGTTGTGGACAAATCAAGAAATAAGGATCATCCATGGAAGGAAGTTTTTGACATCACAATAAATAAACCCCGTTGTGGACAAATCAAAAAATAAGGATCATAGGGCAATTAAAGCGACCATGCTTAGGAAAGGGATATAGTCAATTATCATTTCGACTTACAATGAGGGTTCAAAAAGATCAAATTGACTTTCTTAAGCTAGAAATAAGTGTTTGACATAAATCAATGCAAATCAAAATAACATGTAAGTACATCAGAAACCATGAATTACAATCTCAATAAAGTAATGCCTCAACTAGAATCAAGCATCGAGTTAAACCCACAAATATAGTTCCAGAGCAAAATAGTAACGACAAGACTAGCGAAATGAAGGAATTCTATAGGAAACTATGGCTTCTAGTTTAGGGAAATCATGTCAAAGAGAAGTCTAAAGGATTCAAAAGGTCCTCTACGCAATGCCTTAGTGAAATAATAAGCCCTTTGACCCCTTTCTACACAGAAATTCCATAAGAATAAATCCATTTTCAGTGTTGTCCCAAAGTAAATGATACTCAATGTCAATATGCTCAGTTCTAACATGAGGAACTTGATTCTTAAAAATGTGAATGACACTAGTAGTATCAAACATGATAATAATAGTGTTAAAATAACGTATCGTAATCATCCAGTTGTTGCTTCAACCATAGGATCGAAGATGTGTTAGAATAAAAGGGAATTGTGTCTTTGCACGGTTAAGTTCCCAATGCAGTAGAAATATACACAACTTAACAAGATAATAGACTGATGAGTTCCTTACACTGAAAACCTTTGATAACCAACCAGTTATCTAGGAGAAAACCCACTATCTTTCCCTTGGAAAGGATTTTGAATAGGTCTACTTGTATTGTTTATGATCCCTTTACACATAGAACTATTAAGATATCACACATTAATGTTCCCAACCACTCCTAAGAACACCATCCTAATCAACCAATATAATTGTGTAAACAGCCACGAATCTCAAAGTAAACTTATTAAACCACGTGATCTTCAATATACACTCTTATGAACAACGTTTCTTTCATTTTCTCTTGATGCACTCTTGACTCGTCAAAATGCATAAACAGAAAAGTGATATCGATTTGGTTATGTATAAGCATAAATGTGTGTTAATGTAGCTTTTAGTTTTTAGAATAAAATCTATGATTTAGCTCTTAAAACATAACAGATCATTAACAACAAATTCGTTCATATAAACAACCAAATAAGAAATTCAGAGGATACTATTTGTTATCTTTTACAAGATATCAAGCAAAATCTTTTACAACAAATCTTGTCCATTAGATATGCGTCCAAGTACAAGATAAGGTTGTTATCAGGTTGGCTTGCACGCCATTAATATTAGAAGATATATTACGGTGTCGTCATGTAGAAACCTTAGATGAAGACCGATCGATCTAAATTGGCCTTATTCTGCAACACGATTCCTCTGCTAATTCCTTACAGCAGATAATTGTAACTTTATTGGGTCTTTTTTCAATGTCTGGTTTTCTTTGAACATTCATAACATGAAAAGCTAAACTCAAGCAAATATTACGCAACTTGAGGATGTCATGATAAAAACAAACAAAATTGATGAAGGGAACTGAACTCGAAGGTAAGGAACTTTCCAACACTTATAATAAAAAAACATATATTGTATTTTAGAAACTCATTGCTCTTCATTATCTTGAATTCTAACCTTTTTTCTCTCTCATTAAAACAAATGTACGTCTTCAGAAACTTGGTTCACAAAGCTTAAGTTAAACCTTCCATATTACAAGAGAATGAGTCTCTTGCTAATTCAATTGGCCATATATATATATATTGGTAAGTATGTAAAACATATAAGGAGGGGGTGGTTCGGGTGAGAACCATTATTAAGGAGAGAACTGAGAACGCACATGAGGCGTTTTCACGCGCGTACACCTATGTTGCCAATGAACACAAATGTTCACCACATTGTTTTCGTAAATGTTCATCACGATATATAAGCGATGTTTATCACTTTACAAGTAAAAAAATACATAATTTGATAGTGTTTCTATGCTTGTGTTTGTGTTTTCTAAACTCTCAAATTTTATAAAAATGACCATTTTGATGTTCATTGCATGTTTATATGACACAATTTGATAATCTTTGATAGGAGATCAAGTCTAAAGTAAGTAAAAAGGTATGTTTTTTCTTGAATGCGTTTTGCGATGCACATATAGAATACAATGAACCACATATATGCCTAAACAAATGATGTGCATATAAGCATAAAAGTATCAAACGAACATATAGGTGTAAGTGTGATGAACATATGGGGTAAATGTAATGAACATGCATGCATAAAATGTAATGAACATCTAGACATAGAGGTGATGAATATCTGGGCATAGAAGTGGTGAACATATATGCATAGAAGTAATGAACATCTAAGACATGTTAACAACAAAAAGTGATGAACATGCATGCATAAAAAAATTATTACAAAAGTGGTGAACATTTGGGCATGAAAGTGGTGAACATTAAAGGACAAAAGTGATGAACATCAAATACATGTTAACGCGAAAAGTGATGAACGCATATGAGAAAAGTGATGAACATGTATGCATAAACAATATGAACATCTAGATACAAAAGCGGTGAACATTTGAGCATGAAAGTGGTGAACATCTAATTAAGGACAAAAGTGATGAACTTCTAAATATGTTCAACGAAAAGTGATGGACGTATAAGAGAAAAGAAATGAACATAAAAAAGTGGTACACATTTGGGCATGAAAGTGGTGAACATCTAAGGACAAAAGTGTTGAACATCAAAATATGTTCACAACAAAAAGTGATTAACGTATAAGACAAAAGCAATGAACATGCATGTATAAAAAATTGATGAACATCTAGGTACAGAAGTGGAGAACATCTAACATAAAAGTGATGAACATCTAAGGACAAATGTGATGAAAATCGAAAATATGTTCATAGCGAGGTGCGCGTGGATATTTTTTCCCAAAAAAACACGTATAATACGACAAAAAATCAGTCGTGCCGTTTTTTGTCCTTTTAATGAAATTAAGTCTTATATGAATCTTTTATTTCTCAGATTTGGACGGCTCAAAATTATTTTCGTTTCTCTCCTAGATAATGGTTCTTGTATGATTAATTCCATATATAAGTATATATATATTGGAATTGGTTCCTATACGAACGCTTTATAAGGCGTGAATGTGTGGACAAGTCCGGGCTGTCAGATTTTAGTAAATCAACTCTCCATATATGTCTTTCATTAAAAGAGTCGTATAATCCGCGTTTTTTCTTAATAAAATTCGTTGGCATATATGCTTAAAAACTTTGTGCACCGGAGTTATAATAAAATATGCACTAGAGTTTTTTGAGTCCTTACTTGGGAACATAAACGAGTTTTTTCAGTTCTTATGTACATCAAAGAATTATGTGTACTTTATAGCATTATTCGTATATGTACGACACATTTTCTAGTGTTTGTGCATCATATTTTCCTATGTGTGTGCATCGTATCCCACGTGTTTGTGCATTACATTTTCATGTATTTGTTAATCACAATATTCTAAGTATGTAATTTTGTTGTAATATAAAGTGTGCATGACATTCTAATGTATGTTTTTTTTTTGCATAACAGTTATATTACTATGCGCACCACATTTCATGCATTTGTGCATCAAAGACTTATTTATTTGTACGCGTAGCATTATAAGTAAATGTGCATCACATTTGATGTATTTTGTGCATCACATTTGATTTGTTTTGTGCATCACACTCCACATGTTTATGCATTATATTTTTCATGTTTTGTACCTCACAATATTTTAATTATGTGCTTTTGTTTTGATATAAATTGTTCATGGCATTTTAATGTGTTTGTTTATTATTATGTGCATCACATTTCATGTGTTTGTGTAACACGTTTTTCTATGTTTGTACATTTTATTTACATGTTTTTTTGTGCATAACAGCTATGTTATTATGTGCACTAAATTTCATGTGTTTGTTCACCACAAATCATGTGTTTGTGCACAACATTTTTCTATGTTTGTGCACATCACATTTCCATATGTTTGTTCATAGCATTTACATTATTATGTGCACCACATTTGATGTGTTTGTGCATCGCATTTTTCTATGTTTGTGCATCATATTTCCATGTTTTTATCCATAACATTTATTGTAACACCCGCCACTGTGGAGCTCCTGACCTACAGGCCCAGCCATTCCCAACAGCGCGCTGTTGGGAATGGTTGGGCCTGTAGGTCAGGAGCTCCACAGTGGCGGGTGTTACATAAAAGTACACTTTTATGTGAGTGCTCAAGCCACGGGCCTAGCCCAACATGAGACACTCCATGAGCCGCAGCCCATGTACCCCAACCCATCTCTAGTGGCCTACACCAAATTAATGGTGGCCAGTTCCATCAGGTTGTTGGGAGCGCTCGAACACGAGACCTCTCCCCTTTATCCACTCCCCACAAGGAGTGAATACCAATTGCGCTACACCTAGTAACTCGGTTCGAGTCCATCAATAGAAATTACCAAGTTGATCTATTCTAAGTTGATTTTATTACAATAATTATATCAAAATGATACTAAAGTGATAAAATCCTTGGAATTTGATCGGTAAACAGATGGTGAACACGAGGAACACTATCCATACTGGTGATGGGCCAAGCAATGACCCCAGACTAAATCCGAGGAATGTTGCAGACCCATCAGAAGAGCGTGAGTCTGTCTTCCATAATAATCCTGGAGGCAACGACCCAGCTAGGGACAACGCTCCAAGGATATTTGATAAAGCAGCTGTTGTAGAAATTCGGGGAATCGTCATGCAAGCGATTGCCGACGCGTTACGCCCGAATGTGCATCAGGCACAAGGAGTGCCAGTACCTCCAGAAGTTCCGAGGTTTGAGGAACAAGGGAACCATGTGCTACATGGAGGTGTGATCAGGGATAGAGGAGAGTATGGCCGAGCGCTGAAGGCCATTAACTCTATGAGACATGACAGCTTCGATGGAAAAGGAGAGCCAGTCAAGGTGGCTCATTGGTTTTCCCACATGGAGCGGCTATTCCGTAATGTTGAGTGCACTGAAGCTGAGAAGGTGCATATAGCCTCTCTACAGTTAAAGGAAGAAGCCAGTGAATGGTGGGAGAGTACCGGCTTAGCTGATAGCCCGGTTTTGACCTGGTCTATGTTTAAGACCAAGATGACTGATCGTTTCTTCTCTCGTGCTATGAGGGAGGAGAAACACAAGGAGTTTCTGTATCCGCAAACGGATGGATTGAAGGTTACCGAGCTTGCAACCAAATTCAATCATCTAATGCAGTACGCTGGACCTGAGATATCCAGTGAGGCACAAAAGATCTGGTATTTCCACGAATGGATGAGTCCAGACATCAAGCCGATGATGGTGCACCACACATGCTCTACTCTGGAGCAGTATGTGGATACAGCCTACAAGATGGAGGTGACTCTGGAGGAGTCGACCAAGAAGCGTAACAGCCAGAGGCAAGTGCGGTACCAGCCTCAGGCAAGTGGGTTCAAACGCCCCGCGCCACCATCAGATTTTGCCAGATCTGGCCGAGCAAGAACGAATAAGACTCATGATGAGTCTACGCAACGTTCTGGCCAAGGCAATAATCTGATTCAGTGCTACAACTGCGGTACGCATGGGCACAAGAGCAATGAATGTCTGAAGGACAAAAAGACATGCTTTGACTGCAGAAAGGAGGGTCATATGCAGGCGTTCTGTCAGCGGAGGAATGTGAAAGGAGCTGAGTCACGGCAAGGGTCTGTTAATCAGAACAACCGACCCAAGTTCAGTCCGGTGGAAGCTCCTAGCCCTTCAATGCAGACGAATGCGCAGAACAAAGGGAAAGCCACGATGGCTTCAGGAAGCCAAGGTCAACGCCTATACGTGATACGTGAGGTGGATGGACCCGATGCTCCATTTGCTTAAAGTATTTTTGTACTACTTTTGTTAATGTGCTGTTGATGTGGGTGCTACCCAGACTTTCATTTTGGATGGTTGTAAGTTAAGTGGTGTGTGCAACGAGGTTGTGAACCTTTTGTTGTAACTCTTCTTATATATGAACCTTTGGTTTATACCAAGTTATGTTTCGTTGCTTGTTGATGGGGTAAGGTCTAGTGTTCGAGACTCACCAACAACCTCTGAGGAGATGGCCGCCTATTAATTAGGTGGAGCTACCAAGGATGGGTTGAGATGTATGAACAGCGGCTCATAACAACAGAGAACGCTGGTAATGGCTGGGCCTGGACTCGGAGCCACTAGTAAGTCGTCTGTGAACCATGTAGTGGGCTAGTCCAAGATGGTGACCATTTAATGGGAACCAATCGTCTGTCGGATTGTCAATTACCATCAAGGGTAAGAAATTCAAAGCGATTTGACCTAAATAACCATGGTCCATACGATAATTATTCTCGGTATGGATTGACGGAAGCGTCACAAGGCAGTGATCGACTTCAGTTTTTGATATTTTTGTGGTTAGAGGATTTCTGGGTGTCTTTCTAGAAGATATTCTTGGATACCCTGAATCGTGTCGTGGAGTTTGCAATTGATCTCGAGCCGTGTACCACGCCGATCTCTGAGGCACCGTACCGGATGGCTCCTATTGAGACGCAAGAATTGAAGAAGCAACTCAAGGATCTTCTTGACAAAAGTTATATAAAGCTGAGTGCATCACCTTGATTAGGAGTGCCCTAGTTTTATGTGTCAAAGAGAAAGATGGACCGTTTCGACTTTATTGTGACTTTCGAGAGTTGAATAAAGTCACGATCAAGAGCAAGTATTTGTTGCCAAGGAGTGATGATATGTTGGATCAACTACAGGGAGCAAAAGCTTTCTCCAAGATCGACCTGAGATCTGGTTTTCATCAGCTCAGGATTCGTGAGGATGATATTCCGAGGATTGCGTTTCGGACAAGAGATGGTTACTACAAGTTTGTAGTCATGCCATCTGGGCTTACGAATGCTCTAGGAGTTTTCATGAACCTAGTGCATCGATGTTTTAGACCAGTACTTGAATAAGTTCATAGTGGTCTTCATCAATGGCATTTTGATTTTTCCCGAGCAAGGAAGCTCACAGGGAACGTTTGCGGATTGCTTTATCGGTCCTTAGACCAAGTCGTTGTACGCAAAGTGGGCTAAGTGTGATTGTTGGATCTAGAAGTGGCTTTCTTAGGCCATGTGATCAATAAGAATGAGGTTATGGTTATTCCCCAGAAGAGTGAATCAGTAGTTGTTTGGAAGCGGCCTCAGGGTGTGAGCGAGGTGCACAGTTTCCCAGAGCTTACAGGACATTATAGACGGTTCATGAAAGGATTTTTCTAAGATCTCTCCATCTATGACCAGTCTGTCCACAAGGTCAACCAGAAGTTGTCTGGGATGACAAGTGCAAGACCAGTTTTCAAGAAGTTTAAACAGTGTCTGACTTTTGTACCAGTTTTGGCGTTGTCAGAAAGAATGATGGCTATATGGTCTATAGTTAATGCTTCGAGAAATGGGTTGGGATATGTCTTTGATGCAGAAAGGCAAGGATATTGCATACGCATCTAGACAATTGAAAACCTATGAAGCAAACTAACCAACACATGACCTAGAACTAGCAGCAATAGTGTTTGCATTGGAAACTGAGGTTACTTGGGTAACCCAGAGGTCAGCAGAAGTTTCCACCAGGAGATTGTCCGTTACATGGCATTCCTAAGACCATTGTATCGGATCGAGATGGCCGATTTATGTCAAGTTTATAGCAAGAACTTCACAAGGCCATGGGAACTGAATTGAGATTCAGCAGCGTTTCATCCTCAGACAGATGGTCAGTCTGAAAGACCATCTAGACCCTGGAGGATATGCTAAGAAGTATATGTACTCGATCATCCGACTAGCTGGGAAGACAGCCTAAGTCTGATTGAGCTCACGTACGATAATAGCTGGCATGCTACAATCAAGATGGCTCCGTTTGAAGCTTTGTATGGTCACAGATGTAGATCTCAGATTTGTTGGGTTGAGTACGCCGACAAGATTCTACTTGGACCAGAGTTGGTCGAAAGGACAACTTCGAACATTGCTCTGAGTAGACAGAGGTTGTTGACCGCTCAGAGTCGACAAAAGTTTTACGCAGATCAGAAGTGTTAAAATGTTGAGTTCGAGGTTGGTGTCAAGGTACTTGTCACAGTATCGCCACCCAAGGATGTTTTCAGGTTTGGTAAGCGTGGGAAGCTTAACCCTCGCTACATGGGACCATTCAAAATTCTGGATAGAGTAAGATCTCTAAAGTACCGTTTGGCATTGTCGCCATCGGCATACCCAGTGTATAATGTGTTCCACGTATCATTGCTAAGGATATTCGTGCCAAGATGAGTCTCGTAGGCTGAGCTATAAGGACGTCGAGATTCAGGCAAATGGTACTTGAGAGGAGATGCCAGTGTGCATTCTCGAACGTCGTGTGAAGCGACTGTGCAACGAGATCGTACTATTGGTACGAGTTATGTGGTCCAGGTCTAGGACTGAGGAAGTTACTTGGGAAACCGAGGCAGAGATGCTCAGATACTTTCCCGAGTTGTTTTTTTCGGCCAAGTTTCGGGGTCGAAACTTCTTTTAAGGGGGATGTGATGTGATACCCCGTAATTTTGTAAGGTTATTTTGGGAATTATGGAATTTTCCCGAGTACCCGTTGTGTACGTCGGATTTAATTCAGGTAGCTTGAGACATTCTGTAATGTGCTCTGTATCTGTAATATTTTTCTCAGTGAAATAATATACAGACAAGGTGCCTTAGATTTTAATTGTCGTTCGCGTACGATAATTTTTATCCCGGTTTAACGTCTAGCTCGTTCAAAGCTGAATGGGCGGGAAAAGGGAGAAACGGCGACCGCCGTTCAGAAACGGCGACCGCCGTGGTTGGGCCCAAGAGGTCAACGTGTCAGCTTCTAGCTGGCCGCGACAGGCCTAGCGACGGCGACCGCCGCATTTACGGCGACCGCCGTGTGCCCGCCGCAGGCAAAAATACGGCGACCGCCGTGATTGTCCAATTGGCATTGCCCGCCGGTCGCCGGCGTCGTTCGAGGCACGCCGTTGCGTCGTTTGCCGCGTCTTAGGGTTTGCTGGGTACTCCTTGGGGTTTGCCTATAAATAGACGAGCTTGGGCATGGGTTTTGGGTCATCTACAACCCCGAATCGCTGCCAAAACTCTCCCTCAAAGTGAGTTGTGTTTTCGTCGGTTTTCTTGTGCTCGCCGGAGGTGTCATGGTGTGTTTCCAGAGTGCCTTGGTGAAGCTTTTGGTTAGCCTTGGAGGTTAGAAGCCAAATCAAGTCGAAGGAGGCCTAACCACTCGTGTTTTGGGGTGAGTTTTATCTCGTTTCAGTCGGCCGTGTTCTTCACGGCGACCGCCGTGTCCTTCACGGCGACCGCCGTGTTCTTCACGGCGACCACCACCAGAGCCCAGAACGCCTTCGTGGCTTTGGCTTGGTTGGTTGTCGTCGTGGCGTCTTTCCTTTCGTATTCTTTCGCCGTGTTTAGATTCGTACTGTTTATGTCGGATCTAACTTAGGGTTCCTTTTATGGGTCGACTCGAAGGTTGTTGTGCTGTCGGAACTATACTGTGTCGAGCCCGGAATCCAGTGACGTCTTTAGACTATTCTGCGGATTAAGGCAAGTGGCGGTTCGCTCTTGCTCATTCGTTCCATATTTACATTAATTATCAGTAGTTTATCTGAGTAATTAATTTGGAATGAATATTCTGTTTGTCTGGAAACGGTTTTGTTAAACTGTTTTGAAAATCATATAATAGGTTGTATATCTGTTAGAACAACGCTATTATCTGTGATCGCCTTTCGGGCCTTTATGTGGATTTATCCAGTAACTGTTGTTGTGCTATACTGTTTAGTTAGCACTAGTGGCTAGGAACGCTATGTACCTTGAGGGGGTTTAGCTGTTTCTTTATAACTGGTACTTGGTGGTTCACCCCAGTACTTTCTCTTTGGTCATGACCATACCCTTTCACAGGGTAGGCGCACTTCGCTAGTGCCAAATCTTCCAGGGTTCATCCCTTCGATATCTCTTGTGAGGAGATCTGATATCTCTTGTGAGGAGATCTGATATCTCTTGTGAGGAGATCTGATATCTCTTGTGAGGAGATCCGATATCCCTTGTGTGGAGATGTAAAAGCTTATAACGTAATGCTCGTTTTGGAATTAAATAAGATAAGTGCCCGAGTGCACATGATTAATATACCTTGGGCGAGTAGTGCAGCTAAGCTTTAGTGCAGCTAGGAAAGCTCGTCTTGACTTTTGATCAGAGTACGTTCTCTTTCCAATCTGGATTCGTGGTAAGCGATGAGGTTGGTCGTGAACCGAAACATCTTAGTCAGTTTTTAAATCGTTATGTGGTTCTGTAAGATCTAGACTTGAATGTAGTACATTCTCTTTCCAATCTGGATTCGCTGTAGGCGATGAGGTTGGTCGTAAACCGAAGCATCTCAGTCAACTTTTAAATCATCGTTGTATGATCCTGTAATCATTCCAGATTTGTCATATTTCCTTAAAGACTCAATCTCTTGGAGTCTCTTTTCGAGTCGATTTATGTGAAGATGAAGTCTTCCAGAATCTTCTCTCATGCATACCTCTTGTTGTTATTCCGTGAAAGTGTCGGGTTATGTATCGTCCCTTCGGTTATTATTCGAGGGACAATGATAGTAAACGGTTACGATCACTCGAACCATTCTGCTTTTTACCCTTGCTAATCTATTCAAGTAGACTAACCCACGAACATTGTTCTCCGCGTGTGGGCTGGTGTCATCCGTTCGATTCGGCACATCAGATAGAGTGAAGATTTGAGGAGACTAGATTGACTATGAAGACGACGGTTGTTTTTGGATGTTTTAATAATTGCTTTTAATCAGGTTGAGATCCTTAGGCAGGTGATCATCACGATCACAACCCCGTTTGTAAAATCTTTTATTTGTCTTCCGCTGTACTTTGTTTGAACTCTGTGTTTGGCCTATTCGGGATTGGGTTATAATCCCGTAACTCTTGTTTCCTCGACAATGTTACGTTTTGGAATTTATTGCTTGATCTTTGTGTATCTATTGCATTTCATAAATTGTATTTATTTGGTAAAGCCTTGGGTGATCTCGGTAAGGAACACTGGGGTCACTGGCGGTAATACCTTTCCAAAAGGGTTAAGTTTTGGGGGTGTTACATTTATGTTATTATGTGCACCACATTTGATATGTTTGTGCACCCCATTTAATATGTTTGTGTACCACATTTCATTTGTTTGTGCATAACATTCAAGTTATTATGTGCATCACATTTATGTTATTATGTGCACCACATTTCATTTGTTTGTGCACCACATATTCTTATATACTAGGTGCAAATTTTAAAATTACAATGAAACGTGTGTTTTTGACTTTCATTTGTATAGGAAAATACTATACTAAATGAAACATATGCTAATCACATGATCATTCTAATGAAAATGCAATTTCAACCCATACATATTCATGAAAATGCATAATCCTACACACACCAATACACATACTTTATATAAAAAACTAATGCACGGTTCAATATAATTTAGGTGCACATTTCAATATACTTTGGTGCACATTTTGCTACAACATGGTTCACAAAAGTTTAAGCACATCCAACGAAATTTAACCGCGAATTATACGATAGAATTTAGTGGTGCCATAATTTTGTCTTTTTAATGAAAAATCGATCTAAATTGTTTTTTTTTTTTCGAATCTGAATGGTTGGGATTTGTGTGCATGTTTGCACCTTAACCTCCTTTCACACCCGATCTAACCCGTGTATATATGTCACGTATATTCCTAGGTAAGATGCAGAGTAATTAAGTTAAAGTATATATTACTAGTAAATTTGCAATAGAAGCTAGGTAGTGGAGTAAAGTATAAAGGAGATTAGTACTAAGAAGAAAGAAGGTACGCACGTACGTATGGGTGACGCAATGACGTAGGCGGCCCCCTCGTGAGAAATTATATTAACACTAGTCAAACGTACCTCACCCGCTCCTTAGTATTAGAGATAGATAGGTACGTAGTATATATAAACACCAAATGCCCTTATTACTTATCCTTGTTTAATTCCTAATCGATCTCATCTCTCCTCCAACGTAACTCTCTCAATATCTAAGCTAATTAAGTAGAGCTAGCTAGTATGGAAGTGATGGGGATGAGATGTGATGAGGCGGCGGCCTTATCATCACCACTCCTCATCCCGCGCTCTTGCTCTCCTTGTGCAACTCCGCCCCCGACAGAAGCTTCTCCTGAGACGGTGGTGGTGGCCAGCCCGTGTGCGGCGTGCAAGATTCTTAGGAGGCGGTGCAGCGCAGAGAAATGCGTGCTGGCGCCTTACTTCCCTCCCACTGACCCTCTCAAGTTCGCCACTGCCCACAAGGTCTTTGGCGCAAGCAACATTATCAAGCTTCTCCAGGTACGTACACATATTACAATAGATGCATCACTCACTCAATTAATTTCTGGGTACCTCATGTTTTTTTCTGACAGTAAATCTACATGTTATTTTGTGTGATTCCTACTGCATCGATCATCCCATTCGTCTAATCCGTTAAATTAGTTAGTGAACTCAATACATAAACTTCCTATATATTATTGGCAGGAATGTTTTTTATTGATTTAATTTGTGCATATATATAGTGGGGGAGAAAATGGGGGTGGGTGTTGCCGTACACCACATGCACCCTTTTCTAATTTCCAAATGCAAGTTAGTACTATTATATTTATTACATCTACAATTTCACACCTGATTTCCACACTCTCTTTCGAAAAACAACGGAATTATTCACTTTTTCTTTATTTGACTTTATTGGCTGCTACGTATACCAAAAGAAAAAATTGGTCTAGTGAATATCGAAACTAGCTAGACTCCTTAAACGCTATAACTGGACGTTTAGAACTCAAGTCCTTGGTTCAAGACAAACCAAACAAAATCTTAATTAATACTCCGTAGTAGTAAGTAGTAACTAATTATACCAAAATACATACATGTGCAGGAGCTACCGGAGAGGCAAAGAGCGGACGCAGTGAGTAGCATGGTGTACGAAGCCAACGCAAGGCTGAGGGACCCGGTTTACGGGTCGGCGGGAGCCATCTGTCAGCTGCAGAAGCAGCTGAGTCAGCTTCAAGCTGAGCTGGCAAAAGCCCAAGCCGAGCTTCTCAACATGAAATGCCAGCAAAGCAACCTCCTCGCCATGCTTTGCATCAACCCTACAACTACTACCAGGAACTCGGAGCTCGATAATCTTCCCATGGGGTCGTTGTCGTCGTCGCCAGGAGGTCAAGATTACTCGGAGCTCGATAGCCCGATGTCGGATCCCGATGGGTTCTTGAACTTTTACCCGGATACTTCTGACTGCACCCTCATCACCTGGGACATGCCCTGATCGAATGGAACAAATTAAAAGTTAACAATATAATTAAGTTTTGCCTTACAGTTAATTATAATTAATCATTCATAGCTATAGCTCTCTCACAACGAGGTTGGGAGTTATGATAATCAATACGTTATCCGACCAGTATAGTTTACAGATCGATATATCCCATCCCAAATGTTACAGAATAATTAAGCTGATATATATATATATATATATATATATATAGTGTACGTTGTCGTGAGTATGATCGAATTAGGTTAATTATATTGATCGATCTTTTTCATTACAAGGTTAATATTCATCGCAAGATGTAACCCAAAGTATATGTATAAGATATGGAAGACTCATTTTCCAATTGTATTAGATGTCATTGATGCGTGAGATATTGGACTCCCGTTACACAATTTGTTTCTCTATATAATCCGTGTAAATTTTCGATTTAAATAATACTCCGTAAATAAGATTAAATTATATTATATGTGAGAGTGATAATTTAATTTCATAAGATAAATTAATTCCAAATCTTTATTAGGGATATTAAATATCCTGAAAATAAAAAAGATAAATTATCTTTTCAAAAAAGGAAAAGGAAAAATGATTAATTATTTAATCATAACAAGTTTCTCTCTCCCTATTCAACTTTTTATAGGCTTTTTTCTCTTTGGTTGCTTCCATAGAATTTTGAGAATATTTTGCCTCACTTGAGCGTCGGAGGGTCTTTCGGAGGAGAAAATTTTATCCTTTGACCTTTCTCTATGTTTGCAGGCTACGGAAAAGATGATTGAAGAGTATCGGAGATCGCCAAAATTGCGAATTCTCGTCGTCGTCATCAATATTTATTATGGTATAAATTCATGCTACCACAATATAATTGGAATGGAGAAAAGGATAAGGGTCCACTTTTGAAAATAGTTGGGGGTAGTAGTATCGGTGGAATTAATTAACAGATGTTGGGAGGGGAATAAGGAAACAAAGTAGATATGTCATTGTAATGAAGATGTGCCACTAAAAAAAGTTGTGTTTTCCTGGTGTATTTTTTGTATTTGTATTTTTGGTGACCTAATTTTATCAACAAAACTCTGTTTACATTGAGATTTCTTGTCAAACTAGATTATCTGTTACTTTAATTTCCAAGCTCGATCTAGTAGTGTTATGCCGGCCTATAGCAGAGAAGTTTATTTGGTTCAATTGAGCAAACTATGAAGCCAAAGTCATGAGAATTGTAACTTGCAGACAAAAACAATAAAGTTAGTTTTGAATATATAATGCTGAATTGGACAATGCATGATACACGTACAACACAAGTTGGGGTCCTCAATGCATCAATATATAGTATCACATATATACTCACTGGCGGAGCCAGCTCGTGCCCAGTGGGGGCTAGGATTTTTTATTTTATTTTTAAAATATGTATTTATAAATTTTTGTGTAATTAATAATTTTTAATTAAGGATTATTATGTATAATTTTAAAAAAATACTAAAAGAACACAATTTTATCTGAATTTGTACATAAATTTTTTAATAAAAAATACACTATCTCCTCTATATCTAATCTTATTTGTACTAAAATTTTCGAATTTAGATTTATGAGTTTGAGAATTTAATTTTTTTATACAAATCTGTTAAAATTACGTAGAGATATTAGTAATTAATGATGAAATTTGTTTAAATTGTGTAATTTTTGGATAAATTTTGAGCAAAATTTCACTTGGGTTCGAATATTGGATTTGTTGTTTGAAACTGGAATTATTTGTGTAAGTTAGACGGTAAACTTAGTGTACACAACAACTTTTTAGCCACAAGCTAAAATTTTCCATTTATAAAAAAAATAGAAAATTGATGGAATTTTTTATTTGTATTATCCAAATTCAATGTCATATTGATTTTTTTCGTACGAGTTGGGCGGGGTAATGATTTTTTTCTAATATCTGTTAATTGGATTTTGCATCTAATTCAATAATATCGGTTGAATTTATTTAATGATATTTAGTGAGAGTTTACAGTTTATTTTTTAAAATTTTAGCCCCCACTGAACTTAAATCCTGCTTTTGCCCCTGTATATACTGTACACTTAACTTTATAAATAGAGGTCTGTAACTAAAAATTTTTTATTGCAACAAACAAAATTAACATGTTCTTAAATATTGTTTTTCATGCACTCACAGACGACTTAATGAGATTGGGGAATTGGAAGTATATGCACGGTGAAGGGTATATAAGGTATATGGACATGTACATACATTATATGAGAATTTAATTACAAGATGAGGTCATCAAGGGAGAATTATGAGTTTTTTTTCATTTGGAAAAACAATAATAATATTAGTTTTTTCCTGAAAATTCAGAATTTTATTTGATAGGAATTTTTATTTTTCAAAATTAGTCTTTTAAAGTAGAAATTAACTTAATCTTAAACTCAAAATACTTTTCTTCTACAAAATACTAATTTTACTTTTATTTTAACAAGAGAAACTGTCAAGTTTAGAAAGACAATGGGTTATGGGTCATAACGCGAGAGCGTGTGAGTATATATGTGTACATGGACGCATATAGACATAGTACATAAGTCTAATGAAATTTCATTTTAAAATTAATTGATAATAAAATGAGTATTTACTAAGTTTATATGCTAGATAAGTTATGTCTAAACTTTAAATATAAAATGAATTATGTATGTTATGTATTATACTCTTAACATAAACCCAAGAACTTTCTATTGTGGATGAACTGAATGCTAGTCAATTTAGTACTAAAGACGACTTAATTAGCGGATGACTATGTTAATACATTGCGAGTTTGTTTATATCTTGATTTGCAATTGATTAACACCATCATTTTGACAGGGCAAAAGTAACTTTTGACTGAAGGACCAAATAGCCAAAAAGCATTACCAAATTTTGGAAATATTAAATCAAATCAACAATTCAAAGGCTCACTTACATTTTCCAGCATAACTATTTTCTTAGTCCGGTCGGTTCGATTTACATACATTTTTCGTAGCCCCGTTTAAGAGAAGACTCTTCCAATACCAACTTCTTCGTAGTTCGTACATCAAAGATCTACTGTTACTTTTTCACTAGAAAAATTGAGTATTAATTTCTACATTTGCTCATTAATTCTCTAGCTTCTTTGTCGTTTGGACAGTAAGTAGTACTCCCTCGGTATTAAAATACTTGTTTTTTTGAACAATTACACATATATTAAGTAGAGTATAAAATATATAAATATGTCATTATTTATTATTTTATTTTGTTACTTTTTCAATACAATTAATAATAATTCTTCTCTCATTTATTAAGAAGTGCTAAAAACTATTAAGGATATATATGTAAAGTAGATGTAAAATATACTAAAAGGACAAGTATATTGAGACAAAACATTAAGGCTAGAAAGACATGTATTTTGATACAGAGGGAGTATATACATATACTAGTAAACATGTCCGTGTTATGCACGGGCTATATGGTTTTGTTTTATTAATCTCTTATTTCTACTCTTAAATGAAGATTTAAAAATTATAATAAATTTTATTTGTGAATTAGTTTTAATGTTCTATAAATCAATTCTACTATTCTCATCATCTTTATAAAAAATTATATATTAAGAGTCTCTTCTTTATTTTATCATATTTGTATCAATATCACAAAAATACACATGGGATAATTAGATAATGTGCGCCAATGACTTACAAAATGAGTCTTCAATACATCTATTGGATTCAATTATTCAAGTAAATTGAGTTCGAATATAATGGTCAAGGTTGTATAGTAAACAACATAGAGGGAAAATGTTTGTGTAGAAAAAGCATGGAATAATAAAACCAAGATGGCAGATTAATTTATATCATTGTTAATAATTATTAATCATATATTGCTTGATATTGTTTATTTTAAGGGTTTATTTAATTTGTTTTTTTCTAATTGCTTCTTTGAATTTAGCAAATGTTTAGTTGAATTTATTATTGTAAGCTATAAAGCTATTAGGAAAGTGAAGTAATTTTTTTCCCTTAAATGAGGAATAAATAAATTTCAATTGACTTCGGTTTTTTTTTTGCCCTTGCTATTTCACGCACGGGTAAAATTTCTATTTCACGCACTGTTTCGTACGTGACGTACCAAATGAAGCCGCCCGTGACGAACGAAAGCACTCCATCCGTGACGGACCACCGTAAACCGTTCGTGACGCACCAACCCCATCCGTGCATCACGGATGGACATTCTGATCCGTGATACAATTTTGGAATCACCATAACTTTTGATTCCCTCGTCCAAACGCGCTGAAATTTGGAGGAGGTATAGTTGACATCTTGATCTTTAATCTGAAGTTGGAATCACTCCATTCGGAGTTACGTAGAAAAAGTTATACTTCTCCAAAGACGGGACAAAGAAATAGAGATCTCTTAAGCGCCAAGGCGAGTAGAGATATCTCAAACCATTAGAAAGAAGGGATATGATTGCTTCAAAACAAATGGGAAACATTTGACAATCGAGATGGGACAATCTTTCTATTATCTTTATGTATGATCAATCTTATTGAAATTATAAGCATTATCAAGACTCTAATTTGGCCAAACATAGTTTATTTTAATGTCGGTGTGTGTATTACTTATACTATACTTTTAGATTTATTAAGCCACTAATTAAACTGTCACATAGTATTTTTTGTAATATATATACATAAAATATATTTTATATTGTTTCATGAATATATTACTTAAAGTTTTGTTACCTTTATGGAATAAATCATTCTCATGCATATTTATAAAAGAAACTTAATTTGTTTAACCGTGTGATTCTTACTTTAATAACATATGATTTACTTGAGCTACATAATCCTTCTCTAATTTTTTAGCATGCTAAAACAATATAATTATTATAATATTTTTTGTTAGTCAATAGCATCTTATATTATCAATTGATATACCGTTAAATATATAGTATATATTTATCCAAACATATACATGACACATGGATATATAGTAGTTATGTACTATTAACAGACTCTAATAAATGTTTTTTCTTTTCAAAAACCGGTTTATCTAGGTCTTTGTTTTGAATTACAATGCAAAATCTATCAAGTCATATAATTTAAAAACTGAACATAATCAGAATATGTTTATAAACAATTACTTTATTGATGTTAACATCAATAAAAGAAACTTAATTTAACGCCTTGGTTCATCCGTGACGGACGAAACATGTTCATCCGTGACGGACGAAGCATTTTCATCCCTGACGGATGAACATGTTTCATATGTCACGGATGAACATGTTTCGTCCGTCACGGATGAACATGTTTCGTCCATCACGGATGAACATGTTTCGTCCGTCACAGATGAACATGCTGATCCGCGACACGATTTTGGAATCGCCATAACGTACTTTTGATTCCCTAGTCCAAACACGCTGAAAATTGGAGGAGTTATAGTTGACATCTTGATCTTTAATCTAACGTTGGAATCACTCAATTCGGAGTTACATAGAAAACGTTATACTTATCCAAAGACGGGACAAAGAAACAGAGATCTCTTAAGCGCCAAGGTGAGTACAATAGCATTTAAGTCGGATTACAATAGCATTGCAATCATGGATCACAATAGGATTACAATGTGCGAGTACAATAGCATTTAAGTCGCCTTGCGACCTCGTCTCTTTCTTGTAGAAGAAGGTTCGAACGCCATCAGATGAGAAACGAATGGAGAAGTATCTCTACTCGCCTTGGCGCTTAAGAGATCTCTATTTCTTTGTCCTGTCTTTGGAAAAGTATAACTTTTTCTCCGTAACTCCAAATTGAGTGATTCCAACGTCAGATTAAAGATCAAGATGTCAAATATAACTTCTCCAAATTTCAGCGCATTTGGACTAGGGAATCAAAAGTTATGGCGATTCCAAAATCGTGTCGTAGATCAGAATGTTCATCCGTGACGCACGGATGTGGTTGGTGCGTCACGGACGGTTTACTGTGGTCCGTCACGGACGGAGTGCTTTCGTTCGTCACGGGCGGCTTCATTTGACCCGTGACGGATGAACCGGTGCGTGAAATAGCAATTTTGCCGGTGCGTGAAATAGAAATCGTGTTTTTTTTTTGAAATTTCTCATAGATAGTGCATAAAAAATTATATTTTCAATTTCATAATGTGAAAATAATCAAATTATACGATATATTTCTACCAAAAAATTGATTAAAAAATCTTTAAAATACATCTAACTTGATTACAATCGATACCGTTCATACCGAAATTCATAGCCCAAAAAACGGAGATCGATGAGAGAATAGTAATGATCCAATTCGAGTTTGCGATATAGTCTCGTTTGTAGAGTACTTCTGCAAATAAGGATTAGTTTATTAAAATTAATTAGAAAATGGAGTACAAACTTGCCAAATGTTGGTTTATTCAGTAAAACATCAACAATTTGGGCATGACTTTCAAATTAGAACAAAATATATGAAAATATGAAGGAGAAGCAAAAGGATGAATTCGATGTAGATAAAAACAATCAAAGAAACATGGGGCAAGAGATATGTCGATATGGGAATGGAGGGCATGGATGAAAAAAAAGTTCTCGGATTTATATGGAATATTATACATTGTATTTGAAATTGTTCATGAATGTAATGACGTCTAAAGATTCTCGTAACAGTATACCATATATTTATCAATCAATCATATTAAATGGGCTAATATATAGAATGAAAACACATGAAGCGTTTTGAACATATGAACAAATTCTAGTATTTTAAGTTATCAAAATGAAACGTTTTCTAACTAAATTAATAACGACCATTATTATCATTATCAATTAATTGATTATAGTACGTATTCTTGTCACATCTACATGTTTCAATTAATGAAAGGAATAAGAAAAATGTACTACACACTTGGAACCCTCTAATTTTAACCAATATTAAGCTGATTACAAATTTCAATTATGCTGCTTGACCCAGACTTAGATATACTAACATATGATGAATGACCCAACCTTAGATATACAAACTTTGACCCAAAATGTGTCTTCAAATTCTTCTATTGGACTCATTTATCCAAAATGACTATTTTAATTTATGTCCTAATTGTTAATCATATATGATGTTGTTTATTCCGAGGCTTTAGTTAATTTTGAGCATTGTATACATATAATATATATATTTATACTAACTGAAATAGTTTAATACTAACTAAAATTCTACTTTATAATTATGTTTGTGGTTTTTTGGCATACTAATTAAAATTGTTTATTACTAATCAAAATTATTTAATTTATAGGCTAAGTAAATGAGCATTCATTGCTCAAAAACTCTATTATATATAGATAGATATAGAGAAAAAACAACATGAATAAATTATACCAGACGAAAAAAATGTATCAAATTTTAAATTCGAATCAAACTTATGATTTAAGTTATCAACGTAAAAAATAATTATGTACGTGATAACATTTTCATCTGTGATATGGGTATTATAATGGTATTTATGCTGATAATTTTGGTTGTGGCGTTAATTTAATAATTAAAAAAGATTGTATATAAGAGAAGATATAAATTATAATGGAATGTAAATAATCGTATAGCCCAAAACACTTTTTTGGAAATAAATTTGATTTTACGTGTGATACTTTTAAGGTGTAAGTGAGTAAATATTTACCAAAAATCTTATATTTATACAGATATATAATTAGAGAGTTTATATTAGAATTAGGAGTAACTATTTACCAAAAATATTCTATTTATACAAATATATAAATAGAGAGATTATATTAGAATTAGGAGTATCATTTTATATTTTATATGTTGTTATTTAGGCAAAACTCTTTCTTCTATGTGTTGATTTTATGTGTGATATACTTCATACTTCTAAGGTGTAATCAAGAGGAGAGACATTTATGGTAAAAAACTCTATTTTATATTATATATGGATTCTTATTACATGTGAAAAAATTTCACATGAATAATGTTAGTTTTGAATTTCATCTACATTTGAATTGTAATTTTGTATTAGTTCTACTCTATTTTTGTGATAAATGTAGTTTTGTGATAAAATGATGTCATGGGTAGATTTATTAAAAGAAAAAAAATATTTTATCATTTAAAAAGATGAACATTAATGGTCTAGGATTGTATTTTACATCTATATCTATTTAACAGTTAGCATTCTTGCCATTGAATGCTAATTTTTAAGCCCTTAAAATAAAAAAGCTAAAACATCTTAATATGAAGAGGATGTGATTGATAGAACGTTGAAGAGTATGTGAAGAGGCTTTGAAAAACCTATAATGATGAAAATTAAAAGCTGTCCTTTCAGATACACAAGTGGGACGTTGAAGTGGATTTGAAGAGGATTTCACAATATATGAACCCTGTCGTCTGAAGCTTTCCACTATCTCCCTCTCTTCCTCTTGCCCACACCCACCTTACCACCATCTAACCCACACCGTGCCGGATCCGAGCCACCACAATCGAACCCACCGCAGACCCACTCAAGTCGCATCGAGCTTGGTCGCGCCCGCCCATCGCAGACCCACTCGAGTCGCACCGAGCATGGTCGCGCCCGCCTCGCACAGATCTGCCCACTCGGACCCACCGCTCGAGCCACCACCAACTCGGCTCAACCCTGATCTTCCCATCTCGCACCACCCGCGACTAGCCTCGCACCCCCCGCGACTAGCCTCGCACCCGGCCCACGTGCCCAGATTTCGCAGACCCCGAGTCACACCGAGCCTAGTCGCGCCCGCCTTGCACAGACCTGCCCACTCGGACCCACCGCTCGAGGCACCACCAACTTGGCTCAACCCAGATCTGCCCATCTCGCACCACCCGCGACTAGCCTCGCGCCCGGACCACGTGCCCAGATTTCGCAGACCCCGACTCGACTTCGCAGACCGGACCCACTTGGGTTTACTGGTAAAATCTTCAAGTTATGTGCTTGAGATTTAGATTAAGTTGAATCTGCTTTGTATCGATGTATGTATCATATAAACAAGATCTGGTGCAGCTTACTTGTGCCTTTGCAAATCTGTCAATTTTAGAATATTTGCAAAATTGGGTATGGAAAAATCAGAAGTAATTATTCCTTGCCTTCATCTTTCTTTGTTTTTTGCCCTCATTGTTCAACAGGTGGAGCAAGAACTGATGTCAACCTTGGTGGGACAGTGCTTGGCTACTATTCCGTTCGGGTAATGCCTTCAAAGGCTGCTATTCTGTTGATCTTCTCTTTTATTAGAAGATGCAAAAATCTTGTGGGGCAGTGCTTGATGTAATGCCTTGGTATTTTTCTTTCTTTTATTGATTTTGTTTGTGCTTTTGATTCATGTTTTGAAGTGTTTTATTTGTACCCTTGAAATCTTCCCTTGTGATATGCAAGTTTGATACAAATTCACATTTTTAAGTCAATGTGAATCTGGAAGTTGCCCATTAATTAGGCAAGTGTGAATACAAATTCACTTTAAGCTGGTGAATGGACAACTTTTACTATTCAGGGAATTTTATTTATTAATTATATGCCCGATTAGGTTGGTTATACATGTAGCCATATTCCTGTCCATAGTTATCTTCATACAGAGGGGCATGTTTTTTATACTTATACTGTTCTTCTATGTGTTTGCTTTATGAAGGCCAAGTGGTGTCCTGCTCCTGGGATTTTGTTGTTGGTAGTGTCAGCTATGATGTAAATTGCGGCTGCTCATATAGCTTTTGATGGAATGTAAGTCTTTTTATCTTGCTTCCTCAGTAGAAGTTCAATTTTAATTGTTAAGTCAGCTGAAAGGAAAGGCATAATATAACACGAGATGTGTCCTCTTTCTATTTACTGCCCTCTCTTTTTTCCCATTAAGATTATGTTCTATCCATTAGTTTCTCCATTTGTTTGAGCCATTGAGTTTGATTTTGCAGTGCACAGAGGAAGCTCACCGACCAGTTGACTGTGGGACTGTAGCTAAGTAGATTTTAAAGAATAGTGCAGAATCTGAAAACATGAATTGGTATGTACAGATTTGTAGGATTGATCTGTGCATTTATCTGTTTATGAGAGTGTTTATCCCTTCGCTTCATTTTGTAGAGACATCCAGTAGCTGCATATAAATAGAACCTTAGTTCTGGATTTTTATCAGTAGGATTTTACTAATGTGATTGATAATTGAATTGACTCTATTTAGATTACATCACTATGTTTATCCAGGCATGATCTGCAATTTATTATCAATCGAAGAGCCAAAGGGGATCCTTCAAATTAGCAGAAAAATAGGTTGTTTTGTACTAGCTTTCTCCCACACGTACCTTTGTCATCTTTACAATGCGCAATGTCTTCTCTTTAGTTTGTTGATGTGAATTTTATTTTTGGTTTTGCTAGATTTTCACGATTTGTATTTTTTTCATTTAGTAACTTATCCAGTCCACTATATACATTTCATCTTCATTTTACATCAGGATTATGTGCGCTTATTAGCTATCGAGGGTTGTGTTGCCCTAGGAAAATTATTGGAGCCCTAGGACTCTGTTGCACATATTCTTCTTGTCATCGTCAATTTCTCTCATGTATGATGATGTACAGACTTATGCTGCAGATTAATTGCTTTAATGAACTATTCACATATAATTGGCAACACTGATGACATGAGCTATAGAGAAGTCCATAATAGCAAGTTGTGAGTTTGTATGTAACATTCTATATTATTCAAATAGCAGCAGGAGCCCTCCATAATTGATTCAATCTTACTTATAGTTAACCAAATTTACTAACTTTTCTTTCTGTAAATGAAGTTTTATAGAGACCGGAAAGTGCCAGGCCTTTCTTTGGAGGGCTTGCTTCTGAAGTTCACTAGGAGGTCACAGCCGACGGCTGATTTTGAACCGATTCTCAGTGCAAGATAGTACACAAAAGCATGATTATCGAGAAACGTTGTGATATTCTTAAGGATTGATAGGGCCATGTGACAGTAGCTTTGATGATATTGTTCTTTTAAATACTTTGTTCAGAGTGAAAATGTCATGTGAATCTTTAAACTCAGTCATTTAGTTATTATTTTTTTGTCACCCTTATATCATATGTTATAAACTACTTAAACTAATTGACTATTGCTTTGAGAATGTATGATCATTGGCATAACATGATTCTTTGCATCTTTGTTGTTTGTTTAAGGTACCAGTTGCATATTATAGATTTTGATCTATCATGAGTCACTTCTGGGAGAATGGAGTAGATTGCCTTACATGATCATTCAAAATTTTCAAGTGGTTAAATGTTTTTCCTCAGATGACAGGTTGTTGTTGTGCAAACTGTCATATTGGGTGGCAGTTCGGTTGACAAATTTGAGCATTCCAGTTACAAGTTCGATACTTGGTGAGCATTCCAGTTGTCGATGATTACATCAACACAAAATTGCAGGTCGAATGGTCGATTGGTTGAAAATTCTGCTATCATAACGCCAATTGTCCTGTTTATGCTAATACGAGAATTTGTTTTCAAGTGTTTGCAGATTGTAAGTGGTTGGCCTTGAAGAACGAGAAACTTTTAATGGTTTGGCCTTCTGTGCAACTGCTTATCATCTATCATTTCCATTATGCCACACCTCTTCTACAAATGCTTAGACTAAGTTGTTTAATCAATAAAACTTCTTGGAACCTCCTCTACGTTTGCTCAAAATAGCTTCTTTGCTATTTGTATGTCACTGACAACTTCTATGCTCCAATTTGTACATCGCCTTATTGTGCCACCACAAGTAGCTGCCATTTGGAACCACCTGCCCTGCCATGGATGGGTTGGGCTTTGGTCCTTAGGTATTGAACTTGCACTCTATCTCATTTTCTTTTCCTGAACAGCTCTCAATTGTTTCGCATGTGGGTCTGCTTGAGGATTACAAAAACCTTTTTCTAAATTTGCAATCTATTCAGATCACCTTGCTTCAGTTTATTGCTATCATGTGCATTATCCTTAAACTAAATCATATATCCAGAATAATATTGGTGTACCTTACTATAAGTGCTTATTTGTTTTGTAGGAGGCATATATTCAGATACTTCTCTTTTGGTATTTTTCATAGCACCCCTTGATTTACAGATTTCATTTATCTTTTTAACATAGCCATTGTAGGATGCAATTTCTTTTGCTATATGCTCAATCTGTTGCTATTAGTTATTTTCTGATGCTATTGCCAGTTATTCAAAAAGTTTCTTTGAGAATAGGAAATTGCAAATAGTCAAGTGTTAAAGAATGGCATACTATAAGAAAATGTTATGTCTGTGTATGAAGGACTTGCAGATGGAATTAAACAAGTATAGGAAGAATCCGCTGATGAATAACTATTATGAATTTGTAACTCAGTCTAAGATGTCAGCGGGAAGTACTTAGGAGAGACGACCACGAGTATGATACCATCCCTTGAACAATGTCCAGACCAATAGAATTTAATAATGTTTTTATAAATGAGAGAGCATCAAGAACTGTGTGAAGCTCTAGGAATCTTTGGAAATGAATTATATAGTAGGATTATAATACAAATCATAATTGGCGGTATGATTTAAAATATTGATTGTGCTTGTACATTTGGCAGAACAAGAAGCTGCTGAGAGACAGGATGTGTGCTTTGCAAACGGTTGTGGAGCAGTGATTGTGACCAAGAGAGGAGACATTCTGGCACCCTGACTGAAGAGGCTGTTCTTGAGCTCTTGAAACAATTTTCAGATTGATCCCATCAATCACTTCCTTTAGCTATACTGTATCATTCTAAAGTGCACTGTTGTAGTTGTCTTTGTTGTTTTTCAAAAGTTGATGTGCTTTATAATTTGTTGCTGGAGAATCTCCTAGGAATCTTGCAATTTCATCTAAATTTTTGGCATGTGTGAGGATAATATTTAGGTTATTGTTTTATTTTGTTAAAGCTCTCATATTTCTTCATGCTTTATATATGGGTTGCATTTTTTGAAAATTCTAGAAGGGACAACTGGACACCATGGGTGATAACTCCCATCTTTGTCAAACGGTGATCCGAGTAGTACCATAATCAACCAAGTTTGATGGAAAATAAAGTTCATATATGGTCTGATTTGGAATCAGTGAGATAGCAAGACAAATTCTCTCCAAAGGGGATGGTTTGGAGTAGGGGGAATCTGGCAGCTCTTTGGTTTACACATGCATCATAAGTTGATTAGATTTTTCATTAAATAACCATCTCTTAGTGACTGGTAATATCTATCTATATCTATTTAAACAACTTTTAAAATGCTGATTTTTTTTTTAAGAAATACCTTTGTGAACTCCTCAATTTTTCAAAATAATAAGCAACAAAATTTTGAATTCCTTACTTTCTCAAAACCATGAACAAAAAACTATAACACAATTTAGATAATGTTATTATTTTTAATTTCATTTTAAAAATAATTCGGTATAGATTTTTTCTCCTTTTTGGAGTTCTTCTTTGATATCTATATCCCCTGTCTTTTCCGTCAACTGTTACCTTTTTAGGGTTTGTATCATTTTCTCCGTAGATTTTTTGTTCAATAGATCGTAGAAGATCAAAAAACTCGATGGGGAAACATTCATGGTTGCTCCACCCGCTAGAACCATAGCCGATTTAATACTTTCAAAATTGTATGATATTGAATGAACACACTTAATGCACAAAAATGCAAACTTTATATTAGATATAGAAGATTTCTAAAATATTCACAAAAACTTTCATAAAAATATAAACACATCCCTACAAAAATAAACTTTCACTTTAATTCAAAATTAAAATTATACTTCTAACCAAAATTATAAAAAATAAAATAACCCGCTTCTTATGTACAATCATAATATTTTATACCTAGCATACTTACATTAAAAAAATATCAAATAATATATGTCTAACCTAAAAACAAAACATAACAACGATCCATGTATTACAAACTTATTTTGTATATCGTGACACTATATATACACAAATGGTATGTGCGAAGCACGGACTTTGATTTCTAGTTATATATAGATATAGATACTTTCATAGCTTTAAATTGCTCGGCATTGACAAATTCTTGTATGTTTGGTTAAATTATCTTTCATGGATCTGTCTTTTTAGTGGTTGATAAAAAAAAACTACCCATTTATTTTCGCGGCCACTATATGCGCGACGTTTTTTTTGCTGTACACGCGACATTTTGTACGCCATAAATGGCGTATGCCATGTCGCGGCGTACGAATATAAAAATAAGCAAAAATAAGCCAAAAGTGGCCAGGGAAAAAAATATATAAATACGTATTTTTTTGTACGCCATAATACGGCGTACAAAAAAATACGTATTTGTATTTATTTTAAATGAAAAATAAATAAGTTGGGCCAGCCCAACTCGGCCCTAGCCTGTACGCCATATTATGGCGTACATGCTAGGTTTTAAGAGGCCGAGCGCAGCCTCTTCTTCTTCTTCTTCTTCTTCTTCTCTTCTTCTTCCTTCTCTCTCCCTGCGGCGTCTCCTGGCGTACAATTTCCGGCGGCTCTCCCCCTCCGATTCACTCCTTCCTTCTCCTCCTCCTCCATTTCTCTCCTTCTTCTTGTTCTTGTTCTTATCCTCCTCCTCTTATCTCCGACGATGGCGAACAGTGGCGGTGGTGGTGACCCCTCCGGCGAGGCTCGAGGCGGTGCGATTGGCGGACGAGGAGGCGATGATGGCATTCCAGGCGGCGTGGAGAGCTGGGCGGCTGGCGGCGGTGCTCCTGTTGCTACAAAGGTGGCCGGTGGCGGTGCTGATGTTCCTGGCGGTGGCGGTGGAGAGGTGGCCGGCGTCGGAGATATGGCCGGTGGTGGTCCGGATGGCGATGCAGGACGAGGTACTGTCCGAACCCGATTTATCCGAGCGCGGGGCAGACGAGGAGGGGGACGCGGACGCGGAGACGATCCTGCGACACTCGGTCAGACTTCTACCTGGGGTAGACGAGAGGTATGAACGGAATTGAAATTTATTTGAATTAATGAAAATTTAGAATGTAATAAATATTTAATTTAGAAATAGTTTATCTGTATTTAATTATAGATTTATGTATAAAAATTTATAGTTATATTTTAATAATTTATAGTTATGAATTTTAGAAATTTATTTTAAATTGATGAAAATTAAGAATAAAATAAGTATTGGATTTAGAAATAGATATTGCATTTAGAAATTGTTGATCTGTAATTAATTCTAGATTTGTTTCAAAAAACGAATGTTTATATTTTAGAAAATATTATTTATGAATTTTAGAAATTTATTTTTAATTGATTAAAATTTAGAATAAAATATGTATTGCAATTAGAAATTATTGATTTGTAATTAATTGTAAAATTGTTTAAAATTAATATTTAGATTTGAGATTTGTTTATAAAAATTAAGGTAGAAATTGTTGATTTGAAATTGTTGATATGTAATTAATTTTAGAAATTTATATTTATGTTATAAAAATTGAATTTGAATTTAGGTATTGAATTTTGGATTTCAGTTATAATAATTTAACTTGAATTTAGAAAAACAAATGTGTATATGAAACTAAAATTTATGATATGAAATTGACGAGTTAATATGTTATTAAAAGGCTTTGCAAGCCTCGATGTTGTCTGTGAGACGGCCCCGACGTGGGTCCCGTCAGCTGGCGCGGAGGAATCCGGTCACAGCATCGGCTCGTCGGGCCGCTTCGGTGGCCGCTTCAGTGGATCTGCTTCCCGTCCTAGACGCGACACAGGACGTCGCGACGGGAGTGCAGGTGGGCGTGACCAGGTCTGACCCGTCGTTGTCTCTGTCTTCCTCATCGACCTCATCCATGGATCTGGAGGAGGAGGCAGTTGTCGTTGCCGATGCGGCCTTCTAGCGTGACTATTATGATGGACCCGCAGAGGACTTGGGGATGGACGAGTCTCCCTAGCAGGCGGATCCGGCTCCCCAGCAGGGGGATCCGGCTCCGCAGCAGGCGGATCCGGCTTAGGAGCAGGCAGATCCGGTTCCCGAGCAGGCGGGTCCCGCAGAGCCTTGGATGCCAGGAGGGCCCCTCGTTCCTCACCTCCTGGGTACGTATACGACCCACGTCGCCAGGGTCCTATGGGACATGACATTGGCGTTGACACTTCCGGAGCCCCCACCACCCGTTGCGCGCGTGGATGATACGGTACGTCTTTGATGTAGTCTAAGATTTGTAAATGAAAATATGAAAATGCTAGTATAATACTAATTTTGTTATTTCTTTTTCAGATGAGGAAGGTTCTGAAGACGTACACCAGGAAGCCGTGGCATTGGCAGATGAACCAGCACATTACAGCGGCTCCTGACACCTGGTGGGATTTTGCGCAGCGGAGCCGTATCACCTCTATGAGGGAGGTGGACTTCAGGAGTGTCGACGACGTGCTTATTTTTGCGTTCGTCGAGCGCTGACATCCGGAGACGAGCTCGTTCCATTTCCCGTGGGGCGAGATCACTATCACGCTCCACGATGTCGCGTGCATCCTGGCGATTCCCATCGACGGCTTGAGCGTCACCACTGATATGGCGGACCCCGTCGTCAGAGATCACGTATGCGCTGTTACTGGGGCAAACCAGGAGTTGGTGTCCCAGTGGTTTGGTGGTGGCGGTATTCCGATAGAGTCCCTCTTGCTGAGGTCGACTGAGCAGCTATCCAGTCCAGAGAGGGATGATCAACGCATAGCATCCATGTACTTGATGATGCTCCTCGGCTGTACCGTTTTCCCGAACAAGTCGACGAACGCCGTCAAGTACAAGTACATGGCGCTAGTCTATGACCACGACCGTAGCGGTTGTTATGCCTGGGGAGTCGGCGTATTGGTTGTCCTGTATCGGAATTTGGGTGAGGCGTCACGGGCCAGGGCGAAGGGCATTGCAGGGTGTACACTTCTTCTGAGGGTAACTATTAATTTATTTTAATTTATTTTTATAATATATGATATTATATGCTTACGGGTTTTTATATAGATGTAGACCTGGATTTGGGCGTACTTTCCTACTTTCCGAGGTCACGCTGTCCTTGACCTGGAGGCCATGGTGGATACGAGGGCCGCTCGGAGAGACGGGAGGGAGGCTCCTCAGGGATGGAATCTGGAGCGGCTGATTGTTGTTCGCCGCATTTTAGACGCCGTGAGATTTGACGAGGTAATACTTTACTGTTTTATTGCGTTTCGTTTAGGAAATTTAAATTATGAATATACGTTTTGAATTTAGGTAATGATCCATTTTAAATATACATTTTGAATTTACGAAATATATATGTTGACATTTTAGGTTGCCTGGACACCGTGGGGTCCGTTAGGGTTTACGACCCCTCAGTACGCTCCTTCTTTGTACCGAGGCATTATTCAGTGCCTCGATATACAGGAGCCGTACATGCCGGACCGAGTCCTCCGGCAGTTCGGTTACAGGCAGGGGGTTCCTGAGGATCCACCAGCGCCACGCGAGGTGAAGAGGCGGGTCGACTTGAGGGCGTATGATCTTCAATACGCCGACGAGCTGTGCACATGGGATGCCGACCCAAGACCGACGATCGAGCTTCAGGACATGATCCATACCACCTTCGCCTGGGACACTGACGATGCGTACATCGACTGGCTGAGCAGATGTCACATCCGTATGTGGACGCACGGTCTCCTAGACAGGATCGTCCAGGTCTGGCTCCTGTCGTCCCTCCAGCTCCACCGGTGTCTACTCTCATGGTATGATACATTTTATTTATCGCTTATCATTTTTAACGTGCTTAAAATCAGTTTAGTTGTAATGGAAATCATTGTCGTGTATTCAGCGGACCCAGATTATCGCCGATCGGATGCGGCGTTTTTTGGAGGAGAGGGACGAGCTTCCACCAGATGTTACCGCTGCGATTATTTCGTGGATTCATGATTTGATAGGTCACGAGGCGCCCATGGCTGATCCCTTACCGCGTGCTTCCCAGAGATTTACTGATTCACAGCACGAGAGAAGAGAGGGTAGCGGTAGAGTCCCCGATGATGACTAGATTGTAGGATCATGTATTTATGTGGATTAGACACTTGTGTTTTGGATCATGTATATATATGTTTTGGTTAAATTGCATGTTATTATATATAAGTGTAACGGAATGAAATATAACCAAATACTATAGTATATACATGAAATATAACCAAATACTATAGTATATACATGAAATATAACGAAATACTATAGTATATACATGAAATATAACGAAATACTATACTATATACATGAAATATAACCAAATACTATAGTATATACATGAAATATAACGAAATACTATAGTATATACATGAAATATAACCAAATACTACAGTATATACATGAAATATAACCAAATACTACAGTATATACATGAAATATAACCAAATACTACAGTATATACATGAAATATAACCAAATACTATAGTATATACATGAATTTCTCATATTTGGGCCCAATTTCTCATACTGGGCCCAATCCTCCCTATTGGGCCTATTTGGGCCCAATTTCCCATTTTTTCAGTTTTCACCCGTTTCTTCTACAATCCTCCATATTGGGCCTATTTGGGCCCAATTTCTCATTTTTTCAGTTTTCATCCGTTTCTTCTACAATCCTCCATATTGGGCCTATTTGGGCGTAATTTCTCATTTTTTCAAGTTTTTCACCCGTTTCTTCTACAATCCTCCATATTGGGCCTATTTGGGCCTAATTTCTCATTTTTTCAGTTTCTCATCGGTTTCTTCTACAATCCTCCCTATTGGGCCTATTTGGGCCCAATTTCTCATTTTTCAGTTTTAACCCGTTTCTTCTACAATCCTCCATATTGGGCCTATTTGGGCGTAATTTCTCATTTTTTCAAGTTTTTCACCCGTTTCTTCTACAATCCTCCATATTTGGCCTATTTGGGCCTAATTTCTCATTTTTTCAGTTTCTCACATGTTTCTTCTACAATCCTCCCTATTGGGCCTATTTGGGCCCAATTTCTCATTTTTCAGTTTTCACCCGTTTCTTCTACAATCCTCCATATTGTATTTAATTGGGCCCAATTTCTCATTTTTTCAGTTTCTCACACTGAGTTAATTGAGATTACACAAGTAAATCAGACACAAATGTGAAGTTCATCTGCTCTTCAAATTGAGATTACACAAGTAAATCTACATCTTCAACTAATCTACATCTTAAACTACACCGGAGGATCTGGAGGACGGCTATATCTAATGCGATAATCCCGAAATTGTTGAATCCTCGACTGAAATTGATAGTCCCAACCTTGGGTGTTTGAATCGACGCCAAGCGTACGGAAAGAGAGGTAGTGGACAACCATCCTTCAACGACACCTACATAGAAAACACAAAATATGATCGAGCTTTGTGTTTTAGGGTAAGCACAAATATTACTAGCTATTTAAAAACAATAACTATACCGGTACAAAGTGGTTTCGGTTTCCTACGAGGGCCATCGTCAATATCCGTGTTGGAGGGCCGAGGCTTTCATAAGAGGCCCTCATTGGTAAGCACAAGCACGGGCCATCCCAGGATAATAGGACAAGAGCAACTTGGTATAGCGTGGCAAACACTAAACCAATCATCGGCATGTCGAGCCAGTACTCCTCACTGCAAGGACTGATGACATAGTTGACCCGAAATATAAGGTCCTCGTAAGTGATCCCCGGGTGTAGTACGGGCAAGATGGGCATGTACAGATCTCTGTTGTCAATCAACTCGCCTGCCATCTGCATTCGAACCATAGGGTATGCAGTCTCTTCTGATCCCAACAATACAGCCAGTGTCCGATATCCACAATGCCCGTCTGGAGATACATCTCTGGCCCCGTTAATGTATGGAAACCAAAAGTAATCCACATTCTTAACCCCAAAGTTCACCCCCATATAAATCACGGGTTGTTCAAGGAGCTGATGTGATCCTGTCCCTTCAGATTGGCTCCCTTGGGTCCCAATGCCCGGCGAAGCTCCACTTGGTCCCTTCTTGCCACGACCCCGACCTCTACCTTGGCTTCCACTGGCCTTGTTCTTCTCAATCTCATCTAACTTAGCCCTCCGATGCTCAAACAAGCTCGGCTCCCTCTTGGTGTCGTACTTTGTCAAACCCTTTGGCCTTCCTTTTGAAATGATTCCCGTGGGCTCCTGCATCAAAGTTTCACGCGGGTGCTGCGTGTTCCAGAACAAGTCGGTGATTTGATCTACTTGGTCCTTGCTCAATGTTTTAGCGTGCCACATTTCATCCATTTCCTTCCATATCAACTCGTGAGCAGACATCTGTTTTGTGTCATCAACTGGCTCTTCTTGTGTGTAAGCCCTATCCCATTGCAATTGCTTCCAGAAGCGGTGTATCTCACTCGCCATGATCGGCGTCTTATCAATGATGGCATTTGCGATTCTGTGAACACATGGCAGGCCGAAGCAGTCTCTCATCCAGTGATCATCACACTCATCAGGGAAATCATCCGCCTCTATCTGCTTATACAGATCAAACAACATTTCCAAGCACCTATCCGACACTTTGAAAAATAGCCTTGAAAACAACACTCTTATTTCTGGCGGCATACCATCAAACATCGTTGGTGTTTTGGTCCGTGACATCTCCATGGTCGCACACACCTGCCCAATTTGACCCTCGATCGCATGGTGTATCCTTACTACCATTCTATTAAAACCACCAACGCTAGAATTCATAATTTGCTTCAACACGTGATGTATACCCTCAACCCTATAAAAAAACATGAAAAGCATTGCGTTACTCCCACATTGAGCCATGAACAAGCAAACTACTGAACATCGTACAAGGGTTACCTGTTTGAAGTCCTCGTGAAGAAGTGAAGATGATGATCAGTCCACGCTCTCACTATGCTTTCCTTGTGAGGATTCGTCCACGTCTTCTCAATGTATCGAACAAGGCCACTCTTCCACGATGTCCTCAATTGCACAAGCCTTTCTTCGTAGATTTCCTCTGTGGTTGAACACCAAAGTGCCCAACATTGGCCGCAAAACCTTTTCACTTGTTTTTTATCCTTCAATATTAGGGAAGCATATGCTTCTATGTTGTGCTTAATATGCACCCAACACAAAAGGTGTTTTACTTCATCTTTGAAAACTATCTGAATTGCATTAATGAGGGCCTTCTCTCGATCAATCATGATGGCGGCTGGCATAATGCCCAAATCTTTAAACAAGCGCAAAAGTTTCTCCATTATGAACTTGTAATGCACAACTTCTTCTTGTCGTGTAAATGCATACGCAATGTTGAAGGTCTTGTGCGTGCAAGTGAAACCGACAATCTCCACCAATGGCATTTGATACCTATGGATGAATGTAAGAAAACAAATGAATGTAAGAAGTCATAGAATATAACATATAATTCATATCAATGCTATAAATCACTACTATTATATTGTGTTGAAAATGTAACACAAATCCAGCACATACCTATTTGTCTTGTATGTGGCATCAATAATTACCACGTACGGGAACATCTTCAATAGGTGGAGCGAGTCCGGGTGAGCAAAAAATAGGATATCAGTCTCTTTCGTAGACAACTTTGTAAGAGGAAATACCCGGTAACTATTTTCTTTCAAAAAGTTCAGAGTCCATTGCGTAACCGTCAATTCCCCTTGATCTTCATAACGCACCTTCTGCAGAAAGTTGGAAACTTGTTTCATGGATGTAACATTTCCGGGAAAGAACTTCCTCAACTTCCCAACAATAGTCCTAGGCGTCACGAACGCTTCGCCCAAATCTTTGGCAATGCGCTCCTCACCCGGGGTCATTCTGCCCATGTATGGATGCCCAAGAAAGGTAGTCGAAAGCTTATGGTTGTGGCATCCATCTATCACATTTATGATCCATTTCTGAGTCACTTCCCCTGGCTTCTTCTTCAATCTAACACCACACAACTCAAATGTGCATCCGGACTTCTTCGAATGGGATTCACGAATTACTTCAACTTCCTCTTCTGAGTCACTACCTTTCTTTCTCCCCGATCTATACTCACCAAAATTCTCGCACGTCAAACTAACACTTCTGACATTTGAATTCTGAATGACTAAAACCATCATCAAATCTTTGCCCCTATTCCTAACCCACTCAACCAATTCCTCTCGGCTATCCCAGCTCAGATTGTTACGAAATTCATCTCCATAATTTTTCCCCTATACATGTTTACATCATCAATAATGTTACAATAAATGGATTGTAATTGTAATATATAACTAAACTATAATTGTAATACATAACTAAACAATAATGTTACAATATATGGATTACTATATATGGATTGCAATTTGTTAAATTTATATGTTTATAGCTAACCAATATTAACTATAAAATAAAACTATAATTGTAATACAAAACTAAACTAAAGACAAAAACAAATTGATAGCTTATCTCACTAAACATAAGACTTTTAACATATATCAAATTCACAACAATAATCAACTTCTCCACTACTATTAATTACAGCTAAATCGTCATCATCTTGTCCACTACAACTAAATACTAATCTATCTTTTAACATAATAAAATATAGGCATCTACCGCAACACCGTCAGCATCTTGTCCACTACAACTAAATAATAATCTATCTTTGAACATAATAAATATAGGCCTCTACGTACTTAAGCTATATTAATTATAACTAATTTCAATCTTAATCATTCCATACACACTAACCTCGAAATTGCCATCGTCGAAATCTTCATCGTCGAAATCTTGATCGACATAATCTTCATCATCTTCTCCACTACTCCAATATGCCATTTTTTGTAAAATTTGTTGTTTCAATCTTACCATTCCATACAAACTTCGAAAGCTATTTATAGGCACAAAATAGCCGTTGGAATAACCGTTGGAATAACGGCTACTTTTGTACGCCACTTCCGAGCGTACGCCATACCATGACGTACAGGCTATTTCCAACGGCTATTTTTTGGTGGGTTTTTGAATTTAAATGAATTTCTGTATTATTTTCCTGTACGCTGTATTCTAGCGTACACTAAAATACAGCGTACAGGAAAATAATACAGAAATTCATTTAAATTCAAAAACCCACCAAAAGTATAATAAAATAGTCTGTACACCATGTCGTGGCGTACGCCATATTATGACGTACAAAATGTCGCGCGTACAATAAAAAATCGTCACGCATATAGTATCAGCCTTTATTTTTTGTCGTAATCTTCTTCTAGTCCATCTACTTCCAGATGCAGTACGGTCGGCACAAATTCTTTTACTCATTCGTATATCCTATGCTTCTCAAATACTTTAAAAACTCATTATAACTCAGTAAAGTATAAAATTAAGTACCGGATTATTTGCATTAAATACGAATAAACTATGTGGGTGTTATTTGCATTAAATACTACTCCCTCCGATCGTAAATAAATGACGTTTTAGCCATTTGTACATATATTAAGGTTTGCTTTGATACCCCTCCTTACTCTCTAAATATACCTATTATATACACGATTACTTTTCGGCGCATAGGCATTTTGCCGTTTGGCGCATAGGCTCGCACGTAACGTGAGAGTACAACCCACACGTTACGTGTGACAGTGCTCCACACGTTACGTGTGGGACAATTTCACACGTTACGTGTGGTTTGTACCCTCACGCTACGTGTGGGTTAGTCAATATGGTTTAGAATGTTTATTTGTAGTATTTATTTGTTTATCTAAAACCCTACAAAAAACACCCCAAAATAATCAACATAGAAGATAGAATAGAATTGTTCATTACGTTGGATGAATACAATCACATACAAGAAATAATACAAGTTCTTCATAAACTTAGAAAACCTAGCACAAAATAAATGACATCGTCTAGTTGCGTTTGAAAAAATTAGGATAGTCTCTTGTAAAACTTCGCGACATATCATGTCTCTGCTTTGATAAAATTGCTTGCTCCCTACAAAGGTTGATAGTACGTAAACAACATTACACAAAAGATATGACATCAAGGCATTATATGATGTACATCATTATATAGATTGAGGTTATACCTACGCATCTTATCCATATCTTGTAAAAGTTCTTGCTTAACAACATCTTGATTCACCTTAATAAGATCTTGTTTTTCCCGCCATTGTTGTCGAATAACCGCGTGTGCCCTCTCCTCGTACACAGGATCAATCCAATTCCTGTATAAACACCCTAGTCTTGGGCATCCCCAATACCTCCTTCCGTAGTTCCACTGCAAATCCCAAGTACGGACAATGGTTTTCAAATTACACTCGCATTGTGGAGCACTTATTTGTTGATGGTGCCTATTTAGGTTTGATGATGATTCGGATGAAGATGTCATTATTTGATGTAGTGCTTGGTTTCCTACAAATCCATTAATATGAAAAGGCCAATTAGGGTTACTAAATCGAAAGAAACTGGAAGAAGAAGCTTACCCACAAATGAATCTTCAATCTCGCTTGTGTTGGAAGTGTTGTAGTGAACAAACAACCCTAATGCCTCTTATATAGTGAAATGATATATACAGCTGTAGTAATTAAAGACCACAACCACAAGAATTAAAGACCTCAACCACTAGTATTAAAAACCTCAACCACTAGCATTAAGGACCTCAACCACTCTTACCCTAATAACCCTAAACCCTAAACGTCAACCACTCTCATAAACAATGTAACTCGCATACCCAAATTCACCCTTAATAATTAAAGATAAACTCTAAACTCAAACCTTAATCATAACACTAACCCTAAGACCTAAACCCTAACCCTAACCCTAACCCTAAACCCTAAACTTAAAACTCATTATTTTAAACTCTACCGAAATGCCATAACCCTATACCACAAAAAACCTAAACCCTACCCCTATCCATCCTATCCTACCCTACCCGACATACGCCTAAACCCTAAACCCTAGTAATCACACGTTACGTGTTAATGTGTTTCACATGTAACGTTCTAATATACTTCGCGCGTAACGTGTGGAACGGTTTGACACGTAACGTGTGGTTCAGTCTGTTGCAAAACGCATTGAATTAACCGTCTTGTCCCCACCTAACTGTAATAATGACCCATCTTCTTTGTCCGCTAACAACCCATTTCGAATCCATTTCGAACCTAAACCCTCATCCTAAACACTCCCAAAATCTTGATTTTCACTCACATTTTTTGTACAAAAAATGAACAATCCGAACAATAACGAGTATTGGAGCAACAATGGGGAAGATATTCCACTTTGGAACGAGGTAATTTCTATAAGTAACCCTAAAGTTGTCTTTTTTATTTCTTGATTTGAAAATGTTTAAAGTTCTTAGCTTCATGGTTAGGGTTTAGAGAAGTTATTTTTGATGGCCCATTATATTTGTTGTTTAGGATTTAGGAAAGCTATTTTTGATACTTATTGTTTAATATTAAAGATCTCATTTTATTGTTTAGGGTATTAGAAACAAAGATTGAGCGTTGTTTAGGGTTTAGGGATACGAATTTGCTGTTATATTGAAGAACAGTTTCACACGTTACGTGTGAAGAATGTTCACACATAACGTGTGAAGATGTTCAACACGTTACGTGTGGGTGTGTTTCACACGTAACGTGTGGACACTCTTCACACGTTACGTGTGTAATCACCACCCGAAACCAGGTTTCATTCTGTAATATGGCACGTTTGACAGTAAACGTGCTTTTTTATAATCAGTGCACTAATTGATGACATGATTTCGTGTATGCAGACGAACTATCATTTATACGAGGGGTTAAACAATATCTCCCTCAATGACTGGAGCACTCCACAGAAGACATTTCCGGTTTGGGAAACGCCTGAAAAACTGCAGGATTGGAGCACGCCTCAGAAGACATTTCCGGTTTGGGAAACGCCGGAAAAACTACAGGATTGGAACACGCCTCAACCAGTTATTGATATACCATCATTTGATGTTGGGATACCGTTTCATCCAGAAGCATCTTCATCTCATGCTACCCCACAACTGTGCTTTCCATCCCTACACACACAGCCTCAGTTCAGTGTACTACCGGAGGAGGATGTGTATGTCTCGGCCGATTATTCAAGGTTCTTCACATCTGATCAAATCTGGCAGTCTAGAGAAGAAGCCTTTTTGTGGGCACGGGAGATTGCTATGAATCAGCAATTCTGCATCAAAAAGTGGAGGAATAAAGCTTCCACCCCTTCGACCCTCGGGGGGACTTGGTTACCGTGTGATAGGCATGGACAAAACGTCCCTAAAGGAGCTGACCAAGTGAGAGACATCACAACGTCGAAGAAATGTGGGTGTCCCTTCATGTTGAGGCTGAAAGAAAGGCCGAAGGGATTGTGGAGGATCAAATAATTATTTCTAGGAACTAACCTTACGCGGGAGGGGCGAGGAGGCGTTACGCGGGAGGGGCAAGGAGACGTTACGCGGGAGGGGCAAGGAGGCGCAGCGGGAGGGGCAAGGAGGCTGAGTGCTGATGCTGAATGAAGAGGAGGAGCCGAATCTGGCTTTTATAGCCAGATTCCCACACGTTACGTGTGATACAATTTCACACGTAACGTGTGAACCGATCCCACACGTAACGTGTGGAGCCAATTCACGCGTTACGTGTGGGTCTTGAATGGGTCAGTATCGACGCGTAACGTGGGAAGTCTATTCTCACGTTACGCGCGGCCCTATGCGCCAAAAGGCAAAAATGTCTATGCGCCGAATAGTTGAGCCCATTATATATTCATTGAAAAATGGTGAAAAATTAAGTGACCTCTTTTAATAACTACGATAGATGAATCTGTCCAATTATCCATCCTTTAGTTTTCTTAAATGATGGAGAAATTTCAATTTACAAGACAAGGTATGTTAATTTTTAATGAAAAAAACATGGAAAAAGGAGTAATAAATAGGAAAGAGTTGGAGAATTCATTCAACGACAAATAAAACTGATCAAACACATCATGCTAAAACGTCATTTATTTACGATCGGAGGGAGTAATATATAAGATTATGAATTAGTCAACTCATTGTTAATTGATTTTGTGTTTGAATCTCGTAAGCTTATGTATTAGAATTATTGTATTTATATACACTCTATGTTTATCGGTCTACCGAATTTTAAGAAAAGATTTTTATACATTAGTTATGAGGAACTTCTCCATTCATCGAGCTACCTAATTTCCATTAAAATTAACCAGCCTCAATACCCACTTAACACTTTAACCGTTTAAGACCTCTATTATTCATAATGCATGTGCTTGTAGTAACAATACTAGCTTAGTTTGGGGAAATTAATTTTATATTTGATATTTTTTTTAAAATTTTAAAAATATTAATTGATTTCACATATTGAAAAATATCAAATGAATGAACTAATATATTTAATTAGTAAAAATATAAATCAAATTAAGATAAGTATGATAATATAAAGAAATCTCTACTAATAATTAATTAACAGAGATCAATGTGATTTCGTACATATTATATATAACATGTTGAATCAAGTCCTATACCTAGAAATAAATCAATTAAAAGGAAATTTGAATAAAATTTGACTAATTAAATGAAAAAAAAGTATTTGAAAAATACCTAATATATTCTATCTAATATGAAAATTAGGATCAAATATGAATAATTTATATGCTAAAAAGGAAATTATAATCATATCTAAAATATTTTACATATACAATAATAATAATAATAGAAAAAAATATAATTTAATTACGTGGTACGATGTGAAGTAGTTATGACAGTAAATGATGTAGCGCAATGTCAAAACGATAGTATTATATAGTAGATTAGACATCAAAGTTTTAAACCAATCATATAAATGAGTAGGCTTGTAAATTTAGAAATATAAAGGTATGACAAATTAGTTAAAAGATATAATAATGCGTAATCCCTTAAAACTATTTATATTAATTTTGAAATAATGTTCTTCCACAAACACTAAATATTTACTTGAATTTTTTGAGATATTTAATACTACCAATTAAGCAATATTTAAAGGAAAAATCACCAAAAATAATCAAAACTTTCACTAGTAGACCAAAAATAATCTCAACTTTCAATTCAACAAAAAATTATCCCAACTTTCAACCCATGAACCAAAAATAATCCTAATGATTTCAACGGTTGAGATTAAGACTAAATTTATGACGTGTATTCGAGGTTTTTTCGTAGTTGGATGTGGTAAGTGATGCTTCTTTGAACAAGATCTCTTATTAGGTGTCATGTTATCATAAAATTATTCAGAATCTCAATCGAAAATCATAGGGGATTATTTTTGGTTCATGGGTTAAAAGCTGATATTATTTTTGGTTGAATTGAAAGTTTGGATTACTTTTGGTCTATTAGTGAAAGTTCGGATTATTTTTGGAAATTAGTACTGTGAATTGTACAGGAAATTGGCATTGTGAATTAATAGGAATTTATCCATTAAACAAGTATGTTTTATACATCGGGTATATAAAACCTATGTACATATAAAAGGGTCAACCTATCAAAATACACGTGGTAATGATATGTTTATACAACGGTTGTAAACTGATGTATTAAGTGTCTTCCCCTTGGCGCGCCAATGCTTATTACACGAGTTTATTGGGGTTTATACATCGTGTCTCGAACCGATGTAGAAAACATTTTACATTGGTTGTATTGTCTTTACACATCGGTTCTATATCGATGTATATACCCTCCCCTGAGTCCGCAATTTTAATTACACTGGTTTTGATGGACATTATACATCGGTTCACAACCGACGTATAATACTCTTTTACATCGATTGCGCTTTAATACATCACTAACCTGTACACCGGTTAAAAACCGATGTCTAATGCGTTACACGCCCGGTGTAAAACGCGATTTATGTACTAGTGATCCTAGTATATATAATATATCATTTATATGAGATATTTATGATTAGATAGATTTAAATCTAGAAAAAAAATCGAATAACAAAAATTAATTTTGATTTGGATATTGTGTTGGGAAATAAATATTAATTAAAATAACTTATGAATTTTGGTATGAGTTTTAGTTTATTTGGGAAGTATTCGTTGTAGATATCATGTTTCTTTTTTTTGTATCAAATATGTTTTATTTACTCTCTTTATTTTACATAAAGTCACTATAACCAAAACTTTTGACATATCATACCGATTAAGTTAGTAGTGTCAAAAAAATATTCAGGTTAATTAAGAACCATAAGCTAAAATGGAGAATTACGAAATTGAAAGGAAAAATCAATCATGAATCCAATATCCTAAACTAGTTTTAGATATTATATTTTCAATCTCATATCGAATATCTTTTAATTATCTTTCTAAAAAATAGTTATATTGATCTTTGATTTTCTATAGGTTCTATTTAGTTTACAATCATATATCTACAAATATGTAGCAATTAGTTACATCGATTCATAATAAGTGCTATTTAATTTCAATTGACAATTACTCTTTGTTGTTAAGATTTTCGAGTATATGATATTCAATTAGTCCAACTTTTCTAGATTGTACAAGTACTTGAACTGTTTTGTTCCGGCTAATGGCTACTGCAGATTTAAAGGATTTTTTGTTAATTAAAACGTCCAAATCTTTTACCGAGACAAACACCGCAATGAACCAGGGAATCCAAGACGGTGACGTACGTGGCAGGGGATGTGCAGACCGACACTCACTGATGATGTTATAGCGATGCCGATAAAGGGAGATCGGCCATGGAGGGAAAAAGATCGACACTCACCGGCTATGGCGGCTGAGCTTTGAAAGAGGCGAAGGCAGGGGCAATGGCGAATTCGGTGTTCTGGATAATCCTTTTGAAGATCGACACTCAACTGTTTTCTTCTTTCTTAGTATTGTGGAAGTTTTTGATTTTTAATCTTTTGTGATTGATTTGTATTTAAATTAAAAAAATATTAGTGTTAGATTTAATATCAAAATCTTTAATATATAATTAAATTTATTTTAAAAAATTAATATATCAATTTTAATAAAGAATTGTCATATGACATAATTAAGTTTTAATTTAGTGTATAATAGATTATAACACACTACAGTTCATTATAAACAAAATGAGAAAAGTTAATTGGACCTAACCAAGATAATATCATACTCGTAACAATTAATTTACAGAAAAGTTAATTGATGGAAGTAAAAATTTGATAAAACCTCTCAATGAGAGCTAATTTACAAATGTAAAATATATATATATATATAACGTTATGTAGGTCATCTATTAGAATTAGAAATGATTAAACGGTTAGATGACGATGGAGTTTGCATTGTTTGAATAAAAGAGATGTGGATGGAGTCGCGTTCACATGTATTCGGATCGACGATGACTGCTGTGAACGCTCGAATCGAGGCCACGCGTGCGGCGGCCTCCTTCTCCTTCTCCTTGCTTGCATCGGCCAGTTCATAACGCGTTTCGCCTTTTCCAGCCAACACTCTGCTTAGTCCGCTACTCTAAAGTCTAATCTGCTTTCACAATCGTATCGTCACCTGACCTCATGTCGATGGACCTGTTCCATAAAGTAGCATTAAGGGCTCGTTTAATTAGGATTAATATGAGGTTCTATGATTACGGAAGTTTTTATTCTTAGGTTTTTTTTTTAAAATCTATTAGCACGTTTGTATATCATTATAAACACATCAACTTTTATTTTATTTCATTGTTTCATATGAGGTCAAATACACTTAAGTTTAACTTATGTCAGAATACACATCAAGTTTAATCATAAGGCGAAATTGCAGAAAATTATCCGTTAAATAGGTCAATTTACCTACAATCATCTGTTATCGAGGAAATTATTTAAAATCATTCAAAAGTTTTCTTCCGTTAATATTTAACCATATTTGACTCAAATTCATCACTTTTGGCCGTTAAGGTGTGGAAAATTATAAAAATATCCCCATTTTTTGAACTTTTGCCGGTTTGAGAGCGGTTTGCCAATTTAATCAGTTTTGGGTTAAGAACCGGGTTTGGGTAATAGTAAAATCCCGATTTAACTTCACTTGGGCATTTGAATCAGAGAGAGGACGAAATTAATTTGGGGTGAAATTAGGGTTTCTGATAGAGGGCGGATCTGGGGGTGATTGGGGGTTGTGATCTAAGGCGGAAATCAAAGAGACAAATCAAAGCAATGGTTACGAAATTGAGCAAGAAGGCATTATTGGGTGGGAATCTTGGAGTTTTTGCAATTAGGGTTTTGCGAAGAAGCGAAAAAACTCAACTTCTTTGCGATTAAGGTATTACGAAGGAAGAAGGTTTAGGGTTGGTGGATTTGCGAGTTGCGATATCTTTTTGATGGATTATGCAAAGAAATAGGGTTGATTAGGGTTCTGCAAAAGGAACAAGGGCGAAAATCTCAGCTTTTTGTTGGAGTCGATTTTGGGGCACGAGGATAAGAAGGAAAAGCTTGAGCTGTATTTGCAACACTAAAATTCTTCCTTCAATGATACTTGTTAAGAGTGCATTAAAAGGTTAGTGGTTTTGTATTTTTAATTCATAATATGATTTTTCCTTTTATATATGTGTGTATATGGTCCCAAGCCTGATGGGAATATTCTGTGCTTTATGTCTCTTTCACACTTTACTTGAATTATGTCTTTTTGCATTGTGTTGGTAGCCATTTATTGGCTTTGCTCTGCTTTATTTAATTTGGCTTTCGTGAGAATATTGTTATGCATATTTTTTTCATTCCCTATGTGGATAAATTATGTGTTTTCCATGTTGTTGAATATATATGTGCATAGGTCCATGTGATAAGATTTTGTGTTTGTAAACAATGTGGAATCCTGTTTTATGGCATGTGTTTTGTTTTTTCCCAAATGATTGTAGCCATAAGATATCTATATGGTGAGACATTTTAGAAGGGTCACGGGGCAAACTTTTCTATAGGAAAAAGGATGTTTATTGCAAGAAAAATCTTGATCCTGATTTGTTGTCCAAGATAGAATTGGAATTGTTATTAAAATAAGGAGCGAGACTTGAAAAGGTCAATGAGATTTGGTTCTTAAAGCTTGGGTTATGTTTGCATAATCGGTTGAAGCAAGTGTTATGGGACAAAGACATAAGGGGAATGTGTGATTGTGTGGGCAGTGATAAAACTATTCATATTTATTTTGTACAAGAAAATGAGCCAAGTCGAAATACAATGCGGCCTCTGTCTAGTGGACCAAGTTGTACGAGCCCATTGCCAAGTGAAATGATGTCTTGGAGAGTCATATGGCATTACTCAAGGCCCACAACCAACCACACAAATCTGGAGTGAAATAAATGCTAAAGGAAACCCTAGTAAAGGACCACTTGCAAAAAAAAAAAACAGTTGAGCAAGTATCTGATGAAGATGGGGAGGGTGAATCTGGATCAGATTCTGAGTCCTCTGATGGTGATGATCTTTTAAGATAAAATTCTGAGTACTCTGATGGTGGTGATATTTTAGGGGAAGAATCATCTTCCACCTCTGATGGTGATCCATTATTCAATGAAAATGTTTTTGGTAAAGAAGAAGATGATAATGACATTTTCAATGAAAATGTGGCCTTAGTTGTTGAAAAGGAATTAAATGCAGAGGGGGTTGAAGATGCTAATGGTGAAGATGTGTTCAATACAGTAATTGAGTCTGATGATTTTTTGAGCTATTATGGTTCTGAAGGTGAAGGACACGTGAGGTATCTAGAATTTAACCCCTTAGTTGACTTTAATAGTCGTATTTCTCTTAAGATTGGCATGAGATTTGGATCTAATGATGTGTTTAGAAATGCTTTGAGGCAATTTGCTTTAGAAAATGGATTGACTACTATTACTTGCATAATGACAAGAAAAAGCTCTCTGTTTATTGTAAAAAGAAGTGTGACATTCCTTTTAGACATGGAAGGATAGATTGTGTGTGTAAAAAATCATTGTGTGGCTTCAATGCTTGTGCTAGGAAAATGAGATATGATGGCAGCTTTCAGCTTAAGTCTTTTCAGCCTAACTATGACTGTGGGTGGCAAGATGTCAACTAAAAGTGACTGCCATATGGCTGGCTGAGCAATACCTTGAACATTATAGAGATGATGCACACTAGAGGATTAAGACATTCATTCAAACAGTTAAGAGGGAACATGGTGTGAATATAACATACCATCAAGCATGGAGGGCTAGATTGAGGGCTATTTTGTAAACACAAGGGCTAGATTGAGAGCAGTATGCAAAGATTTGGGACTATGCAGCCACAATCATCAAGTGGAATACATGAAGTTCTGCATATGTTAAGGTCTCTAAAGAACACCGAGAAAGACCATTATTCCATAGCTATTATGTCTGCTTAAGTGCTTGCAAATAGGGTTTTTTGTTGGGATGTAGGCCAATTATTGGGCTAGATGGGTGTCACTTGAAAGGAGCCTACAATGGACAGGTTTTGAGTGCAGTTGCAAATGATGGAATGAAAACATCTTTCATCTAGCTTATGTTGTTGTTGAGGAAAAAAAGACTTGGTGTCAGTTCTTGAAAAATTTAATACAGGTTATTGGGACACAAAACTTGACATTTATGTCTAATAGGCAGAAGGTATGACTACTACATTTCTATTTTTAATTCATTGAACATTTTTTTGTTGGTTTATTTCTAATATTTTGAGAATGTATGAATGTCGTATTTAATTGAGGCTTTGAATCTTGTAGTTCCAATGGCTGATACAAGAGTTTGTGTGAGGCACTTGTACAACAATGTCAGGGTCAAGTGGCCAGGAAAGTGCTATAAGGATTCTGTTTGGGTTGCTGCAAATGCTTCTACAACACCATACTTCATTGCTAGCATGAAGAGGATTAAAAAGATGGATGAATGAGCCTACAAGTATTTGATGGATTCAAACCCTAACACTTGGTCATTGCATGGCTTTAGGCATCACTGTAAGTCTGACATGTTGTTGAATAATGGTTTATAGTCCTTTACTAGATGCATTTTAGAAGCAAGAGAAATGCCTATATTGTCCATGTGTGATGGACCAGAAGGAAGATGATGAATATGTTTGTGAGCAAGATAAATATAATGAGAGCATACAATGGACATACCACGTACACCAGAAGTTGTTAAGAAAATAAAAGTGGCTAAGAAGATAGGCTTGCATAAATGCAAATGCGACAAGTATAAAGTTGACCAAGGGAGCAAGACATATGTGGTTGATTTGGTTGCAAGGAGTTGTGGATGTAACATATGGGATCTCACTGGAATTCCATGCTCACATGCAATTTGATGCATTTTGAATAGAAGGTTAATGGTTGAGGCATTTGTAGATGATTTTTTGACTAAGGAGACATATATGAGGGTTTATAGTGGAACTGTTCATCCTATGCTTCGGGGGTGCAGTGGGAAAAACACCTCAAACTTCTCCACTACCACCCCAGTTCATCATTTAACAAAGAAGACCTAGGAAGGCTCGCATGAAAGAAAAAGGAGAAGCAAAGTCTTCCTAACAAACTCACCTAAGGCAAGGGAAGAGCAAGTGTTCTCATTGTGGAGAGGATGGACATTACAAAAACAAGTGCAAAAATCCTCCAAAGCAACCTCAACCTCCCCCAACCAACCCTAAAAGAGGAGCACGACCACCCAAGGAGAACACTGTACAGTTCAATTCCAAGAAGAAAAAATATAATAGATTGAATAAGTTTGATTCATTAGTCATAGCTTGTTTTATTAGTCATAGCTTGATTTCCCCTCGTTTGTTGCTCAGAAGGTGAGTGAACATCAAGCTGTATCTGAAGGTAGAGCATTCAATTACGGTTTTAGCTAGACAGATTTGGAAGGAACACGTTTTGACATGCCTATCTTCTTTGAAAATGTGGTATGGCATAACCGGCCCCTAACCTTAGTACCAATAGCTTGAGATTCTTCTTTATTAGTATTCAAACATCTTTCAAGATAAATGCCTAACATTTGTAATCATTTCTGATGAATTTCACATGGAGTAGGTGGACATAAAAGTCAGTATGATGAGCATTTCATGCCATACCCTAATCCAACTCAAGATCCATTGATTGCAACACAAGGTTCTATTGCAGGAGTTGTGGCTGAACAAGTGCATGGTACCATGGTATTATTTTTCATTGTAATTATTCATAGGATATGCCATCTTAGTTCAATATTTTTCCTGTTGATTTTTTCATTGTGGTTCAAGAATTGCACGCGATGAAACTTTTACCCACATCATTGCTTCTGTTTCCAATGAAGTGCAAGGTACCACATCAACTGCTCTAAGAAAGAAAGCAAGGAAGTTGTACCCTATACGAGATCAACTTAAGGGGAGCATGATTTCAACAAGGTCTCGGCTTTCTAGTGCATTGAAAAGGTCAAGCCAGAGTTTGAGGGATAGAGCATAGGATGATGATGTATGTATCCACATGGATGTGTAGTAAACTCTGTTGATGTATGTTGCCACATGGATGTATAATAAACTCTGTTGATGTATTTTGGCACATAGATGGATGTGCACTAAACTTTGACTAATGTATTTTGGTACATGGATGTGCACTAAACTGTTTATGTATTTTATTAGACTCATTAGGGTAAAACTTTAACTAAATGGTATGTTGGGTATGTAACCCCTTGACTACTAAATTATCTATGCATGGGTCAATGGCTATTTATTCAAGTATTATAAGTATCTGTGCAGTGGCCAATGGCTATTTATTCAAGAATTATAAATATTTGTGCAAGGGCCAATGGCTATTTATTCTAGTTTTGATGTCCAATTTCGGATTTTCAAACCTTGTAAGTTGTGCACTAAATGGTATGTTGTGTGTCCAATTTAAATGTCTTGATGCACATGAATGTGCACTAATGGTATGTTGTGTGTCTCATTTTTCATGCACAAGGATGGTAATTTCATGAACACTCATTGGTAATTTCATGAAGTGTTGGTGTTATGATCATGCACAGACTCTACACAAAATGATGGCAAAGTAAAATAGACACAATGATTGGCAACACTAAACCTAAAATGCTTGGTTTTTGTAGTACAAATTACCAATTTTTACATGAGCAACTGCAATAGCCAATACAAAAGCACCTAAACCTAATAAGTAACACCATTAAGTCATATAGCAACAACAAAAACACCAACAACAAGTGCAATATTCAAGGTTGAAGAAGCTCTCATTTTTTCAATCTTTGCATCTTTTTTCTTCAATATGTTTTTGTAGAGCAATATTCTTTGCTTTCAAGTCCTTTTTTTGGTTGACAAGTTTCTTGATGGTGTTTGATGCCTAGTTATCAAAAGGTCCATCAATCCAATTGAAGAATCCACAACCTCTCTCAACATTTACTTTATATCTTGGGCATCAATAGAATCTTTTTCCATAATTTCTAGGAGTGTGAGCTGTGGATATCATTGCCCTCATGTTGCATTGGAAAACAGTTTTAGTGTTGTTTGACACATAACTAAAAGTCGACATAATAAATTCACCACTGCATCCACAACAACAAGTAGAAAAGGTAAATAAATGCATAGATAGATCAATGCATAGATCTGTTCAGATAATAAATTCACCATTGCCAAACCAATACACAAATATGGAAATCAAAGCTTCTGCTAAGTGAACCAATGCACAAATTATTCAAAGGAAATAACCAAACCAATCCATACTAACTGAAATCACAAAAATAACGCCACTCAAACATTACAGATGACTGAATCAAAATATTGAACCTATCAACTTTAGAAAATGAGTCGGATATTGAACCTGCTTGAAATAAGAAATTAAACACAAAATCTAGCTTCATACAACATCAGTTAACCTAATCAATCAACTTTAGCATATAGATACCCTAAACTTAACCTAATCGATCAATCAATACAGATAACCCTAAAACCCTAATTTGATACTTATGAAATACTAACCTTCAACAATTTCACACAAATCCAAATTCGCCACGCACCACTGCCAATCACCCCCGATTTTGCCATCTCTCAGAAACCCTAATTTCACCCCCAATTTTCGCCCTCTCTAATTCAAATGCCCCAAGTGAAGTGAAATCGGGGTTCTTAACGCAAAACTATTACCCAAACCCGGTTCTTAACCCAAAACTAATTAAATTGGTAAACCGCTCTCAAACTGGCAAAAGTTCAAAAAATGGCGGTATTCTTGTAATTTCCCACACCCTAACAGCCAAAAGTGACGAAATTGAGTCAAAGGTGGTTAAATGTTAACAGAAGAAAACTTTTGTGTGGTTTTAAATAATTTCCTCGATAACATGTAGTTGTAGGTAAAGTGGATTATTTAACGGATGGTTTCCTACATGTCACTATGTGTAGACCTCATAGAACAAAATTTGTTGCCTCGTTGGTAAGTTCGACGACGCAACATCGGTATGTGATTTACTCATCTTATCTCTGGATTATTTTAGCTTTATCTTTTTTAGTTTACTTCTATTCAATTTTGACATTCATTTTGTTCGTTGTTGCCTCGCTGGTAAGTCTAGCTAACGATTTATTCAATCCCCCGAAACTGTAAGTTTGTCCGCAACTTCGAAACCTTACCTTATAAAAAAAAGTTGAACTTATGTCGCTATGTGTAGACCTCATAGAACAAAAGTTAAATCTACGAGTAAGGATCACTCATTCCTGATACCACGCTTTGCTACTACAAACACAAATTATGATCAAATTCACTGGTTTTAATACTGATATGGTCTAGGTCTTCGAACCACATTGTCAAATTACTTGCATCTTTATCCGTACATTATTTCAAACAATAGAATAGTAGCTAGGATTCTAGCTATATAAAAAGATGATGGAGATAAAAATAACATATCCATCTTAACTTGATTTGTGCTGGCTTAACTATTCCCGGCATTTGTACATTATAATATGTCATGGGAAGTGCTTGACAAGGTGTACTTAGGAAAACAACAAGTTTGGTATAGAGCAATTACAGTCTTAAATATTAGAATTAATTCAACTTTAATGTCCCCACAGATATTATTATGCAGCATAATTAATTGAGAATCTATGAGCTGCTTTCTGTATTCCTAGGGGAATGTCAAACTCAAAAGATGCTCGAAGACTAAAAACACACTGGTGGTCACTTGGTTGCTATTATTCATTATTAGAAATACTATACATTCACACTATACATGACATCATATAAATGGTTAATTAGTGCATTGGATAATTAACAATAAAATTATCCACAATAAAAAGTGCAGACATCTTGCATAAGATCTTGAGATAATATATATAGAGAGAGAGCAACACAAAATTAACCGTTTAGCATAATTAACCAATTTACTCTATTGGTGGAACAGACACATAAAAAAAGAGTCACAGATTGTGCAATTGAGAGTAATGGAACAGGGATGAGCTTGTTCCAAAGGAGCGCCTACAAAGTTTCAAGAAAATATTAAATGTTTATGATGATCAATGCAAATTCAATCTTAATATTTTTTAAAGTTTGTTACCATTTATAATCATTACACCCATTTACCTAACTAGAGTAACTAGTCTAATCTGTAATTTATATAATAAGCAGCTAGATCTACAGTCCTTGCAAAAGTTTCCTGATTTCTCACTACATGTTTGTACCAACTCAAACGGCATTTCCATCAAAAAAAGAAAAAACTCGAACGGCATTTCCATCAAAAAAAAAAAAAACTCAAACGGCCGAATTCGGCGCCACTAAAGCAAGCATGCCACAAGATTGAAAACAGAAACCTATATCCTCAGATTATAAAAATAATATATATGTATATATAACCAGAATTAGAAGCTACAAAACCAATGGACATAGCAAAAGGAAACAGGAAATAAAGAGGAAAAAGTTACTGCCAGCAGGATTCATACACTACATGTTTGTACTTGACCATTTGTACAACAGAGCCAGAAAACAAAACTTCATCCGCAGTTTGCACTTCAAAAGAAATGAACCCAAAACGGATTTACAGTTCAGGAAGCTAGCAAGAGAGATCGACGAATTACGATGAAATTTTTTAAAGACGGGCGACGAAGATGTGTATCAGTAGTACCTGTGGGGGGCTAAAAGAAAGAAAAGAAAAGCTCAGAAGAGAATGTTGCTAAGCTTAGCTGGCAGCTTCATGCTACATCACTAGGAAGAAGAAAGGGGCCTGGCGTGTAAAGGGTATCACCAGCTCTATAACAAGCAAACAAAAAAGTTAACAAGTGAGCGAAAGCCGAAATCAATCCGAATTCGTTGGCTGCTTCTGAGAAACCTGATCTCCCAGAGGCTCCTCACTTTTGTTCATGGCCTTCTTTGCAAGCTCATAGCCAGCGAAGTTCATAGCGCCCAAGGGAGCGATCCAGAAAAACCGGGGCACTGCTCCTTTAAATAATCCCAGTGGGCCCTCATGGCGGAGTATAGACATTGCAATCATTGTTGTTGATATTTGGCGACCACTGGGGGCTGTCATCATCCTCGTTTTCAGCACGTCAAAGGGAGTTGTGACAACAGCAGCTAGTCCGCCAGATAAAGCTCCAACAGCTATGGTCTCCCATGGCTCTAGCTCTCTATCCAGTAAATGCTGAGCTAGCTATTGTAGTGCAAATGAATAGATGGGATTAATGAGAGGTAGAAATGACAAGTGGTTATTCTATCAACTGTGTGTCAAAAATGCTTATAATTATAATATAGCACAAGCCAGGAATACCAAGTGCCATGGAGATACTAGCAAAATTAAACTATGGATGGTGCCCAATTATATAAAAGTGAAGTTCATATATATAGAACATGCATTGATGTATGTAGGTTCCTCATGGGATCTTGCTAAAGCTCGAAGTTGACATTACATTTCCATTCATGAACAGTGCATGGAGAATAAGGAATTTTGCCAATTCAACATCAAATGGAATGTAGAAATCTAGAACAAGCACAAAAGAGGCAAGATTTTTAATCTGTTGAGAAAAGGAATTCAGCAATTCCTACTTGGCTGCAACCTTATATGAAACAATGAAAGATGAATTCTACTTAACTTGAAAGAAAATGGCAATCATAGAGCGTATTTGTTTCAAGTCCGCAAATTCCACATATTTATATGGCGATGAAACTTAATTAACCTGAAAGAAAATGCTATCAAGTGTATTTGTTTCAAGTATGCAAATTCCACATATTTAAGCGGCGATGAAACTTAATCAGAGAAAAGAAGATGATTAAAAGGAACTCCAACCCCAAGCTTGCATTTAGCTTCTCAATACTTTACAATATTGATAGAAGAAGTAAGAACATACCTTTTTGGACTCTGCATATAGCCCCATGCCAGCTACATAAAAAGGAACCTCTCGACAGAGAGTTGCACCAGTCCCTCGAAAGAAACCTTTCAAACCATCTTGTTGCCAAGTACCGACAATGGCCTCTCCTACATTCTCAAATAGTCCTGCCTGCAACCGTTGTTTTAGAACCTCGTTGGGAATTCTTGTGGCTGTTCCTAGTAATGTGCTACAAAATGATGCAATAGATTGGACCTGAAAGACAATCAGCATCCACAAATTGTCGTCAAGTTTTCAATACTTGTTTATATTTTGCCATGAAATATGTTAAAGTATAGTGAAGAACCGAAAGCAGTAGAGAGGGTTAAATTCCCTAGCTTTCAACTGAATTACCCTTTCCCTAAGAACTTTTTACAAACAAAGAAAAACTCTGTCATCCTCTGCCTTGTTGACTTCAAAAAACAAGAGCAAGACTTTGTTAACTTGCACAAACCACAAATGCCCAATTATATAAAAGTGAAGTTCATATATATAGAACATGCATTGATGTAGGTTCCTCATGGGATCTTGCTAAAGCTCGAAGTTGACATTACATTTCCATTCATGAACAGTGCATGGAGAATAAGGAATTTTGCCAATTCAACATCAAATGGAATGTAGAAATCTAGAACAAGCACAAAAGAGGCAAGATTTTTAATCTGTTGAGAAAAGGAATTCAGCAATTCCTACTTGGCTGCAACCTTATATGAAAGATGAATTCTAATTAACTTGAAACAAAATGGCAATCATAGAGTGTATTTGTTTCAAGTACGCAAATTCCACATATTTATATGGCGATGAAACTTAATTAACCTGAAAGAAACTGCCGCCCCCCCCCCCCCCCCCAAACACCGATATCCTCAAGTAATTTACCCAAAAAGGGTCTGTAAGAATATCAGGCAGGGATTTCTACATTTCTTGTGTAGCTAGTACTCTTGCATATACTATTATTCTTTTCCATATAAAGTTCGAAAAAGTTCATACTGGGCCTGCAAGAATTAGGAGTTTTCATCTATTGTTTAGTTCCTACTCTTGCATGTGTTATGAAGTAAACGTTCCCTCAACCACCTATATCTGTGAGAACTATATGCTAAGTGGGCCTGTATACTGGTGAAAGAGACTACTACAGTTGTGGTGCAGTTCCTACTGGAGAAAATGAAGAAGAAATGAAAGAGTTAAACAATGTCATTACCTGAATATCAGGAAGTGTAGGAGCAACATTTATCAAAACAAGTTTAGTTGCCTCAAAAATTCCAGTTCGCAATCCATGGCTACATTCCCAAAGAGAGAAAAGACGGAGCAAAAAGTCATATACTAACACCACCATATTCAACAACAGGACACCAAGTAGATTAATTCTAACCTTGTAAACTGTCCAAGAATAGCAGGAATAGAACCCCTGTACAATGCCCGAACTCCAATGTGCGGTAGTTGAGAAATAATCTCAGGGAAGGAGAGAGCAGACGCTTGCACTCTTGTCTGTTATATCACAAACCATGTGAATAACTTGTCAAGGAAATGATATCATAGAGAAAATAATATACAAAAGAAAACATCAAGAATATCATCCCCAATTATATGGAATCTGATGCCTGAACCTAATGATCTGGAAATACTACAATTTCCTTATATTGACTTGCTGGTAAAGAAGAAAACAAATAGTTGTCCGATTATCTCGTTTATTCTGCTACTAAGCTAAGTGAATCCTATAATGAGGTCACAAAAGGACAAAAAAGAGTAAGAATAGAAGGACAGCAAATGATATGTTGGGATAATGAAAAACCTGAGAGGAATAGGAATTCAATATAAGCAAAAGAAATGAGGGAGAAAACATAGATAAAAAGAATTATGTGATGTACAGAGATCATACAAGGATGGAAATTAAGAACCGCAGGATGGCATAGGATAGTATACAAGATGAAAATCAGTGAAAACTATAGGTTTGTTTGGAGCTATAACATGTGATTTCATTTATTGCTGAGCCCTCTTACTAAAAGTGATATTTAACATGAAGCCATGAAGGGAGGTTGATTTTGAGATTTGGGGGGGGGTTTAGAAAGGAGAGGAGAACTGAAAAAAAATCATGGAAAGAGTACAAACACAATTCACTGTCCACAATATTCTTGAAATTGATTTGAATCTCCATCCCCAAAATTAGAATGTCAGAATGTAATAAGAATGAAGTATAAATAATTGCCTTTATGGAATCAACAGGGTGCAGTAAAGAGGTAGAAAGTGCACAAGAAAGGCCTCCAGCCAAAGCCGCTCGCAGAACACTAGTAGCAGGAAACTCAACAGGGGGTGGAACAGCAACCACAGTAGCAGCTTCAAACCACACATTCCTGCTCAGCCATGAAAAGAAACCATCCGATTTATTTGTTAGATATGACAAGAACTCAATCCCATTAAGGTTTGTAGGTTTCTTTTACAAGCACTATGGGAACAGAAGTGTTTTTAGTTGGAGAAGGGGGGGAGATATATTTATAGCCCTCTTGAAAACAATGTGAGATGAAACAGAAGAATAAACGCTGTACACACATTCTGCAAATGAACATTTTCCCCATATAATTCATCTAAAAGCTAGAGGTATTCATGCAAATATTCAAGTATTACTCTTTCTATACTCTTTCTATTCTCTAGCTTGTATGTATGTTCTCACTCTGGGTAGTAAACAATGTCCTGTGGAACAGAATCAACAGATAAAAATTTTATCTATGTAACCTACGACAAATTCTTCAAAGTTTTAGTTATTTGTATTCATCTTCTTTTGTGAAAGGTCAAAATTTTTTAATAAAATTTTCTACCAATTTCCGTCAAACCAGCAGTTGGAACAGTAACCATAGCACTCATTCATGCTTATCTGAGGCTCAACTATTGCCCAAAAAAAGTGGAAGACTGCTAACAATTGATGTAGTGGCTATGCAATTCTCCTCTCATGAAGTGCTATGCAATGCTCCTTTCAAGACGTATAACATTTTTTGATAGTGTCCCGTGCATCAAGTAGAGATTTTGGTATGTATCTTCTTACACTATATTTCACGGGCTTTTCTAGACATGGAAAGATTCAGCTTACCGAGGATCATCTTGCAGCCTATCGGAAGGGAGTAAAAGCATAAAATTGCGAAAATGACCATAAGATATGGACCCTCCTGTGTCTGCGTTTAGAAACCTCATCATAGCAAGAGCATTTTCTTCGTTAGATGGAAGTCTTGCATTCTTCAGTGATTCCAAAATTTCACTTTTTTGCAGTGTGCCAGACTTGCTCAAACATAGAGAAGTATAAGCTCGAAGAATGGTGGGTTCCCTTTGTTCCATCAGACTCAAAAACTGCTTCCAGCCGAAGGATTTAGAGAATAGATGGCTTCTAGCACGTTGCATAAGATCCTTGGCATATCTCTGAGGCAACTTTCTCCTTCTCATAGCTAATTCCAAATCTTCCAAGGTTACTTGACCATCCCCATCTCTGTCTAGCTCCTGAAAGAACCTCCTACCTGTAACAGTAGAGGAACATTAGACTTTCCATCTCCTTTATTCTTTATATCGTTCCACTGTTCATGTACTAGAGAGCAAACACAGAGGTGAGCAATCTATTAATGCGCTACTAGATACCAACTAGTAAAGTGTCATGTCATAATGACTAATTAGTAATTACTAGACCAATAACCAAAAATTCAAGGGTCGGGTTAGAAAAAGTGAACTCAGAAATCACCAGATATTCATGAATCAGATTCTTTAGAACATGAATCTTATCTAGTGTGTAATTCAACTTCAAACTTCGGAGGCCACAGAATGAACGGCATATATAGCACAATGCATGAAAAAAGAGCATTATGACCATGCTCTTACTGCTAGTATGGATTACCTAGAGCATATATTGTCTTTGCAAAAGCAAGATATGCAACCAATGTAGTGCATGGTACACCCATAACGCAATATGACAATTGTTAAGACTTCATAAACCTAGAGCCAAGTTGCAGTACTAGACCTCTTACTTTCAAATGAAAATTTCTTGTTTAAGCAGAAATTAAGCGTCTGGCTGTGAGAAAGTAATAATTTTCATATAGTACCAAGCCTAAGCATTGCCATAAGCCAAAGCAGATAATAATGTTTACAATAACTGAACCAACAATGAAGACATCATATGCTTCACACCTGTGACCTGTAGCATAGATTTCTAGGGAAGAAAATGAACCACGCACATTGCATATTCAAAGTAGTGAAGTATCTAGCATGGATAATGATTAGAAACAATGACAATTACGAGAGACCTAAAAAGATTATCTCTAAGATAGGAGCAAGAGACACTTCATCAGAGGTAAGACATGACAGTATAAGCATGACCATCAGATGAAGGTGAATAACTTCATATTGAATCTTCAATAATATATCATTTTAATTGAACAACATGTGTCACACTCAGTAAATATTAACTCCACAAAATGTGACATAAGCTCACAGATCTGAAAAGGTTGGTATACATACAAATTATAGGCATGCATGTAACATACCTTCAGCCTCAGTGTACTTGAAGAAATCCTGAACTGAAAATAACTTCTTCTTGTCAGGTACATGTTTAGGGGAACGTCCAAGCTGTGGGAGAAGCTCAATTAATTCTGTTATTGATACAGTTGATATTGTTGATCTTATTCGCTCTACATTTGATAATGGAATACTGAGCAACCCATTCATTGTGTTTTGAGGCGAAGCACCTCCCTTGTCATCTGCACTCTTAGAACTGCTACCCTCATCACCCTCTTCTTTTATAGGCGAAGTAACTCCAACAAGCGAGGAAGGTGCCCCTCCAACTCTGGCAAAATTTAAATTTCCTAGAAAGCCATCAAAATCTGCTTTTTTCCCCTCCAAAATACTAGCAACTGCCTTAAGATGATGAAAATTGTAGAGCGGAAATGGAGAAGAAGATTCAGAATCCTTCTTATCCTTTTCTTTCACAGTCTCAACAAGCTTCTTAAGATTATGGGATATTTGTTCAAAAATGAAACCTACCAAAAGTTCAAGAGAAGTAAGTTTCTCTTCATTCCATGTACTACTAGGAAATGTCACAACATTCTGACTCTTTCCCATACCCTTTTCCTTGATTTTATGCAAAGCTGATGACTTGGGGAAGTGTTTAGTTGAAGATGAACGAGCTCTTTCCTCATTATCTACCTTTACACCTTTGAACATACTGGGTAAACAGAGAAAAAAGCCATTAGGCAACAACCAGCATGTCATTGCAAACTGTAAGCAATTCACGCACGAAACATCCTCTTTACCCAAAAATGTCTTCACAGGAATCTTACTAATCAGCAGCCCTTTTTTCCCCTCCTCAAGGACAACACCATGAGTGCCATTTTTCCTGACAGCACGTGTATGAAGCTTGCTGTCCTTGGTACCGTTATCCGCTCCATATCCTCCGTTTGCTTGACCAAACAGCTGAGAGTCACCATGGGGTTTCTTCAAACTCAAAATGGAACACTCCAAGTCGTGGGCAGCTTTCTTAATGCTAGTTTCGAGAGGTGAAAATGCATCTTTAACAACTCGAATAGTATTTAGGAGCGACTCATTCCCAGGGATCATCATAAAAACCCTAATTCACCAAGCTTCTCTATATCCCAAATCAAAAAGTTTCAAACTTAAATCGGAGAAAGAACGCACTTGCAAACATCCGAATCGACAACAATCGCCGCAGGATGAATAAAATCGAAATCTTTATTACCAGGACCTCAAGGAAACCGCAAAATCCCACGAGTTAAAGATACTACGTCGCAGACTTCAGCTACGAGCAAGACATTCACAGTTGAACCCAGCGATATCCCCTTCCGAACTCAAAAGAAATCCCTAGATTAACCGTCCACCACCACAAACATCACAATTCTCATCTGGATTTCTGAAATTGGAGTATGACCACAAATCTGAAAAACACCATCCGGAAACAAACAAATTGACGATAAAACAGCAAGAGTGGAACATGAATCACAAACGAAAATGATAGAAGCAAAAATATCAAATTGATGATTACCTGATTAAAACGCGAGAGGAGACGATTGTTAATAGTTCGGAACAGACATTTTTTGGACAATCAATCGGAATCTATGGCGGTAAGAGGAGTGCGAGAAACAAATCAGATATGAGAGATAGGGTCATAGGGAGATGAGGTTTTCTTTTCTTTATTTTGTATTTCGTCACATTATTTTTTCAAAAATATATTTTCTCCTAAATTTAAATATTTTGATAGGAAATTGATTAATATGTGGATAACAGTGGATAGGTATAAAGTTGACGCATGTCCACGTAGGAAATGGTGGCGGTTGCGATGGTTTTGCAATGGACATTTGCCGTCTCGTAAATGGGGAGCTTTTACGAGTCTATCCGACCACTAAATAATAATTATAACTTCGATTAACCAAATATTGAATCAATATGATTAACGGAACACACAATTAGGATATCAATGAGAAATTGGAAGGAGAAGTGATGAATCAATGATTTATGTCAAATAGAACACTAATTTGACTTGAATCTCTCGAATTTAAGATCTGTAATCATAAACAAAGTAAAGGGATAGGGTAGAATTTTTGATTCACCTCTGACGTTCAAATCAGGCAAAAAACTCTCAAAATTCAATAGGAACATCCAAAGAGAAAAAAACGTATAAAATTGAATAGGAAGAAAGAGAAACCTGCTAGGATTAAGTAATAATTTATTTTTTTCCTGTTTCTTTTATGGAAATATAATATGCTTTTTTTATTTCTAGGATATTTAATACCCCTTATAAGTAGGGATTTGAAATTAATTTATCTAATCAGAATAAATTATCCCTCTCATTTTCCCTCTCGGGTCTTCGGAGCTCTCTCGGGTCCGATGAGCAGAAGACTGGATCGATCAGACCTAATAAAAAGCGGGAATCTCCGGATGTAATTCTCGTCGAAATTCGGAACGCTGCAAAAGTCGTCGTGCGATTTATTTCGTTTTTAACTGAAAAGTCGAGAGCAGCGCACGGCCCGTGCGGTTTTATATTTTTATTTTTTTGGTTGAAAAGCGGAGAGCACTAGGGGTGGGCATGAGCAATTAACCGAGATCTCGGTTAACCGGTATTCGGTTAACCGAGGTTTCGGTTAGTAGTTTTCTAATACCATTAACCATACCTTTAACCTCGGTTAATCGAATATCGGTTAACCGGAATTTCGGTACGGTTAATCGGTTAACCATAAGATTAAAAATAATCGAAAATGTCTTTGAAAATAATTTAAGATGTTATTTTACTTGTATTTTTTCACTTAATTTTCTTAATTAGTGGCATTAGTAGGTAAGAGAAAATATGAGGAATCTATAAGAGGATGAGTTAGACAATTTTAAGATAAATGATTCATGACTAAACGGTTACAAATAATCCAAACTGGCATTACAAGTAATTCAACAATATTTATACATACAAATTGGATAAGTTATTTATTATGACTTCGGCGCGCATCAATTTACTACTTCATTACACTAAACATTCTATTGTAGAGATATTTTTCCACGTGTCAATGTAAGACTATACTTATAATAGATTAAGACAACTTAGTTTTATACAACTTTATAACACTCAATTTCATAAGATGATGTTCAGAAGGATGGAAAAGTCCATATAACTATGTAATATATTAAGAGTCATTACAAAGATCAATTGGTTATTCATACTTTCTATTACACATGAGATATGTAGATGCATGATAGAGAGTTTTGGAATGACTCCAAGAAAATCTCGTAGTAAATATGTTAAAATGGAGTTAATCTCTTGTAAACCAAAGCCATGCATGTATAGAGAGCGAGGGAGAATTGAACTAATTAATCATTTGTCACATGCAACATCTAAATGAGTCTCCAACCACTAGACTAGCTTAATAAAGTCTTTCCATTGCTAAAAACATATTATTCATATGTTCGGTTAATCAAAGGTGAAAATATTACTAACCGTAACCATACCAAAAAACCGTAATTTTATTCGGTTAATTGTACCAAACTTTCGGTAAATGTTCGGTACGGTTAACCGAAAAAGGGTCGGTTTCTCGTTTTTTGGGACGGTTTTTCATGCCCACCCCTAGAGAGCACCGCACGGCCCGTGCGGAAAAACGCACGACCGTGTATGCAGTGTTGTATTTTTCGGCTGAAAAGCCGAGGGCACCGCACGGCCCGTGCAGAAAAACGCACGGTCGTGCGTTCGATGACTTAATTTTTGGCTGAAATGTCGAGAGCACCGCATGGCCTGTGCGGTCGGTGAATTATTTCTTGGCCGAAATGCCGAGAGCACCGCACGTTGGCCATGCGATCGGTGATTTTCCAGCAAGTACTGCACGGCTCATGCGGTCTGGCGCACGGCCTGTGCATTTTTTTGCGACTTGATTGTTGGTGAATCGTGGGATTTCTGTATGTTATTTGCTTGAGGTTTTCAACAGGTGAGACCTGAGAGTTCCAGCATTATAGCTCTAATGTTTCCAACAAAGTAACTTGTGGATTTTGTGAGGCTAAAGTTCAAGGTTTCCAACGATATTGTAGGCGAGGTTTTCAGCAAGACAAGTTGAGAATTCCAGTGACCCAAGTTTAGAGACCTTTTTACAGGCCGTGCTTGATGGCCAAAGCCGTTAGGAGACTGAGGTTTCCAACAAGCCAAGCTTGAGGATTCTAGCAATTAGTTGGCGAGGTTTTCAGCAAGCCAAGCTTGAGAATTCCAGCAACCTGAGTTTAGATACCTTTTTACAAGCCGTGCTTGATGGCCAAAGCCGTTAGGAGACTGGGGTTTCCAGCAAGCCAAGCTTGATGATTCCAGTAGTTAGTTGGCGATGTTTTCAGCAAGCCAAGCTTGAGAATTTCAGCAACCTGAGTTTAGAGACCCTTTTTACAAGCCGTGCTTGATGGCTAAAGTCATTAGGAGACTGATGTTTCCAGCAAGCCAAGCTTGAGGATTCCAGCAGTTAGTTGGCGAGGTTTTCAGCAAGCCAAGCTTGAGAATTCCAACAGCCTGAGTTTGAGAACCTTCAGCAAGCCAGGCCTGAGATTTTCATCAAACCAAAAATAATGCAATTGCAAACAACATCTATAAGATAGTGCAATGGTCACAAATGCATGAATGTCGAAGTCTCACTTGGGGTGACAATCCCCGTGGGCCTCGTGCCCCTGTGACCTGAAGGCTAATAGAATAAGGTGGTAACTCGTGCCCCTGCGACCTGTAAGCTAATAGAATAAGATGGCAGTTCGTGCCCCTGCACCCCAAAGGCTAATTGTATAGGATGGCATCTCGTTCCGTTGCGCCCCAAAAGCTAATAGAATAAAATGTCAGCTCGTTCCCCTGCGCCCCAAAGGCTAATAGAATAAGATGGCAGCTCGTGCCCTTTGGCCCGTAGGCTTGTTGTTTGAAACAATATGTAATATGTTTCAAATAATATGATGTTTTATCATGAATTTAAGAGACAGAGCTAAAAACTTAACTGGTGAGTGTGTTAACCATTGTCGTTGTCAAACCACCTAGTAGAACTTTAATTGTCCCGGACTTTACTTTCAACGCGATTGAATTGAACCCGATTGAATTTTGATCGGTCTTTAGAATGGGCTTCTTGGCCTGACATCATTATTCGTATGGGGGGCAGGCTCGTCTCCACAAATTGGAATTGGTCAACAAAGCTCGGGTGCATAGAAACTTCATCGTGGACTGAGGCAGAAATGCCTTAAAGCTTTTTCCGGGAATAAAGCCTTGAATGAGCCTACTTTGGATGGCTCATTGGTAGCTCGAACGACGTTCAAATAGAGCAAGGGTGGCAATGTCGGGCACATGGCGCTGCAAGGTTTCACCGAAGAGGGGTCACAACGGCTGAGATCCTCCACCAGCGTCAGGAGAGAGGTGCAAACAATGGCCTGATAACACCTGGCTATTGTTTTCTAGAGTTTGCCTTTGCGAGGGTCAATGTTGGAGCGGCTCGTTGGTGGCCCAAACGACATCCAAATGATGCAAGTCTTGTGGCTATGGACTCGTGGCGGTTGATCTCCTCCACAAGCGCCGGAAAACACCTGTTATATAAGTTGTTTGATGCTCAAGACCAGAATTTCCAGATTTTGTCCTTCAACGAGCCTACTTCAGGTGGCTCGTACAGGCTCATACGAGATCCAAATGGAGCAAGGCCAGTGGCATTGGACTCATGACATTGCAAGGTTTCACCAGAAGTGATTGGTGGCAGTGATCGGAGCATTCAAACTGGCATAGAGTGGGTGCAAACTGGGCAACATCACTAAGTTTCTGGGAAAATCTTGACCCGCCTTGACTGGCCTGACGACGTGTAACACCCCGTGTTTGTGATCCCTTATAAGGATTAAAAGTGCTACCCATGTCAACAAGAGCTCTTCCTTTTCATGGTTCAAGTGAGGACAAAGAACTCTGAAGTTAAACATGCTAGGGCGGAAGTAGTACCAGAATGGGTGACCTCTTGGGAAGTCCTCGGGGTGACATGAGATGGCGCTTCTAAGGCTCGGGCCTTACAGATGGTATCAGAGCCGACTCTAGGTTATGAGTGGACATGGCCTGGATGACGGTCACTCCACCCAGAGGGTGGTCTTTGGGCTTGACGAGGTCGTCAAGGGTTTAAGTAGGGGTGATTGTAACACCCAAGATTTGTAATCCTTTGTAAGGATTAGAGTGCTACTCATGTCAACAAGAGCTCTTCCTTATCATGGTTCAAGTGATGACAAAAAACTATGAAGTTAAACGTGCTAGAGCGGGAGTAGTACTAGGATGGGTGACCTCTTGGGAAGTCCCCGGGTTGGCATGGGATGGCGCTTCTAAGACCTCGGGCCATACAAATAGTATTAGAGCCGACTCTGGGTTACGAGTGGGTTTGGTCCTGTAGGACCGTGATCGTTAGATAAATAACTAAGGAACTAAGAATACCAATTCTCAGTTCCCTTCGCAGCGGAAATAAACAATCAAATACAAATGAACGAGTTCCTTATAGTGGAAACCTTTGATTGCCAACTAGCAATCCAGGATAAAAACCACTACCTTTCTTTCGAAATGATTTCAAGGTCTACTTCTTGATTTCTTATCTCTTTGGTTACAGATTATCCTAGGAACAAACACACAGTTTCTTTGCCTTACACACAGTTTGTGATACCCCGTAATTCTGTAAGGTTATTTTGGGAATTTTGAGAATTTTCCCGAATGCCCGTTTTGGACGTCGAATTTAATTCGGAAAGTTTAAGACATTCTATAATGTTCTCAGTCTCTGTAATATTTTTCTCAGTGAAATAATATACAGTCGACGTGGTTTGGGAGTCAATACTCGTTCGTGTACGACTTTATTTAACATGGGTTAAGATTGGTACAAGTTTATTACCCAAGAGTTATCATCCAATGGGCATAGAGTACAAGATTCTTTACCCGAAGGTTATTACCCGAGGGTTATTATCCAAGAGGCGCCAAGGTACAAAGGGTTATTACCCAAGGGTTTGGAAGGAAGCTTCCTACTCACCTTCCTAAACCCTAGGGTTTCCCTATATAAGGAGGGCATGGGAGAGAGAGAAAGGGGCTGGAAAACTCAAAAGCTCTCAAGGGAAAACGCTCTCTCCGGAATTCGAAGTCGATCGTCGGAGCGCGTTCGGTGTCATTCTCGGTGGCCAAGGGGAAGCTTGGGAGGCCCTTAGAAGCCTAGAAACCAAGCAAGGCGAAAGACGAGCCAAATCGATCGTCGAGGGTGAGTTTTCTCCTCTCGTAATTCTGTTTTCGTTCGCGACGGCGACCGCCGCGAGGATCACGGCGACCGTCGGCTCGAAGGCGGCGACCGCCGGTATGAGACGGCGCCCGCCGTGAGGAACACGGCGACCGCCAGTATGAGACGGCGCCCGCCGTGAGGATCCCGGTGCCCGCCGTGATGTTGTGGCCAGCCGCCGTGATTGTTACAACGCCCGCCGGCGTGAGAGGGTTGTTGGCCGGTTGTTGTCTTGACTTCCGAGGCCTTCGTTCGGGTCTCGTTTCCTTCGATTCCTTTCATTCTTTCTTAGATCTGTATTGTTGTTTGTCGAATCTAACTTAGGGTTTCTTTGTGGGTCGATCCAAAGGAATCTGTGCTCCAGATCTGTCCCTGTGTCGAGCCTAGGATCCCGTCGTTAGACTTTATTCAAACTCTGCGGACTCGGGCAAGTGGCGGTTCGCTCTTGCTTAAATCATTTCATGTTTCATTAATTATCAATTATTTAATTGTTAATTAAATTGGGATGAATAACTGGTGTTATTGTTTGGGAACTAAATTCATTAATATCATAATTAAAAAGGGTGATGTTATAATAGGTGGTGTATCTGCTAGATCCACGCCATTATAAATATATGTGTATGATAATTGCCTGGAAGGCTTTAATAAGGATTATTATTGTGCTGAACTGATTAGTTAGCACGAGTGTTGTGTGTTAATTACCGTAAGGGTATTGTTGTAAATTTAATGTTAGCTAAATGCTTAAACACGCGTGTGTTTGTAGGAACTCTAATCCAAGTAAGGATTTGTTGTTCCTTAATAAGTTAATGTTTGTAGGAACTCTAATCCAAGTAAGGATTTGTTGTTCCTTAATAAATTAATGTTTGTAGGAACTCTAATCCAAGTAAGGATTTGTTGTTCCTTAATAAGTTAATGTTTGTAGGAACTCTAATCCAAGTAAGGATTTGTTGTTCCTTAATAAGTTAATGTTTGTAGGAACTCTAATCCAAGTAAGGATTTGTCGTTCCTATTATATATGTGTTTAAATTGATTGCCGGAATGACTTTGATGTGAATTATTACTGTGTTGAACTGTTTAGTTAGCACTAGTAGTTATAATATGGTTGTGCGTGAACTGTTTAGTTAGCACTAGTAGTTAGGAACGTTGGACTCGTCAAGGTCCAGTCGTTTCTTTATAACATGGTAGAGAGGTGGCTAGACCCCACCTAATACCTAGTAGAGAGGTGGCTAGACTCCACCTAATACTCCGGGTTGCGTCACTCAAGGCGAAACGCATACCTAATACTCTGGGTTGCGTCACTCAAGGCGAAACGCATACCTAATACTCCGGGTTGCGTCACTCAAGGCGAAACGCATACCTAATACTCCGGGTTGCGTCACTCAAGGCGAAACGCATACCTAATACTTCGGGTTGCGTCACTCATGGCGAAACGCATACCTAATCCTCCGAGGTGCGTCACTCAAGGCGAAACGCATACCCAAACTCCGGTATGCGTCACTCTCGACGAAACGCATATCAAGATGTATCGTACCATTGACGGTGTATACATTAAAAACTTATAACGTGATGCGCGTTTGAGAATATCATAAGATAAGTGCCGTGTCGCACATAATTAATATACCTTGGGCGAGTAGTGCAGCTAGGAAAGCTCGTCTTTACTTTTAGTCGCTCGAATGCGATACTGTAATTCTGTGATATACTAGATGTGCGTCACTCAAAGCGAAGCGCATACTCTAGATGTATAAGATCCGTTGGCGATATATACATGTAAAAGCTCATAACGTGATGTGGGTTTTGTAGATTAATAAGATAAGTGCCATTGTCGCACATAATTAATAAGCTTTGGTGGTTGTACTACGGTATTATAAGATAAGTGCCGTTGTCACACATAATTAATGAGCATTGGTAGTCGTACTAATTGGGTTGACATGATTGTCACCCTAAGGTTTAAAGCTTTGTATCTGCTCTTAATCAGGTTGTCTGCATTAGCGTGGGTAAAGTGTTGTGAATGAATAATTAAGGAAGAAAATGATTCTTCAGGAACTCGTTTTCCTTATTGTGGTCTTGAGTAAGACTGTGAATCCGGAGTTAGGATGGTCAGGATCATAAGTAAAGTATGACCCATGTAGGACCAATGGTTAAAGCTTTTGGGAAAGCCAAGTGTATGAAATCATAGGTATCCTTTGGGGAGATCTATTTGAGATTCGTTTGAAGTATTATAAGGAAATAATTCGATTAAGTCCTGGATGGATAGTAGATTGTATGCGGAATATAAGGATTTAAGTTAGAAATAAGTCATTTAAAGACAGTACGAGTCGTTGGACTCGATAAGTGAAATTTCTAGAGGATGAAGAGTTATGACTCTTGAGAACTGTTAAGGATGGACATCTTGTGAGTATGTCATCTATAAGGCTTAAGGTGCAACTCTTTGAGAAAGATTAAGTTGTAAAGTGATTGTGTTATAAGGTGACCACTTAAATAGAAAGGTCATAGTTTAAAGGATAGGATATGTTGATGATCCTGAGGTAATAAGGATTCGGTAAGAATTATTACATGATGTGTAGTTTAGAGATAAGGTTGTGAGATGATGAAGTGATTAAGGATAAAATGTGTGGAGTTAATGCTCTAAGAGATTAAGAGTTATCTCTTATAAGTGAGCTTGTGTTATAATCGTTAGAGTAGATGAATCATTTTCAGAATGATGTCATAAGGAATTAAGAGTAATATCTCATGGGATACGTTTCGAGGAACGTAGGAATAAGATATTGAGATTGTTACTGAATCTTAAGGGATTTAAGTTAGAATTTGGCATAAGGGCCAAATTCGATGAGAATGAGTAATGGAGTTGTGGAAAGTAATGTGTGAGCTCGGGATTTCTCATTTAGGGAAATGAGAAATGTGTGTTCTCCTATTTTAAGTTAAGTGCCGTTGTGGCTAAGTCTAGAGCGGTGATGCATATATTTTAGTATACTCTTGGGAGAGTAGTGCAGTTAGGAGAACTTATCTTGACTTGGGTCAGAGTAAAGTTCTCTTACTAATCTGAATTCGCGTTAAGTGGTGAGGTCAATTATGAACCGATACACCAACTTGTTTTAAATATTTGTGTGTATTAATATAAATGTCTTTGCTTTGTGCCCTTGCATAGTCTATTCATTTAGACTAACCGACCACATTTGTTATCTGCTTTGCTGGCTGATGTCATCCGTTCATTTCGGCACATCAGGTTAGTTGCAGGTCCAAAGAGGCTAGAACAACTATGAAGGCAAACAGTGTTTTAAAGAGTTTTTATCCAGGTTAAGGATCCTTGGTGGGTGATCATTTCGATCAAGACCCAGTTGTATTTCAAAGACTTCCGCCGTGTCAAAAAGGTCTTGTTTTAAGACTACTCTGTGTTTTAAAGACTTCCGCTGTATGAAATTCTGATGATGTATTTTAATGTATTTGGAATTTTGTTGAAATTCCGAGACTTTGGTTTAAGTAAAAGTTATGATTTTGGAATCATAACTGTGGTTTGATGGTTTATATCATTTGGAAAAGTCTGGGGTGACTTCGGGATGTTATATCCGAGGTCATCGACAATAATACTTTCAAGAGATATTTTGGGGGTGTTACACAGTTAGACAATCCTAGATAACTTAACACAAATTATAATCAATCCAAGAAGCAATCCTTAGTACCAAGAAACTAACTCACTTACAGTCACAGGAATTAGCACTCAGCTCTCGAGTTCCTTGACTGGTTCCTTCTGATCTCAGTTTGCGTTGATGATCTTGTTTGAGAGTTCACACTTTGATGATTGCTATGGAGTGTGATTCTTGTTTTTGTGCTTAAAGATAATAGCAGAGCTTATCTTCCTTATATAGTGGATTCTTCGAGGTTGGATCTTCTCTTGGTTCCCACAGATCAAGCTTGCCCTAGGATGTGTGGTAATCCTTGATTCACGCTGTCTTTGACATATACCAACAACCTAGGCAGCTCAGAATCCACTTTGGTTGGTCAACTGCTTCAGCCAAGTCTGCCAAGTCGTTGTCTAACTCCTTTCGTCTGAGGTTCAATAATCTGGACACTTGGGAACTGTCCTCTGGATGGTGACAGCTTTATGATAGGTCGCTTTCAACAGCCTTTGTCCGAGGTTCGACATTCTAGGCATCTTGGAGTTTTGCTCTGGATGGTGACAGACTTTTGAAAGCTTCGCTCAAGTCGCTTTCACCATCTTTTGTCCAAGGTTCGGTGTTCCCAGATTTCTCAGGAAAAGCAAAGTCGTGTGTTGCATTTCTGGGCACACCTGGGTTCCTTTGGCTTGCTTGTTTGGTTTCTTTATCTTGTTTGGCTTCCATGGTTCCAACAACTGTCTTGTGGTTCCTCTAAACACATCTTTCAAATAAAACATTAGTATCAAAATATTTGTCATCGTCAAAAGTAGAGAAACTGAGGAAAGGAACTCTCAGGGGAACCGAAGTTCCAGAGTTCCGTTTCCTAACAATTTCCCCCTTTTTGATGATGAAAAATATAAGGAACCTGGCAACATAATAAGGACATGAAATTCATGAGAACAGTTGAGCTAAGAGATTTACAACTTTATAAAATAATGAGAGAACATTCAATAGTTGCAAATTCCCCCTAAGCAAATGAACAAAGTTATTCAAGTTCCCCCTTAGAAATAGAACGAGTTCAGAGTTCCTATGAGTCCAGTAGTTTCCAAAAGTTCAAGGTTCCTATCCAATCTTTCCCCTTTTGACATCATCGAAAAGATCAATTAACTTATCAAGGAACGGATATCAAAGGGAAATAAACACTTGTGCTAAACCCATGACAGAAACCATAAGAGAAACTTAAGACAGAGACAAAAAATACATTAGAAACGTAGCCAAAGAAGTTCATTAGTCATTAAAGCTTAATACATTGTCCAGACACATAGTAGAAAAAGTCACAAAAGATCACAAATAAACTTGGAGATAGACAAAAGAGAGGATAGGAGAGGGGAGTAGGATCCTAAGGAACTACTAGCACATTGTGGCGTCATAGCACTGGGAACTAGGAAAGACGTTTCTATGGCATGTCAGTTGTAATATCCCTCATTTTATAAGGATATTTTGGAATTTTTTCCCAACTCCTGTATTACAAGTCGGATTAATTTTAGAGAGGTTCGGACATTCTGTAAATTGTTTGATCTCTGTAATACTTTTCTGAGTAATATAAAATACAGTTGACGTATGTTCAAGGTTAAATAGTCGTTCATGTACGAATATATTTAACCCGGGGTTAAGATATTTAACCCAAGATTTAAAACGGACAAGAGGGTGAAAAATGGCCTTGACCGCACCCCGCGGTCAAGTGGCCGCACCTGCGGCGAAGGCCAAATTTGGAGGCGGCAACAGAGTCGCCACCGCACCCCGCGGTGCAAGCCATCTTTGTCGCGATAAGATTTCTGAAAATCTTATCCTTGGCCGAGCAAGTTGCTCCACTTGTTGTTCCCTTGTTCCCAGCTGGTCTCCTTGCTTGTCTCCTCTGAGGAAGCTCACTGATGGGCTATAAAAGGGGTCGAAATCAGAAAGGGAAGGAGCGTCATCTTCCTCCTCTGTTTTCTCCTATGTTTTCTCCATTGAAGCACCAAGCTTTGAGCTTTGTTGTGAAGGTGTTCGAATCTCTTTGAGTGTTGGAAAAGGTACTCCTAAGTGGTATTCAAAGGCCTAAGGTGTTGAGAGATCAAACAAAGAACGAATCAAAGTCGAACGAATTGATTTGGGTGAGTTCTCCATCGAAAATATGTCACGACCTTCGCCACTGTAACCTGGCTGCACCCGTGGCAGAGGCTCCACCGCACCCGCGGCGAGCCTTGTCCGAGTGTGTTTTCTTGGGTGTTTGGCTTAGGGTGAGGCTTGATTCCTTTGATTCTTTTTGTATTCTTTTAGATTCATATACGTGGATATTGAATCTAACTTAGGATTTCTTTATGGGTCGATCCGAAGGAATCAATGTTGCCAGATCTGTCCCTGTTTCGAGCCCGGAAATCCCATCGTCGTCTTTAAGCTTCTGCGGATCTAAGGCAAGTGGCGGTTTGCTCTTGCTCATCATTCCATATTTCAATTAATTATCAATTATTTAGTTGTTAATTAATTTGGGATGATTTACTGATTTATTGTTCGTTGGGAACAACTTTGTTAATAATTGATTAAAAGATGATATTATAATAGGTTGTATATCTGCTAGAACAACGCTATTATAGATATAATTGATTAAAAGATGATATTATACTAGGTTGTATATCTGCTAGAACGACGCTAGTATAAATATATGTTTATGATGTTGGCCATGTTGGCTTGGATGTGGACTATTACTGTGTTGAACTGTTAGTTAGCACGAGTATTCGTAGGAATGCTTGGACTTTACGAGGTCCATTCGTTTCTTTATAACTTGGCAAATAACAGGGCGATCAAGACCCTATGCCAAACTTTCTGGTCATGACCAACCGCGATGTGGATATAGAGGCTTGGACTCTGCGATGTGGATATAAAATCTTATAACGTGATGTGAGTTTTGGAATTAAATCAGATAAGTGCTCTTGACGCACATAATTAATATACCTTCGGCGAGTAGTGCAGCTAGGCGATAGTGCAGCTAGGAAAACTCGTCTTAACTTTTAAATCGCTCGTATGCGATACTGTGATTATTAATGTTCCCCAACATTTGCCATATTTCCGATAAGACTCATTTCCTTGGGAGTCTTCTCTTCAGTGCATATCTTATTTGATACTCATTAAGGGAAAGTACCGGGTTATGTATCGTTCCGTCGGTTATTATTCGAGGGACAATGATAGTAAACGGTTACGATCTCTCGAACCACTCTGCTTTGTACCCCTTGCTTGGTCTTTCATTAGACTAAACAACCGTAATTGTTCTCTGCATGGTTGGCTGGTGTCATCCATTCGATTCGGCACATCAGATAAATTGCGGATCCGAGAAGGCTAGAACGACTATAAAGGCGAACGATGTTTTTGTTGTTATTTTAAGACTTCCGCTGTGTTAATGATGTTTTGTATTTAAGACTTCCGCTGTAATAATTCTGATAATGTATTTTGATGTATTTGGAATTATGCTGTAATTCCGAGACTTGGTTTTAATGGAAGTTATGATATGTCGTATCATAACTATGGTTTAATGATTTATATCAACTGGAAAAGCCTTGGGTGACATCGGACAATACGTCTGAGGTCACTGGCGGTAATACTTTCAAGAGGTTATTTGGGGGTGTTACAGACTTGGTATCAGAGCCTAAAATTTTAAAACGGGTTGGGTATTTGAAAACCATTTACTCGTTTTGATTGAAAATTGTTTTCAAAAGGCTCTGAGTTTTTTATTAAAAAAAAAACGGTGTTTCATTTTCAAACCTTTCATAGTCATGTCTTCTATATAGTCTGATGTAGTAAGCTTGCTTCTATGTCTAGAAAGACTAACTCTCTTCTCGTCGCCCGTAGTTTTGGGTGCTTTTGTTTCTCTTCAGAGGACTCAGAAGAAACCGAGGTGGTTTCGCCATCTCCAGTAAGGCTTGAATTCCCAGTTCCCTCGTTAAGATTTAAGGTTGTAGAACCTATTAACTCGGTTTGAATTCATCGATAGAAATTACCAAGTTAATCTACTCTGAGTTCATTACATTAAGTATTTTTGAGAAATATTAATGTATAAAATACTTGGAACTTGATCGGTAAACAGATGGTGAACATGAGGAACACTATTCGTGTTGGTGCTGGGCCAAGCAATAACCCCAGACCAAATGCGAGGAATATTGCGAACCCTGGAAAGGAACACGAGTTTGTTGCTCACAACAATCCAGTGGGCAATGACCAAGTTCAGGTCAACACACCAGTGATGTTTGATGCCGCAACAATAGAGGCAATCCGGGGTTTGGTGATACAAGCGCTCATCGACATTATACGAACAATCGTGCCTCAGGCACAAGTTGTGCCAGATCCTCCAGCGGTTCCCAGATTTGAGGAGCCAGCTGTCCAAATACCTCATGAGGATACTGTCGGGAATAGAGACAATTATGACCAAGCATTGAAAGCCATAAACTCTATAAGGCCTGACAGCTACGATGGGGAAGGAGAGCCAATAAAGAAGCGTAATAGCCAGAGGCAAGTGCAGAACCAGTCTCAGGCAAGTGGGTTTAAACGTCCTGCGCCATCGTCTGATTTTGCCAAATCTGGCCGAGCAAAGACATAAATGACTCAAGGTGGGTCAACACAGCAATCGGGGTAGAACAAGAGTCTGATCCAGTGCTACAACTGTAGTACGCACGGGCACAAGAGTAATGTGTGCCCAAAGGAGAAGAAGACGTGCTTTGCCTGCAAAAGGGAAGGACATTTACAAGCGTTCTGTCAATGGAAGAGGCAGAAAGGAGCTAAGTCACGACAGGGGTCTGTTAATCAGAACAACCAATCCAGGATCAGTCCGGTGGAAGCTCCTAGTCCTTTGCTGCGGACAACTGCGTAGAACAAAGGAGAAAGCCCCAATGGCTTCTGGAGGTCTGGGTCAACACTCTTACGTTATGCGTGAAACGTATGGACCCGATGCTCCAAATGCTTAAAGTGCCTTATACCTTCATCCTACTTTTGTTGTATGTTGTGAATTCGGGTGTTACCCAGTCCTTCGTTTCATATAGTTGTGTTAGTAAGTTTAGATCAGTATGTAGCAAGGTTTGTAAACCTTTCGTTGTAAACCTTCCTATTAATAAATATTTGGTTAGAACCAAGCTTCTGTCAGAATTTCCGGTTACCATTCAGGGTAAGAAGTTTGAGACAGATTTGATCTGTATAGCCATGGCTCCATACGACATTATTCTCGGTATGGATTGGCTGACGCGTCATGGGGCGGTGATCGACTTTAGTTCAAGGACGGTGACGGTGTCATCTGGGGGCCAGTTCTTGTGCAAGTTTAAGGGTCGGAATAACGCTGATAACGGCAGGCTTATCAATGCGATGGCTGCGTTTAAGCTACTACGACAAGGTTGTATCGGGTATCTTTGCTACCTGGATCCGCCCGCGAAAGATGAACCTTCAGTTCTTGATATTCCAGTGGTTAGAGAATTTTCGGATGTCTTTCCGGAAGAAATTCCTGGATTACCCCCGAAGCGTGACGTGGAATTTTCTATCGATCTCGAGCCTGGTACCGCGCCGATTTCTAAAGCACCGTACCAGATGGCTACTGCAGAGATGAAAGAGTTGAAGAAGCAACTTGAGGATCTTCTCGACAAAGGTTATGTAAGGCCGAGCGCATCACCTTGGGGCGCTCCGGTGTTATTTAAGAAGGATGGATCGTTTCGACTTTGCATCGACTATCGTGAGTTGAATAAAGTCACGATCAAGAACAAATATCCTTTGCGAAGGATTGATGATCTGTTAGATCAACTACAAGGAGCAAAAGTCTTTTCCAAGATCGATCTGAGATCTGGTTATCACCAGCTCAGGATTCGTGAGGAAGATATTCCGAGGACTGCATTCCGGACGAGATATGATCACTACGAGTTCGTAGTCATGTCATTTGGACTTACCAATGCTCCAGCAGCCTTCATGGATCTGATGAACCGATGTTTTCACCAGTACTTGGATAAGTTCATGGTGGTCTTCATCGACGACATTTTGATCTACTCCCCGGGCGTGGAAGCTCATGAGGAACATCTTCGGATTATTTTATCAGTCCTTAGACAAAATCAATTATATGCGAAATTGTCTAAGTGCGACTTTTGGATCAAGGAAGTGACTTTCTTAGGCCATGTGATCAATGAGAATGGGGTGATAGTTGATCCCCAGAAGATTGAAGCAGTAGCCAATTGGAAGCGGCCTCAGAACGTGAAGGAGGTGCGTAGTTTTCTAGGACTTGCGAGTTACTACAGACGATTCGTAGAGGGATTTTCTAAAATCGCTCTACCTATGACCGGTCTGCTCCGCAAGGCCCATAAGAAATTTGTCTGGAATGAAAAGTGCGAGGCCAGTTTTCAGGAATTGAAATAGTGTATGACCTCTGCACCAGTATTAGCGCTACTAAAGGGAAATGTATAAGAGAGATAGTTCATAGGGAACCCGTTTCCTCTATTACGACCTTGAGTAGGACTTTAGAGTTCAGAGTTATGGATACAACCGGTGTAGGACCAATGGTTAAGGGTTGCTTTTGAAAAGTCGAGTATGCAAAGTCATAAGTATTATCTTGGAAGATCTATTCGAAGTTTCGTTTTGGGGTCTGTTATGAGACTTCCTTTAGAGAAGCAATATAAGGATTAGACAGACAATGATTGATGTCTATTATGGCGATTTGATGTCACGATTAAGGAAATAAGTGATTAGGCTCAACTGTGCTAATTGATTGATTGCGATCCTGTTTCGAAGAAACTAGAGGCCTGAGTTGGCAGTGAATTTTAGGGCCAAATTTAAGTAGGCCAAAGGATTGAAGTTAGAATGTTGTCCTTTCGAGGAATAAAGAGTTATGACACTTGAGAATTTACAAGATTCGATATTTGGACTTTATGTGATTGGGCCATCCATAAGGCGTATGGTATAACCCTTATTGGAAGGATCAGGTTGTGAAGTTACTGTATTAAGGAAGAGGCCACTTAAATGGAAGGATTTCAGTTTAGGGATCGATCATGTTGATGATTTCGATAAACTGAAGGATTTAGTACATAGATTAAGTTTATGTATGCTTAAGGAGTAAAGTAACAATGTTACTCGTGTACATCTATTGAAGGATTAAGACACAAGTGATTGATTCGGTTGGTAATGAATCATTTAGCAATTCGATACTTTGAGAAAATAGGAGTAAGCTCTCATGTGATTGGGTTGAGGAGCATACGAATAAATGTTGTGATTATTCTTGGAGAAAGTATGGGAATCTTAAAGGATTTAAGTTAGAAATGACATAAGGTCAAACTTACTCCAGATAATTGATGGAAAAGTAAGTGGTACCTTTAAGGAAATTGAGGATGTAATGTTTTGAGGTTACTAAGAGTTGACAATTGGATTGTAAGGAAATAAGATGTGAACTTTGGGATTTTGCATATAAGGAAATTGTGAGGGAGATGCGTGTTCTCCTATTAAAGGTATAATATATAGAGATGAGGTTGCGGATGAGATCAAGTGGACTTGAGAAAAAGGGGCAACCCACGTTGGTTAAGTTAATCTTATAAAACGTTCGGGTGAGACAAGAGTATAATCCTATGGAATGGATTAGTGAATCATGTTGTGGTAATCAAGCATAGATTATGAGATAAATATATGGCATAAGGGCCGGATATGATAAGGGTAACAAGTGAATCGTTTATGTAAGGTCTGTATGACAGGTGGAAGTACTAAGTTGTAGTACTGTTGATTTCTAAGTATATATTCAAGGACCGAACTGTCGAAAAAAGGTTAGTAGAAAGATGTTGTATTCTTCTATGAAAGGACATTAAGGTCTTCCTGAGGAAGAATGCATGACATCAAGGTTACATTGGAGATTTTTGTAAGGATACTCTGGCTAAGGCAATGGTAATCATGTAGATGATTACATCTATTCTATCGAGAGTAAGGATTGTAGACCAAATTGGTTAAGGATACCAACCTAAGGAGGTTAGGGTATTTACTTCGAGAGAAGTTTAGAAGTAAGAGTAAGAGAATATGTATTCTCATAATTAGTATAGCGAATCTATTGTGGTGATCATAACTTTGAGAATGGTCACGAGTTAGTACAAGTATAGCATATGGCGATAGGATATGATGAGAACTTGTATACTCGATCGTCCGACTAGCTGGAGGGATAGCCTGAGTCTGATTGAGTTCACATACAATAATAGTTGGCATGCTACTATCAAGATGACTCCATTCGAGGCTTTGTATGGTCGGAAGTGCAGATCTCTGATTTGTTGGGATGAGAATGCCGACAAGATTCTGCTCGGACCAGAGCTAGTCGAAAGGACCGCCTCAGACATTGCCTTGATAAGACAAATAATGTTGACCGCCCAGAGTCGACAAAAGTCTTACGCTGACCTGAAGCGTAGGAATGTTGAATTCGAGGTTGGTGACAAAGTATTTGTCAAGGTGTCACCATCCAAAGGTGTGTTCAGATTTGGTAAGCGTGGGAAGCTTAACCCTCGCTACGTGGGACCATTCGAGATCCTTGATAGGGTGGGATCTCTAGCGTACCGTTTGGCATTGCCCGTCATCGGCACATCCAGTGCACAACGTGTTTCACGTATTGTGATACCCCGTAATTCTGTAAGGATTATTTTGGGAATTTTTGGAATTTTCCCGAGTACCCGTTGTGTACGTCGGATTTAATTCAAGTAGTTGGAGGCATTCTATAATGCGCTCTGTATCTGTAATATTTTTCTCAGTGAAATAAAATATAGACGACGTGCCTTGGATTTTAATTGTCGTTCGCGTACGATAATTTTTATCCCGGCTTAATGTCATGTTCGTCCAAAGCTGAACGGGCGGGAAAAAGGTGTCACGGCGACCGCCGTAGTGAGACCCAAGCACGGCGACCGCCGTAAAGTCACGGCGCCCGCCGCCCCAATGCTCGAGGAGGCAGCTGGTGTGCCAGGCCACGGCGACCGCCATAAATTACGGCGCCCTCCGTAATTGCCACCTTCGTTATCCGGTGGTCCTTGCATGTTGGTCGCCGGCGTGACTTTTGGCGAGCGCCGAACTAGCTCTAGGCCCTCTCGTTTTGAACTCCAGATGCTTGGCTATAAAAGGGGGTGTTGGGGGAAAGGTTTTGAGCCATTCCAGCACCAAATCTCTGCCAAAATTCGTCTCGCCGGAGTTGTGCCCTTCGCCGGAATTTCTGAAGCCCTCGTCGGTGTCGTTTGGTGGTGTTTCCAGCAGCCCTTTTGAAGCCTCTTGGTTGCCTTTAGAGGTCAGAAACCAAGCAAGGCGGAAAGGGGTCGAAACACGTTTTGTTTTGGTGAGATTTATCTCGTCTCTGCCGACCGTGTTCTTCACGGCGACCGCCGTGATGAATACGGCGACCGCCGCCAGTGCCTAGAATGCCTTCGTGGCTTTGGCTTGGTTGGTTGTCGTCGTGGCGTCGTTTCTTTCGGGTTCGTTCATCTTTCCATAGATTCGTACTAGTTTATGTCGGATCTAACTTAGGGTTTCCTTATGGGTCGACTCGAAGGTCGTTGTGCTGTCGGAGCTATACCTGTGTCGAGCCCGGAATCCCATTGTCTCTGCTTTGTTCTAGATCTGCGGACTAAGGCAAGTGGCGGTTTGCTCTTGCTCATCGTTCCATATTTACATTAATTATCAGCTGTTTATCTGAGTAATTAATTTGGAATGATTATTGTGTTTATCTGGAAATGGTTTTATAAACTGTTTTGGAAACTGTAATAATGACATTATCATAGGTTGTATATCTGTTAGAACAACGCTATCATATGTGATAATTACCGTGATGGTATTGTTGTGAAATTAATCTTAATGCTAGAATAGCATGTGGGCTAATAGAAAAACTAATCCAAGTAAGGATTAGCTGTTTCTGTTATCTCTATGTTTAAGTTGATTGCCTGGATGACTTTAATGTGATTAATTACTGTGTTAGACTGTTTAGTTAACACGAGTGTGCGTAGGAACGCTAATCCAAGTAAGGATTAGTCGTTTCTTTATAATTTAATATTCGTGGGAACGCTAATCCAAGTAAGGATTTGTCGTTTCTTTAAATCATAATATTCCTCGGATTATTCCGAATAATTTAAGGGTCATGACCTATGCTTCTTATCCACATGTAAGGATCTGAAGTGTTTTAAGCGCCTTGCAAGCGCCATTGGATGAGCTTAATTGTAGTCCTGTGTATTAAGCACTTAGCTAGTGCATTGGGGTGGACGTAACTGTCACCCTGTAAATTAAACTATAAGCGTTGTGGCAGTGCAATCAGGGCGAACGTAAGGTCACCCGGTGTAATAATAAATAACTTTCGTGTTCTCGGCATAATAATGTTAAGTCCCGCGTGTGTGTTGTGTGTGTTTTAATTTGGGTCGACATGATTGTCACCCTGTGATTTAAGCCTTGTTGTCGCTCTTAATAACATTAACGTGTTTCAGTAATGTGTGTTTTGTAATTAAATAAGATATGTGCCCGAGTGCACATGATTAATAAACCCATGGCGAGTAGTGCAGCTAAGTAATAGTGCAGCTAGGAAAGCTCGTCTCGACTTTGATCATAGTACGTTCTCTTTCCGATCTGGATTCGCTGTATGCGATGAGGTTGGTCGTGAACTGAAGCATCTCAGTCAACTTTTAAAATCATTGTTGTATGATTCTTTAAACATTCCAGATTTGTCATTTTCCTTAAAGACTCAATCTCTTGGAGTCTCTTTTCGAGTTGATTTCTGTGAAGGTTCAGTCTTCCAGGATCTCCTCTTGTGCATACCTCTTGTTGTTATCCCGTGAAAGTGCCGGGTTATGTATCGTCCCTTCGGTTATTATTTGAGGGACAATGATAGTAAACGGTTTCGATCACTCGAACCACTCTGCTTTTTACCCTTGCTAGTCTATTCAAGTAGACTAACCCATGAACTTTGTTCTCCGCATGTGGGCTGGTGTCATCCGTTCGATTCGGCACATCAGATAGAGTGTAGATGAGAAGACTAGAAGGACTATGGAGTCGACGGTGGTTTTCCGACGTTTTTAATAATTTCTTTTAATCAGGTTGAGATCCTTGGGCAGGTGATCATTACGATCACAACCCTTTTTGTAATATCTTTTAAAAGTCTTCCGTTGTACCTTGTTTAAGATTTCCGTTGTAATTTATTTAAACTCTGTGTTTGTCCTATTCGGGATTGGGATGTAATCCCGGGACTCGTGTTTTATATGAATAAGGTTATCATTTTGTATCATTGTATTTCATGAATTGTATTTAAACGGTAAAGCCTTGGGTGATCTCGGTAAGGAACACTGGGGTCACTGGCGGTAATACCTTTCCAAAAGGGTTAAGTTTTGGGGGTGTTACACGTATCCTTGTTAAGGAAGTATGTGCAAGATGAATCTCATGTGCTGAGTTATGAAGACATCGAGATCCAGGCAAACGGTACCTACGAGGAGATACCTGTGCGTATTCTCAAGCGTCGTGAGAAGCAGCTACGCAGCAGGGTGGTACCGTTGGTACGAATTTTGTGGTCCAAGTCAGGAACCGAAGAGGTTACTTGGGAGACTGAAGAGGATATACTTAGACGCTTTCCCGAGTTGTTTTCGGCCTAGAATAATCAAGTTTCGGGGTCGAAACTTCTTTTAAGGGGGAGGTAATGTAATATCCCTCATTTTATAAGGATATTTTGGAAAAAATTTCCCAACTCCTGTATTACAAGTCGGATTAATTTTAGAGAGGTTCGGACATTTTGTAAATTGTTTGATCTCTGTAATATTTTTCTGAGTAATATAAAATACAGTTGACGTATGTTCAATGTTAAATAGTCGTTCATGTACGAATATATTTAACCCGGGGTTAAGATATTTAACCCAAGATTTAAAACGGACAAGAGGGTGAAAAATGGCCTTGACCGCACCCCGCGGTCAAGTGGCCTCTCCCGCGGTGAAGGCCAAATTTGGAGGCGGCAACAGAGTCGCCACCGCACCCCGCGGTGCAAGCCATCTTCGTCGCGAAAAGATTTCTGAAAATCTTATCCTTGGCCGAGCAAGTTGCTCCACTTGTTGTTCCCAGTTGGTCTCCTTGCTTGTCCCCTCTGAGGAAGCTCATTGATGGGCTATAAAAGGGGTTGAAATCAGAAAGGGAAGGAGCGTCATCTTCCTCCTTTGTTTTCTCCATTGAAGCACCAAGCTTTGAGCTTTGTTGTGAAGGTGTTCGAATCCCTTTGAGTGTTGGAAAAGGTACTCCTAAGTGGTATTCAAAGTCCTAAGGTGTTGGGAGATCAAACCAAGAACGAATCAAAGTCGAACGAATTGATTTGGGTGAGTTCTCCATCGAAAATTTGTCACGACCTTCGCCACTGTAACCTGGCCGCACCCGCGGTAGAGGCTCCACCGCACCCGCGGCGAGCCTTGTCCGAGTGTGTGTTCTTGGGTGTTTGGCTTGGGGTGAGGCTTGATTCCTTTGATTCTTTTTGTATTCTTTTAGATTCATATACATGGATATTGAATCTAACTTAGGATTTCTTTATGGGTCGATCCGAAGGAATCTGTGTTGCCAGATCTGTCCCTGTTTTGAGCCCGGAAATCCCATCGTCGTCTTTAAGCTTCTGCGGATCTAAGGAAAGTGGCGGTTCGCTCTTGCTCATCATTCCATATTTCAATTAATTATCAATTGTTTAGTTGTTAATTAATTTGGGATGATTTACTGATTTATTGTTCGTTGGGAACAACTTTGTTAATAATTGATTAAAAGATGATATTATAATAGGTTGTATATCTGCTAGAACAACGCTATTATAGATATAATTGATTAAAAGATGATATTATACTAGGTTGTATATCTGCTAGAACGACGCTAGTATAAATATATGTTTATGATGTTGGCCATGTTGGCTTGGATGTGGACTATTACTGTGTTGAACTGTTAGTTAGCACGAGTATTCATAGGAATGCTTGGACTTTGCGAGGTCCATTCGTTTCTTTATAACTTGGCAAATAACAGGGCGATCAAGACCCTATGCCAAACTTTCTGGTCATGACCAACCGCAATGTGGATATAGAGGCTTGGACTCTGCGATGTGGATATAAAAGCTTATAATGTGATGTGAGTTTTGGAATTAAATCAGATAAGTGCTCTTGACGCACATAATTAATATACCTTCGGCGAGTAGTGCAACTAGGCGATAGTGCAGCTAGGAAAATTCGTCTTAACTTTTAAATCGCTCGTATGCAATACTGTGATTCTGTGATTATTAATGTTCCCCGACATTTTTCATATTTCCGATAAGACTCATTTCCTTGGGAGTCTTCTCTTCAGTGCATATCTTATTTGATACTCATTCAGGGAAAGTACCGGGTTATGTATCGTTCCGTCGGTTATTATTCGAGGGACAATGATAGTAAACGGTTACGATCTCTCGAACCACTCTGCTTTGTACCCCTTGCTTGGTCTTTCATTAGACTAACCAACCGTAATTGTTCTCTGCATGGTTGGCTGGTGTCATCCGTTCGATTCGGCACATCAGATAAATTGCGGATCCGAGAAGGCTAGAACGACTATAAAGGCGAACCATGTTTTTGTTGTTATTTTAAGACTTCCGCTGTGTTAATGATGTTTTGTATTTAAGACTTCCGTTGTAATAATTCTGATAATGTATTTTGATGTATTTGGAATTATGCTGTAATTACGAGACTTGGTTTTAATGGAAGTTATGATATGTCGTATCATAACTATGGTTTAATGATTTATATCAACTAGAAAAGCCTTGGGTGACATCAGACAGTACGTCTGAGGTCACTGGCGGTAATACTTTTAAGATGTTATTTGGGGATGTTACATCAGTGGCCTTCTCTTCATCATCCTTCTTGTCGTCAGTTCCTTCATCCTGGCCTGTGGCCTGATTTGCTCCAGTTGCATCCTCTCAGGTTTTCTGAAGCACCTCCACCAGATTGGAAACAGCAGCTCTAGTTTTCCCCAATTCATTTACTTGATCACGAAGGGCAACTGATATAGCATGGGAACCGTCCGTGATAGCTTTTTCAATACGACCCAGAGAATTTAGGATCGCAGAGGAGTCTTGAGTGGGGTAGAGCGGTGGCAGAGAGCTTGGGGAGGCTTGGGAACTGGCATTTTCCTTAGGCGGATCAGCTTGTGTTTCAGAGGGAGCGGCCTGGTGATCTTTGGTTTTGAGTTTTCTTACTGTGGTGATGGTGAGGAACTTGTTGTAGGCGGTTTCAGGGAAGTCATCAGGATATTGGTTGAGCATGGAGAGAAGTTGTTTGATGAGGTGAGGGAAGGGCATGCCATGGGATTCATGAGACTTACAGAACTGCATATGGGCCAACACTATCCGGGGGAGATCAACTTGGTCACCGGATAAAATCTTATCCATGAGAATTGCATCAGTGATGAAAACCGTCTTGGGAGGAGCAATTCTCTTACTAGCCGTTTAGAGGGTAGTCCATCCTAGTTCCTTTCTGGCAATTTTTTCACTGTGCTAGAGGGGTATATGGGAACCTTTGATGTGGGATTTTAAAACATAGGACCTGAAAGTACGTTCCCATAAAAGAAATCGGGGAAGGCCATTTATCGCATTATACAATAATTCCCAGAGAGGGTTAAGAGATGGATCATAGGGAATTGAATTGTGCAATGAGGCAAGAGAGGGTCATAGTACACAATCATCATTTCGGCTTGTATTGATGGGTTAGAATATGATCAGATTGTGACTTTTGGGCCAACAAAGAACCTTGAACAATGAGTGAGGTATAATGAACAATGAAGACTCAAGGACACGAACTAGTAAGATTTATCAAAGCCTTTTGAGTAACCATTATGGAGATGAGGGTCTATTGCAAAAGATATAACACAGAGATTCCAAGACTGAACAAGTAAAAGATCTAAACTAGTCAATCAAGGGAACTGGAAAGAAACCTTTAAACTAAAGTCACTGCTAGGTTATAGGAATCATTCTCAGTTCTAATCTAAGGTTCTCGAAGGGAACTCTATTCAAGGCTTTGGTGAATATATCTGCAACCTGATCTTCAGTTCTACAAAATTTCATAATGATGTTCCCTTTCTCAACATGATCTCTAAGAAAATGATGCCTGATATCTATATGCTTGGTCCTAGTATGATGCACAAGATTCTTAGAAATGTTTATAGCACTGGTGTTATCACAAAGAATGGTAAGAGGACCATAGGACATACCGAAATCCGCAAGTTGTTGCTTTAGCCATAAGAGTTGGGAACAGCAAGAAGCGGCTGCAATGTACTCAGATTCTGTGGTGGAGAGGGAGACTGAGATTTGTTTCTTTGAGCCCCATGACACAAGGCAAGGGCCTAGGAACTGTGCCATTCCAGAGGTACTCTTCCTATCCACCAAGTATCCAGCATAATCAGCATCGGTGAAACCTATCAGCTCAAAGGGACACTCTTTGGGGTACCAAATGCAGAGTGAATCAGTTCCCTTGAGATACCGGAGTATCCTCTTCACAGCAGCTAAGTGTGTTTCTCTTGGACAGGATTGAAACCTAGCACACAAGCCAACAACAAACACAATGTCTGGGCGACTAGCGGTTAGATACATGAGAGAACTTATCATACCTCTATAGAGTTTCTCTTCCACAAGAGGACTCGAATGATCCTTGTCCAAATGAGCAATGGTGGAGATAGGGGTTGAGAGAGGCTTGCATGAATCCATTTTGAACTTTTTCAGCAGTTCCCTGACATACTTCTGTTGGTGAATTTGTATATCATCTTTCTTTTGAGTGATTTGTAATCCGAGGAAGAAAATGAGTTCCCCTATTAGGCTCATTTCAAATTCACTGCTCATCAAGTCTTTGAACTTATCTACAAGGGACATGTTAGTGGAACCAAAAATGATATCATCAACATAAATTTGAACCACTAAGATGTTACCTTCTTCTTCTAGGATAAAGAGAGTTTTGTCAATAACTTCATGCATGTAGCCATTTGAGAGTAGGAACTGGGCGAGACGATCATACCAAGCTCTAGGGGCTTGCTTGAGACCATACAGTGCTTTGTCTAGGAAGTAGACATGGTCTGGATGATCATCATCTTCGAAATCAGGTGGTTGCTTGACATAGACTTCTTCTTGAAGAATACCATTAAGGAAGGCGGTTTTTACATCCATTTGGAATAGCTTGAACCCTTTGTGTGATGCGAAGGCAATCAACAATCTTATTGCTTCAATCCTTGCCACCGGAGCATAGGTTTCATCATAGTCGATGCCTTCTTGTTGATTGTACCCTTGAGCAACAAGTCTTGCTTTGTTCCTTATCACAGCTCCTGAATCATCGAGCTTGTTTCTGAAGACCCATCTAGTTCCTATGATATGCTTATCCTTGGGGCGGGGAACTAGATGCCACACTTTATTCCTTTCAAACTTATGAAGTTCTTCTTGCATGGCTTGGATCCAGTCTACATCCTTCAGTGCGTCACCTATATTCTTTGGTTCCACAACAAACAAGAAGGCATTGAAGGAAAAGAAGGTCAGATGTTCGAACCTGACTGGAGGCTTGATGGTTCTTCTTTCTCTATTGGGAGCTAGAGCATTTGATGTGGAGATATTTTGATTTGAGCATTCAGCTTCAGCTTCTTGGTTGGGATCACCTTCTCCATTAAAGATCATGTGAGAAGATGAATCATTGATGTCTCCACAGGTGTTGTCTTCATGTTCATGGTTCCCAGAAATGGATTGTTGTTGATTATCCATGGGAACTGGTGGAGGAACAAGTGGGGGATTTTGTGCAGTAGGGAAGGAACTGGGTGGTGTGATGTCTTCATCTGGATCTTCTTGAGGAGGTTTGGGAAATGGATCTTCAAAGGAACTGATGGTGTTCTGCACATTTCTACCAAGTGATTTTTCATTAAAAATAACATGAACACTTTCTTCTACCTTTTTGGTCCTTTTGTTGAAGATCTTGTAAGCCTTGTTGCTTGATGCATATCCAATGAAAATCCCTTCATCACTCCTTGGGTCAAATTTGCCAAGATTATCCTTTCCATTGTTGTGCACAAAGCACTTGCATCCAAACACCCTAAGATGTGAAATGTTGGGAACCCTTCCTCTTAGAAGTTCATAGGGTGTCTTCTCTGTGATTGGGCGAAGCATAACTCGATTGATGATGTAGCAGGCTGTGTTGATTGCCTCAGCCCGGAATGATTGAGAGAGACCACTCGAGATGAGCATAGTTCGAGCCATGTCTTCTAAGGTTTTGTTCTTCCTTTCCACTACTCCATTTTGTTGAGGAGTGTATGGTGCAGAGAAGTTGTGATCAATGTCGTGCTCACTGCAAAAGTTTAGAAATTCTCCATTTTCGAACTCGGTACCATGGTCAGAACGGATAGAATTAATGGAACAGTCGAGAGACTTTTCTAACATGGGAACTAGATCCTTAAAACGTCCAATGACTTCACTTTTAGATTTTATGAATATTGTCCAAGTAAAACGAGAGAAATCATCGACGAGAACAAAGATGTACTTGTTTCCTCCTAGGCTTTGAACTCTCATAGGTCCACAAATGTCCATGTGAATGAGTTCAAGAGGCCTTGAGGAACTTACCACATTCTTGGATTTGAAGGAACTCCGAGCTTGTTTCCCTCTTACACAGTCTGAGCATGGCTCCTCAGATTTGCCACTTAGCTTTGGAAGGCCTCTGACTAGCTCTTTTGAGTGTAGCTTTTGGATCAATTTGGTGCTAGCATGACCAAGACGTTGATGCCACAAGTCCATTTGATCATTCACAGTTGAGAGACAGAGTTTCTCCTTGGGAGCGAAGGATGGGTCAACAACATACACATTGTTGAGCCTCTTACCTTTTAGGATAATTTGTCCCGAGGAGTCAAGGACAGTGCATTCATTTGATTTGAATCTAACTTCATTGTCTCCTTGATCGCACAACTGTGACACACTAATTAGATCAAAAGCAAGATTATCAACAAGGTGGACTTTGTTTACCTTAATGTGGTCATTGAGATTCACAGTTCCTATTCCACAGATTTTCCCTTTGCTTTTGTCTCCAAAAGAGATGTTCCCTCCTTGGATAGGTTGAAGAAAGGTCATTTGATTTCTTCTTCCGGTCATATGGCATGAGCAACCACTGTCAATATACCATAGTTGAGGTTGCCTCTCTTCTTTCTGCACACAAGGAAACTAAGATTTCTGAACCCAGTGAAGCTTGGCTTTACTGGGGGGATTAGCATGTGAATTATCATTGTGAGTCTGTGAGCTACAAGGGAACTGGTTCCTTTCACAGTAGTAAGCTCTTTTCTCATTATCATAGTTCCTTCTTTTAGTACACTCAGTGCTGTAATGACCATTCTTTCCACAATAGTAACACAAACGATTGTAAACAACATGACCATATTTTCCCTTTCCTGGCCTAAACGGTTTCTCAATTTTTCTTTTGTTGAAATCGACATTGTTTCTAACCTTACCATGAGCCATGTCCACATACCTTTTGTGAGCAAAGGAGTTAGTGAACCACTTGTCCTCAGGGGATACTTTCTCATTTCCCTTAGGTTCCCTAATTGGACTTTGAGAATTTTCTTTGAGACGCTTGGCAACCGCAACCTTGTTCTCAAGAACCATGATCTTCTCTAATAGGAATTGATTCCTATCTTGAGAAGTGGCAAGAGCAGTACTGAGGTTCTCATTCATCTCAACAAGTTCACGTCTAGCCTTTTTATCTTCAGCATCATCATTGGCCTTATTATCAATATATCCAATTCCATGACGTTGTCTCACAAAGACAGTTTGATTGATCGTTTTTTTTATTTATAGAGTCAGTGAGAATGTCTAACCTATCAATTATAGATTAAAGCATATCATTTCCAGGTAGGTTATCATACATAGGAACTTTAACAGAGTCTGTACTAGTCTCATCACAAGATTTGCAGATTTTAAGGTGACTAGCATGCACATTTCTAATATCAATGAGTTTGGAGTGGGTTTCAGCTAAGTCTTTCTCAGTTTCATCAAGTTTCTTACTCCACACAGAATTCTCAACAGTCAAGCAAGCAATTTCATCTTCACAATCATTAAGTTTTTGTTGAAGGGAACCGGTTTCCTTTCCTAGTTTCTTTATGATCTTTAGAAGTTGTTTCTTATCACAATCAACTAGAGTTTTTAGGAAGTCGTCAAAAGTTACCTCAAGGTCTTCTGAGTCGCTTGAATCTCCTTTTGCCATGAGACATCTCCCTCTAGAGAAACCACTCAGATCCAGTTCCTCATCTGAGTCTTCTCCCCATGAGGCCACAAGAGCCTTCTTCCTCTGAGGTCTTTCATCTTCTTTGGAGTCTTCCTTGTTGGGACAGTTCTTAGCGTAGTGTCCATTTTCTTTGCACTCATAACAGGAGACTTCTTTGAGATCTCTCCTTGGTCCATTGTGAGAGGAACTGCCCTTTTGGAACCTTCCCTTCACGAAGAATTTTTTGATATTCTTTGTGAAGAGAGCTGTAAGTTCGTCCTCCTCTTCTTCTAGGTCTGAGTTCTTCTGCTCCATCTCAAGTCTTGAGAAGACTTTGGAGATCTTGAGGGAAATTCCCTTCTCCAGTTTCTTATCGGCATTGGCTTTGATGTGTTCTCCTTCTTCAACCTCCAGTTTCCCTATGACCTGAGTCAAGGGAAGAGATTGGATGCTTGGAGTATTCTTCATGATTCCCTTGATGAGGGTGAACTTAGAGTTGAGTCCATTGATAACCACCAGTGACTTGGAGACTTCATCGAGGTTGACTCCAGCCGTTGTTAGCTTTCCAATCAGCCTGTTGAACCGAGAGTAATATTCTGAAATGGTTTCAGTTTCCATCATTTTGAAGGTGTGGTATTCTCCTTCCAAAGCAAACTTTCTGCTTTGCTTCAGTTCGTCACTTCCTTCATGCATATCCTTGAGTGCCTTCCACATTTCTTTCGCCGTCTTGATGCCTATGACTTTGTCCATGTCTTCTCTGTCCAGTCCATTGAGAATGAACTGTCTAGCCTTGGCATTCTTTTCCATGATGACATAGTGCTCAGGTTTCCAGTCTTCTTCCTTCTGGGTGAGATCGACATAGCCATCTCCATTTTCGACTATCCTCCAGCATTGGTAGTCGTTGGTCTTGATGTGGCTTTCCATGCACTTTTCCCACCATGTTTCTTCTCCCTTCTTTCGGATATGTGGCTTGTTGGTGGAGATTCTGAGCTCAAACTTGTTTGGCTGAGACATGATCTGCAAACTTAACAGAGATCTAGAGCTTTTCCTACTCTGATACCAATTGTAGGATCGTGATCGTTAGATAAATAACTAAGGAACTAAGAATACCAATTCTCAGTTCCCTTCACAGCGGAAATAAACAATCAAATACAAATGAACGAGTTCCTTATAGTGGAAACCTTTGATTGCCAACTAGCAATCCAGGATAAAAACCACTACCTTTCTTTCAAAAGGATTTCAAGGTCTACTTCTTGATTTCTTATCTCTTTGGTTACAAATTATCCTAGGAACAAACACACAGTTTCTTTGCCTTATACACAGTTAGACAATCCTAGATAACTTAACACAAATTATAATCAATCCAAGAAGCAATCCTTAGCACCAAGGAACTAACTCACTTACAGTCACAGGAACTAGCACTCAACTCTCGGGTTCCTTGACTGGTTCCTTCTGATCTCAATTTGCGTTGATGATCTTGTTTGAGAGTTCACACTTTGATGTTTGCTATGGAGTGTGATTCTTGTTTTTGTGCTTAAAGATAATAGCAGAGGTTATCTTCCTTATATAGTGGATTCTTCGAGGTTGGATCTTCTCTTGGTTCCCACAGATCAAGCTTGCCCTAGGATGTGTGGTAATCCTTGATTCACGCTGTCTTTGACATATACCAACAACCTAGACAGCTCAGAATCCACTTTGGTTGGTCAACTGCTTCAGCCAAGTCTGCCAAGTCGTTGTCCAACTCCTTTCGTCTGAGGTTCAACAATCTGGACACTTGGGAACTGTCCTCTGGATGGTGACATCTTTATGATAGGTCGCTTTCAACAGCCTTTGTCCGAGGTTCGGCATTCTAGGCATCTTGGAGTTTTGCTCTGGATGGTGACTGACTTTTGGAAGCTTCACTCAAGTCGCTTTCACCATCTTTTGTCCGAGGTTCGGTGTTTCCAGATTTCTCAGGAAAAGCAAAGTCGCGTGTTGCATTTCTGGGCACACCTAGGTTCCTTTGGCTTGCTTGTTTGGTTTCTTTATCTTGTTTGGCTTCCATGGTTCCAACAACTGTCCTGTGGTTCCTCTAAACACATCTTTGAGATAAAACATTAGTATCAAAATATTTGTCATCGTCAAAAGTAGAGAAACCGAGGAAAGAAACTCTCAGGGGAACCGAAGTTCCAGAGTTTCATTTCCTAACAGGTCCGGTGGACGGTCACTTGACCTAGAGGGTGGTCTTTGAGCCTTGACGAAGTCGTCAAGGGTTTAAGTGGGGGTGATTGTAATACCCCGGATTTATAATCCTTTATAAGGATTAGAGTAGTACCCATGTCAACAAGAGCTTTTCCTTTTCAGGGTTCAAGTGAGAACAAAGAACTATGAAGTTAAGCGTGCTAGGGCGGGAGTAGTATCAGGATGGATGACCTCCTGGGAAGTCCCCGTGTTGGCATGGGATGATACTTCTAAGGCCTCGGGCCTTACAAATGGTATTAGAGCCGACTCTGGGTTACGAGTGGACTTGGCCTTGAGGGCGGTCGTTCGACCCAAGGGGAGGTCTTTGGGCCTTGACGAGGTCGTCAAGGGTTTAAGTGAGGGTGATTGTAATACCCCAGATTTGTAATCCCTTATAAGGATTAGAGTGGTACCCATGTCAACAAGAGCTCTTCCTTTTCAGGGTTCAAATGAGGACAAAGAAAGTATTTTTCAAAACCTTGTCCAACATAGACTAAGAGAAAGAGGTGGGTCAGCAAAATAAACATATAGATATCATTTTGGTACCATAGATATAGATAAGTTTGTACTCTTTTCTAATAAGCTCCACATGTATAAAGTGGAATCTTGGAAGTTATGCAAGGTGAAAAGGAGTGAAAATCCTCTTCAAACTTACGATACATTCATCGATACATACTTCGGTACATCATTTAAGTATATATGATAAAAGTTAATACTAAAATATTTAAAATAATTATATTTATATTATAGATGATAAACCTTATATATTTATACTTTTTATAACATAAAATATTAATTAGTTTTTATTTTAAATTAAAATTATAAAATAACTATATTTCAGCTATTAAAAATATAAATAAAAAATTTCAAGACAAAAAACTTAGAAATATTAAAAAATATAAATATTTTTAAAGTTAATCTATGTCATACATATATATAGTACTCCCTCCGTCCCAGATATTTCTTCCCATTTTGACTTGACACACTTACCGAGACGAGTTTTGTATCGTTAATATCTTTAATTATATATTAATAAAAATTATAATTTTTTGATATTATCAAAATACTCGTTAAGACAAATCAAACAAGATCCCACATAACTATGTTTTTTTTTATATATTGGAAGAAATTTCAAAGATTTTCTTTAACGATGAATAGTGTATAAAAACAAAACGGAAAGAATTCAATGGCACAGAGAGAGTAATGTATAAAAGGAAATAGTGTGGGTTGTAGAGGATCGATGAGAAGCAGTAAACGGTAAAAGACTGGAGTTGTAATATTCTATGGTCATTACTCATTAGTGGGTGCAAAACAAATCATGTCCTGATGTCCTATCAGTACAACTGGAGAAAGTAAAGCAACTGATTCTGAAATTCCTGTACCAAGAGAAAAGCATGTGCTTTGTTTCTGCAGAGGCTTTAGATGCAAGCAAAGTACGGCAATCATGCACTCACTACCTCTTCAAGAATTAAAAGTTGCAGAATTGTTAAAACTAATCACTACAACACAGTAGACTTGCCTTCTCTCTTTAGCTCTCCTTGCAAAAGCACTTGGAGATATAATAAACAAGCAAGCAAAAGCATCTCAAACAAGAGAGGTGAAGCACAGAATTCTCATACTTTTGATACAAATCTTCTATCATCAGCTTACAACATTCATGTCACTACTCAAAAACAAGTTCTTGTGGGTTACGATACGAGCTTACGATTATGAAAACAAGTACACAGAAACACAATACAAGAACGCCCAAATAAATCACTCAAAGAATCCTAGTGTGTTGTCCTTCTTATTCACTCCTACGTACATTTGCACAAAAGACCCAAATAAAAGAAAGAAGAAAGAATTAATAGTAATAGCACCCATGTAGAAGAATCAAAGAAACGACTTACTTTATCCCAGAACAGATATCAGTTTATTCAAATCTTCTTTCGATTTGCTTAAACAATGGCAATCTCATCTATGGGGGTGCTGTTCCCGGGAACCGAATGCCTCCTCGGCCCAGCTGGAGAAGCCGGGAAAGAAAGCCGCTTCTTTGCAGAAGCCATTGATACTTTCTCTGGAGTCCCGCCATTCCCGAGTGGACTAGCTGGCTTAGTCTTAGCCTTAGCTGATTTCGTAGACGCCATGTAACTCGGAACTGCAGGTGAGCTAGCAAGGCTCTCGTCGTCTCTCACCGATGACCCAGCAATGCTGTGCCTTCTATGGCGTTCCGACTGAATACTCATCATGCTCCTGGAGTCATCATCTGTGTTAACAGTCCACCCGTTCCTTGGGCTCCCTGGCTTGATCCTGCCATTCGGGTTTACAGGGTGTACTCTTGAAGGGGTCGAAGGAGAGTGGCGACTTGGAGGGCGGTGGCTGCTTGGGGTTAGGATCGGCTTGCCATTGACCTCACCCATCACAGAGACGCTTCTGCTCACTGCGCTCTTCAAAGAGGCGTGATCGTTGAAATCTTTATCGGTCATGCTCGGGTTGCTCCTGCTTTCCCATGGACGCGCCGCCATCCATCTCTCTAGCCAGCTCCATCCCCAGTGAGGATTGTTTGGATCCATGAACGTTGGGTTCGTCGATTTGGCGTTCTTCCTCGCCTGCTAGCAAAAGTTCGTGTGTTAAGTTATCCACTTAAGTAAACAGGGGTTTTAAGATGACTTATAAGAGCCATGTATAGGAAAGGCTTTAAACTACATTCATTCGGTGAGGTGGAAACAATAGCAGAAAAGCATAAGCGTTTGTAACGGCAAGTTCATTATGACTGACTAAACTTGACGAATGGGGTAGCATTTAGAATTACCATAGGTAGCTCAAGAAGTACCTGATGCGAGTATGCATAAGCCAAGGCCCGTTCCCTTCTCATAGAAGCCTCTTGCTTGCTCTGGAGGTTTGCCTCAATCTTCTCCTTAGATTGCGTGCTATCATCCCATTCTTCTCCCATCTGTTGTCATGCAAATCATTATTTGGTATTCACTTCTGTCTAATTCAGCAAGACCTCGAGGTGATATATCAACCAACAGAACCCAACGCAGGATTTCATATACAAGATGAGTGCATAGAGCAAAGCAGAAATCAGTTTAAACAGGAAAGTTACTTACCTTGAGCCTTTCGAGGTCCCTTTCATGTTTCTGCTGAAGCTGTCTCTGAAGAGCCTGGTTCTCCTCGGTCATTCTAATCCTCCTAGCACGTATCTGAGACTGTAATCGAGCAAGTGTCTGCATGCATTTTAGGGTGGTCGCTGCTTGCCTTTTCACAGACTGGCCTTCAATGAGTGATTTTAGTCTCACAAGTCCCCTTAAGGCCCGTAAAGCTCTCCTTGCCTACAAACCGGAGGGACGGGTTACACTCACCCAAATTTTTTACAAATAATAAACAAAATAAGATGCATAGCATTTAAGTATGAAAGTTAGATAAGTTTTGTGATAATACAATGGAGGGTTTTATCATAAATGGATTAATGATCAATCTTGATGCTGCACTTCTGACTGACTGATGATAAAATGGAGGGTTTTTTTATATGGAAAAACACCTTGAACTTCTGCTCATTTTCGGTTTACTATAAATGTATAGGTGGCTTTAAGTAATTTCTATATTAGTTTGTGTTTTATAAATTCAAAATAAGACCAAATCCAAATAAAGTAAATCCAAATTACAACATGAAAACGGCCTACACAATCCCACCATTTATTTAACACACATTGTATGAAGAGGGCTATTTCCTTCTTCAGAATCCAATATGAATAACTTTCGCCAAATGAATCCATATTATACAGAAATGACCTACGGTAATTAATGACCACATAGAAACATGTTTTCAAAAGTAGGTATAAGACAAAATCGGTATTTACCAAGTATCCTCGGAAGGCAGTCTGAATTCTGATAGCAGCAATTTCCTCCTTTGATTTACCAGGGTAACGAGGCACGGTTGCAAGACGAACCACCTCAGCAGCAGCCTGGGCAGCTGCAACGGCCGCTTCTGCTGCTGCAGCTGTAGCAAGTGCGACTGAGTAAGCATGCCTGTCCTCATCTTTCTCAACAACTTCTGCCCACTTCGTCTCCACAATGTGTTGAGGAGGAGGCGTTGTAGTGGGAGGGACATTGAATGCTACAGGCGCTGCATCCTCAGATAAAGGAATACCATCTGCACCCTTTTGCTTCCCGAACCACTTCTTCTTGTACTTGGAGTTTCTCTGCAAAGGCTTCTTATTTAGACAATCATACCATAACCGAACACATTATAGGGCTTGTTCGGTATGGAAAACTAAACACTGATTTTCGGAAACTTTTTAATGGTTTATAGTTTTGAATTGACAGGGTTGAAATGAGCAATCTAATAAATGAAAACCCTTCAAACCAAACAAAGTTGCAAACTCAATAACACCAATTGAGTTCTATGAAACAAAGAAACAAGATAGTAGAAACAGTTCAAAGTACCTGGTCCTTCTTCTCCCGGGGATCAGGGCTCAAGGCCTTTTTGACAGCAGAAAACCAACCTTTCTTCCCCATTTTCAGTTGTTTCTCTGTGAAAATACAAAACACAGAAAGCATTTAAGAATCAGTTGTGAATTCTGAAACCCAAAAGTTTTTTTGTAGGAATTACATAGAGAAACAAGCAGAATAACAATGTGAAATAATCCAATGCACAACTTGAGACTTTTATTCCAAAAGGAAGGGCAGGAAGTGAGTGTACAAGTACTTCATTATGAGTCATTCAAAAACAATTCATAAGTGAACTGGAACAGATCTAGAAGACTACCGGAAGAAAAAAACTGGTCAATTAGATTATGTACATATATGGAAGGAAATTATTGGCGCGAGCAAATATCAATTGACCTCATATGATTAATTCAATTAAATTGGAAAATACCAAAAGAGCAATGCCAGATCTCCCACAAAAAGACATAATTTGCTCCCCTAAATACTACCGTAGCAATTAAAGATACTCAATGAGAATTAAGAAGGAACAAAAAGAAAACTAAAAAGAGTTGAAAAAGTCCAGAGATCTCAAGGAAAACAACAAACCCAAATCAGAAATTCAATTGCAAGCACCGACATGTAAAACGAACTAACAATCCCCAAATCTTCAAATTCAAGAATTCAGAATTGGATAGATATCACAAGTAAGAGCAGGAGAGTTCTTTCTGCTTCACCTTCGAATTCGATTCGGGCAGATCTCTGTTCAAACCCCGAATGTTGCTGCGGCCGTCAACATCACAGTGTACAAAAACCTTCCATTTTCCCCGCACAAAATCACAAATGAAAGAAAAAGAAGAAGCCAGATCTTGCCAAAGAGAAAAGAAAACGGCAAGGAAAATGAAAATGGTGGGGGAGAGAGATGCAAAAGGTAGTGAAACTGTGGAAGAAAGGGTGAGAGGAATCGAGGGAGTGACGAAAACAGGAGGGGTTATCTGTAGTAGGGCCCACCTCCAGCGAGGAGAAATTGGGACCGTCTGATCGAATCATTTCTCGATTTTGTTGGTTTTTTTAACTAAATCGACAACGTACAGATTACACAACAACTTCTTCCCTGTCTTTCCTAAAAAGATTTCGGTGGAGGGGTTAATTAACTGTTTCTGAGAGGATAATTGTAAATAACTAATTATTTTTAAAAAGGTGCTAGATAAGCTCACATTTTTTACTAAAAATTTTTTTCTATACTCACGCCCTCGTAATGTAAGGACGTGACTCTTTTAATATAAAAAAAAGTTTAATATAAAAAAAAATTAAAAATTATTATTATTATTTTTTATTTATAAATTATTTTGTATTAAATTTAAAAAAAAATTATATATTCAAGATATGAGATTTACGGTCTTTAAGATTCTGAAAACAAGACAAGACATGTTATGAACGCTCTATGAAGGCGTGACTCTTTGGATTTAAGGTTTTCAAACCGATTTTATTTTCATACCCTATCATGTTTGTAGCACATAGAGATTTGATGCCAATTTTCATCTTATTTCAGGGTTTCGGGATACCTTAAATCTCATATCCTAGAAACTTTAGGTAAGTAAGGTTTCATATTTAGGACATTACAACCATATTATTTTCATACTCTATCATGCTTGTAGCACATACGGAGTTGATTGTAACACCCCTAAATATATACTTGAAAGGTATTACCGTCAATGACCTCGGATTTCACATCCGAAGTCACCCCAGGCTTAAGCCGTTGATATAATTCATCAAACAACAGTTATAATACAAAATATCATAACTTTCGATTAAAATCATTGTCTCGGCATTACATCCATAATCCGAAATACAACTGAAATACATAGTAGTCTTGATATAAAATATGTTTAACACAGCGGAAGTCTTTAAAATAAATAACACAAGGGTCTTGATCTAGCGATCACACGTCAAAGATCTCAACCTTGATAAAACACTTCCAAATTTTCCATCTGCCTTCACCGTCGTTTCTAGCCTTCATAGATCTGCAGTTTATCTGATGTGTCGTATGAGACGGATGACACCAGCCAACCATGCAGGGGAATATAACCGGTTGGTTAGTCTAATGAAAGACTATGTAAGGGTAAAACAGAAAGGTTCTAAGTAGTCGTATTAGGTTAGACTCATCGCTTCTCGAATAAAAGTCGGTGACGATAGTCAACCACCATACTCCTACTGAAATATACGAAAAAGGCATGATCAAGAGAAAAGACTCTGAAAGAATGAGTCTTACGGAAACATATGAAGAGAAGACTCCAAAAGGTTGAGTCTTATCGGAAAGTATGACAAGTGCTTGGGAACATCAATTTCACACAAGCGTTTTAAAACTGACTTGGTGTTTCGGTTCACGACCAACCTCACCGCACAATGCGAATTCAGATTGGAAAGAGAACTTTACTCTGACCAAAGTCTAGACGATTTTCCTAGCTGCACTACTCGCCTGAGGGTATATTAATTATGTGCACTAAAGCACTTATCTTATTTAATTTCAAAACGTATATTTACGTTATAAGCTTTTAAGATCTCCTCACAAGAGATATCGGATCTCCTCACAAGAGATATCAAAGGGAATACATCCCAGGGAATACATCCCAAATGGCGACACCAGCTGTGTGCACATACCCTGAGTAAGGGTAAGGTCATGACCGAAGATACTAGGGAAAATCCTCCTAGCACCATTATCAAGAAACCACTAAACCTCGCAAGGTACATAGTGTTCCTACGAATACTCGTTCTAACTAAACAGTTAAAACATAAGAGCAATAATTCACATCAAAGTCATCGAGGCCAATAACAGATATAATAGCGTTGTTTCTAGCAATATACACTAGTGGAAAAAACACTTTTTGAGGCTCCCTTTTAGAGGCATATATATTTCAAAACGCCTCAACAACGACCTACGCAATCAGTTTTTCAGGTTTTTGAGGCGGATAATTATTTTATACGCCTCAAAAAAAACTATTGAGGCGGGCAAATAATTATACGCCTCAAAAAGTTTCCGAAAAAATATTCCCGCTAAAGTATTAGAGGCGGGCCAAATGTAGGCCCGCCTCTAATGGTACATAATTGAGGCGGGCGAAAAAGCCCGCCTCTATTAACTTTTGTTGAGGAGGGCATATTATAGCCCGCCTTAACAAATGTATGCAATAGAGGCAGGCATAAAGAGGCCCGCCTCTATTTCCTCATTACATTCAGCTTATAGAGGCGGGCATATTAGGCCCGCCTCTATAAGTCTACCCTAATTAAATTAAAAACATTCACTGTACTGATTTCGAATTTGTGTATATCTTTGTATCGTCGTCTTCGCCGAGCTCCGACTTCCTCTCCTTTCGCCGAGCACTCGGTTTCACCAGAGTTTCGACTTCCTCACCCGATTCCGCTGGCCGGTAAGCACATCTAACACCCTAATGTATTGATTTCGAATTTGTGTATTTTGTGTTTAAAGCTTGTACGAATTTGTGTATTTTTGTGTGTAAAGCTCGTGCATTGAAGGTGTTTGATGAAATGCCCCTATGAATATGCGTTTCTCTAATAGGCGGGCCTAATACTGATTTTGAATTTGTGTATTTTGTGTTTAAAGCTTGTACGAATTTGTGTATTTTTGTGTGTAAAGCTCGTGCATTGAAGGTGTTTGATGAAATGCCCCTATGAATATGCGTTTCTCTAATAGGCGGGCCTAATACTGATTTCGAATTTGTGTATTTTGTGTTTAAAGCTTGTACGAATTTGTGTATTTTTTGTGTTTAAAGCTCGTGCATTGAAGGCAATGAGGATGTAATATACTAGAGGATCACATTTTTACAGTTTATTTAATTGGGGAAATTACATTCTGCAGGTTGATAGAGGCATTGTCTTGAAGGATCGATATTGGGTCAAGGTAATACTTCTACCCTAATTCCTTAGGCCCTTGGTGGGATAGAATTCATAATTTAGGCCTTTGGCGGGATAGTTGAGTTTGTATTTTTTCTTGCTTAGTTGCGTATTATTATCTATTTAGGCCCTTGGCGGGATATAATTCATAATTTAGGCCCTTGGCGGGATAGTTATTAGAGATGATATTAAATCTTCCTTGTTTTGCATTTATTACTAGAAATGAGTCATCCTTGGATGTACGGTGATCATACTACGACACAATACTTGAGTGGGGTTGAGGAGTTCATTAGATGTGCTTTAGCACACCAACGGAGTACGAAAGCCAAAAAAATCTATTGTCCATGCCGTGATTGTAAGAATATAAGGCGGTTAGATGATATTGATGAGATTGAGGATCATTTATTTCGTCGTGGTTTCAAACAAGATTACCATGTTTGGTTTTGGCATGGTGAGAAAATACCTGATCGTCCAAGTTCTAGTGTCAATGAGTTTGATGTTCGGGTAGACACTGATGATAGTGATGCTGATATTGCTGAGAATAATGAGATGGATGATGATGATGACCAAGAAGATGATGAAATAAATGGGATGATGGATGGGGTGAGAGATCACTTGAACGAACGACCTCAGATGTTCGAACAAGTATCAAAGGCTGCAGAGACTCCCTTGTATCCCGGGTGTACGAAATTTAGCAAGTTAGAGGCTGTGTCAATACTTTACAACTTGAAATGTGCTTCTGGTTGGACTGATGGAAGTTTCAACACCTTATTGGAATGGTTGGATGAATTTTTACCAGAAGGCAATGAGATGCCTATCTCTACTTATTATGCCAGGAAATTGATGTGTCCCTTAGGCTTAGAGGCCGTCAAGATAGATGCTTGCCCAAATGATTGTATGCTTTACAGAAATGAACATGAAAATTTGAATGAGTGTCCAAAGTGCGGTGCATCTCGTTACAAGCGTAAAGGGGTAAATTCGGCTAAGAGGGGCCCAACAGCTAGGTTTGTTTATTTATAATCAAATGCCTTGTATCTAAGACAGTCCCCTTATGTTGTGTAATTAGTGCGCTCAACAAAGCAGCGGAACCGAGTGTGGCTATTATGTCATGAAGTTCATGTTAGAGATAGTCACGGGACTCGAGGACTCTGATGAGCGACTAGATAAGGTATGTAACTTAACTAACTATATATTGATAGTATTTGTGTTTTGTGTCAATAATTTCTGTGTTTTTTATGAAGCTATATCCTAAGAGGAAGACATCGTATACTTATGAAGAAATGGATGTTGTTCGTGAGCAATGGGCACAGTATTTTACATCGAAGTATTTATTATCGGATTGAACTTGTTTGTACTTGTCATGTAAAATGTTGTTGAGAACCTGACTGTACTCTGGTGAAATTTGTTGTGTTGTTGTATATTATTCTGTGAATAAAATCAGGAATCTATTCTGCAAATTTAATGTGTGTATGGTGCATCATAAATCTGTTGCGTTGTTGTACTCGAATTGTTGAAATAACTTGTTGATGGTGCATCATAAATCTGTGAATAAAATCAGGAACCTGACTGTACTCTGGTGAAATATGGTGCATCATAAATCTGTTGCGTTGTTTTAGAGGCGGGTCTCCATAGACCCGCCTCTAAAAGCCACTTGTTGAGGCGAGCCTCTATAGGCCCGCCTCAACAAGTGCCTCACTATGGCGCCAAAGTGAGGCACTTGTTGAGGCGGGCATATACAAGCCCGCCTCAACAAGTGGACTTTTAGAGGCGGGCCTACATAGGCCCGCCTCTAAAAGTGCCTCACTTTGGCGCCATAGTGAGGCACTTGTTGAGGCGGGCATATACAGGCCCGCCTCAACAAGTGGCTTTTAGAGGCGTATATTGCCCGCCTCAAAAAGGGTCCCCACTTGTTGCAGTCCCCTCATTTGAAGCGAACGGTGTTCGCCTCAATAAGTGTCCAAATGCCCGCCTCTATTAGGGTTTTTTCCACTAGTGATATACAACCTATTATAATATCTGTATTTCAATCATATATATATATAATAGCGTTGTTTCTATCAATAGATACAACCTATTATAATATCTCTTTTTAAATCACATACAATTATCAAAACTGTTCCCAGACGAAAACAATATTCATCCCAAATTAATTAACAATTAAACAATTGATAATCAATATAAATATGGAATGACGAGCAAGAGCGAACCGCCACTTGTCTTCGATTAGACGAAGCTCAACGAAGCTCAAAGACAACGGGTTTCCGGGTCCGAAAGGAGGACAAAACTCAAATTTCAGATCCCTACGGAACGACCCATAACGAAACCCTAAGTTAGATTCGATAATAGAATATATGAATCTAAGGAAAGACGAGCGAAATCGAAGGAACGGAAGTCCTAGTCGAGATCACAAAGCCCAAGCCACAACCACGAGTGCCCAGGCACACCGCGGGTGCGGTGGCTCTGCCGCGGGTGCGGTCGTCGAGGACGAAGAACTCCGACAACACGACGAGAGGGAAAACTCACTGGGGAAGACGACGGGGCTCGATTCGTGGTGGCTCCGACCTGGATTCCTTAGACCTCCAAAGAACCTACTTGAGAGCACCACCAACACCAACAAGAGCTCCGACGACGACCTTAAAGAACTCCAGCGAGAGCTTGCACTTTCCGGCGACAATGGAAGTAAGAGGGAGAGTGTAACACCCCCAAATCGTAACCCATTTGAAAAAGTATTACCGCCAGTGACCTCAGTTTCCACACCGAAGCCACCCCAGGCTTTACCGGTTTAAATACAAATCATAAACAACAATCATGATGTAAACACCAAAATCTTTGGTTAAAACATATGTCTGGGGATTACATCCCAATCCCCATAGGGCAAAACAGAGTAATCAGTGGAAGTCTTTGCAAAGTATAAATACAAGGGTCTTGATCGTAATGATCACCCGCCAAGGATCGCAACCTGATAAATCCATTAAAACACCGTTTGCTTTTATAGTCGTTCTAGCCTTTGTTTCTCGGATTCTTATCTGATGTGCCGAATCGAACGGATGACACCAGCCAACCATGCAGAGAACAATTACGGTTGGTTAGTCTAATGAAAGACTATGCAAGGGTACAAAGCAGAGTGGTTCGAAGTAGTCGTATTAGGTTAGACTCATCGTTCCTCGAATCAAAACCGAGTACGATAGTCAACCACCATAATTCTATTGAAACATATGAAGATGCATGATCAAGAGAAGATTCTGGAGACCGAGTCTCACAACAATCAATCCTAAAAGAAGACTCCAACGAATTGAGTCTTATCGGAAAGCATGACAAATGTTGGGGAACATTAATTAATCATACAAGCGTTCAAAAACGACTTGATGTTTCGGTTCACGACCAACCTCACCGCTTAATGCGAATCCAGATTGGAAAGAGAATGATACTCTGATCAAAGTCAAGACGAGCTTTCCTAGCTGTACTATTCCCTAGCTGCACTACTCGTCTGAGGTATATTAATCATGTGATACGACGGCACTTATCTTATTTAAATTCCCAAACGCGCATCACGTTATAGACTTTTAAATATATGTTTCACCATGAGGGACATATATTGAGTATATGTTTCTCCATGAGGGACATATAGGACGTATATTTCTCCATGAGGGACATACTCCTGAATGGGACGAATCCTAAGATTTGTAGCATCAGTTAAGTGCCACCATCTCTATACCCGAGTATAGAGATCGGTCATGACCCACCAAATGGTTTTTGGGTTTATCACCCTTTGCACCATTAATCATTATTAAGAAATGACTGGACCTCGAATAGTCCATCGCTCCTACGAATACTCGTGCTAACTAAACAGTTCAACACGGTAATAATCATATCAAAGCCCTCCAGGCTATCATCATAATAATATAGATATTCATAATAGCGTTGTTCTAACAGATATACAACCTATTATAATATCATATTCTTTTCATATTGTTGCCCTCTCGGCAATCCTCATAAAATATATATCTATAATAGCGTTGTTCTAACAGATATACAACCTGTTATAATATCATATTTTAATCCATATCATTTATCAAAACTGTTCCCAATAAAACAGTAAATCATTCCAAATTAATTAACAATCAAACCATTGATAATTAATGGAAATATGGAATGATGAGCAAGAGCGAACCGCCATTTGCCTTAGATCAGACGAAAGCTTTAACAAGCTTAGAGACAACGGTTCCTGAGTCTGAAACTGGGACAGATCCTGGATATTAAATCCCTCTGGAACGACCCATAACGAGACCCTAAGTTAGATTCAATATCTATATATATGAATCTAAAAGAATACAAAAGGAATCAAAGGAACCAAGCCTCGCTCGCAACCAAACACCCAAGAACACACACACAAACCCAGCCTGCCGCGGGTGCGGTCGGCTCTCACCGCGGGGTGCGGTGGGGTGTGGTGGTGCCTTGCCGCGGGTGCGGCGAGATGACAGAGGCGAGAGCCTTCGACAGATTTTCGATGGAAGACTCACCCAAATCGATCTGTTCGACTTCGATTTGTTATGGTTTTGATCTCCCAACACTTTAGACCTTTGAATACCTCTTAGGAGCACCTTTGTGAACACTCAAAGAGATCCGATCACTTCTCAAACAAAGCTCAAAAGCTTGGCTTCAATGGAGATTTTCAGAGGAGAGGAGGAAGATGAAGCTGACTTTGTGCCTTCTCCTCCACGCCTTTCCTTCCATTTATAGGCCAAGCTAGCAACTGACCACTAGATGACAACAAGGAGTAGGTGGCCCGACCAAAGAATAGGCTAGGAAGCCAACTAAGGCGAGCTACAACCTGCAACTCTGACGCTGACGACAAGGGTGACGACGACCGCGGGGTGCGGTGGGGGTGCGGTGGCCGACTCTGTTACCGCCTCCAAATTTGGCCTTCGCCGCGGGTGCGGCTACTTGACCGCGAGGTGCGGTCAAGGCCATTTTTGCCCCCTTTCGTCCGTTTTGTCCTTTTTACCAAGTGGCTAAATATTTTTAACCACGGGTTAAATATATTCGTACACGAACGACCTTTTAACCCAGAAATACATTAACTGTATTTTATATTACTCAGAAAAATATTACAGAGATCAAACATCTCATAGAATGTCCGTACTTCTCTGAATTTAATCTGACTTGTAATATGGGCATAAGAAAATTCAAAATTTTCCTTATAAAATGAGGGATATTACATTACCTCCCCCTTAAAAGAAGTTTCGACCCCGAAACTTAGCCCAAAAAGAACTCGGGAAAGCGTCTAAGCATATCCTCCTCAGTCTCCCAAGTCTCCCAGGTAACTTCTTCGGTTCCTGACTTGGATCACAGAATCCGTACCAACGGTACCACCTTGTTGCGCAAGTGCTTCCCACGACGCTCGAGAATACGCACATGTATCTCTTCATAAGTACCATTTGCTTGAATCTCAATGTCTTCATAGCTCAGCACATGAGACTCATCAGGCACGTATTTCCTCAGCAAGGATACGTGGAACACATTATGCACTCGATGTGCCGATGGCGGCAATGCCAAACGGTACGCTAGAGATCCCACTCTGTCAAGAATTTCAAATGGTCCCACGTAGCGAGGGTTGAGCTTCCCACGCTTACCAAATCTGAACACGCCTTTAGATGGCGAGACTTTGACAAAGACCTTGTCACCAACCTCAAATTCAACATTCCTACGCTTCGAATCAGCATAAGACTTTTTGTCGATTTTGAGCTGTCAACATCCTTTGTTTTACCAAGGCAATTCCCAAGGCAGTCCTTTCGGCTAGCTCTAGTCCGAGCGATAAGCAAAGCCACTATAGTCTCATGTAGTATCTTCCGGTTCGATGCATCGGCTACTACATTAGCCTTGCCCGGATAATATAGCAATTCGATGTCGAAATCTTTAAATAGCTCCAATCGGCGGCGTTGTCTCATATTCAACTCTTTTTGAGTGAACACATATTTGAGGCTCTTGTGATCAGTGAAGACTTGGCATTTCACACCATAGAGATAATGCCTCCAAATCTTCAACGCAAACACTACTGCTGCTAACTCTGGATCATGCGTCGGATAGTTTTCTTCATAGGTTTTCAGTTGTCTTGACGCATAAGCAATAACCTTGCCTCTTTGTATCAACATCTTTGAAGCATCACTATAGACCGCATAATCATCAGTTCCTTCCGGTAGCATTAATACCGGTGCAGAGATCAGACATTCTTTCAATTTCTGAAAACTGGCCTCGCACTTGTCATTCCAGACAAACTTCTTGTGGACCTTGCGAAGCAGACCGGTCATAGGTAGAGCGATCTTAGAAAATTCCTCTATGAATCGTCTGTAATATCCAGCAAGTCCAAGGAAACTGCGCACCTCCTTCACATTCTGAGGCCGCTTCCAATTGGCTACTGCTTCAATCTTCTGGGGATCAACCATAACCCCATTCTCATTAATCACATGACCTAAGAAGACCACTTCCTTGATCCTAAAGTCACACTTAGACAACATCGCGTACAGCTGATTTTGTCTAAGGACTGACAAAAATAATCCGAAGATGTTCCACATGAGCTTCTACGCTCGGGGAATAGATCAAAATGCCATCGATGAAGACCACCACGAACTTATCCAAGTACTGGTGAAAACATCGGTTCATCAGGTCCATAAAGACTACAAGAGTATTGGTAAGTCCAAATGGCATGACTACGAACTCGTAGTGACCATAACTTGTCCGAAATGCATTCCTCGGAATATATTCCTCACGAATCCTGAGCTGATAATAACCAGATCTCAGATCGATTTTGGAAAAGACTTTAGCTCCTTATAACTGATCCAACAGATCATCAATCCTTGGCAAATGATATTTGCTTTTGATCGTGACTTTATTCAACTCTCGATAGTCGATACAAAGCCGAAACTATCCATCTTTCTTCTTGACAAACAAAACCGGGGCACCCCAAGGTGATGCACTCGGCCTTATATAACCCTTGTCAAGAAGATCATCCAGTTGCTTCTTCAATTCCTGCATCTCAGCAGGAGCCATCCGGTACGGTGCCTTTGAAATCGGCGCAGTACCCGGTTCAAAATCAATCGAAAATTCCACGACACGATGCGGGGGTAATCTAGGAATCTCTTCCGGAAAGACATCCGGAAACTCACGAATCACAGGAATATCAAGAATTGTTGGTTCATCTTTCATGGGTGAATCCAGATAGCAAAGGTATCCGACATAACCCTGTCGAAGTAGCTTAAACGCAGCCATCATATTGATAAGCATGCCGTTATCAGCGTCATTCTGACCCTTAAATTTGCACACGCTCTGGTCCCCAGATGACACCGTCACAGTTCTTGCACTAAAGTCGATTACCGCCCCATGACGTGTCAGCCAGTCCATACCGAGAAATTATCGTATGGAGCCATGGCTATTCGGATCAAATCCGCTTCGAGCTTCTTACCCTAAATGGTAATTGGAATTTCCAAAAGACGCTTGGTCCCAACTAAATGGTCACCATTTTGGACCAGCCCATTACATGGTTCACATACGGCCCACTAGTAGCTCCGAGCCCAGGCCCAACCATTACCAGCGTCCACTGTTGCCATGAGCCGCTGTCCATACATCTCAACCCATCCTTGGTAGCTCCACCTAATTAATAGGCAGCCATCTCCTAAGAGGTTGTTGGTGAGTCTCGAACACGAGACCTCACCCCATACCAAGCAACGAAACACTAACTTGGTATAAACCAAAGGTTCATATATAAGAAGAGTTACAACAAAAGGTTCACAACCTCGTTGCACACACAACTTAACTTACTACACAACTATCCAAAACGAAAGACTGGGTAACACCCAAATCAACAACATACCAACAGAAGGTAATAAGCACTTTAAGCATATGGAGCATCGGGTCCATCCGCCTTACGCATCTCGTAAAGGCGTTGACCTTGACTCCCAGAAGCCACTGGGGCTTTCCCCTTGTTCTGTACAGCTGTCTGCATTGAAGGACTAGGAGTCTCTGCTAGTTTAAACCTGGGTCGGTTACTCTGATTAACAGACCCATGCTATGACTCCACTCCTTTCTGCTTTCCTTGCCAACAGAACTTCTGCAAATGCCCTTCATTCCCACAACCAAAGCATGTCCTTCTTTCCTTAGGACACGCAGTACTCTTGTGTCCAGAAGCACCACAATTATAACATAGGATCGGACTCTTGCCCTGACCCGATTGATGTATCGACTCCCCTTGAGCCCTACCCATTTTCGCCTTGCTGGATTTAGCAAAGTTAGACGGTGGCGCAGGACGTTTGAATCCACTCGCCTGAGGTTGGTTTTGCGTCGACCTATGGCGATTCTTTCTCTTGGTCGACTCATCTAGAGTCACCTCCAACTTGTACGCCGCATCCACATATTGCTCCAAGGTAGAGCAATTGTGGCTCAACATCATTGGCTTAATCTTTGGGCTCATCCACTCATGGAAATGCCAGATTTTCTGTTCTTCACTGGATACTTCCGATCCAGCGTACCGCAACAAGTGATTGAACTTGGTTGCCAGCTCATTCACCTTTAACCCTTCAGTCTTAGGGTAAAGAAATTCCTTGCGCTTTTCCTCCCTCATTGCCCGAGAGAAGAATCGGTCAGTCATCTTGGTCTTGAACATTGCCCAATTCAAATCAGGGCTATCAGCAAGACCCGTGTTTTCCCACCACTCACTAGCATCTCCTTTCAGTTGAAGAGAAGCTATGTGCACCTTCTCAGCCTCAGTGCACTCCACACTGCGGAATAACCGCTCCATGTGGGAAAACCAATGTGTTACTTCAACTAGTTCACCCTTCCCATTGAAGCTGTCAGGTCTCATAGAATTTATGGCTTTCAGTGCTCGGCCACAATCATTCCTGCTCCTGACCACATTCTCCTGATGCAAAGGTACAGGAGTTTCCTGTTCTCCAACTCCCGGGGTCGCTGAGGATGCCGGCACATCTTGCGCCTGAGGCATATTCGGGTGTAGGACATCGTTCATTGCTTGCATGAAAATTCCTCGAATTTCTACAACGGCCGCTTCATCAAATATCCTTGGAGCGTTGCCCTGAGCTGGGTCATTGCCTCCGGGATTATGTTGGGAACTGGACTCACGTACATTCTCAGGATTTCCAACATTTCTCTCGTTATGTCCGAGATTGTTACTCGGCCCAGCACCAGAACGAGCATTGTTCCTTGTGTTCATCATCTATTTACCGATCAATTTCCAAGGATTTTATACATTAATACCTTGCAGTATACTTAATGTAACAATCAACTCGGAAAGGATCAAACTAGGTAAACTTTATTAGAGGAACTTCAAACCGAGTTACTAGGTTCTACAACCTCAAATCATAACGAGGGAACTGAGAATTCAAGCCTTGTTGGAGATGGCGAAACCACCTCGGCTTCTTCCGAGTCCTTCTGAAGAGAAACGAAAACACTCAGAATCTATGAGTGACGAACAGAGAATTAGTCTTTCTAAATATGGAAGTTCGTTTCCATATCAGACTACAGAAAAGAACGACTATAAACGGTAATATTTCAAATTCTTTTCATTTCTAAAACTCAGAGCCCTTGAAAACATTTTCAATTTAAAACGAGTAAATGGTTCATGAATTCCCAAACCCGTTTTAAAACCTTTGGCTCTGATACCAGATCTATAACACCCCCAAATCGTAACCCATTTGGAAAGGTATTACCGCCAGTGACTTCGGTTTCCACACCGAAGCCACCCCAGGCTTTACCGGTTTAAATACAAATCATAAACAACAATCATGATGTAAACACCAAAATCTTTGGTTAAAACATATGTCTGGGGATTACATCCCAATCCCCATAGGACAAAACAGAGTAATCAGCGGAAGTCTTTACAAAGTATAAATACAAGGGTCTTGATCGTAATGATCACTCGCCAAGGATCGCAACCTGATAAATCCATTAAAACACCATTTGCTTTTATAGTCGTTCTAGCCTTTTTTTCTCAGATTCTTATCTGATGTGCCGAATCGAACGGATGACACCAGCCAACCATGCAGAGAACAATTACGATTGATTAGTCTAATGAAAAACTACGCAAGGGTACAAAGCATAGTGATTCAAAGTAGTCGTATTAGGTTAGACTCATCGTTCCTCGAATGAAAACCAAGTACGATAGTCAACCACCATACTTCTATTGAAACATATGAAGAGGCATGATCAAGAAAAGATTCTGGAGACCGAGTCTCACAACAATCAATCCCAAAAGAAGACTCCAACGAATTGAGTCTTATCGGAAAGCATGACAAATGTTGGGGAACATTAATTAATCATACAAGCGTTCAAAAACGACTTGATGTTTCGGTTCACGACCAAGCTCACCGCTTAATGCGAATCCAGATTGGAAAGAGAACGGTACTCTGATCAAAGTCAAGACGAGCTTTCCTAGCTGCACTATTCCCTAGCTACACTACTCGTCTGAGGTATATTAATCATGTGCTACGACGGCACTTATCTTATTTAAATTCCCAAATGCGCATCACGTTATAGACTTTTAAATATATGTTTCGCCATGAGGGACATATAGGACGTATATTTCGCCATGAGGGACATACTCCCGAATGAGACGAATCCCAAGATTTGTAGCATCAGTTAAGTGCCACCATCTCTATACCCGAGTATAGATATCGGTCATGACCCACCAAATGGTTTTTGGGTTTATCATCCTTTGCACCATTAATCGTTATTAAGAAATCACTGGACCTCGAATAGTCCATCGCTCCTATGAATACTCGTGCTAACTAAACAGTTCAACACGGTAATAATCATATCAAAGCCCTCCAGGCTATCATCATAATAATATAGATATTCATAATAGCGTTGTTCTAACAGATATACAACCTATTATAATATCATATTCTTTTCATATTGTTGCCCTCTCGGCAATCCTCATAAAATATATATCTATAATAGCGTTGTTCTAACAGATATACAACCTATTATAATATCATATTTTAATCCATATCATTTATCAAAACTGTTCCCAACAAAACAGTAAATCATTCCAAATTAATTAACAATCAAACCATTGATAATTAATGGAAATATGGAATGATGAGCAAGAGCGAACCGCCACTTGCCTTAGATCAGACGAAAGCTTTAACAAGCTTAGAGACAACGGTTCCTGAGTCTGAAACTGGGACAGATCCTGGATATTAAATCCCTCTGGAACGACCCATAACGAGACCCTAAGTTAGATTCAATATCTACATATATGAATCTAAAAGAATACAAAAGGAATCGAAGGAACCAAGCCTCGCTCGCAACCAAACACCCAAGAACACACACACAAACCCAGCCTGTCGCGGGTGCGGTCGGCTCTCACCGCGGGGTGCGGTGGGGTGCGGTGGTGCCTTGCCGCGGGTGCGGCGAGATGACAGAGGCGAGAGCCTTCGACAGATTTTTGATGGAAGACTCACCCAATTCGATCCGTTCGACTTTTATTTGTTGTGGTTTTGATCTCCCAACACTTTAGACATTTGAATACCTCTTAGGAGCACCTTTGTGAACACTCAAAGAGATCCGATCACTTCTCAAACAAAGCTCAAAAGCTTGGCTTCAATGGAGATTTTCAGAGGAGAGGAGGAAGATGAAGCTGACTTTGTGCCTTCTCCTCCACGCCTTTCCTTCCATTTATAGGCCAAGCTAGCAGCTGACCACCAGATGACAACAAGGAGTAGGTGGCCCGACCAAAGAATAGGCTAGAAAGCCAACTAAAGCGAGCTACAACCTGCAACTCTGACGCTGACGACAAGGGTGACGACGACCGCGGGGTGCGGTGGGGGTGCGGTGGCCGACTCTGTTACCGCCTCCAAATTTGGCCTTCGCCGCGGGTGCGGCCACTTGACCGCGGGGTGCGGTCAAAGCCATTTTTGCCCCCTTTCGTCCGTTTTGTCCTTTTTACCAAGTGGCTAAATATTTTTAACGACGGGTTAAATATATTCGTACACGAACGACCTTTTAACCCTGAAATACATTAACTGTATTTTATATTACTCAGAAAAATATTACAGAGATCAAACATCTCATAGAATGTCCGTACTTCTCTGAATTTAATCTGACTTGTAATATGGGCATAAGAAAATTCAAAATTTTCCTTATAAAATGAGGGATATTACATTTCCTCCCCCTTAAAAGAAGTTTTGACCCCGAAACTTAGGCCGAAAACAACTCGGGAAAGCATCTAAGCATATCTCCTCAGTCTCCCAAGTCTCCCAGGTAACTTCTTCGGTTCCTGACTTGGATCACAGAATTCGTACCAACGGTACCACCTTGTTGCGCAAGTGCTTCCCACAACGCTCGAGAATACGCACAGGTATCTCTTCATAAGTACCATTTGCTTGAATCTCAATGTCTTCATACCTCAGCACATGAGACTCATCAAGCACGTATTTCCTCAACAAGGATACGTGGATCACATTATGCACTCGATGTGCCGATGGTGGCAATGCCAAACGGTACGCTAGAGATCCCACTCTGTCAAGAATTTCAAATGGTCCCACGTAGCGAGTGTTGAGCTTCCCACGCTTACCAAATCTGAACACGCCTTTAGATGGCGAGACTTTGACAAAAACGTTGTCACCAACCTCAAATTCAACATTCCTACGCTTCGAATCAGCATAAGACTTTTTGTCGATTTTGAGCTGTCAACATCCTTTGTTTTACCAAGGCAATGTTCAAGGCAGTCCTTTCGACTAGCTCTCGTAGTGACCATAACTTGTCCGAAATGCATTCCTCAGAATATCTTCCTCACGAATCCTGAGCTGATAATAATCAGATCTCAGATCGATTTTGGAAAAGACTTTAGCTCCTTATAACTGATCCAACAGATCATCAATCCTTGGCAAAGGATATTTGCTTTTGATCGTGACTTTATTCAACTCTCGATAGTCGATACAAAGCCGAAACGATCCATCTTTCTTCTTGACAAACAAAACCGGGGCACCCCAAGGTGATGCACTCGGCCTTATATAACCCTTGTCAAGAAGATCCTCCAATTGCTTCTTCAATTCCTGTATCTCAGCAGGAGCCATCCGGTACGGTGCCTTTGAAATCGGCGCAGTACCCGGTTCAAAATCAATTGAAAATTCCATGACACGATGCGGGGATAATCCAGGAATCTCTTCCGGAAAGACATCCGGAAACTCACGAATCACAGGAATATCAAGAATTGTTGGTTCATCTTTCATGGGCGAATCCAGATAGCAAAGGTACCCGACATAACCCTGTCGAAGTAGCTTAAACGCAGCCATCGAATTGATAAGCATGCCGTTATCAGCGTCATTCTGACCCTTAAATTTGCACACGCTCTGGTCCCCAGATGACACCGTCACAGTTCTTGCACTAAAGTCGATTACCGCCCCATGACGTGTCAGCCAGTCCATACCGAGAAATTATCGTATGGAGCCATGGCTATTCGGATAAAATCTGCTTCGAGCTTCTTACCCTAAATGGTAATCGGAATTTCCAAAAGATGCTTGGTCCCAACTAAATGGTCACCATTTTGGACCAGCCTATTACATGGTTCACAGACAGCCCACTAGTGGCTCCGAGCCCAGGCCCAGCCATTACCAGCGTCCACTGTTGCCATGAGCCGCTGTCCATACATCTCAACCCATCCTTGGTAGCTCCACCTAATTAATAGGCAGCCATCTCCTAAGAGGTTGTTGGTGAGTCTCGAACACGAGACCTCACCCCATACCAAGCAACGAAACACTAACTTGGTATAAACCAAAGGTTCATATATAAGAAGAGTTACAATAAAAGGTTCACAACCTCGTTGCACACACAACTTAACTTACTACACAACAATCCAAAATGAAAGACTAGGTAACACCCAAATCAACAACATACCAACAGAAGGTAATAAGCACTTTAAGCATATGGAGCATCGGGTCCATCCGCCTTACGCATCTCGTAAAGGCTTTGACCTTGACTCCCAGAAGCCACTGGGGCTTTCCCCTTGTTCTGTGCAGCTGTCTGCATCGAAGGACTAGGAGTCTCTGCTAGTTTAAACCTGGGTCGGTTACTCTGATTAACAGACCCCTGCTGTGACTCCACCCCTTTCTGCTTTCCTTACCAACAGAACTTCTGCAAATGCCCTTCGTTCCCACAACCAAAGCATGTCCTTCTTTCCTTAGGACACGCAGTACTCTTGTGCCAGAAGCACCACAATTATAACATAGGATCAGACTCTTGCCCTGACCCGATTGCTGTGTCGACTCCCCTTGAGCCCCACCCATTTTCGCCTTGCTGGATTTAGCAAAGTTAGACGATGGCACAGGACGTTTGAATCCACTCGCCTGAGGTTGATTTTGCGTCGACCTCTGGCGATTATTTCTCTTGGTCGACTCATCCAGAGTCACCTTCAACTTGTAATCCGCATCCACATATTGCTCCAAGGTAGAGCAATTGTGGCTCAACATCATTGGCTTAATCTTTGGGCTCATCCACTTGATAGGGGGGGAATAGTCGTCGTACCCCTAATCAAAAGTAAATCCTAAAATCCTCACTAAACAAAGTATAGTAAGTAAGTCAGGGTCGATCCCACAGAGAAGGAAGGAACCAATGGTGGTAGCATGCAATGTCACAAAGGGGGGTTTATGATTGGTTGGTTGCAAACAAAACAAAGTAGAATGGATGAAATATCAAGAGATAAAAACACTTAGCCAAGTAATGTCCAAATAAGTCATTCAAAGGTTGTTCATTGATTAAGTCTTATCTTCCTATTCGGTTATTCCTGTCCCGATCTTATGTAAATTCAGAGGGAAACCTTCCACAAAGAACCGTTACCAATGAATAACCCTAGTACCACTAAAGGTTCAACCCAAAGGCAGCAATGCATATAAGAATTAACCAGGATACACAGAACGCTCGCTCAGATGCATTTACCATGTAATCAATTCCCACATAGATATAATCCACAGATGCAGATAACAATCAATGCTTGCTACTTATACTAGAGCGTTAGCCCAACAGTTCATTAGTATTAGCAATAAGAATGAAAGCAATAAACCTAGGTGATCAGTCTAGATAAACCAACAAACATTCAAATATGAATTTGCTCAGAGAAAAGATATAACTCAATAGGATAGATAGATAGGAACAAAACCTCACAACCAGATGAACGAACTCATGCTTCCATTACCGGACTAAGCCAAAGAGGCTTAGCTCCTCATAGTCATGGTAGAAACTTCAAACGAAATAAACAACGATGAATGAAAATTGCAACTAAAGTGGAATAAGAGTGGATTTCTAACCCTAACGCATAAGGAGAGTATTTATAGGGCCCTAACAAATGACCTAGCCCATTAAGAAAAATAACTGAAATAGAAATAAGAAAAAGGGAAAAGAAAACTAAAAAGATAATTCAGAATAAGTCCGAGCCTCTGCCCTGTCAGACCCGCGATCGCGGGTGGTGGACCTTGATCGCGGCCCATGTGGCTCCGCGCCCTTCAATTTCTCCGCGCCCGCAGAAAACTCTCGACATGCTCCGAGGCCCGCGATCGCGGCACCCATGCCCGTGATCGCGGTTAATGCTCGGCATTCTTGTCCTTTGCCTTGCACCAACTCGTCTCCTCTTCACTCCTTGGTGTCTTCTCTTGATGGCTTCCTTCCTCAGTGTCTTCATGATCTCCAAAGTAGCTCAAACACCTCCAAAAACACCAACTTTGCCTCCAAACGCCATACACAAGAATGTGTCTAAATCTACCCGAATGGAACCAATAAAACCTCTAATAACTCTTAGTTAAGCCCTACAAAGTAGTGCTTATCACCACTCATGGAAATGCCATATTGGCTTCAATGGAGATTTTCAGAGGAGATGAGGAAGATGAAGCTGACTTTGTGCCTTCTCCTCCACGCCTTTCCTTCCATTTATAGGCCAAGCTAGCAGCTGACCACCATATGACAACAAGGAGGAGGTGGCCAGACCAAAGAACAGGCTAGGAAGCCAACTAAGGCGAGCTACAACCTGCAACTCCGACGTTGACGATAAGGGTGACGACGACCGTGGGGTGCGGTGGGGGTGCAGTGGCCGACTCTGTTACCGCTTCCAAATTTGGCCTTCGCCGCGGGTGCGGTCAAGGCCATTTTTGCCCCCTTTTGTCCGTTTTGTCCTTTTTACCAAGTGGCTAAATATTTTTAACCACGGGTTAAATATATTCGTACACGAACGACCTTTTAACCCATAAATACATTAACTGTATTTTATATTACTCAGAAAAATATTACAGAGATCAAACATCTAATAGAATGTCCGTACTTCTCTGAATTTAATCTGACTTGTAATATGGGCATAAGAAAATTCAAAATTTTCCTTACAAAATGAGGGATATTACAGAGAGAGAGAGAGAGAGAGAGAGAGAGATTGGATTGGAGTGCCCAACACTTAAGATCTTCCTCCTTAAATAGGGCCTAAGCAAGCAGGAGAGTCACCCCGACCAAGGAGCAGGCGACCGCCACGACGAAGGACACGCGGCATCCATGCCGGCGAGCCTCGTCCAGCACACGACCGCCACCGCGGGGTGCGGTGCCTGACCGCGGGTGTGGTCAAGGCCAATTTCGGCCTCTGTTGCCCACTTTTGTCCGGGAACATGCATGGGCGTGGTTTTAACCCCGGAAATTATATGTTTGTACCAAAACAAATATTCTAAGTCCCTAAAATACATCGAATGTATTTTATACCACTCAAGGAATTATTACGGAGATCAAGGATTTTACAGAAAATCCGAACTCCTCTGAAAATAGTATGAGGGGTATTACATTGATACATTCGAATAATACGATAATGAAGTCAAAATTACATTATACTTAACTTATTATTTTCATAATCTTAATCTTGAAACCCATAGAGCGTCCATAACATGTCTTTTCTTGTTTTCGGTATGTCAAAGACCTTAAATCTCATATCTTGAATATAGAATAAGTTTTTAAAAAAAATTAAAACAAAATAATTAATAAGTAAAAAAATTGATAATAATAAACAATTATAATTTTTTTTATTTTTTTTTATTTTTTTAATATAAAAATAGTCACGCCTACGCAATGTGTGGGTGTGACTTATTATAAAAAGAAATTAAAATTTTTTTATTTAAAATATTTTTTTTAATAAAATATATCGCTCCCGCGTTGCGTAAGCATGACTGTTTTGAGTGTAAAAATCAAAAAATTTGAACGTATCTAGCGCTCGCGTATTTTTAGAACAAGAAAAAGAGGAAATAAAGAAATATTTTTATGAGGTAATTAATTGACAAGATATCATTAAGAGTGTGTTTGAATTACGCATTATAATGTCAAAAATTGACATTATAATATCAAAAACGACATTATAATGCCAGTTTTTGACATTATAATATAGGATAATGCATAATCCAAACACATCCTAATTCACCAAATTAGAAGGTAGTTATTATTTAGATATCTTTAAGAAAAAATGTAATTAAGAGATAAAAGGGAAAAAAGCCCTAATTTCTCATTCAATTCTTCCATACTTTCGTTTTTCTCTCTTTGGCCTCCATTGGAGAATTTTGGTATTCTTGACTGACTTGAGCGTCGGAGGTGAATCAGGGGATTCCACCCCCACCCCTTACGTTTTCTTTTATCTCAGATTCAATACAAAGACCCGTTAATGTTTCTGGAAGCTTTTTGGGAAAGTTCAATCGTTCTCCTTCCGATCTCTAAGGTAGTACAAATTATTGCTACTACATTTTGGCGCCGTCTGTGGGAAGGAGACGATGACACCATGAAGAGCCGCCATCAACAATGAAAACGTCCGCTGGGAGGACGTGGATGCAGCCGCAGAGGCTAAGCGCCGTCGACTCGAATTGGAGTCGGCTGTCGCTGAGTCCGAGCGTCAGAACGCTGACTGGCTTCCGCCGTTGTCGACAAGGACGCTGAGCTCCAGCGTTTGAGAGACGAGCTTGGTGCTGCCAGGAGGATAATTGATCGGGCTCAGGAAAAGCGCCATGTAGGCGATGATTCGGCTGTAGATCCGGGGCGGTCCAAGAGACTGGACAGTGTTATCGAGCCAGTAGCGCATCGCGATCGGAGAAGCGGAATTCCTCCGCGCCATCACGCGTCTCGTTCACACCACGCACAAGATGAGGCGGGCGCCTCTCGTCGGAGTCACTCTGGTCGCCGAGATTTCATCCCTAATCACCGCAGGGGCGCGAGAACTTCGTCTTTTGCGTCTCGACCAGATAGACATCAGTCCAGGGAGCGAAGTCGCTCACCACACAGATCCGAATTCAGGGAAGAAAGGGATCATCTTTCGGATCCGCAGGGCAGGGACTTCCGGGAGCGGACAACGAGCTATGATTCGCATTATCCGCGTGAGGACCGGGCTGAACGAATTTCAGGGGTTGAACAACGACTTCTTCGGTTACTTGACAATCAAGGAGAGTCACTGATTAATGCGCAAGAGCAGGCGGAATTGAAGGTCGCTCGTATGACATCAACTCCATTTGCACGCATCATTCGTGAGCAATAACCACCAGCTAAGTTCTCCACACCATCTTTTGATTTGTATGATGGGAAGTCAAATCATATTGTTCATGTTGTTGGGTACACTCATAAGATGGATTTGTGGGTCCTGAATGACTCGTTAATGTGTAGAATGTTTCCTGCTAATCTGGGAAAAGTTGCTGCTAAATGGTTTCATGCTCTAGACTCATATTCTATTTATTTTTGGAGTCAATTGGCTAGGAAGTTTGTGTCGCATTTCATTTCCAATAGTAGAGAGCAAGCTTCAATGGATGCCTTATTTGATTTAAAAATGCGTAGGGGAGAAACTCTGAGGCAATTTGCCCCAAGGTTCATGGAATGCTATGCTGATATGGACGACTATGATGAGAAGGTTTGTAACACTCCCGATTTATATCGGTTGTGCCACACGCCAGTGACCTCAGACATTACTGTCCAAAGCCACCCCGGGCTTTAATCGGAACAATTAAACTTAAATACGTAAATATATTAACTGAAAGATTAAATAGCGGAAGACATTTGTATATGAAACTCGACCCTTTTATATTAAAAGATCTCTCATCAAACGAGAGTAGCGTTTACACAATAGAGTAAAATCTCAGCGGAAGACTTATAAATTACACAGCGGAAGACTTTTAAGAATCAACCTAAAACATGGCTAGGTTATAAAGATATATTAAAGTAATACTTAACAACTTAAAACACTGACACTTAAATCTTTGTCTGCAAGCCTCTTCTTTTTCAATTGGTTACTTTGACTTCGGAAACCAACCACTGATGTGCCGTATAGGACGGATGACACCAGCCAACCATGCAAGGAATAAAAACCCGGTTGGTTAGTCTAATGAAAGACTATGCAAGGGTGAAAACAGAATGGTTCTATTGATCGTAACAGTTTACTATCATTGTCCCTCGAATGATAACCGAAGGAACGATATATAACCCGGAACATTCATGGAATGATTAATATTTTAGATATGCACTGAAGAGAAGACTCCAAAGGAATTGAGTCTTAAGGAAACATATGAAGAGAAGACTCTAAGATTTGAGTCTTACGGGAAATTATGACAACTATTTGGGAACGTTATAGTTTCACACAAGCGTTTAAAAGCGACTTGACTATTTGGGTCCACGACCAACCTCACCGCTTAGTGCGAATCCAGATTGGAAAGAGGACTTATTTTAATAGAATCCCAGACGAGTTTCCACGTTGTACTTCTCGCCGAAGGTTCATTAATTATGTGCCTAACCGCACTTATCTTATTTAATTACAAAACGTATATTATTGTTAAGGCTCTTAATATTATCTCGAGTAACTACGAACCTTTATGATTTCGAGTAACTACGAACTTTTATGATTTCGAGTAACTACGAACCTTTAATACACAGGGTGACATTACGTCCACCCAAATTGCACTAGCAAGGTGCTTAACACTTCAGATCCTTACAGATGGATAAGAAGCAATGGGTCACGATCTTAAGAGAATTATAAAGAAACGACTATCCTTACAAGGAATATCGTTCCTACGAATACTCGTGTTATTCTAGCATTAAAGTCACATTTAAATTCACAACAAAACCATTACGGTCATTAACCAGTATAATAGCGTTGTTTCTAGCAATATATACAACCTATCATAGTATCATATTTTAATCACGTTATTTATAAAATCTGTTTCCAAATGAAAACAACAGTTCACTCCAATTTAATTAACAATTAAAAGCAATTGATAATTAATAGAACATGGAATGATTAAGCAAGAGCAAACCGCCACTTGCCTTAAGTAGATCCGGCGATGAATCTAGACGAGAAGATTACTAATGATATCCTTTCCGAGGATATGGCCTATGCTTCAGCTAGCTCTAGCAGGATTACGGGTCCACTCGCGATCCAGCAAATAACGTTACAACTGACAAATTAATTATTATCAATTAATTTGTCTGACAAACTCGAGTAATTAAATTTAATAATTTTTTATGATTTTAAATCATAAAAATATTAATTAAATTTTCCAAAGAAAAATACGGATAAAAGTGGGTCGAAATTATACCGCTCGAATAATTTCGGGTTAAATCTGGACAGGAAGCCTAATGGGCTTTTCGGCCCATCAAAGAATTGGCCAAGGGGGAGGGCCCACCCTTCTTTGCTTCTTCTACCTCACAACGTACAGGAGCTTCAACAATGGAGCACCACGAACAGAGGCAACAACAGCACAACGTACAACAGGGAGCAACATCGGCGGAGCTCGGCGCTGGGGCTTTGCCGGGGAGGAGGAGCAGCAGCACAGCGCAACAGACAGCAGCGAACGGCGGAGCACGAGCAACAACGGTTATGGCGGCTCCGGCGGTGACGAGCAGTAGACGGCGGCGACACCAGCAGCTAGCAGCATAGCACAACGCCGGCGGTCTTGCTCCACAGTGGCTCGCACAGCAGATCGCGGCTCTGATACCATATATGTAACACCCCCGACTTATTGCCGGTAGTGCCACATGCCAGTGACCTCAGACATTACCGCCCAAAGTCACCCTAGGCTTTAATCGGAACAATTAAACTTAAATACGTAAATATATTAAATGAAAGATTAAACAGCGGAAGACATTTACATATGAAACTCAACTCTTTTATTAAAAGATCTCTCGTCAAACGAGGAGATGATTTTACAACAGAGTGATAATACAGCGGAAGACTTTAAATTACACAACGCAAGACTTTTAAGAATCAACCTATAACATGGCTAGGTATAAAGATATATTAAAGTAATACTCAACAACTTAAAACACTGACACTTAAATCTTCGTCTGCAAGTCTCTTCTTCAATTGGTTACTTCAAGTCTTCGGGAACCAACCACTGATGTGCCGTATAGGACGGATGACACCAGCCAACAATGCAAGGAATAAAACCCGGTTGGTTAGTCTAATGAAAGACTACGCAAGGGTGAAAACAGAATGATTCTAGTGATCGTAACCGTTTACTATCATTGTTCCTCGAATAAAAACCGAAGGAACGATATATAACCCGGTACTTTCTATAACACCCCCAATTTATACCGGAGATATTACATGCCAGTGACCTCAGACTTTACCGTCCAAAGTCACCCCAGGCTTTTCCAGAACAGTTAAGCTTAAATACATAACATAATTACATAATAATGGAAATATTAAACAACGGAAGACTTTAAATTACACAGCGGAAGACTTTAAAGAGCCAACTTATAACATGGCTAAATTATGAAGATACATTGAAGTAACACTTTAACAATCTTAAAACACTTAACAGCTTAAAACACTGACTTTTAAATCTTCGTCTGCAAGCTTCTTATCCTTCAATAGGTTACTTAAACTCCGGGAATCAACTCCTGATGTGTCGAAACGGACGGACGGCACCAACCATGACGATGCAGATAACAAAAATACAGCGGGTTAGTCTACTGAATAGACTAGCAAGGGCACAAAGCATAGTGGTTCGAGTGATCGTGACTGTTTACTATCATTATCCCTCGAATAATAACCGAAGGAACGATATATAACCCGACACTTTCACGGAATGATTTAACAATTAAGATATGCACTGAAGAGAAGACTCCAACCTGAAATGAGCCTTATAGGAAATTATGACAACCGAGGGAACATTAAAGTTACACACACCAATGATTTAAAAGTTGACTGAGATGCTTCGGTTCACAACCAACCTCATCGCATACAGCGAATCCAGATTGGAAAGAGAACGTACTACATTCAAGTCGAGACGAGCTTTCCTAGCTGTACTATTACTTAGCTGCACTACTCGCCATGGGTTTATTAATCATGTGCACTCGGGCACATATCTTATTTAATTACAAAACACACATTACTGAAACACGTTAATGTTATTAAGAGCGACAACAAGGCTTAAATCTTAAGGCGACCATTACGTCAACCCAAATTAAAACACACACAACACACATGCGGGACTTAACATTATTATGCCGAGTAACAACGGCGTTATTATTACACCGGGTGACCTTACGTTCACCCTGATTGCACTAATACAGTGCTTACACTTATTAATTATGTGCTTAACTGCACTTATCTTATTAAATTACAACACACACACACACACTACTGTTGAGGCTTTTAATATTATTCCGAGAACACGGAAGTTATTATTATACCGGGTGACCTTACGTTCACCCTGATTGCACTGCCACAGTGCTTACACTTTAATTTACAGGGTGACAGTTACGTCCACCCCAATTGCACTAGCTAAGTGCTTAATACACAGGACTGCAATTATGCTCATCCAATGGCGCTTGCAAGGCGCTTAAACACTTCAAATCCTTAACGGTGGATAAGAAGCATAGGTCATGACCCTTAAATTATTCGGAATTAATCCGAGGAATATTATGATTTAAAGAAACGACAAATCCTTACTTGGATTAGCGTTCCTACGAACATTAAGTTATTAAGAAACGACTAATCCTTATTTGGACTAGCGTTCCCACAACACACACGAGATTAAGCATTAAAGATTAACATTAAACCACCCGATACCATCACGGTAATTATCACATATAATAGCGTCGTACTAACAGATATACAACCTATTATAACATTATTTTAATCACGTTTACTTATGAAATTAATTCCCAAACCGAACAACAGTTCACATTAACTCAATTAACAATTAAACGATTAATTATTAACGAAACAAGGACTGATTAAGCAAGAGCGAACCGCCACTTGCCTTAGTCCGCAGATCTAGAACAGAGCAGAGACAACGGGATTCCGGGCTCGACACAGGTATAGCTCCGACAGCACAACGACCTTCGAGTCGACCCATAAGGAAACCCTAAGTTAGATCCGACATAAACTAGTACGAATCTAAGGAAAGACGAAAGAAATTGAAAGGAACGACTCCACAACGACGACCACCAAGACCAAGCCAACAAAGGGGCTTCTGGCCACTGGCGGCGGTCGCCGCGTTCATCACGGCGGGCGCCGTGATGAACGGCGGTCGCCGTGAAGAACCTCCGACAACAGAATGGCGAGAAGACTCACCAAAACGATGCGTGTTTCGACCCCTTTTTGCCTTGCTTGAGTTCTGACCTCCAAGGGCAACCAAAAGGCTTAAAAAGGGCTTCTGGAAACACCACCAAATGACACCGGCGAGCACCTCAAAACTCCGGCGAGGCACAAAAATTCCGGCGAGGCAAAGTTTGGGAGAGTTTGCTTGTGGAATCCCTCAAATCCGACCTCCAAACCCCTCCTTAAATAGCCAAAACCTTGGGAGACACAATGATGGCCTAACTGGAGGCGTGGCGGGGCTAGTTCGGCGTCGTCAGACATTTGCCGGCGACCTTCGGGCAAGGACCTCCGGACAACATCGACGGCGGGCGCCGCCATCAATGTGGCGGGCGCCGCCATAGGCCTGGCGTCCCCAGCTAGGAGAAGACCAGCCGGCCACCTTGAGCCTTGCGACGGCGGGCGCCACCAATCTCACGGCGGACGCCGCCCCTTGGCTCGGCCGCTTCCTTTGCTTCTCGGACGAAAATAACGTTAACCCGGGATAAAATTCGTCGTACGCGAACGAGTAATTAACATCCCAAGCACGTCGTCTGTATATTATTTCACTGAGAAAAATATTACAGATACAGAGCACATTACAGAATGCCTCCAACCTTCTGAATTAAATCCGACGTACTAAACGGGTGTTCGGGAAATTCCAAAAATTCCCAAAATAATCCTTACAGAATTACGGGGTATCACACTTTCACGGATTGATTTATTATTAAGATATGCACTGAAGAGAAGGCTCCAAAGGAATTGAGCCTTATGGGAAACGTATGAAGAGAAGACTCCAAAAGATTGAGTCTTACGGGAAATTATGACAAGTGTTTGAGAACATTATAGTTTCACACAAGAGTTTAAAAGCGACTTGACTATTTGGGTCCACGACCAACCTCATTGCTTAATGCGAATCCAGATTTGGAAGGTGGACTTACTCTAATCGAAGCCCAGACGAGTTTCCACGTTGTACTTCTCGCCCAAGGTTCATTAATTATGTGCATAATGGCACTTATCTTATTTAATTCCAAAACTTATATTACTGTTAAGGCTTTTAACTTTTAATACACAGGGTGACAATTATGCCCACCCAAGTTGCACTAGCTAATACACAGGGTGACAATTATGCCTATCCAAATTGCACTAGCAGAGTGCTTAACACCTCCTACCTTAACGGTGGATAGGAAGCAATGGGTCATGACCTTTAAGATCATTAGGAAATTATTCCGTCTAGTACCAAGTTATAAAGAAACGACTAATCCTTATCCAGAATTAGCGTTCCTACGAATACTCGTGCTAATCTAGCATTAAAGTCTACATTTAAATTCCCAACAGAATCATTACGGTAATTAACAAGTATAATAGCGTTGTTTCTAGCAATATATACAACCTATTATAACATCACATTTTAGTCACATTATTTATAAAATATGTTCCCAAACGAAAACAACAGTTCACTCAAATTTAATTCACAATTAAAAACAATTGATAATTAATAGAACATGGAACGATTAAGCAAGAGCGAACCGCCACTTGCCTTAAGTAGATTCGGCGATGAATCTAGACGAGACGACTACTGATGATATCCTTTCCGAGGATATGGCCTATGCTTCGGATAGATCTAGCAGATTACGAGTCTACTCGCGATCCAGCAAATACCGTTATAACTGACAAATTAATTAATATCAATTAATTTGTCTGGACGAACTCAAGTAATTAAATTTAATAAATTTTTATGATTTTAAATCATAAAAATATTAATTAAATTTTCCTAAAGAAAAATACGGATAAAAGTGGGTCGAAATTATACCGCTCGATTGATTTCGGGTTAAATCTCGACAGAAGGGCTATTGGGCTTTACGGCCCAACAAAGAACTAATTAAGGGGAAGGGGGGGGGGGGGGGGGGGGGGGGGGGGGGTCACTACCTTCATATTCAACCCCTTTCTTCAACGTACAACAACACAACTCCAACAATGGCAACACGCAGCAACAGCAGCACGATGGCGTCTTCGTCGGTGATTCGCCGGCGGGAGATGAGGCGGAACGAGAGAGATGGTGAAGCGGGAGAGGTGTGCCTATCAACCTTTCGATCGGCTCCATTTATAAGCCAATGAGAGGCGTGCCCGACCACACAACGAGAGGAGGCATGCATCATCCCCGACCACAAATTGCACGAGAGGAGGCGTGCAAACTTTTGGGGAAAAGTTTTGGTATGGGTTTTAAACCCCGGAAATTATATGTTTGTATCCAAACAAATATTCTAAGTTCCGAAAATACATCGAATGTATTTTATATCACTCAAGGAATTATTTCGGAAATCAAAGATATTACAGAAAATCCAAACTCCACTGAAATCGAAATAATTATTGAACGAAGGTTGGGAAAATTATCCAAATATCCTTACTAAAAATGAGGGATATTACATCACCTCCCCCTTAAAAAAAGTTTCAACCCCGAAACTTGGCCGAATAATCTATGAGATCGGGTTACAACTAACCTTACTACCTGAACTTGATATCCTTAATCACTTTACCCTTGACTTGCTTCCGGAAACGATCAGTTTCTTCAACCATACCACTATCTCACATCTCCATATGTTACACTTGTAGCAACTCGTAACTACACTCACAAGGTCATAGTTATCTCATGATAATACCCTCTTAAATCCTTGCAACAAACTTGCTTTCCTTTAAGCATGAGAACACACCTTTCTTTGTCAATCTTTCCATTTATAACTTTTCTTAGAGTACGTACCTTATCTTTCTCATAATCCATTACTAGAACTTAGTGGTCCTTGAGACATCGCATTTCCTAATTCCTTTAAGTGTATGCCCCACAATTTCATTACTCATTATCATTGGGTTTGGCCCTTATGTCAAATTCTAACTTGGGATTCTTTCGGTAATGACTTAACTTATTCTTTTAATCACTTATAACTTAAACCTTTAAGATTCTTTAACTTTCTTCAAACATAATCACCACACTTGGCTCGCACAGCAGATCGCGGCAAAGCCCCAGCGCCGAGCTCCGCCGCTGTTGCTCCCTGTTGTACGTTGTGCTGGTGTTGCCTCTGTTCGTGGTGCTCCATTGTTGAAGCTCCTGTACGTGGTGAGGTAGAAGAAGCAAAGAAGGGTGGGCCCTCCCCCTTGGCCAATTCTTTGCTGGGCCGAAAAGCCCATTAGGCTTCCTGTCCAAATTTAACCCGAAATTATTCGAGCGGTATAATTTCGACCCACTTTTATCCGTATTTTTCTTTAGGAAAATTTAATTAATATTTTTATGATTTAAAATCATAAAAATTTATTAAATTTAATTACTCGAGTTCGTCAGACAAATTAATTGATAATAATTAATTTGTCAGTTGTAACGTTATTTGCTGGATCGCGAGTGGACCCGTAATCCTGCTAGAGCTAGCTGAAGCATAGGCCATATCCTCGGAAAGGATATCATCAGTAGTCATCTAGTCTAGATTCATCGCCGGATCTACTTAAGGCAAGTGGCGGTTCGCTCTTGCTTAATCATTCCATGTTCTATTAATTATCAATTGCTTTTAATTGTTAATTAAATTAGAGTGAACTGTTGTTTTCGTTTGGGAACAGATTTTATAAATAACGTGATTAAAATATGATACTATGATAGGTTGTATATATTGCTAGAAACAACGCTATTATACTGGTTAATGACCGTAATGGTTTTGTTGTGAATTTAAATGTAAACTTTAATGCTAGAATAGCACGAGTATTCGTAGGAACGATATTCCTTGTAAGGATAGTCATTTCTTTATAATTCTCTTAAGATCGTGACCCATTGCTTCTTATCCATCTGTAAGGATCTGAAGTGTTAAGCACCTTGCTAGTTGATGAGTGCTATTTTGTAGCACATATCTAAGGATTATTACCAGGTTTGAGGTGCCATTTGGTGGATTTTATGCACAATTGGAGATTATGCAGTTAGAGCGGAGAAGTGTGGTTTTGGTGGTCTGGAGGAGCTAATTAGAGACATCCAGAGGAAGAGGAGTTGACCACCTGAGGAGACAAGAAAAATCTATGAAGGAACCACATTGGAGTGGGTGATTTCACCACCCTGCGCTAGAGCCACCGCGACCCGGCGGTGGGTCTCAGAGAAGGATGGCGCCCCGCGGCCATCTGCTGGGCGAAGCAAATAAATTGAACAAGGCCCGCATGCTGATGCTGGAATTAAAGAGATGGTGGGCCACGATTGGAGGAAGAAAGGCCCAAATGAAATAAAGGCCCACGAAGGAGATGCCGCGCGCGTGAAGAAGTTGGGAAGAGATGGAGGAGTGATGTCGCCACGACGTCAGCGAAGCTGATGCTTGGAATTGAATTGGGCCGCTGCGTGTGTTGGGCCACCGAGCTGATGATGGAGAGATGGGTCGTGCATGTGCGAGAGGAGCGAGCCGCTTTTGCTGGGACGAGTAGCTGCTCAGACCAAAATTCCGAGATTAATCTCCTCGGGGTTTCGTTTGTTTATTTTTAGTTTATTTTATTATTATTTCCTTTTATTAATTTTATCACCTTTTAGATTTAGGTTAAATACTCTTTAGTTAACCTAGTTGCCACAGGATACAATACACAATTTAGTTTTACAAGTTCGTTCTTTTCATTTGGCCTCCAGGGTTTCCAACCCATGGAGAGCTAAACACCTTTGTTTCGCTACCTTCATATTCAACCCCTTTCTTCAACGTACAACAACACAACTCCAACAATGGCAACACGCAGCAACAGCAGCACGATGGCGTCTTCGTCGGTGATTCGCCGACGGGAGATGAGGCGGAACGAGAGAGATGGTGAAGCGGGAGAGGTGTGCCTATCAACCTTTCGATCGGCTCCATTTATAAGCCAATGAGAGGCGTGCCCGACCACACAACGAGAGGAGGCATGCATCATCCCCGACCACAAATTGCACGAGAGGAGGCGTGCAAACTTTTGGGGAAAAGTTTTGGTATGGGTTTTAAACCCCGGAAATTATATGTTTGTATCCAAACAAATATTCTAAGTTCCGAAAATACATCGAATGTATTTTATATCACTCAAGGAATTATTTCGGAAATCAAAGATATTACAGAAAATCCAAACTCCACTGAAATCGAAATAATTATTGAACGAAGGTTGGGAAAATTATCCAAATATCCTTACTAAAAATGAGGGATATTACATCACCTCCCCCTTAAAAAAAGTTTCAACCCCGAAACTTGGCCGAATAATCTATGAGATCGGGTTACAACTAACCTTACTACCTGAACTTGATATCCTTAATCACTTTACCCTTGACTTGCTTCCGGAAACGATCAGTTTCTTCAACCATACCACTATCTCACATCTCCATATGTTACACTTGTAGCAACTCGTAACTACACTCACAAGGTCATAGTTATCTCATGATAATACCCTCTTAAATCCTTGCAACAAACTTGCTTTCCTTTAAGCATGAGAACACACCTTTCTTTGTCAATCTTTCCATTTATAACTTTTCTTAGAGTACGTACCTTATCTTTCTCATAATCCATTACTAGAACTTAGTGGTCCTTGAGACATCGCATTTCCTAATTCCTTTAAGTGTATGCCCCACAATTTCATTACTCATTATCATCGGGTTTGGCCCTTATGTCAAATTCTAACTTGGGATTCTTTCGGTAATGACTTAACTTATTCTTTTAATCACTTATAACTTAAACCTTTAAGATTCTTTAACTTTCTTCAAACATAATCACCACACTTGGCTCGCACAGCAGATCGCGGCAAAGCCCCAGCGCCGAGCTCCGCCGCTGTTGCTCCCTGTTGTACGTTGTGCTGGTGTTGCCTCTGTTCGTGGTGCTCCATTGTTGAAGCTCCTGTACGTGGTGAGGTAGAAGAAGCAAAGAAGGGTGGGCCCTCCCCCTTGGCCAATTCTTTGCTGGGCCGAAAAGCCCATTAGGCTTCCTGTCCAAATTTAACCCGAAATTATTCGAGCGGTATAATTTCGACCCACTTTTATCCGTATTTTTCTTTAGGAAAATTTAATTAATATTTTTATGATTTAAAATCATAAAAATTTATTAAATTTAATTACTCGAGTTCGTCAGACAAATTAATTGATAATAATTAATTTGTCAGTTGTAACGTTATTTGCTGGATCGCGAGTGGACCCGTAATCCTGCTAGAGCTAGCTGAAGCATAGGCCATATCCTCGGAAAGGATATCATCAGTAGTCATCTAGTCTAGATTCATCGCCGGATCTACTTAAGGCAAGTGGCGGTTCGCTCTTGCTTAATCATTCCATGTTCTATTAATTATCAATTGCTTTTAATTGTTAATTAAATTAGAGTGAACTGTTGTTTTCGTTTGGGAACAGATTTTATAAATAACGTGATTAAAATATGATACTATGATAGGTTGTATATATTGCTAGAAACAACGCTATTATACTGGTTAATGACCGTAATGGTTTTGTTGTGAATTTAAATGTAAACTTTAATGCTAGAATAGCACGAGTATTCGTAGGAACGATATTCCTTGTAAGGATAGTCATTTCTTTATAATTCTCTTAAGATCGTGACCCATTGCTTCTTATCCATCTGTAAGGATCTGAAGTGTTAAGCACCTTGCTAGTTGATGAGTGCTATTTTGTAGCACATATCTAAGGATTATTACCAGGTTTGAGGTGCCATTTGGTGGATTTTATGCACAATTGGAGATTATGCAGTTAGAGCGGAGAAGTGTGGTTTTGGTGGTCTGGAGGAGCTAATTAGAGACATCCAGAGGAAGAGGAGTTGACCACCTGAGGAGACAAGAAAAATCTATGAAGGAACCACATTGGAGTGGGTGATTTCACCACCCTGCGCTAGAGCCACCGCGACCCAGCGGTGGGTCTCAGAGAAGGATGGCGCCCCGCGGCCATCTGCTGGGCGAAGCAAATAAATTGAACAAGGCCCGCATGCTGATGCTGGAATTAAAGAGATGGTGGGCCACGATTGGAGGAAGAAAGGCCCAAATGAAATAAAGGCCCACGAAGGAGATGCCGCGCGCGTGAAGAAGTTGGGAAGAGATGGAGGAGTGATGTCGCCACGACGTCAGCGAAGCTGATGCTTGGAATTGAATTGGGCCGCTGCGTGTGTTGGGCCACCGAGCTGATGATGGAGAGATGGGTCGTGCATGTGCGAGAGGAGCGAGCCGCTTTTGCTGGGACGAGTAGCTGCTCAGACCAAAATTCCGAGATTAATCTCCTCGGGGTTTCGTTTGTTTATTTTTAGTTTATTTTATTATTATTTCCTTTTATTAATTTTATCACCTTTTAGATTTAGGTTAAATACTCTTTAGTTAACCTAGTTGCCACAGGATACAATACACAATTTAGTTTTACAAGTTCGTTCTTTTCATTTGGCCTCCAGGGTTTCCAACCCCTGGAGAGCTAAACACCTTTGTTTCGCTAGACGTTTGAAGCAATACAGTTGATTCGGTTGTGAGATTTCTATTCCTTGTTCTTATTCTTATGTGTGTTGGTTTGATTCTCTTGGTTATATTGATTATTGATTTATCATTGTTCTTCATAGTCTGGCCAGCTAGGTTGAGTAATATCTATCAATTGCTAGGATTGCATATAGGGGTTCCGAGTGCATATCTAGTAGCAAACACAATTGTGCGTATAGGGGTTCCGAGCGTACAATTGTGAGTGAGAGTCAGTTGCATGCGAGTATTAATACGTCTTTCTATTTGCATGTATCCTATATCCTTGTGTGTACTGCTATTGCTTTGTTGGTGGTAAAGTATACCGACAACTGTGAGAATCGGAGGTGCTTTACCATTGGCATAGTAATAAGTCTATTGACAACTGTGAGAATCAATAGTACTTAAGATCAGGGTGGGAACAACCATAAGAATAGTAAAAGAACTTGGATTGAATAGATTTCAGTGATCAACTTATATCTCTGTATTGTGGATCTCGTTCTAGTGGAACTACTTTCCTCATCATACTTATTCTTTCTCTAAAGCCTGCATACTTGTCACTTTGCTGAACAACCAAAACCCCCCTTTCTTGTTACTTTGCATGCTGATTAACATTTAGAAAGATCACTTCCTCCCTGTGGATTCGACCCTTACTTGCCCAGATTACTTGTTTAGGTTTGTTAGGATTATTTTGTTTAAGGTGTCATGACAACGCCTCATCAAATTGGCGTCGTTATCGGGGAGGCAAGATTTGATCTTTCTTTGTGTTTGTTCGTGTGCTTGTTACTTTGGTGTGGACCTATCTTACGGTCCACACCTGTGCTACTGACTTTTGTTTTTCCTTTTTGATTTTTGTCACAGATATGGATTTCTGGGGAGAGCCGCGCGATAACTTATGCCCTTGCTCTTTCTCTCCAGAGAGGGGATACGTCCCAACTCCCAGTGCAGCAAAGCCAGTTAGAGCCTGTAGAATCTGTCGCGAAATGCTGCACACCACTGAAGATTGTCCAGGACTTCCCGCACTTGCAGCAGAAATAAAAGCACGTCGAGGTGTAAACTCGCAGGGACCGAAATATGAGCCATATCCGGACACTTACAGCTCAGGATGGAGGGAGCACTATAACCCAGTTCCATATGGAAATCAACCATAGTGCTCGCCTACACCCAATGCTGATGTACTCAGCACTCTGATGCAAAGTATAGCAACTGTGGCCCAGAACGTGATCTCAATGCATACAACCATGGCCTAGAACGTGTCCTCATTGCAAGCAACCATGGCTCAGAGTGTCCAACAACAACAAGAGGCGATTTCCAGTCTCCAAAGCCAAGTTAACCAGCTGAGTAAAGCGTTGCTTGAGTCGAAGTCAGCACAACCACAAGTCCCTGCAGCAGAAAATACACAAGAGGCTGAGATTGGGACCAATAAGGTCATGAAGAAGGAGGTCCAAGAGAGTATAGAGGTATCCCACGAAGAGAAGGTGATCAAGGGCGAAAACGGCACTGATAAAGTTGAAATTGAAGATGGGAGACTCCTACCGCCCCGCGGTGCTTCCCACCGCGACCAGGCGGTGAACCTCAGTAACCCCACCGCGACCTCGCCGCCCCGCGGCCAAGTACACCGCCCCACGGTGAGTCCAGCGCCCCGCGGTGATGACTACCGTCCCACGGTAGACGGAGTGCCTCCTAGTGATATCTCACTGCAACCCGACATCCAAAATTCTATTTATGCTGATGAGGTTTGGGTTGATCCTTATCATCGTCCAGAGTGGCTGACTGAGGAGGAGAACTTATTTGGAGAGGAGGAGTGGTGATCACGAAAATACGCCAGAGACAACCATTCCTCTCGAAAACACCCCGGCAGTCCCCAACCCTCTGGAGGCTGCCTATGATGAGTTTGTGCGTCTCAACTCCTTCCCGCTCGTCGCATCGCATCCCGATACACCCTTCCCTGAAGCTATGAAGGACACCCAAAAGGTGGAGAATGACAAAGGCTTATTTGACACCTTCAGTAGCTGCAAGGCAACCATCCATTTGGTCCATCTGGCAGACAGCACCCCTTGCTGCAAGGAAATGTTAAAGGTGCTGGGCGCGATCAAGAAGAAGCCGAAGGGGAAGCACAAGAAGGAAGCCTTGATTCAAGTGGTAAATTTTTATATGCTGGATACGGGGCAAGATACACATGAAGCCCTTGAGATGCTTGGTAGACCGTTTCTAAAGATGGCAAGTGCATTCATAGATATGAACAGCGGTCCAACCATCATGAAGTGCATAAGCATGGGGGAAAGGCTCAACAGGGAGTATACAAAGAGGCATCCCCCTGATATAGATCCCAGGTGTTCAGTTGCTATGAGCAACCCAAGTTGAGGTTGGAGTAGGATGTCAAGCCATGACAATAACTAAGGTGCTGTCCGGGAGGCAACCCGAGGTATGTTTTACTTTCTTTGTTTTTCTTTCTTTATTTCCTGCATTAGTTTTGCTTTGTTTTTGTTCTTGTTTTTGTTTCCGACTAACCTGCAGGGAAGAGACCCATGCCTATTGGAGAAGGTGTTTCCACACCAATGTAAGTCTCTTCCTTCCCTGCACTAAGTCATCCCCCGAAAAAACCTTAAACGGGGGGCAAAAAAAATTTTAAAAAAAAATCGAAAAAAAAAAGGTACTGAAAGCCAACTGTCCGGAATTCCCTATGGAGAAGGTGCGCATCATGTTGTCAAGGAGGATACATTACCCTACACATTTTGGCAACGATGATGGCCCTACAGTCGACAGCTAAGGAGGAGGAACACTAGAGCCCCCACCATGATTACATCTGGGCTCCACCATGTGTTTCTAGAAGGTCGTGCAATCCTACTATCATTGTTTTACCACTACTCACCAAAGTGGTTTTCTTTTGGTTGCACGGTAGTAGAAGGTTATAGAGTTGATGAAGACAACCGCCCAACACCAGAGACCTGGGCATTTATTGAGAAGACCGCCAACGACAACTTCAGTGTCCAAGAAGCTTGGCGACGTTTGTGAGTTATTTTTTGCTTTTCCATGTGCTTCTATTCTTTTGTCTTTCATTACATTGAGGACAATGCAATGTTTAAGCTTGGGGGATGGTTTTATACTTGCTACGTCGTTGAGGAGAAAAAAAGAATAAAGAGAAAAGAGCCAAAAAAAATTGAAAAAAGGCATACATTTGAAAATCCTGGGATAGGTCGAAAACCCGAAAGGGCGGCCTAGGTAATAAGCAGGTGGCTTGGACCAGCATTAGGCTGGGGTAATATGTGGTCAAGAGTGATGTGAGCTTATGTGAGTACATCTATTGGAAAATGAAATGAGTGGCTTGGTGAAAACCCGAAACGGCGCCTTGGCAAAATGAGCGAAAAAGAAGAAGAGTGATTTTAGGATTTCTCATTATTCTTGGCGAGGCGTCATAAGAAGAGGAGTTATAAGGAGGATTCGGGTAGGTCACTTTGGAGAGATAAGAAGATAGATGGGATACTAGGCTTAGAATTTTTTTCACTCTATGGTGTTTGGGATAAGCTTGGGGGAAGTACTATGCTTTCCTTTTAGCTTGGTTGTGTGGGGTGTTGAGATTTTTGATTTGATGTTGTAGTTATTGTGCTGAGCTTATTTGTATGGCTGCCTGGAGTTTATTGTTGGGTATGATTCTTGGATGGTTGAGTTGTCTATGCTTCCTGAAGCCTTGGGGACTGAATTGGAGGAGTTGGTTGACTTTAGCTTACTCGAGGACGAGCAAGGTTTAAGCATAGGGGATTTGATGAGTGCTATTTTGTAGCACATATCTAAGGATTATTACCAGGTTTGAGGCGCCATTTGGGTGGATTTTATGCACAATTGGAGATTATGGAGTTAGAGCGGAGAAGTGTGGTTTTGATGGTCTGGAGGAGCTAATTGGAGACATCCAGAGGAAGAGGAGTTGACCACCTGAGGAGACAAGAAAAATCTATAAAGGAACCACATTGGAGTGGGTGATTTCACCGCCCCGCGCTAGAGCCACCGCGACCCGACGGTGGGTCTCAGAGAAGGATGGCGCCCCGCGGCCATCTGCTGGGCAAAGCAAATAAATTGAACAAGGCCCGCGTGCTGATGCTGGAATTAAAGAGATGGTGTGTAACACCCCCAAAACTTAACCCTTTTGGAAATGTATTACCGCCAATGACCCCAGTGTTCCTTACCGAGATCACCCAAGGCTTTACCATATAAATACAATTTATGAAATGCGATTGATACACAATGATCAAGCATTAAATTCCAAAACATAACATTGTCAAGGAAATAAGAGTTACGGGATTACAACCCAATCCCGAATAGGTCAAAACATAGTTTAAACCAAACACAGCGAAAGACTAAGAAAGTATATTACAAACGGAGTTATTGTCCAAAGGATCATAACCTGATTAAAGAAATAATTAAAACATTCAAAAACCGCCGCCGACTCCATAGTCCTTCTAATCTTCTGAGCTACTTCATAACTGATGTGCCGAATCAAACGGATGACACCAGCCAACCATGCAAGGGAAAAATATTGGTTGGTTAGTCTAAATGAATAGACTAGCAAGGGTATAAAGCAGACTGGTTCGAAGCAGTTGTATTAGGTTGGACTCTTCGTCCCTCGAATAATAATCGAGTACGCTTGTCAACCACCATACTCCTACTGGAATAAACAAGAGGTATGCACAAGAGAAGATTCTGGAAGACTGAATCTTCACAGAAATCGACTCGAAAGAAGACTCCAACTGAAATGAGTCTTTAAGGAAGTATGACAAATCTGGAATGTTTAAGAATCAAACAACAATGATTTAAAACTGACTGAGATGCTTCAGTCAACGACCAACCTCACCGCCTTTCAGCGAATCCAGATCGGAAAGAAGACATACTACATTCAAGTCAACACGAGTCTTCCTAGTGGCACTATTACCTAGCTGCCCTACTCGCTGAGCGTTCATTAATTATGTGCGTCAAGGTAGCACTTATCTGATTATGTTTCAAAAACACACAACACATTATAGACTTTTACATGTGTACCCCACCAATGGGATGACACATCTTAGTATACGTTTCGTCGAGAGTGACGTATACCGAAAGGTTTGTGACACCAGCTAAGTGTCCTGCCTCTACACACTTGTGAAAGAGACCGATCATGATCATAGAATAGTACCAGATGGGGACGAGCCACCCCGATACCAGATTATAAAGAAACGACTGGACAGAGTCCGAGTAACGTTCCTATTTAACAGTGCTAACTAAACAGTTACAGCACAACAACAGTTACAGGATAAATCCACATAAAGGCCCGAAAGGTGGTCACAGATAATAGCGTTGTTCTATCAGATATACAACCTATTATATGATTTTCAAAACAGTTTATCAAAACCGTTTCCAGACAAACAGAATATTCATTCCAAATTAATTACTCAGATAAACTACTGATAATTAATGTAAATATGGAACGAATGAGCAAGAGCGAACCGCCACTTGCCTTACTCCGCAAAATAGTCTAAAGACGTCACTGGATTCCGGGCTGGACACGGTATAGTTCCGACGGCACAACAACCTTCGAGTCAACCCATAAAAGGAACCCTAAGTTAGATCCAACATAAACGGTACGAATCTAAACACGGCGAAAGAACACGAAAGGAAAGACGCCACGACGACAACCGACCAAGCCAAAGCCACGAAGGCGTTCTGGGCACTGGCGGCGGTCGCCGTTCTTGGCGGCGGTCGCCGTATTCATCACGGCGGTCACCGTGAAGAACACGACGGTCGCCGTATTCATCACGACGGTCGCCGCAAAGAACACGGCGGTCGCCGTGATGAACTCAGACGACATAGAACGAGAGAAAACTCACCCCAAAACACGAAGTGGTTTGGCCTCCTTCGACTTGCCTTGGCTTCTAACCTCCAAGGCTAACCAAAAGCTTCACAAAGGCTGCTGGAAACACCACTAACAACACCGACGAAAGCTTTGAAATTTCCGGCGAAGGCACAACTCCGGCGAGAGGCAAATTTGGCAGAGGTTTGGTGCTTGGATGGCTCAAAACCTCTCCCCCAGCACCTCCTTTTATAGCCAACACATTTGGAGTTCGAAGACGAGGGCCTAGAGCTACTGCGGCGCTCGCCAGAAACAACGCCGACGACCAGCGGGCAACGACTGTTGGGCAACGATGACGACACTTACGGCGGTCGCCGTAATTTACGGCGGTCGCCGCGGCATGACACATCAGCTGCCTCCTCGGGTGTTGGAACGGCGGGCGCCGTATCTTTACGGCGGTCACCGTGCTTGGGTCTCACGACGGCGGTCACCGCGACTTTACGGCGGTCGCCGTGACCCTTTTTCCCGCCCGTTCAGCTTTGAACGGATAAGACATTAAACCGGGATAAAAATTATCGTACGCGAACGACAATTAAAATCTAAGGCACTTTGTCTGTATATTATTTCACTGAGAAAAATATTACAGATACAGAGCACATTACAGAATGTCTCAAGCTACCTGAATTAAATCCGACGTACACAACGGGTACTCGGGAAAATTCCATAATTCCCAAAATAACCTTACAAAAATACGGGGTATCACATCTCCTCCCCCTTACAAGAAGTTTCGACCCCGAAACTTAGGTCGAGAATAACTCGGGAAAACGCCTGAGCATATCTGACTCGGTTTCCCACGTCTCCCAAGTAACTTCTTCGGTCCCTGACTTGGACCACAGCACTCGTACCAAAGGTACGATCTTGTTGCGCAAATGCTTCTCCCGATGCTCCAAAATGCGCACAGGCAACTCTTCATAAGTACCATTAGCTTGAATCTCGATGTCCTCGTAACTAAGTACATGAGACTCATCTGGTACATACTTTCTGAGTAAAGACACGTGGAACACGTTATGCACCGGGTGAGCCGATGGCGGCAACGCCAAGCGGTACGCTAGAGATCCCACTCTATCCAGAATCTCGAATGGTCCCATGTAGCGAGGGTTAAGCTTCCCACGCTTACCAAATCTGAAAACTCCTTTGGATGGCGATACCTTGACAAAAACCTTGTCATCGACCTCGAACTCGACAGTCCTGCGCTTCTGATCTGCGTAGGACTTTTGTCGACTCTGAGCGGTCAACATCCTTTGTCTGATCAAAGCAATGTCTGAAGCCGTCCTTTCGACCAACTCTGGTCCAAGCAGAATTTTGTCGGCATTATCGTCCCAACAAATCGGAGATCTGCATCTGCGACCATACAAAGCTTCAAACGGAGCCATCTTGATTGTAGCATGCCAGCTATTGTTGTATGTGAACTCAATCAGACTCAAGCTGTCCTCCCAGCTAGTCGGACGATCGAGCACACAAGCTCTAAGCATATCCTCCAGAGTCTGGATGGTCCTTTCAGACTGGCCATCTGTCTGAGGATGAAACGTTGTACTGAACCTCAACTCGGTCCCCATAGCCTTATGAAGTTCCTTCCAGAATCTTGACATGAAACGGCCATCTCGGTCCGATACAATAGTCTTAGGAATGCCATGTAAGCGGACAATCTCCTTCTGGTAAACTTCAGCTAGCTTCTGGGTTTCCCATGTGATCTTAATGGCTATGAAATGAGCACTCTTCGTAAGCCTATCCACAATTACCCAGATAGCATCTCTCTGACTTCGAGTCTTGGGTAGCCCAGTGACGAAGTCCATGGAAATGTCCTCCCATTTCCATTCTGGCACGGGGAGAGGTAGCATCTCACCACCTGGTCTGCGGTGTTCGATCTTGACTTTTTGGCAAGTTAAGCACTTTGCCACAAAGTCTTCTACGTCCCACTTCATGTTTGGCCACCAAAACTTCTTCCTGAGATCCTTGTACATCTTGCTAGAGCCAGGATGCACAGAATAAGCAGATGAATGAGCTTCTCTCATCACCAACTAACGAAGACCTTCTGTGTCAGGCACACAGATCTGATCCTGAAACCAAAGTGATCCATCATCCTGAACCACAAAACTGGGAGCTTTCCCATCCATCACTTCACTGCTTAACTTTACCAAGATGATGTCATCGACTTGCTTTTCTTTGATTTGATCCAGCAGTGTAGCCTGAATCTCCATCATACTCAGGTGCCCTCTACGCTGGTCATATAAGACTTCAATGTCGCATGACTCTTGGTTTAGCTTGGTCTGAGCAGTAAGTAGAGCAACTACAGTCTCATGCGTTGTCTTCCGGCTTAGTGCATCAGCTATTACATTAGCCTTGCCCGGATGATACAACAACTCCATGTCGTAGTCCTTGAGCAACTCTAGCCAGCGGCGTTGTCTCATATTTAACTCCTTCTGAGTAAATATATACTTGAGACTTTTGTGGTCGGTGAAGACTTGGCATCTTATACCGTAGAGGTAATGCCTCCAAATCTTCAGCGCAAAGACAACCGCTGCTAACTCAAGATCATGGGTCGGATAGTTTTCTTCGTAAGTCTTGAGTTGTCTAGATGCGTAAGCAATGACTCTGCCCCTTTGCATCAAAACACAACCGAGACCACACTTGGAAGCATCACTATAGACCACATAATCGTCATTCCCCTCTAGGAGTGCTAACACGGGTGCCGAGGTCAACCGTCGCTTCAACTCCTGGAAACTGACCTCGCACTTGTCATTCCAGACAAACTTCTTATGGACTTTGTGGAGTAGATTGGTCATAGGTAGAGCGATCTTTGAAAATCCTTCTACGAATCTTCTATAATACCCGGCAAGTCTAAGAAAACTGCGTACCTCCTTTACGCTCTGGGGCTGTGTCCAATTAGCCACCGCTTCTATCTTTTGGGGATCAACCATAACCCCATTTTTATTGATCACGTGGCATAAGAAAGCCACTTCCTTTATCCAGAATTCACATTTAGACAATTTAGCAAAAAGCTGATGTTGTCTAAGGATCGACAAGGAAATCCGTAGATGTTCCTCGTGGACTTCTTCATTCGGAGAATAGATCAAGATGTCGTCGATGAAAACCACCACGAACTTATCCAAGTACTGGTGAAAACATCGGTTCATCAAATCCATAAAGACAGCTGGAGCATTTGTAAGCCCAAAAGGCATCACTACGAACTCGTAATGACCATATCTGGTCCTAAACGCAGTTCTAGGAATGTCCTGCTCCCGAATCCTGAGTTGATGATATCCAGATCTTAAGTCAATCTTGGAGAAAACCTTTGCTCCCTGCAACTGGTCCAACAAGTCATCAATCCTAGGCAAATGATACTTGTTCTTTATCGTCACCTTGTTCAACTCTCGATAGTCGATACAAAGTCGGAACGATCCGTCCTTCTTTTTGACGAATAATACCGGAGCACCCCACGGTGATGCACTCGGCCTGACATAACCTTTATCAAGAAGATCTTCAAGTTGATTCTTCAATTCTTGCATCTCAGCCGGAGCCATCCGATACGGTGATTTGGAAATCGGCGCCGTACCAGGCTCGAGATCAATAGAAAACTCAACGTCACGGTTCGGGGGTAATCCTGGAATTTCTTTCGGAAAGACATCCGAAAATTCCCTAACTACAGGAATATCAAGAACCTCAGGTCCATCCTTCTCGGGCGAATCCAAGTAGCAAAGGTACCCGACACATCCTTGTCGTAGTAGCTTAAACACATCCATCGCATTGATCAGCTTGCCGTTATCAGCGTCATTTCGACCTTTGAACTTGCATACGAATTGGCCCCCGGATGACACCGTCACCGTTCTTGAACTGAAGTCGATCACCGCCTTGTGACGCGTCAGCCAATCCATACCGAGGATAATGTCGTATGGAGCCATGGCTATGCAGATTAAATCTGCCTCGAATTCCTTACCCTGAATGGTAATCGGAAAGTCGGACAAATGCTTGGTTCCCACCAAACGTTCTCCATTAGGAAGATTAACGACAAAAGGGTCGCACGAATCGTTGCACACTAAGTCTAACTTGCTAACACAGCTATCCGAAATAAAGGAATGCATAGCACCAGAATCAAACAGAATGCACACTGAAGTAGAGTGAAGGTATAGAGTACCTTGAGCAATCGGAGCGTTGGGTCCATCTGCCTCACGCATCTCGTACAAGCGTTGGCCCTGACTTCCAGAAACAGCTGGGGCCTTTCCCCTGTTCTGAGCAGTCGTCTGCACTGAAGGGCTAGGAGTCTCGGCAGGCTTAAACCTAGGTCGGTTGCTCTGATGAACTGACCCTTGCTGCGACTCTACTCCCTTCTGCTTCCCCTGCTTGCAGAACTTTTGCAGATGACCATCACGTCCACACCCAAAGCATGGCCTCTTTTCCTCCGACACTCAGTGCTCTTGTGCCCAGCAGTACTGCAGTTATAACACTGAACTGTACTCCTGGTCTGCCCTGACTGCTGAGTCGATCCTCCTTGCGTCATCTCCGTCTTAGCTCGGCCGGACTTGGCAAAGTTAGACGGTGGCGTAGGGCGCTTAAAACCACCTCCCTGGTTCTGATTCTACATCGACTTCTGTCGGTTGCGCCTTTTGGTCGACTCCTCGAGAGTTACTTCCAGCTTATAGGCACAATCCACATACTGCTCCAAGGTAGAGCATGTGTGGTGCACCATTAATGGATCTGATACCACAACTGTAACACCCCCAAAACTTAACCCTTTTGGAAATGTATTACCGCCAGTGACCCCAGTGTTCCTTACCGAGATCACCCAAGGCTTTACCATATAAATACAATTTATGAAATGCGATTGATACACAATGATCAAGCATTAAATTCCAAAACATAACATTGTCAAGGAAATAAGAGTTACGGGATTACAACCCAATCCCGAATAGGTCAAAACATAGTTTAAACCAAACACAGCGGAAGACTAAGAAAGTATATTACAAACGGAGTTATTGTCCAAAGGATCATAACCTGATTAAAGAAATAATTAAAACATTCAAAAACCACCGCCGACTCCATAGTCCTTCTAATCTTCTGAGCTACTTCATAACTGATGTGCCGAATCAAACGGATGACACCAGCCAACCATGCAAGGGAAAAATATTGGTTGGTTAGTCTAAATGAATAGACTAGCAAGGGTATAAAGCAGACTGGTTCGAAGCAGTTGTATTAGGTTAGACTCTTCGTCCCTCGAATAATAATCGAGTACGCTTGTCAACCACCATACTCCTACTGGAATAAACAAGAGGTATGCACAAGAGAAGATTCTGGAAGACTGAATCTTCACAGAAATCGACTCGAAAGAAGACTCCAACTGAAATGAGTCTTTAAGGAAGTATGAAAAATCTGGAATGTTTAAGAATCAAACAACAATGATTTAAAACTGACTGAGATGCTTCAGTCAACGACCAACCTCACCGCCTTTCAGCGAATCCAGATCGGAAAGAAGATGTACTACATTCAAGTCAACACGAGTCTTCCTAGCGGCACTATTACCTAGCTGCCCTACTCGCTGAGCGTTCATTAATTATGTGTGTCAAGGTAGCACTTATCTGATTATGTTTCAAAAACACACAACACATTATAGACTTTTACATGTGTACCCCACCAATGGGACGACACATCTTAGTATACGTTTCATCGAGAGTGACGTATACCGAAAGGTTTGTGACACCAGCTAAGTGTCCTGCCTCTACACACTTGTGAAAGAGACCGATCATGATCATAGAATAGTACCAGATGGGGACGAGCCACCCCGATACCAGATTATAAAGAAACGACTGGACAGAGTCCGAGTAACGTTCCTATTTAACAGTGCTAACTAAACAGTTACAGCACAACAACAGCTATAGGATAAATCCACATAAAGGCCCGAAAGGCGATCACAGATAATAGCGTTGTTCTAACAGATATACAACCTATTATATGATTTTCAAAACAGTTTATCAAAACCGTTTCCAGACAAACAGAATATTCATTCCAAATTAATTACTCAGATAAACTACTGATAATTAATGTAAATATGGAACGAATGAGCAAGAGCAAACCGCCACTTGCCTTACTCCGCAGAATAGTCTAAAGACGTCACTGGATTCTGGGCTCGATACGGTATAGTTCCGACGGCACAACAACCTTCGAGTCGACCCATAAAAGGAACCCTAAGTTAGATCCGACATAAACGGTACGAATCTAAACACGGCGAAAGAACATGAAAGGAAAGACGCCACGACGACAATCGACCAAGCCAAAGCCACGAAGGCATTCTGGGCACTGGCGGCGGTCGCCGTATTCATCACGGCGGTCGCCGCGAAGAACACGGCGGTCGCCGTGATGAACTCAGACGACACAGAACGAGAGAAAACTCACCCCAAAACACGAGTGGTTTGGCCTCCTTCGACTTGCCTTGGCTTCTAACCTCCAAGGCTAACCAAAAGCTTCACAAAGGCTGCTGGAAACACCACTAACAACACCGACGAAAGCTTCGAAATTTCCGGCGAAGGCACAACTCCGGCGAGAGGCGAATTTGGCAGAGGTTTGGTGCTTGGATGGCTCAAAACCTCTCCCCCAACACCTCCTTTTATAGCCAACACATCTGGAGTTCGAAGACGAGGGCCTAGAGCTACTGCGGCGCTCGCCAGAAACAACACCGGCGACCAGCGGGCAACGACTGCTGGGCAACGATGACGGCACTTACGGCGGTCGCCGTAATTTACGGTGGTCGCCGCGGCATGACACATCAGCTTCCTCCTCGGGTGTTGGAACGGCGGGCGCCGTATCTTTACGGCGGTCTCCGTGCTTGGGTCTCACGACGGCGGTCGCCGCGACTTTACGGCGGTCACCGTGACCCTTTTTCATGCCCGTTCAGCTTTGAACGGATAAGACATTAAACCGGGATAAAAATTATCGTACGCGAACGACAATTAAAATCTAAGGCACCTTGTCTGTATATTATTTCACTGAGAAAAATATTACAGATACAGAGCACATTACAGAATGTCTCAAGCTACCTGAATTAAATTCGACGTACACAACGGGTACTCGGGAAAATTCCATAATTTCCAAAATAACCTTACAAAAATACGGGGTATCGCAGCACAATTGGTAACAAGTGGGCGTTAGGCCGCTTGTTAAAGTGTGAGGTCTCGTGTTCGAGACTCATGAACAACCTCCCAGCCATGGGGATTTGGTTGGGGTACATGGGCTGCGGCCCATGGATAGAGAAATGGCTGGCCCGATAAGGTCGGAGCCCCTCTCATTCAAAGTGTACTTTTTTGTAATACCCACACCACATTGGGCCGACCCATCACAGGGCTACAGTCCATACACCCCAACCCATCCTTGGTAGCTCCTCCTAATTAATTAGGAAGCTATTTCCAAGAGGTTGTTCGTGAGGCTCGAACTCGAGACCTCCCGCTTTAACAAGAAGCCTTACGCCCTCTTGTTACCAATTGTGCTGCAGCGCAATTGGTAACAAGAGGGCGTAAGGCTTCTTGTTAAAGCGGGAGGTCTCGAGTTCGAGCCGCACGAACAACCTCTTGGAAATAGCTTCCTAATTAATTAGGAGGAGCTACCAAGGATGGGTTGGGGTGTATGGGCTGCAGCCCTGTGATGGGTCGGCCCAATGTGGTATGGGTATTACATGGTGGGCCACGATTGGAGGAAGAAAGGCCCAAATGAAATAAAGGCCCACGAAGGAGATGCCGCGCGCGTGAAGAAGTTGGGAAGAGATGGAGAAGTGACGTCGCCACGACGTCAGCGAAGCTAATGCTTGGAATTGAATTGGGCCGCTACGTATGTTGGGCCACCGAGCTGATGATGGAGAGATGGGCCGTGCATGTGCGAGAGGAGCGAGCCGCTTTTGCTGGGACGAGTAGCTACTCAGACCGAAATTCCGAGATTAATCTCCCTGGGGTTTCGTTTGTTTATTTTTAGTTTATTTTATTATTATTTCCTTTTATTAATTTTATCACCTTTTAGATTTAGGTTAAATACTCTTTAGTTAACCTAGTTGCCACATGATACAATACACAATTTAGTTTTACAAGTTCGTTCTTTTCGTTTGGCCTCCAGGGTTTCCAACCCATGGAGAGCTAAACACCTTTGTTTCGCTAGACGTTTGAAGCAATACAGTTGATTCGGTTGTGAGATTTCTATTCCTTGTTCTAATTCTTATGTGTGTTGGTTTGATTCTCTTGGTTATATTGATTATTGATTTATCATTGTTCTTCATAGTCTGGCCAGCTAGGTTGAGTAATATCTATCAATTACTAGGATTGCATATAGGGGTTCCGAGTGCATATCTAGTAGCAAACACAATTGTGCGTATAGGGGTTCCGAGCGTACAATTGTGAGTGAGAGTCAGTTGCATGCGAGTATTAATACGTCTTTCTATTTGCATGTATCCTATATCCTTGTGTGTACTGCTATTGCTTTGTTGGTGGTAAAGTATACCGACAACTGTGAGAATCAGAGGTGCTTCACCATTGGCATAGTAATAAGTCTATTGACAACTGTGAGAATCAATAGTACTTAAGATCAGGGTGGGAACAACCATAAGAATAGTAAAAGAACTTGGATTGAATAGATTTCAGTGATCAACTTATATCTCTGTATTGTGGATCTCGTTCTAGTGGAACTACTTTCCTCATCATACTTATTCTTTCTCTAAATCCTGCATACTTGTCACTTTGGTGAACAACCAAAACCCCCCTTTCTTGTTACTTTGCATGCTGATTAACATTTAGAAAGATCACTTTCTCCCTGTGGATTCGACCCTTACTTGCCCAGACTACTTGTTTAGGTTTGTTAGAATTGTTTTGTTTAAGGTGTCACGACAACGCCTCATCACTAGTGCAATTTGGGTGGACGTAATGTCACCCTGTGTATTAAAGGTTCGTAGTTACTCGAAATCATAAAAGTTCATAGTTACTCGAAATCATAAAGGTTCGTAGTTACTCGAGATAATATTAAAAGCCTTAACAGTAATATACGTTTTGTAATTAAATAAGATAAGTGCGGTTAGGCACATAATTAATGAACCTTGGGCGAGAATTACAACATGGAAACTCGTCTGGGCTTCGATTAAAATAAGTCCTCTTTCCAATCTGGATTCGCACTAAGCGGTGAGGTTGGTCGTGGACCCAAATAGTCAAGTCGCTTTTAAACGCTTGTGTGAAACTATAACGTTCTCAAACAGTTGTCATAATTTCCCGTAAGACTCAAATCTTGGAGTCTTCTCTTCATATCTTTCCTTAAGACTCAATTCCTTTGGAGTCTTCTCTTCAGTGCATATCTAAAATATTAATCATTCCGTGAAAGTTCCGGGTTATATATCGTTCCTTCGGTTATCATTCGAGGGACAATGATAGTAAACGGTTACGATCACTAGAACCATTCTGTTTTCACCCTTACATAGTCTTTCATTAGACTAACCAATCGGGTTTTTATTCCTTGCATGGTTGGCTGGTGTCATCCGTCCTATACGGCACATCAGTGGTTGGTTTCCGAAGTCAAAGTAACCAGTTGAAGAAGAAGAGGCTTGCAGACGAAGATTTAAGTGTCAGTGTTTTAAGTTGTTAAGTATTACTTTAATATATCTTTATAACCTAGCCATGTTTTAGGTTGATTCTTAAAAGTCTTCCGCTGTGTAATTTATAAGTCTTCCGCTGAGATTTTACTCTATTGTGTAAACGCTACTCTCGTTTGATGAGAGATCTTTTAATATAAAAGGGTCGAGTTTCATATACAAATGTCTTCCGTTGTTTAATCTTTCAGTTAATATATTTACGTATTTAAGTTTAATTGTTCCGATTAAAGCATGGGGTGACTTTGGTCAATAATGTCTGAGGTCACTGGCGTGTGGCACAACCGATATAAATCGGGGGTGTTACAAACCTTCTCATCATAGTCGTCCATATCAGCATAGCATTCCATGAACCTTGGGGCAAATTGCCTCAGAGTTTCTCCCCTGCGCATTTTTAAATCAAATAAGGCATCCATAGAAGCTGGCTCTCTACTATCGGAAATGAAATGCGACACAAACTTCCTAGCCAATTGACTCCAAGAATAAATAGAATCTGATTCTAAAGCATGAAACCATTTAGCAGCAACTTTTCCCAGATTAGAAGGAAACATTCTACACATTAACGAGTCATTCATGACCCACAAATCCATCTTATGAGTGTACCCAACAACATGAACAATATGATTTGACTTCCCATCATACAAATCAAAAGATGGTGTGGAGAGCTTAGTTGGTGGTTATTGCTCACGAATGATGCGTGCAAATGGAGTTGATGTCATACGAGCGACCTTCAATTCCGCCTGCTCTTGCGCATTAATCAGTGACTCTCCTTGATTGTTAAGTAACCGAAGAAGTCGTTGTTCAACCCTTGAAATTCGTTCAGCCCGGTCCTCGCGCGGATAACGCGAATCATAGCTCGTTGTCCGCTCCCGGAAGTCCCTGCCCTGCGGATCCGAAAGATGATCCCTTTCTTCCCTGAATCCGGATCTGCGTGGTGAGCGACTTCGCTCCCTGGACTGATGTCTATCTGGTCAAGACACAAAAGACGAAGTTCTCGCGCCCCTGCGGTGATTAGGGCTGAAATCTTGGCGACCAGAGTGACTCCGACGAGAGGCGCCCACCTCATCTGGTGCGTGGTGTGTACGGGACGCGTGATGACGCGGAGGAATTCCGCTTCTCCGATCGCGATGTGCTACTGGCTCGATAACACTGTCCAGTCTCTTGGACCGCCCCGGATCTGCAGCCGAATCATCGCCTACATGGCGCTTTTCCTGAGCCAGATCAATTATCCTCCTGGCAGCACCAAGCTCGTCTCTCAACCGCTGGAGCTCAGCGTCCTTGTCGACAACGGCGGAAGCCAGGTCAGCGTTCTGACGCTCGGACTCAGCGACAGCCGACTCCAATTCGAGTCGACGGCGCTTAGCCTCTGCGGCTGCATCCACGTCCTCCCAGCGGACGTTTTCATTGTTGATGGCGGCTCTTCATGGTGTCATCGTCTCCTTCCCACAGACGGCGCCAAAATGTAGTAACAATAATTTGTACTACCTTAGAGATCGGAAGGAGAACGATTGAACTTCCCCAAAAAGCTTCCAGAAACATTAACGGGTCTTCGTATTGAATCTGAGATAAAAGAAAACGTAAGGGGTAGGGGTGGAATCCCCTGATTCACCTCTGACGCTCAAGTCAGTCAAGAATACCAAAATTCACCACCGGAGCCGCCATAACCGTTGTTGCTCGTGCTCCGCCGTTCACTGCTGTCTGTTGCGCGGTGCTGCCGCTCCTCCTCCCCGGCAAAGCCCCAGCGTTGAGCTCCGCCGCTGTTGCTCCCTGCTGTACGTTGTGCTGTTGTTGCCTCTGTTCGTGGTGCTCCATTGTTGAAGCTTCTGTACGTGGTGAGGTAGAAGAAGCAAAGAAGGGTGGGCCCTCCCCCTTGGCCAATTCTTTGCTGGGCCGAAAAGCCCATTAGGCTTCCTGTCCAGATTTAACCCGAAATTATTCGAGCGGTATAATTTCGACCCACTTTTATCCGTATTTTTCTTTAGGAAAATTTAATTAATATTTTTATGATTTAAAATCATAAAAATTTATTAAATTTAATTACTCGAGTTCATCAGACAAATTAATTGATAATAATTAGTTTGTCAGTTGTAACGTTATTTGCTGGATCGCGAGTGGACCCGTAATCCTGCTAGAGCTAGCTGAAGCATAGGCCATATCCTCGGAAGGGATATCATCAGTAGTCGTCTGGTCTAGATTCATCGCCGGATCTACTTAAGGCAAGTGGCGGTTCGCTCTTGCTTAATCATTCCATGTTCTATTAATTATCAATTGCTTTTAATTGTTAATTAAATTGGAGTGAACTGTTGTTTTCGTTTGGGAACAGATTTTATAAATAACGTGATTAAAATATGATACTATGATAGGTTGTATATATTGCTAGAAACAACGCTATTATACTGGTTAATGACCGTAATGGTTTTGTTGTGAATTTAAATGTAAACTTTAATGCTAGAATTGCACGAGTATTCGTAGGAACGATATTCCTTGTAAGGATAGTCATTTCTTTATAATTCTCTTAAGATCGTGACCCATTGCTTCTTATCCATCTGTAAGGATCTGAAGTGTTAAGCACCTTGCTAGTGCAATTTGGGTGGACGTAATGTCATCCTGTGTATTAAAGGTTCGTAGTTACTCGAAATCATAAAAGTTCGTAGTTACTCGAAATCATAAAGGTTCGTAGTTACTCGAGATAATATTAAAAGCCTTAACAGTAATATACGTTTTGTAATTAAATAAGATAAGTGCGGTTAGGCACATAATTCATGAACCTTGGGCGAGAAGTACAACGTGGAAACTCGTCTAGGCTTCGATTAAAATAAGTCCTCTTTCCAATCTGGATTCGCACTAAGCGGTGAGGTTGGTCGTGGACCCAAATAGTCAAGTCGCTTTTAAACGCTTGTGTGAAACTATAACGTTCCCAAACAGTTGTCATAATTTCCCGTAAGACTCAAATCTTGGAGTCTTCTCTTCATATGTTTCCTTAAGACTCAATTCCTTTGGAGTCTTCTCTTCAGTGCATATCTAAAATATTAATCATTTCGTGAAAGTTCCGGGTTATATATCGTTCCTTCGGTTATCATTCGAGGGACAATGATAGTAAACGGTTACGATCACTAGAACCATTTTGTTTTCACCCTTGCATAGTCTTTCATTAGATTAACCAACCGGTTTTTTATTCCTTGCATGGTTGGCTGGTGTCATCCATCCTATACGGCACATCAGTGGTTGGTTTCCGAAGTCAAAGTAACCAGTTGAAGAAGAAGAGGCTTGCAGACAAAAATTTAAGTGTCAGTGTTTTAAGTTGTTAAGCATTACTTTAATATATCTTTATAACCTAGCCATGTTTTAGGTTGATTCTTAAACGTCTTCCGCTGTGTAATTTATATGTCTTCCGCTGAGATTTTACTCTATTGTGTAAACGCTACTCTCGTTTGATGAGAGATCTTTTAATATAAAAGGGTTGAGTTTCATATACAAATGTCTTCCGCTGTTTAATCTTTCAGTTAATATATTTACGTATTTAAGTTTAATTGTTCCGATTAAAGCCTGGGGTGGCTTTGGACAGTAATGTCTGAGGTCACTGGCGTGTGGCACAACCGATATAAATCGGGGGTGTTACAAGGTTACAGTTACCACTTTCAGATTGGCTCTTCCAAGGGAGAGCAGGCTAAGGGAGAGTCTTACTTTGAGGGCTCTTGTCGGGGTTCCAGAATTGCAAGAGCGAATCAAGCAGTATATAAAGCTGGAAGATGACACGAAGCCAAGCCGGGACAAGAGATCCCTGTCTCCGGTTGTAAGGCAGGGAAGAAGGGATGGTGTCGATGACAGAAAAAAAATTGTCCAGGGGCGAGATAGGGGGCTTCCTCCACCTACCGCTATGCAAGCGGTTCACACGGTATTCAAGGAGCTGATTTACCGGATTCTGAGTCGGATTAAGGAAGATCCCTTCTTTAGTTGGCCTCCTAATGAAAGGCGATCCAAAGAATAGAGACTACATCAAGTTTTGCTCTTTCCATAGGGAAAAGGGGCATATGACTGAGGATTGCATAGTGCTCAAGCAACAATTGGAAAAGTGGGTGTAACAGGGGAATCTGAAGCAGTTTGTTGAATCCGGGACGGGTTCAGGCTGAGAAGAGAGTCCCAGATGCTCAAGTTGAGAAAGCAAAAGATGTTCAGAAACAAGTGATTCATGTTATAGAAGCTACAACTAAGCAGACAGATTCAAGTCGACATGACTACATGTGTCGCTGTCACGCCCTGGAGGTAATGAAGAATAACGAGTGGAGAGTATGTGTTGACTATACGGATCTCAACAAGGCATGCCCAAAGGATTGGTTCCCGCTCCCAAAGATAGATCAATTGGTGGATGCTACTGCAAGGCACGCTAGAATGAGCTTTCTTGATGCTTATAGGGGTTATCATCAAATTCCCCTGCTAGAAAGTGATCAAGAGAAGACTTCTTTCGTCACCCCGAGGGGAATCTTTTGCTACAAGGTTATGCTCTTCGGGTTAAAGAATGCAAGGGCAACTTTCCAAAGGGCAGTAATGTCGATATTCGCATATCTGATTGGAAAGAAAATTGAGGTCTACATTGATGACATGGTGGTCAAGAGCAGAGTGAAGGAATTGCACCTAGAAGACTTACAGCTTGTCTTTGATATTCTGAGGAAGGCCGAGATGAAGTTGAACGCTTCGAAGTACGCATTCGGGGTTAGTTCAGACAAGTTTCTGGGGCATCTGGTCACGAGACGAGGCATAGAAGCGAGTCTGGATCAAATTCGGGCAATTCAGACCATTTAAAGTCCAAGCAATATAAAAGAAGTGAAAAAGCTCACATGGATGACAGTATCACTTAACAGATTTATTAGCAGATCGTCAGATAAGTGCAGCTCTTTCTTTAAACTGTTAAAGGGAGACCAGATTTTTCAATGGGATGATTAATGTGAACAGTCCCTCGCCGAGTTGAAGGCGTATCTGCAGCAGCCCTCGGTTCTGTCGGTACCTGAGCCAGAAGAGGAATTGATCCTCTACTTAGCAGTGTCAGAAAAGGGTTGTGAGCGCGGTTCTAATGAGAGAAGTGGATGGGGTCCAGCGACCCGTTTATTACGTGAGCAAGACTCTCATCGGTGCTGAGAGCAGATACACTCCAATGGATAATCTATTACTCGCATTGGTTGTGGCGTCTAGAAAGTTGAATCATTACTTCCAGGCTCATCCGATTGTGGTGATGACAACATTCCCGCTCAAAGCGCTATTGGCTAGTTCAGATTTGTCTGGGCGAGTGGAAAGGTGGGCCGTGGAGCTGGGGCAATACGAGCTCCGGTTTGTTCTAAGGACTGCAATCAAGGGTCCAGTTTTGGCCGACTTTGTAGCAGAGTTTGTGGGTGGTGATCCTGATCTGGATCGCCAGGTCTGGTAGGTGAAGGTAGGAAAACAGAGCACATGGGAGTTGCAAATTGATGGCTCATGGAATAGAAAAGAAGAGGGAGTCGGGCTGGTTCTAACGTCTCCTTCAGGAGAGATTATTCGCTCTGTAGTGAGACTCGGGTTTGTGGCGACAAACAACGAGGCTGAGTATGAGGTGTTGATCTTGGGGTTGGCTACATATCGTAGTTAGGGGGCAAACGAGCTCATTATCTACTCTGATTCTCAGTTGGTCGTCAATCAGGTTTAAGGGGAGTATGGAGTAAAGTCAGCACGTATGCTAGCATATTTGGAGAAGGCTAGGAGTATGTTAGTAGGGTTCAAGGAGTATCGGATGGAACAAATCCCCCGAGAGCAGAATGAGGTAGCAGATGCCCTCGCCACCTTAGCTTCTTCAAGCTCGGGAGAGGCAGGGGCATGAGTGCATATTGATCTATTGGAGAATCCGAGTATTGAAGCGGAAGAGGTTACGCAAGTGGACGTGGAACCTAGTTGGATGGATCCAATCTTTGATTATTTGACCCTGGATATCCTCCCAGCAGACAAGAAAGAATCTTGATAAATTAGACTACGAGCTGCACGTTTTTGGGTGTCGCCTTTGGGGTTTCTCTATAGGAAGTCCTTCACGAGCGCTTATTTGAAGTGTATGCCACCTTCCAAGGTGGAGGATTTTTTATTTGAGATACATGAAGGGTGTTGCGATGTACATGCAGTTGCGAGAAGCCTCCCCTTCAGGGCCAACGCACAGGGATATTGTGCCTTATATGTAGAAAGATGCAAAATGCTATGTAAGGAAGTGCGAAAATGCCAAAAGTTCGCCAAGTTAACACATCAGCCTGCAGTTGATTTGCACCCCTTGACCAGCCCATGGGCGTTCACACAATAGGGTCTAGATTTAGTTGGCCCATTTTCGAAGGCCTCGGGGAACAAGCGCCTTCTGGTGATTGCTATTGATTACTTCACCAAGTGGGTAGAAGCGAAACCGTTATCCGGTATAAGGGACATCGACATCAAGAAGTTCATATGGGAGTTCATCATAACTCGATTTGGCATTCCGTATTCTTTGATATCTGATAACGGAACTCAATTTAGCAGTGCTTCATTTAAAGCTTTTTGTGCAAGTTATAGCATCAAAAACTTCTACTCATATGTAGCTTACCCGCATGCAAACGGCCAGGCCGAGGCCACAAACAAGGCTATTCTAAATGGAATCAAGAAGAGATTGGACCAATCTAAGGGTCAATGGGCGGAGGAGCTACCCATTGTACTTTGGGCGCATTGCACGACCCCGAGAAGGTCGATTGGAGAGTCACCTTTTGCTCTAGCTTACGGGATGGAAGCCGTCATACCGCTGGAAATGGGACTTCCGACCATCCGGACCACGGTTTTTGAGCAGGGAAAGAATGATCAAGCTTTCAAAATCAACCTTGACTTGCTACCGGAGAAGAGAGAAGCGGAAACTGTGCGCTTATCAGCCTATCAACGGGAGTTGAACAAGCTACACAACAAGAATCTCAAGCCCCGCAACTTTCAAGTCGGCAACTTTATGCTTCGTAAGGTCCTTGGCAACGTGAAAGACCCAATCGAAGGCAAACTTGGCGCCAATTGGGAAGGACCTTACCGAGTCATGTCAATCCCGGGTAACGGCTCATACAAGTTAAAGGATCTGAGTGGCAAAGCAGTCTCGCTCACTTGGAATGCCTTGAATTTGAAGAAGTACTACATATGAACATTTTAGGTAGGGAATACTCTTTTTTCCTCTCCGTACGGTTTTTTCCCATGAGGTTTTCATGCGGAGAGGTTTTAACGAGGCCCTCGGGGCGTTCACCCCTTCGTTCTTTGGATATTGTGTTGTTTGACATTAGACTTTGCAAAAACTTTCGTTCATCAATGCATTGCAATTTTTAGCTCTATTGATGGCACATGTTATCAAAAGGCGAGCTACCATTCTCATGATGCGCTCCCAACGACTTGGCACAAGTTGTCAAAAGGCGAGCTGGCATTCTCATTCTGCGCTCCCAACGAATTGTCACAAGTTGTCAAAAGGCAGGTTGGCATTCTCATGTTGCGCTCCTAATGAATTAACAAAGGATGCTTGGAGCATTAGGTGAAAGACGAGCATACATTTTCATGTTTCGCTCCCAACAAGTGTATATGAGTCAGTATTATCACGTATCGCCCTCGCGGACAAAAAGCAGGGCAAACAAGTTTCCAACGAGTTGTACAAGCTATCGCCAAATGAACCAATCCGACGACTTCCATGACTAGGGCATGAAAACGGCCAGAAAAAGCTTATGCGGTCCTGTATGGTTTGTTACAAACCATGCCAGAAGTGCTCTAGGTCGTGCCAGCTCGCAAGGTCAACCAAAACAAGCTTTTGTAAACTGGCACCGTTTGTCACAAACCGTGCAGACGGTGTCGCAAACCGATCGGTTTTCTCGGAGCCAGGCAAGAGCAGTCTCTATAATTTGGCACAGTTTATCACAAACCGTGCCAACGGTGTCGCAAACCGTGCACAATTCTCGGAGCCAGACAAGAGCAGTTTCTGTAATCTACAAACCGTGCAATTTTCTTAGAAATACGGCGAAGGAGGTTCTGCAAACCCGCACGGTTTGTCGCAAACCGTGTGCGGTGCCCTAAACCGTGCGCATCTCCTAAAGACACAGAACGAGGTTTCTGCAAACCCGCACGGTTTGCTACAAACTGTGCGGAAAGTTCCAAACCGTGCCAGGCCAGAACTGTCGGATCCACCGATCTCAGCTGAGCCCGAAGGATCCTGAGGGGCAAAATGAGAGGATAATTGTGAATAATTAATTATCCCTAGAATAAGAAAAAGAGGAAATAAAAAGATATCTTTATGAGGCAATTAATTGGCAAGATATCATTAATTCACCAAATCAGAAGGTAGTTATTATTTGGATATCTTTAAGGGAAAAAAGTAATTAAGAGGTAAAAGGGAAAAAAGCCCTAATCTCTCATTCAATTCTTTCATACGTTCATTTTTCTCTCTCTTTGGCCTCCATTGGAGAATTTAGGTGTTTTTGACTGACTTGAGCGTCGGAGGTGAATCAGGGGATTCCACCCCCACCCCTTACGTTTTCTTTGATCTCAGATTCAATACGAAGACCCGTTAGTGTTTCTAGAAGCTTTTTGTGGAAGTTTAATCGTTCTTCTTCCGATCTCTAAGGTAGTACAAATTATTGCTACTACAGTTTCTATTTTTTCTCCATATATTTTCTTCTTAAACGACAAACAAATCTAGGGTTTTGTACATAAATTTTGGGGAGAGAGGATCACATGATAAGGTTTAGGGTGTAAAGTAGTATTTGAGTTAGAATTAAAATATATGGATTGATAAATTTGTAGATATAGCGATTTTTTCCCCTATTTTATTTTATTTTTAAAATAAAATGTTTTAATAAAAAAATCAAAAAAATTATTTTCATAATTTTTTTGTCAATTATTTTACAAAAAGAAACTTTTTTTCCCAATTTTTTTTTCAAAAAATATTACCCCCCCACTTTTTCTTCATGGATATTTTCCCAAATAAATTAGTGTTATGCACTTTAACATATTAATCACACACTTTAACATACTAACTCATGCACTTTAATTATTTACACATGCACTTAATTTTATATTACTAAACATGCACTTTAACATATGTACACATGCACTTAATTTTTAAAATTCTAATTTTGCACTTTAATATACTTATACATGCACTTAAATTGGAATACTGAACATTCACTTTAATCGTTGTGGGAGGACGGGCGCCCGGGAGAGCAAACATGGGGAGACATGTATGAGGTCCACTCCATGACAGAAAGACAAGAGCCACTTGGAATCTGGTTGCAAACGCTAACCCAACCATCGACATTTCCATCCAGTGATCCTCCCAGCAAGGTCTCGTATGATCAACCATCTTGATAAGATGGTCAATATCGGTCACCACACTCGTGGGTCGGTAGAGGTCTCGACATAGTTACAGTTCCTTTGAAAGCTCATGTCTCACGTAGTCGTAACTCTGTTCGCCCAACCCTAATAGTACAGACAAGGAACAATACCCACAATGACCATCACCAGTACGTCTTGTACTCGAGTGATATTGCCGAACATGAAAGGGTCAATATTTGACCTACCTAAATTAAAATCGAGGTGAATCACATCCTTCTGATTTGTTTGCCCAACTTCACTTTTGGGTGAGATCGGTCCACTGCCACTCTCTTTGGCGTCTTAAACTCAGTTGCGCCCTCCTTCGATCGGAGACGATTCAGATCCGACGGACGATTGAATGATATCTGACTTGCTCTTCTTTTGCTCATCCTTCTTCTTTTGCTCATCCTTCTTCTTCTTTTCCTCATCCTTCTTCCTCTTCTTTTCCTCGTCCTTCTTCTTTTGCTCATTTTTCTTCTTTTGGTCCTCCTTTTTCTTTTGCTCCTTATTTTTCTCCTCTTGTATGTGCTCCAACCATGTGGGGTCCCTTTCGGTCGAGTCCGTCTTCTTCTTCTTAGGTCTCCCCTTCTTGGTCTCTCCGCATGGGAGCTCTTAAAAAGTAGAAGTGCTCGGATGATGGAAGTCATCGTACCTTGTCGTGAGGTTGAACAAGAGTTGCGTGGGAAGTTCACCATTTGTAAAGTCACGATACATGTCGTGCATTAGGACTGCTTGTCTTGTGATGTATGTATCATCATCACGTCCGAGATCTTCAGGGCATACTCCTTCCCACTTTATTTGTTTCCAAAATATATGGATTTCATTAGGCAATATCGGGATACCAGCTTGTACATATCTCTTGATCGTGTGTGGGCAAGGCAACCCTAGCGAGGATCTCCACCATACATCGCGGCATTCTTCATCATGTATATTTCCCTCATTTGCCAGAATAGATTGTTTGTATAGTAATCTTATGCACTCGTCTATTATCTTGTACTGAAGGCGAATGAACAAAACCTTTACCCATTGGGGCCCATCCTTTATGACAATGGCTAACTTAAAACAACTTTGCTCCATATACCCCCTAATTACACATACCTGATCATTGATCAATATGATTTCATATTATAATTCTCATAGGCATAAAGTAGTAGAAATGAAAGACGTACAACGAGTGCAAAAGATTACACGTACCTGATCAATGAATATATTGTCAATATGTACCACAATCGTGTCGAACCCTCCAACAGATGATTTTAGGGTGTCCTTGAGCATAGCGTGCTGAGACTCGACTCTGACAAGAAATACTCATGTTATACATCATAAACATTAATACGCATCTAAATGGGAAATTTGTTATATAATTTACATGTTTGATGATCTTGTGGCAGAATGGAGAACATTATCACACCATGCACATACTAGCTTCTCCTTGTACGGTATAAGCCATACTTCCTCGACGTAAGTCATTAGCCCATGCCACTTCCCCCTCAAATGCTCAAGTCGTGCCTCATACACATCCTCCGTTGGTGACCTCAACAACCAATGAATATTGTCCGAAAAATGGTTAACACTTTTAGGGTCTAAATTCCCCGTAACATAAGCTTCAACATTGCGGTTCACATGGACCCTACATAGAAAATGATATGCATTGGGAAAGACTGTTTTGATAGCCTTCACAGCTCCCAACTCTCGATCTGACATGATCGTCTTAGGTTCTTGCTTACCCAACAAGCCCTTCAAACGCCGTAGGGCCCATTCGTAGTGCTCCGCTGACTCATTTTATATGAATACGATGGCAAGACAGAACGTAAGGTTTGTGCAAGTGAATCCAACAAACTCCAACAAAGGCATACCGTACCTATAAATGTACTAACAAAAAAAAAATTAGATGCAATTACGTAGTGTATAACTGTAGATGTAGTCACAATGAAAACTAAAGATTACCTGTTGGTCTTGTAGGTCGTATCCATGATGACAACGTGGGGGAACAAACCCAACAAGTGCTTAGCGTCAGGCTGACTAATAAAAAGATCACCCGCAACATGCTTCACCTCATCCTTCCCCTTATCCTCCCCTTTAACCTTAACCTTAACCTTTTCGATGTCCGCAAAATATCTCATGGACCGTAGAAATTCCAATGAGAAGAAAAAGCGACACTCGTAAAGTTGGTACCACTAGAATCGTCCTATTTATTTCACAAATATGGGTATACATCAGAGATATACATAAGTACAAACTAAAATAATTTTCTAAGATCAATACTCATGTTCTACACTAACAAAGTGTTCTACCCTAAAAACCGTGGTGAAAATATGATACACATATAAAAAGTAAACCCTTGACCGTTCTCCCTCACTCACCAAAATTCGAATGCTTTCCAATTTTACATAATTATATAATTTATCACAATTGTACACTAACATAATGTTGTAAGCTAAAACATCTACACTAACATACCTACAATATCTATAACATATAATTTACTACTAATATTTAACATACCAAGAATATCTGTAATATATAATTTACTATCAATAATCTACACTAACATACCTATAATATCTATAACATATAATTTACTACTAGTATTATTCTACACTAACATACTACTCCCTCTGTCCCGAAATGTTTGTCCTAAAGTATAAAAAGCTCTTGGATTAAGAAATTTTGAAACAATACAAATTGTCATTATTGCTACTACAGTAGCATCTGTGATTTGAAATTTCAGCCAATGAAAGGAGAGGTGAAGAGAGCTCAAACGAACAACTAAGAACACAAGAGGCTAGCACACAAATCAGATCTACAAACCCAAAAGAGAAACAACTAAAAAATACGAACAACTAAGAACACAAAATCAGATCTACAAAATGGGTAGCGATCTACAAAATCAGATCTACAATCTGTACATACTCAAAATCAACCAAAAGAGAAACAACTCCTCAACCTTAGATCTGAGAAGGAAGGACAGAAAAACAGATCTACAAACCCAAAACCCTAACCTCCACACCGCAAGATAAATCAATACACCAGGGAAAATCGAGTGCGAAGAGGCCACAAGGTGGACTCCCAAATCCGGTAGAAACCGGCAGAGGGAGAAGAGGAAAGCGGTGGTCGAAGAGGTGGAACCCTGGCATCGCCTCAGTTTGGTCTTCACTTGCTGAGGATCATCCCCTGCCAACAATCAAAACAAGAATTCGATTATCAAATTTGATCTTGTACAGATTCCATTTCAGTTTGATTTGGAATAATTTCATCGATTCATGCTCAGATCTTGACAGAAATATCCAGATCTGGTGAATCAAAAATGGAGATGAAAGATAGAGAGGAGGAAGACTTCACCTGGACTGCATATCCTCCACGAAGTTAATTAGCAAAGGAGGGGGCCCACCCTCTTCATCTTCCCCCAACTACAACAGCAGCACGCAGGAGAAGCAACAGCGGCTCCGACTTTGCCCCCCTCGTCGCCGGCGTGAGCAGCAGCGGCTCCGACTTTGCCCCCCTCGTCATCGGCGTGAGCAACAGCGGCTCCGACTTTGCCCCCCTCGTCGCCGGCGTGAGCAGCAGCGGCTCCGACTTTGCCCCCCTCGTCGTCGGCGTGAGCAACAGCGGCTCCGACTTTGCCCCCCTCGTCGCCGGCGTGAGCAGCAGCGGTTCGTCGGAGGTGCAGCAGCTCCACACAGCAGCGCACAACAAGGCTCGGTCTTGTTCGCCGGGGAGGAAGGAGGAGGCTCGCCGGATTGGGGAGGTCGCCGTCGGGAGAGGCGAAGCAAGGACGGGAGGGAGAGAGGTTGGGTGCCCATCGAGGTTCAGAGAGAGGAGACGAGAGAGAATGAGAGAGGCAGATTAGGGTTTAGGTTCAGAGAGAATGAGAGAGGAGAGGAGAAGAAAAGTGAACGGTGAGTGAAGATTGAGAGGCAGATTAGGGTATTTAGGGTTAGGGTGGGAATATGGGCTGGGCTGGGTAGATTAGGCCGGATTAAATGGATAGATTAGGGGTAGGTTAATATGGGTTAGGGATATTGAGTTAGATTAAAATATGGGTTTGGGTTAGTTTGGTTAAATATATGGATTTGGGTTAAGTTGATGGATTTAGGAGTAGTTTGGTTAATTTTATTAGTTTAATTAATTAATTAATTAGGTTAATGAAATATGGTTTATTAAGTTTTAGGTTATGGATAAAAATTATGGATATTAATGGAGTTTGATATGGATGAAGATGTATGAAAATGGTAGGTGAGAATGATTGGATGTGTAAAGTAAGGATAAAATGGTGTAAAAGATGGAATGAATAAGGGTAATGTTGGAAAGAAAAGATGGATAAAAAAGGAAAGTAGGACAAACAAAAGGGGACGCCCAAAACGAAAACAGGACGAATATTATGGGACGGAGGGAGTAGTATTCTACACTAACATACTAATATTCAATACTCAATTTAAATGGAGCGTATACGTACCAGTACATGACCTTCACTAATCGATTCAAGACTGGGTACATCAACTACGTTTGAGACCAACATTCTCTCTCTTAATATTGTGATTTCAAATTGTGTGAATGTTAATACATTTTGAAGAATCACATATATACAAGTGGTCGTTTGGACTTTCGACCGTTTGAAAAAGTGGCAATTTGACCTGTGCGCTACGACATGGCGTGCAAAATGTCCAACGGTCAATTCTAACCCCCTTACTTTATTTGTAGGACCAATGTCAAATAGAGTAGAGTTTGTGAATTTGGTAAAGAAGATATGCCTGGGGCATTTTATTGGAGACCAAGATGTTCAGGAGCTTGTTCCTTCTCCTTGCACTTCAAGGAATTAGGCTACTTGGTATGCTGTCACTTAACTTGAGTTGCCCGAGATTGGTATGCTGTCACCTCAAGGAATTAGGCTACGTTATATTTGTCAAATGATTCGATGCTTTAGACTTTGTACCTGAAAGATTGCATGTGTTAATCCATCCCCATCATTTCTTATTATAAGGAGAAGCAACTCTTGGAAGATGGATTTTTCTTTTTTGTCACAATTGGAAGATAGATATTACAATTAAACCCCAAATCATGTGAGCTCACTAGCCCCCCGACTAGCGTTTTCATTATGAAAATGTGATTGTGTATTTTGCGCTTACGTTCTCCTTGGTAGTACAAGGCGGGATAAATACTTGAAGACTCGAGAGTATAGACTGCTGATCTGAAACTGTAAGCAGAATTCAGTTATCATTTACATCCTGCTAAACATTATCGATCATCTTCTAGTTTATTCTGGATATTTTCTTTCTGGGAAAATTTGAACCTGGAATCAGGATCGACTTCCTCTGTAAACCAGTACACGTTCAAACTTGTTTATAGCAGCCCAAGTTAAGAAGCAATTAGAGACTGAAAGTGAGAGCTGAGTGTGTCATTTCAAGGCCTCTTCTTAATTAGTCTTTCATCCTTGTGGATTCAAAGTGACCCACTACTATCATCATATGGCTTTTTTCCTGGTTTCATCCACAATCGATGGCCAGGGGCCTTTTTATTGTGTAAAATTAATCTCAATAGTATAAACCTGCTCCAACTCTAGAAATATTCTGGTAAGTTAACTAGGGATTCTAAATACACTAGTGCTACTCTGAGTTTGCTTACAGTATGAAATTAAAGTCTTCTAGCTAGTCACAAGGAGGACTCATTTTTCAAATGAATGGAAATATGAAAGGGCTATCACTGAATTGAGGTCTCCAGGATCGATACTAGCTAGTTGAGCAGTGACCTCCACAACTTAAAGATCTAAGCAGTCCCATCAACCCATCCGTTGAAGTCCTTCTCCCCAACTTGCCTCTTTCATCCTTTTCATACATCCCGATCATCGCCTTTGGCTTTCGATGCCTCCGTTGCCTGCTCTTGATATCAGCCAACTCCATCTCACCTGACAACCTCATGGACCCAAACATCATCTTATACCACCTGCACGACTTCGTAGATGAGATTCTTGACCCTGTCCCGGCCTTCTTCTGCGAGGCTGACTCTCCGTAGGGAATCAGCCTCCCACAAAAGATAAAATTCTCGGGTTGGAATATGGAATCAGGGAACCCTGATCGGAAGAACTCGAAGAAACCCTCTTCTTCCAAAGACGACGCTATAAACGAGCTCTTGACGTTCTCCTTGCCCCAATCGGCTGAGGCGTCGCTGTATATGGGTATGTCGCAGAACGAGAGAGCCTCGTCGTCTTCATCTAGCTCTTTCACTTGTGAGCTTATGAGATTGTCTCCCATGATCTCGCCAAGCACAAGAAAGCTAAGTGTTGAGTTTAGTGAAGAAAAAGGAAGAGAGGTTATAATGAAGTTGGTGTCTTGCATGAAAGTTTGAGTTGGGGTGGCACCAGATTTTATACCAAAATATAAAGCCAAATTTAGTTTGGCCGTTAAAGTTGTGGGGAAGTCACATATTTCCTAGAACTTGAGATATTTTGACTACCTACTTTGTCTAGAACCATGAAGTAGGACTAAGAGACTTTAAAATGATCAAAAAAGTTGTTCCAACTTCCAACCCCAATTCAAAGGTAGCCTTTAGCAAGTGATTTTTTGAATGCTTATAATGTTTGTGTCTTTGTGATGTGTGGTATTGTCTCTTAACTTGGTGCCCACTGCATCAACAACGTCATACAACAACGGCGAAATATAATAATTTAAGAAAGAACGATACGAATAATTTAATTTTCTGAATTTTGATTATGGGTACTCTAATTTGATTAAAACAAAGATTTTGTAACAGCTAGCTGCTCCATATTCCCAAGTGTTAATATCACTTAATATTTGAGCCTATTAAAGTATGAGTATAGTTTTCATTTTTTCCACACGGGTACGTTGTGCTTATGAATTGTTTGATTAGTAGGTCCTAAAGAAGTTTCTTGGATGGCTGCTACTATATATTTGCTTGTACTTTGTATAATGGTCAAAGGCAGATGGCTAATCTAGATATATATGACCATCACGTTGAATTTCAATACTTCAAGTATCTTTTTTTTGGGGTAAAATATACTTCAAGTATCTTAGTGCTAGCTTAAGAAGATGTTGAAGTTATTAATTACTAATAGCAAAATTGATTAGTTGTTATTTTTATGGGATCATTTAAAGCTATTCTCATATAATTATTTTTTAATTCATTTAAAATAGCTTTTTAACTAAAATTTGTATTACTCTTTGAAGATCACTAAGCTCTTTAGATTTGTTAAGATCGGATCAGATTTAACAATAATATCTTTTGTCTTATCAAAACATTTAAATGTTAAAAAAATTATAACAAAAGTTTCACCATTTTAGTAAAATTTCGATTGGTGTCCTAAATTTAAGAATATTCCGGTTGGTATCCCAAGATTATTTTTTCCGGTAGGTGCCTAATAGGATCACGACTCGGTGCAAGGTAATTGCCTAGGAATGATGTGAAACTCGTGCCTTGCTCCTAGGATCTTCAAGAACTCGACAGTAAGTTTTCAGAATTCGGTTCTGTCTTCTACGATGTCGTTCTCTTTGCTCCGGACTCCAAATTGGATGATTCCAATACCAGGATTTAGATCCAGGAGTCTAGTTTATGTCTTCCGAATTTGAGCGTTAACGGATTTGGGAATTAAAAGTTATGAAGCTTTTACTGAAGGGTCGCAGAGAGTTCCGCGATGGAGATCAACAAGAGGAGTGTTTGGATAAAGAACGTGAAGGGGAGATGGATGGTGATGGATTTGGAGATAGAAATGAAGGGACAAGTGAACTCCTTTGGGCGGATATTATGCACCACACAAAGAAGAGCAATTTGATCGACGCCTAAGGGATATTACGCACCCAAAGTTGAAGATCGGTTTTTGTTCGATATTACTCATGAACAAGCTCTCAAATTCCGAGAGTTTTTTTATGTTGAAAACAAAGTTTTTCTTGAGGTTTTGATTATGATTTAAAGTGAGTCACAAAGGCCAACAAGGCCAACTTAAATAGGAACAAAATTGCAAGAGTTACAACTCTTGAGCTAGCCTATTCAAGACAAGGAAAAACTCTTCACTTAGCCAACTAATTACATCATTTAAATGACCTCAAATCTGAATAAACCCTTCATTGATATTGTAGAGGAAGAGGTCCCACGTGCCCCCATTGAACTTGAAGAAAAAGTCCGAGTGGATTTGATATGGGCCTCGTTTTACGCCAACATGTCAAATCTGTGATAGAGGCGCCGATGCCGGCTTTACTTGGAGAAGAACCACTGAGTCAAGTACTAATTGGCTCGGTACTCTTAAGCTTAAAAGACCCTCCATACGCTTAGTCTTGAGTCTAAAATATTGGGCCCTTGTGATCATGCCAGGAGGTGGTTCATAGCCTTGCTTTGTTGTAGAAACCCTAGCGGTGGCGCGCGCTTGTGAATGAGTGAGGCGGGGCTCGGACGCCTTGGGAGAGCTTGGTGAAGCCATGGGAAAGTCTTCTTGATTGACCATAGGCATAGTCACATCATCCTCCCTCCTTTGAAAGGTTTCGTCCTCGAATCCGAGTGCACTTCAAGAAAAGGATTTAGATTGCACAAAACTGCACCAGGCAAAACAAGGAAGTGAGGAATCTTGAAAGTATATAGGGAAAGCATGGCACGTGTAAGCAAACATGATTAGATCCATTGAGTTTCCATGGACAAGTGTTGCCTAGTTTCAGTCTAAAGATATGCTTAAGAATAGAGCATTAGATGCACATGACATTCTTATCAACAAATGCAATGCATAGAACAAAATTTTTCTCATGCAACAAGTATTGCGAATGAGAACAATGATGCACACATGAATGCCTAGATCTACATGCAGAAACTGAATGCCACAAATGTAATGACTTATATACATTCTTATCATGAACTAGTGGCATCCAACAAGTCATGAATTGAGCAAGAGAACTATGATGTATGCATGAAAATCTAGTTCTACCAACAAAATCAGATTCATGAGCTGCAAATTCTCTAGCCCTTGAAAAATATTCAGTTTGATGCAAGGGAAAAGAATTGATAGAGTAGGGCTAAGAGTTACTCCACTTGAATAAATCTTCAATGGAACTTCCTTCTCTTCTTGGCCACACACAAATTTTTTGGAAGGCTTCACATCCATGGTGTCAACTTCTTCTTGTAGTAGGAAAGACAAACTTGAAGGAACCATGTGTGTCCGGCCCATCCATGGAGTAGCCAATGAAGTTAAAGAGCTTCGCTTGATGGTAGGCCGAAACTTGCTTCTTGGAGGAGTAGGAGATGGTTCCAAGGTTTCCTCATCTTTTTCTTTTGGCATTAGTTCGATCTTCAATGATCATAGGAGGCTGACAAGGTTCTTCTTTGAGCTCTTTAACACAAAGGGATGGCTCAGCCGTGGGAATGAGTTGTATGACCTTCTTTGGAGCTTACAACCTTGGGGCTTCTTTATACATGGCCTGAGCTTTTGGTGGAGCCTCTCTCCTTGGTTGAGACTTTGCAACTTGTAAAGGCTCGTTGAATAGACTTGGCTGGACCATTGGCATGAGTTGCTCGACTTGCTTTGCCTCAACCGGTCTTGGAATCTCATCATAGGCAGCTGGGAATCTTGGTTGAACCCTCATTGGTTCACAACTTGGCTCTTGGCTTCTAGGAGGCTGCCTTAACAAAGTAGAAGTATTGTTTGAGCTCCTAGGCCAACTCATAGTACAAGACCTCCTTTGATGCTGATGTTCATACACTTGAGTAACAAGTTGAAGGTCAACTTTGATGGACCGTCCACTCCCTAAGCGATGCTTCTTAACAAAGTAAAGAAGGTAAGTGTTCAAACCATTAATGAACTTAGAAAGAATGTACCTCTCGGAGTGGTGAAAGCCGGAGATGAACTCAAGTTGAGTGAACTCTTTGTAGAACTCAAGAGGGGATCGATTGCCTTACTTAATGCCCTCCAATCTGGCTTGAACACGGTTACCATAATCTTGGGGAACAAAAGAACTTCGAAGGACTGTTTTGAGGTCCTCCCATGTAGTGATAGATGGATACCCAAAGTGAGCACAATATGCTTCATACTCAGCCCACCAAGAGTAAGCATAGCCTTCATAATAGCTTGTGGCAATGGCCACTCGTTGCTCATCCGTACAGCCATGATGGTTGAACAAACATTCAGTTTTTCACTCCCAAATTAAGTATTCAACAAAGTCATGAGTGCCATGAAAGGAATGGGGAGTGAGCATGTCTCTAAGATGGTGATCAATTCGTTCATCCATGAAAGAGGCTTGCTCTTCCCTCATCTACGCATGGTTAGCAATCCAAGGAAAAATATACCAAACAACAAGGCAAAAGAATAGCAACCAAATCAATGGAACCTTGAGCCAAGCAAGTGCCAAGTTTTGATATAAAAGTTGTCACAAAATTCAGAATTGCAAGCTCTCTAAAACAAGGCCGCAGGGTAGCTTGAAAACACAAAACTCAACCCACAACAAAAATTCTTTGAACCGGCAATCACACAATGCAAGTCGAGCCAATCAAGACACCAAGAAGCAACTATGCACTTAAGATCTTAAGTTTTCAAAGTAGTCTAACACTTAGCCTAGCTTGGTTTCTTTTTCTCGTGGGGTCCGAGTTTTTCTAAGCCCGGACTCTTTTCCTTCTCACCGGGTCTGAGTTTTTCTATGCCCTACCTCTTTTTCTCACCAAATCCGAATTCTTTTTGTAAATCAATAGCACAACTCACAACAATCTCAACTTGATTTTCGTTTCTGATTTTTTTTATAGCTACAGCCAAGCACACACTTTTAGACAACAACTCGTACTTAGATCCTAAGTGATGTTCCCGTATCTCGTTCCCTTGATTAGGCACGAATTAGCAATGCAAGAAAGCCCAAATTCAAACAAATTTAATTGCAGCAGACTAATGATATGGAAGACAATAAAATTCGATTGTCATTTAATGTGGAAACTCAAGTGAACTCAGCTGGATTTTAATGAAGTTGATTCAAGAGTCTTTAGTAAATGCAAATAATAATCAAATTTCAGTTTGAAGTCACTCAAAGGTTGTCTTCAACCTTTCACTTACACGCATGAATCAACCAAGAAAATCAGCAGAACAACGCACAAAACTTTAGCAAACTCGACACAAAACGGGCACGAAAACTCAGATTGCTTGCAACTCGAATTATGATCGACTTTTAAACCAAAGTTTGAGCGATTTACCTTGTGTGACTCTGATACCACATGATAGGATTACGTCTCCCTAAGCCTCGGTGCAAGGTAATCGCCTAGGAATGATGTGAAACTCGTGCCTTGCTCCTAGGATCTTCAAGAACTCGACAGTAAGTTTCCAGAATTCGGTCCTGTCTTCTACGAGGTAATTCTCTTTGCTTAGGAGTCCAAATTGGATGATTCCAAATCCAGGAGTTAGATCCAGGAGTCTAGTTTATGTCCTTCGAATTTGAGCGTTAACGGATCTGGGAATCAAAATTTATGATGATTTTACTGAAGTATCGCAGACAGTTCCTCGATGTAGATCAACAAGAGGAGTGTTTGGATAAAGAACGTGAAAGGGAGATGGATGGTGATGGATTTGGAAATGGAAATGAAGGGATAAGTGAACTCATTTGGGCGGATATTACGCACCACACAAATAAGAGCAATTTGATCGACGCCTGAGGGATATTACGCACCCAAAGTTGAAGATCGGTTATTTGTTCGATATCACTCACGAACAATCTCTCAAATTCCAAGGGTTTTTTATGCTGAAAACAAAGCTTTTCTTGAGGTTTTGATTATGATATGAAGTGAGTCACAAAGGCCAACAAGGCCAACTTAAATAAGAACAAAATTGCAAGAGTTACAACTCTTGAGCTAGCCTATTCAAGACAATGAAAAACCCTTCACTTAGCCAACTAATTACATCATTTAAATCACTTCAAATCTGAATAAACCCTTCATTGATCTTGTAGAGGAATCCCACGTGTCCCCATTGAACTTGATGCAAAAGGCCCGAGTGGATTTGATATGGGCCTCGTTTTACGCCAACATGTCAAATCTGCGATGGAGGCGTCGACGCCGGCTTTACTTGGAGAAGAACCTCCGAGTCAAGTACTAATTGGCTCGGTACTCTTAAGCTCAAAAGACCCTCCATAAGCTTAGTCTTGAGTCTAAAAGATTGGGCCCTTATGATCATGCCAGGAGGTGGTTCATAGCCTTGCTTTGTTGTAGAAACCCTAGCGGTGGCACGCACTTGTGAATGAGTGAGGCGGGACTCGGGCGCCTTGGGAGAGCTTGGTGAAGCCATGGGCAAGTCTTCTTGATTGACCCTAGGCATAGTCACATAAGTGCCTTTTAGGCTTGGATTTGTTTGTTTCGTAACCAAACTTCTCTGTATTCGTACTCTTCCATTTCGGATTGATCAAATCCAAGCCCACCATTGTGTTCATCACCCTCAAATTAATAAGATTCGACTCCTAAAATACCCAAATCAATAACTGAACCATCACGATTTGAATTCGATACAACAACCCATTTTGAAACCGGAATTCAAATCGGGATAGTTCGTGTATGGATTTGTGTGTTTTAATAATCGAATCCTACTAGTTTGAGGATGAGGAACACAATGGTGGGCTTGAATTTTATCAATTCGAATAAAAAAAGTAAGGATATGGAGAAGTTTTGTTACAATACAAACAAACCCAAAGCCTTAAGGAGTACCAACCGAAAAAAGTTAATCTAGAGACACCAATCAGAAAATCCTTAAAATCAAGGCACCAAGCGAAATTTCTCTTAATTTTTTATAAATGTATTAAAGTAAAAAAATCACCAAAATTAATACAGGGTGATTGTATCAACCAGAATTTGTATTAACTTTTTTTTTGCTAAAGTTTAGATTGATTGTTAGGCTAATATATATTATTTGATTTACATATGATGGAAAAGTTATTGACAATATCAAATTTATATCTTCTCATAATTCTTAACAACATCAAAATTATTTTCTTTTAATTTATTTATATCAGTTTTATTAACAAACTTTATCAATTTAAATCCTAATATTTTTCTTTCCCTACAAGAATTATTGGCTTTCATTTTTTTCTACCTATTAATGAAAAAATATAAAATATATTTTATTGAGTTTTATTAGATTTACTTTTTGTATTTTGTATGAATTTTTTACTCCCAATATCTAAATCAAATTGGATATTTAATTAATTAAAATAAGATTTTTCAACAATTAATATTGAGATGGATTAACAGTAATTTATATAAAATATATATAAAGGTTGTGAGTTATGTTTAATATTTAATAATATAGAGTAAAATTGTGTAAAAATATTAAATTCTCTAGAGCAGTATTTTTATCATAATAGCATTTATATGTTGAGAATATGTCGGTAATTAGTCAAAACATATTTTTAGTAATGCATTTTGAAATTTGAACCAACTTGTACGGGGAAAGGAATTTTCTAATTATATAATCTCTCCATTCATAAATAATTTTTATTTTAGATTTTAGCATAATTATTGAAAAGGAAACGATTCGGTAAGGACGTGGGCATAGGAAAGGAATAAGGATGTTTTGAAGCCGTCGGATGGGAAAAAAACGGAGCACCCGAATTGCGTTTCTAATTCGACACGGCCGAATTATTTGCGAAATTCATTACCGTGTGCATGTGAAATACACTACTGTGTGTATGTGAAATGCATTACCTTGTGAATGTATAAAACGCATACGTTCATATGAATCAACAAATGTGTGCATATGAAAACACTACCGTATGAATGTGAAATATACTATCGTGTGCATGTGAAATGACATATTTCTACATATGAAATGCACTACGTGCTATTTGTGCATGTGACGTAGGTGTGCATGTGAAACAACGTAGGTATGCATGTGAAACAACACACGTGTATAAAACGTTCGAATATAGCCTATATGCATATGAAAATAACCTAAGAGTGCTTAAGAAATAACATGTGTGCATATGTATGAAAACTAACGAAAATAACCTACGTGTGCATATAAAAATGACATGTGTGTGCACACATGAAAACAATATATGTGTGCATACGGAACAACATACGTTTGCACATGGTACATGTTTTTTTCACAAAAAAATCGGCCGTGCCGAATTTTATCCAAATTTTTGCCTTCATGATCTAGACGGTCTGTTTTCTTGATCCGACGACTCTTGGGCGTCCTCACTCATCTCCTAAGTCCCCATTTTCATGGAATCTTTTTCCAAAAATTAATTATTTCTATAATTTTTTTTCTATAATCACTACTACAAAAAAATGGATTTCAACCCGGGCATTTAAGAGGATATAACCCGGATATAGGTCCGGGTTAAAGGTTAGCGCGATATTTGATAACCCACCAAATAACCCGGACCTTTAATATCCGGGTTAATTATCACGCCCGGGTTATTTGAAGTGCATCACATTGGTTATCCGTGAGACTATATAACCCGGATGAGAAATATCTGGGTTATTTTCCTATTGCGTTTTACCGAGATATAGAACCCGGATTTTGTAGATCCATGTTATTTAGTGACTTTAAAAAAAAAATATGCCTACTCAATTTTTTTTATAATAAACCATTTATATAATTTACATCAAAATATTCACACAAATTTTATCTTCAAACAATATTAGCTAGTTACAACAAAATATGAAAGATTGCACGCCAGACAAACACAAGGATAACAATGAAAGATAATTTAATTTTCTAAGAAAATGCAGGAACTTTTTGACTTAGAATTTCTACAAACCACTTCATCTGCAAAGTAATAAGTACATAATGATACATCAATGAAATGTGAAAGAAAATATAGATAAGATAAAAGAAAGATAACAAATGCATGAGCTAAGATATATATAAATTAAACATATCAATGAATATTATTTACATTTAAGTTGGCGACTGAATTGAAACCATGTGATGTGATTACAATAGCGAATGTATGTTCACCCCACTAAAAGTGATGACCCCCCTTACTAATAGCCTTTGTTTGATTTTATATTGTTCTTGTGTTAATATTTCCCACAATCAGTGTTTAATTCATGTACATGAATAAAGGTACATAACCTCACTAATAGCTTTTGTTTGATTTTTTATTGTTCTTTGATTTATCAAAGTCGGCCAAGCAATAAACACACCATAAGTCAATAGGTGAAAATAATTCAGTGTTAATGTATCTGAATGGAAGAAGAAAAATATCAAGAAGGCAGACAAAGACTACAAGTTGAAAAACAAGCATGAAAATAACCTAAATCAAAAGAGAAACTAGATCAGGGTCACTCATGCTCAGGTCAATGCGTTCATCCATCCTCAACTTCCCACCATTATACCCAAACAACTTGCAGTTGTGGGTGAACCATATATAAATGTCGAACAAATATATATAAATAACGCACAAAATATTGCTACATCTTACATCTCCAAATCTATGCATATGTGAAGCGGTGAAACAGTTCACTGAGCTGAGGAACAATAATATAGTATAAGATAGAAATAGCAAAAATGTACATCAACATGAAAAGATTGCTATATTTATCAACAACAGTAAACAATGAAATATCTTCATCCTTTGAACTTCTTTGGATGTGTTTCTTAATATCTTCATATTTGATAACTTACATAGATAAGCTCATGTACTGCAATTGTTTATTGCCATGTGAAAATCTCCATTTGATCTCTATGTGAGCTCTTCCAAAGCAATCTATAAAATAATTCAGAAGTGTGACTATAAGATATTGCTTTGATTTAACACCTTGCCTGTTGGAAAGGGACAATGGTTGGTTATGTAAATAATAATTGCAATGCATCTAATATATGTTATCCACAAGACAAAGGTTTTCTATGCGTCTTAAAATGACATCATGAGTAGTACTTAAAACATAAATTCAGAAGTGTGACTATAAGATATTGCTTTGATTTAACACCTTGCTTGTTGGAAAGGAAAATGTATTGGTTATGTAAATAATAATTGCAATGCATCTAATATATGTTATCCATAAGACAAAGGTTTCTTATGCATCCTAAATGACTTTATGAGTAGACAAAGGTTTCCTAAACACCACAAAAATGATGGACAATATGATAAATTAAAAACATAATACACATATAAGAAAGACACTTGCTAAGAAACAGTTACCATATTAACTTGAAGCTTTTCAGCATTTGCGATTTGCATCAACCTCTCTGCCATTTGTCGTACAACAATTTATTCCAATCCAAACTAAATACCAAACAACAATTTAGACAAGAGTCATTGAAAAAAAGTGTGATTGTAGTAGTAAGCCTAATGGTCTGTTTGGCACCCTTCCCATGGATTGATGCAGAAGTCCACATTGTTACAACAATGCTTTAATTTCCCTCAATTTAAGAAGCATGAGTAGAAACAAGGATCACAGATTATATGCATATGTACCACCGTATCAATTATCTTAAGTTGATATCTAGTAAGCCATAAGTTTCCCTTCCTCATCTATCCTTGATGAGAAAACAACAAAAGATGTGTATCTGCCAAGCACTATACCTCCATAAACGATCCTCCAAGGAAAAAGTTCATTGAAGTGACACAAGGGTTGAGCTTTGAAAGGTGTTGCACTAATCAAAATGGATATTCAGTGCCTTTTAGGTAAACAAGCAACTATTCGATCATTCACCCTAAGATGTACAAGTAATGACCTTGCAAAGATTTAACGAAGCCATAGAACATTTGGCTTAGCTCAATTTAGATGGAATGATCTCCTTCTAGAGCTACTTGATGTTTTTCTAACAAAAATGTACAATGTTTAAACAAGAAAAAGTAATTGTATGCAATATCACAATATGTCCCAATTCCAAAACAAAAAAAACAATCGAATTCTGACATGTGCAATAGTAGACAGATAATCACCACATAACAACGAAATTATAGTGAGATCAATAATGGGGGAAAAGACGATGGCTAAATTAGTTTGACACAATTTACAAAATCCTATGCAAGGGAAGCTTAACTTTAAAGAGGATGGTGAACAAAACTGTAAAAACAAAGTCAAATTGGGAAATCAAATTCTTCCAAATCCCTATTCAAGGGAAGGTAGCAATCAAAAGCATGAAAAATAAAACATTCCTAGCTAATTCTTGGAAAATCTAATCCCATGATGAGTTGAAGGGAGATCGAGAATGCAATTCTGATATGATGATTCATAGAAAGCATGAGAAGAGCCCAACCTTTGAAGTGAGTTGCGTTACACCGGCGCCTATGACTAGCACAAGAGGAAAAAAATAGTATGACTTGGAGTTTCATTACACCAACGCGTGTGAGCATGGTCTTCGTACAACCTCATTTTGGGCCTTGACTTTGTCCAGGCCATCATTATCCCGGGCTTTTGTTATTGTTGGCCCAACACGGTAAATTTAATTCTTGCACGGAGACGACCGTCATAACCACAAAGGCGTTAGCTTTGCCATCAAATTTGGTGAAATAACCTAAATACCCTTGTTATTTTTTTAAAAACTTCAAAATTTACCAGGCTTACATCACCAAAAGGATACCCGATACTATTCCTCCGTGGCTATGCCATGCCTTCTTTTGAGTTCTTAAAAAAAAAAAACGATTTGAGGAGCAAATTAGGGTTAGGAATTAGTGTCGATTTGGAAAGCGATAGGATTAGGGATTAATGTCGACTTGAGGAACACAAACGATTGTTGCCTTCAAGTGGTTGGTTGGATTCGCAATTTGGGGCAATTTGTTGTATTTGGTTCTTGTATCAACATCATCACAATCAAATAGAGGCAATTTGGCGTGGAGTCAAATAAATTCAGTGCTTCCATTGTTGCATCAAGGTGAAATTGGCATATTTAATTGTTTTTATTCCATGATTTTAATTAGGCTTGAGTTGGAGTAGCTTGATTGTAGTTGATATCATTTATATTATATTTTCTTTGCCGTTGTAGATGAATTCATTTAATTAGGTATGAGTTTGATGTTTGCGGTGTAGTTGTGTTATATTTGCTTTGATTTCATTTACGCGATGCCATTATAGTTGATTTGATTCAATTTTGATGCTTACAACTTCAGTTTTAATGCTTGCAGTGTAGTTAAAACTTGAGTGGTTACATGTTGAAAATGTCATCCCAATCATGCAATTCAAGCGTTGGTGATGCAGCTTACGATTATAAACGAGGCCTTACAACCTACACTCCAAGGAATTGTGGAAGGAGATTCTTTGGGTGTCCACTGCATACAACATATGGTCCAAGAGGTTGTGGATACTTTGTGTGGATCAATTCACCATTCGAGAGCAATGCAACAAATATCATCAAGAGATTGGTCAACCAAAAAAAAATTGGAAGCAAGGAACATTAAGCTTGAAAAGTTATTGAAGGAAAAAGATGATCGGATTGATAAATATCGTGTTAGGTCTAGGGTTGATCTAATGCTTGTTGTTGAATGTTTTGTTTTGGTTGTATTGATGAATTTTGTAATGTATAAGTACTATGTTTAGGTTGTAGGCTTAGGCTTGACTGAAATGTTGTTGAACATTTGGTAATGCAATTGTAGTAGTGAAATTTTGTTGAACCATTTTGTCCATTATGTGTTGTAGGGATTATTGAAATGAAATGTAAATTGGTGTTTCCTTAGTTGTTTCCAATGTGTGGCATTTTGTGTTGTTTCCCATGTAATGAAAAATTTTAGTTGAACCATTTTGTAAGCTGTATTATCAGTGTGGGACCTAAATGGCACCTAAATGGTCCAAAAAATGGGACATAATTATAGCCATTTTTTTACAAAAAAAAGGCAAGGAGCAAGCAAAATGGCACCTGAATGCCAAGTGAAAAATTGAGCACCTAAATGGCAACCTACAGGTTGTCCAAGACACACAACCTATGTAACGCTCCAGGAATTTTCTGCAGAAATTCCCTCAGGCAATTTTAAGGAAAGAAACGCAACCAGTAAAAACCTAAAACCTGGACAAAGACGGTTCCCTAATTTAGAACTTTTTCAACGGAGGGTTTCCTTGCAATTCAGTATACATAGGGGGTCGGCGTACACAGACGCTCCACGACCCTTCAATTAGAGTTTAACATTAACCAAGGACGCCAACTCAACCAAGATCCACGGTTAAACAAGGTTCAAGAATTGATCAAAACAAGTATACTATAGCCTTTCAAGACTCGAAACAGAAGTGAAAATCCCATCCTAACAATGCATCATGTGACCTCCTCCATGATCCCGCTGCGCTACTTGAATTCCTGGTCATGCAAAACACAACCTGTCCTCCACCAAAATAGGGGTTAGTCTCCAACCAGACTAGCAAGTCATATGAGCAATAAACGTGTAATAATAAAAGTTTAGTAATCACAGACTAGCGGACCAACAACCATGCAGACACAACACTCCTACATGCAGATTTGATTATATCTGAACCTAACATATCAGGATTGCATCATTTCATCTAATTGCCAGTATACAAGAGAAATTACAGATTAATATATATATCCCAACATGTTGTCATCTCTAGAGAATGCCCAGATTGACCTAGTGTATTATGAATGCAATTATCCACATAATTCCCAGTATACAAGAAGGTTACAGATAGTCTGATTATGGCATGAATGGATTTTCGAACTCGATCACAGTACTTATGATTTACCAGTAATAGTTGCACCTAGAAACATCATGTTCTTATATCGATTAAGCACAATCCATGAGGACTTCAAATCATAAATGTACAAACAGGAAAGCAATATCTACAAGCAATATATATAGACAATTATTTTGAACGACAGAGACCACATTTTACATTACAACCTAATGATTTAATAACTAAATGTATCAGCAGGTGGGGAAATATTACAGGAACCATGTTATATTCATATTATATGAATGCAACATCATGTATCAGACAAAATAACAATCTAGTGGCTTTTTATGTACCCGAAGATATAATATTAACATTTTCATATACAATCAGTTATGCTTTATTTAATGCTCTATCAAATCATAGGTTCTTAAATAAGCAAGTTGATAACTCAACTGATACATGCAAGCAAATATTTCATTCAAAAGAATATCTTGTCTAGATATATAAATAGATATAAGGTATGGTATGAATAGTCATGATATAATCAAATTAGACTCCTATGACCAATATAATACCAAGGATATATATGCATAAATCATGATTTCACGAATGCAATAACATGTCATAACAGTCTCAAACCGTATCCATGTAAACCACAACTTGTCAAAGATTTAAAAGCAACCATTCAAAACCAATACCCGGGTATATTGTTCTTTTTAAGGAAAAACTCAATGGAGAATATCCATATACGAAAACGTTCGAAAATCATTTACGAAAATATTCGAAAACATGCCCAAGTCTGTCTTGGACACGAAGGTAACTTCTAACCCATACAATGGGTACGGCCTTTACCCGCGGGTCGGCAACGGCATCGTTAGCTAGGCGATCCGGCCTTCCCAACACAGGTAAAGCACCTCCCATGACCTACTCAACTCGGACACCGAGAAGAGTATCATAGGATGAATCCAGTTAAAACCATTTTAATATCAAGCAGGCTCAGAACAATCCTTACCCGCAAAGACATAAAAATCATAAATGTTTCATCACATTGATCAACCACAACGATCCACAACAATCCACCATACAAATTGCACACACGCAATATCACATGGCAAGTCCATAATACGACTTGCCCGCTCACAGTATCAGCACAACATGCATCCGTGAACAACTTGTTCACACGTAATTCCGATCACAATACAACTTGACCAACCATAACATGTATTGATTATTGAACTGGCCTCCAACACATATAGATATATCAAGGTAAACTTAATATGAAATTCTCTTCTAACTTACAAACTCACATAAAAACACAACGTTCATATATGTATATATCATATTTCAAGCTAAACTTGCTTAGCTCAATTTAGTCAAGCAATAAACATCCTTTATCCATATACAATGAGTACCCTACGTCACTCATCATCAACTAACCAAGATCTTATAATGGTAAGACATCTCTTAATGCGAGTGTTTATATGTCCATGATCAAGGAATAATCATGATAACAACAACAACCACAACAATAACACAACCCCGATAAGGCATAACACATCAATTCGATATAATTGAACTCTTATGCAGAATCAACGATTTGATGCTATGCATAGTCTGTTATTCTAAATTTTAAACTACGACACGCAAACACTCATAAATAACTTGCCTTATAGAAGTTCCACGTCAAGCAATTCTCGCGGTATATTTATTTGAGCGGCTCGACGTCTTCCGGATTCACGAAGTCATTGAATTCCCTAATCTACAATACAACGCAGATTTGTGCAGAACTTTTTATATATATATATATATATCCAAATCAAGATCCGTAAAGTTCCTCATACTCGTAGGAAGATTTCTCACTTCATAGCCTCAGCTACATATTTTTAGTAATTACAGAATGTGCCCAGAAATTTCCAGAAGTGCCCAGAAATGCCCAACTTTCCTAGCTTTCACTTCCAACCTTCCAATCCAATTCACCTAAGCCTTTTTCAACATCAAGTAACCACTAATTAACCACCAATAGCACCCTAAGTTACCTCTTTGAACAAAAATACCCAACTCTAGGAATTAGGTTTAGAAACTTTAAGAAAACCTTACCTTACAAAGCCTTAACAAGGAAAGGATGCAAGGGCTTGAAGGAGGAGATTGCAAGCTCCAATGGGAGGCTAAACCATGGCCAGCTGCACAACCTCCAGATCTGTTTATGGCAGTCAAGAACTCAGCTGAAGAGTGGGAAAAACAGAGGAGGCGGTTGCTCCTTGGTGGCGTGAGCAAGAGGAGGTGGAGGGGGAAGGTGAGGATGGAGGTGGAGCTTCCATGGGCTGCTGCAGCTGGACGTGTAAAAGGAGGAGGAGGAGGCAGCCAACAAGGAAAAAAAAAGTGATGAAGTTGGTGGTGGTGGTGATAAAGAGGGGGAAGAAATTTGTATGCTTCCTTGGTGATAAACATGAAAAAATGATAAGGTTATGGCTAATTTTTGTCTTTTTGTGACTAATTATTATTTTAATCATAATATATTATATATAATATATATATATATAAAATTGAAATACCCTATTGGTTACACGGAAATAATTCTAGAATTGATACGAATTCCGTATCCGTAACACTCGTCAACGTTCATACTACCACGAGTAGTAGAAAAACACATTAAAATTACTAACTATAATGGAATATTAATACACACCTTATAATGATATTTCAAAAATATCTAACTCCATTTATGCGTACCCAGTTATACATACGGGATAATCCTAAACGGAAATTATAATATCTGAGATGATCAAATACCGTTATTCCTCAAAACGGCAAAAACCCATATTTCCAAGTCATAAAATCAATTTATAATTATAATAAATATAAAATATATTGTCCGGAATAAATTAGGGCAACAAATTGTAAGTAGACCCAACTCGTCTTCTAAAAAAAATCTCGAGTATTACAACCTGCATAAACAACACAGGACCTGTCATTTTGTGCACCTAAATGGGAACCAACATCAAGTGTCCTTTGACACACAACCTGCATAAAAACACACATCATGCCATTTTGTACACATCCAATCTGCAACAACAAAGATAGAATCTCCCAGAAAACAAAGATGGAACCTGCCAAAAAATCATCAAACAACAACTTGTCTTACCAAAGTACTAAAGTCACCCCAAAACATACAACCTGCCTTTTGTTTGACCTGATCCACATCCGTACTTAATTGTTTTACAAAATCAGTGTGTTCATAACACACAAAGAAATTACAAACAAAGTTATATCCTTTAAATTTGTTTCTTCTTTGAAGCATATTTTGTACATTTTTTCATAGCACTTGCTAGTTTAGACCTTGTTGTGATGTTGTTTCTCAATGGTGGCATCCTTATAGAGTATAACTTCCTAGCAGACGTTGCTCTAGTGTTGATGGAAGATGTATTGTAATCTATTTGTTGAACCTGCAACAACAAAAAAATTGACATTTAGTATACTAACTAGACATGCATTTAGCACAACATCATCATAAAAAATGCAATGAGTTCACAAGGGTGCCTGAGATCCTTGAGTTAGAATGTGAGGTTCCTCTGAATAATTGTGTTGGCGGTCAAAGGAAATGAGTTCACCTTGCATAAGAATATATGTAATTCAGCAAATGAAATAAGGAAAAAAAAATAGAATTTGTTAGCAGTGTAGTTGATAACCACATCAAAGTCTTCATATGGGGCTTGAGGGGTTTTAGTGGCTTTAGGAGCTTCAGTGGATGTCCCACCTTCTCTTGTCATGTGGGGCATCACCTAGCATTCAAATATTAAGTTAAATTTTCATGACTTCTTAGCAATGAGTATTTCAAAATATGTAATCTTTATTATCACCTCCTTCCTTGTGTGCTTTCTCTTCCTAGAATGAGCATGTAAAGTGTTCCCACTTGGTGACCTTCCTCCCACATTAGAACTCTTTGGTGGTTCAGGTCCCTCATGAGGGTTTTTGCACTTGTTCTTATAATGGCCTTCTTCAGCACAACGTGAGCACTTGTTCTTTCTAGTCCTTAGTCATTTCTGTTTGGAGGAAGTGCCTTCTCCATGTTCTTTCCTTCTTAATTTACTAGGCCTACCATGTTAAACTGGAGGTGGTTCCGATGCCTTCCGTGCAATCTTCTCCCATTGGTCGTCCTCGGGCATTGGATGTAATGATTCATTGTAGACCCTTATATACATCTTTTTCCAATAATATTGGTCCACAAACTAACACACTCTTAGCCTCTTCTTACGAATGCAACAAATGGCATGAAAGCAAGGCATTCCTATCAGATCCCACATGTTACATCCACAAGTCCTTTGTTCAATATCAACAACATATGTACTGCCCCAAGAATCAACTTCATATATGTTTTTGTCCCCATAACACTTGCATCTGCGTAGACTCTCTGCCTTAGTCTATTCCACCTTTTTAGTAGCTTCTAGTGTTAGGAATCCATTGTGAGCTCTCATGTCATTTCTTTTGGTGATGAATATCTTCATACTTTTCTCCTTATCCACTCACACGTGGAAAGAATGAGCATTTCCCTTGCTTCTAGAATGCAACTAATGAATGACTCACAAACATTGTTCAGTAGTTTTGGTGATTTGCAATAGTGCCTAAACCTATGTTTTCAGGGTTTGCATCAATAAGATACTTATAGGCTTCTTCATCCATTCCCCTAATCATGTCCATTGCCACTTCAAAGTCATGCCTTGTATCAGCCCTTGTAGTAACCCATACAACATCTCTATAAGATTTTCCTGGCCACTCCACTTTGAAATTGTTGTGCAAGTGCCTCACACATACCCTAGTATCAACAGTGGGAGCAATCAAATTTATGGCTTTAAGGAGGTTGTGAAAAAACACAAGAAGAAGCACACTTAGTGTTACAAAAATTTTAGAAGCAAAATTAACTCTATAATTGAGAAAATGGAGATAGAAGTACCTTTTTCTGTCAGAATCAAAGGTCAAATTTTGTCCTCCTATGTCTTGTATTAAATTCTCAAGGAACCAACACCAAGTGTCATTTCTCTCAGCCTTCACAACTGCATAGGCTATAGGAAATATATTCTCATTTCCATCCTTCCCTACTACATATAACACATGCCTAGTGTATGACCCTTAAGATGAAAATCATTTTGACCCACCAATGGCCTACAACCCAACAAAAAACCTTGCTTGCAAACCTGTAGGCATACATAAATTCTTTGGAGCATTGGCATCTCAAGTTGCTCCTCTGTAACCTTCACAAACACAGAGCTTCCCAAATTCCACTTTAGAACAGTAGTTGCATAATCCCATACCTTTGCATACTATTCAGGTGCATAACCTTGGGTCATTAGGATTGCCCTTAGCCTTGCCCTACATGCTTGGTAATAGGATATGTTAACATTGTACTCCCTTTTGATTGTACTTATGAAGGTTTTAATCCACCAATGAGGATACATCTCTATAATGTTCAAGATATTTTTCAGCCAACCATATGGATGTAACCTTTGAATTCACATCCTGCCACCACACTCATGCTTAGGATCAAAAGTTTTCAGCTGAAAACTGCCATCATTACCCAACTTCTTTGCAAGAGCCTTAAATCCACACAAGTTCTCCTTACAAACGTACTTTTTTTTCTGTTGTGCTTCATTAAGCATTGACACTTGTTTTTACAATAGGCAGAGACTTTAGTCTTGTCATTGTGCAAGTAGTAATAGTCAAAACCATTCTCGTATGCAAATTGCCTCAAAGCCTTCCTAAAAATCTCATTTGACCTGAATCTCACACTAACCTTAAGGGTAATTCTACCCTTAAAAACAACAAGTGGATCAAACTCAGGGTACTTGACACGATCGTTGTTACCCTTAGAATCACTACAACTCATAAAATCATCAGAATGAACTCTTACATCAAACACATTTTCTTCATTACCCTAAGCTTCTACAACATCATCATCAACATCAGTGTCAACATTTTCTTCAAACACATCATTATCATCATCCCTAGAAGAGTCTTCACCAAATACTTATTCATCAAATGTATCAGATAAATAGAGGAATCAGAGCCTATGATATTGCATTCATTTGCAAATTCATCAGATGAATCTGTACATCCATCAGGGGATTGTGGTTCCTCTAAAATAGGTGTTGGTAGTGATCCAAGCTTTCCACCTCTAGTAATCCTAGCTCCACTTGAAGTACAAGATGTAGATAAAAGTTTTCTAGGGTTTGGTTCTGATATGGAAATGCCCCCACTGGAATAACCCCCATCATTTATTATAGTTGGTAGTGTTGGTTGGGATATAGCTAGTGGGCATGCTTTTGAGATAGAAATTCCCCTACAATTTTTGGGCCTAGCAGAATTTGTTGGACTACTCATGATTGGCCCAGATACAACTTGTCTCACACTAGTTGGACTAGCTTTATTTGGTTACACAACATACACGTGTAGAGTTTTGTCTAGACTAGAATAAGTGTATGATATCACTATCACGTTTTATCTGTTTGGGCCATCATTTAGGGAGAGACCAGGCTATGAGTACCAAATCTCTTGAACATTTTGAACTATCACTCCCTCTTTTATAAAATACTCTAGCTCCATCTTAGATATAAGATCAAGGTCAACATTTGCTTTGCAATAAACAGATTTCTTCCTATAAAATACATGGTCTTCATGACCTTTGTAAAATTTCTCTTCATACAAAAAATCTGACTATCACAATCATCTATGAAACCCATATAAATTCAAAAGGCATCAATATGCATAATGTCATCACTTTAAAAAATACCATAAAGCAGTATACAGTAAACATCATATGGCTATGTCATGAAATAAATGGACAACACACAGAATAATGTCATTGAAACCTGGCTTGGACAACACATATGGGAACATCACTACAACTATCGTCAAATAGTTAACATAGCCTTCAGTTAGTAAATTTTGGCAAGGGGCGATGGATTACCTTGAACAATACAGAAGAAATGGATTTCCCCTAAATGTAGCTCGAGTTTGCCCTCACCTTGCACCAATATCAGAAGAAGCACTTGAATGGCACTTTAAAACCTAAATTCAAATCCTCCTCAATCTCTAACCCTAATTTCGCCCACAAATTCGCTCATAGAATACGAACAAAAGGAACACGAATTTTCCCCAAACAGAGAATGAAGAAAGGAACACAAATTTCTCTTCTCAATCAGTCCCTAATCTCTAACCTAAATTCCCAATTTCACTCAGAGGAGAACTTACGTCAATCGAATTAAGCACACAGAATGAATCGGGTAACTGACTAGGGTATTTTGGTGATGAAAGCCATGTAAATTTCATAGTTTACAAAAAATAATAGGGATATTTAGGTCTTTTCACCTAATTTCACGGCAAAGCTAACACATCTTGGGTGATTCACCGCTAACGGAATGTTAATAATGGGTGGTTAAAAATAATTTCATCTATAACTGGTGGTTACAATAAAAACCGGCCGTTTAGCGAGTGGTTTCCGGCAATTTTCTCTATTTTTATTACTCTGTTTGGTGGTTTCTCCCATCTTAAGTTTTTTCTTTTTCTTATATTTGCATTTCTCTTTTTATATATTCTTTATCGTTTTGATACGTGCAGTTGTTATTCCATATTTTTGTTTTATTCCATATTGATATCATATTTTGAGTTCAATTGGTAAGGTCATTTATCGTTATAGGTGTTTGGTTAATTTGTGAGATTTTTTTTATTCCTATGATACCAAATACTCTACCAAGTGGTAGCCAATTCTTCGAGTTTTGAGCTCATGAATCTTTGTCTATTCTCATCTAGAATTTCTTCAATCTTTCTATTAATAAATAGTGCTTAAATTCTTGATATACCTGATGTGATCATGGGAACGACTCGGAAGAAGGTTCGAAGACGAAAGACTTGGAAGGCACAAGATGATCACACGACTAGTCTAAGTGTCTCATGTGGCTCGAGGAAGAGGCACTCAATAATGGATGTTGATAAAGCATTGTCTTGGATTCCACCTCTGAGTCAAGAGGAGGTAGAAACCAAGTCAGGGAGCCAAGCAAATGAGTCAAGGACAAACCACAAGTTGCGCGTTAAGACAGTGGCTCCCGCACCATCACATAATCCATCCACTTTTGATTAGCACAACTATGGGTCCATACGAGAAGCCATACCATGAGGAGCACCCTGACCAGGCTTTACAAGAAAGGCACGAGTGACTTCCAAGTTGGCTCGAGGAGGATGTATTTTCCGCCCTCGTCGATGACTCAAGAGACGAGGCCGATGTTGAAGCCTAAGTTATCTTCTTAGGCCTGATTTAAGCTTGTCTTGGGCTGGGGTTTAGGCACATTTTGTGAAGCCCACATGTGTGAGGCCCATTAGTGCTTAACTTCATAGTATTTAAGCTAGTTTCGCTTTCATTTTCAAGTAGACAAGTTTAAAAGACAAACCAAGAAACCTCTCTTTAAGAGACTTTATCTTTTTATGCAAGTTAAATTTTAGCCTTTACTTTTCAAAGTTTACTTCATTTCGTTTCTAGTTTAAGTTGGTGGATTCCGAATTTTGTTGGTGGATTCCGACATAGATCTTGTGAGGATTCCAAGATCCAAACTTTTTGGTGAACTCCTTGGTGGACTCTAAGGTGTTCTTCCAAACAAAGATACAACAAAATGCCGGTGGACTCTTGCGTGGAGTTCTTTCACCCTTATTAAACTCTCGGTCGACTCCTTGAGCAAGACAAGTCTTTCAAACAATTGGAGTGGACTCTTCAAGTGTGTTGATTGTTTATCCATCCTAAAAAACAACACAAAAACATAGCCGAGAAGATTCAATAATCTTCTCCTCTTAAAGGCCTCCAAATCTTCCGTATCCAAGCAACCGAGCAAGAAGGTGCTTCCAAGAGCTCAAGAACGAACCTCACTTCGAAGCACAGTGGCTAAGGGATCCTAGAATCACACCAAGTGGTATCAGAGCAACGCTTGAAGTAAGGATCAAGGTAAAGATTCAAACATTTTCTCGTTTGCTCGTCTTGTTCACAAGTTTAGGGTTTGTTTGTGCAACTTGTCTAAGATTAAACCCATCTGTATCCTGACTCACCGACGACTGACCTAATTTGCCTTATCCGTGTCACTTACTTGACTCCCTTTGTGGCTTGTGTTCTAAGCCATACTCTAAAACTTGCAACCCAAGCTATACATTTGATCTTGCGACCCAAGTTGTACTTTATTATTAAAAAAAAGCGAAAGAAAGAAACAAAAAATCTTGCATTCCAAGATTTACTTTTTGACTTGGCATCCCAATTTCTACTATTTAACCTTGCGTCCAAAGTAGTTACCTTAACCTAAACCTAGCCTCCATTTACTTTATCATTGTACCTTGGTTAAAGCTTTGTCTTGCATTTGTCGTGTCTCTTTTATAGTTTAGTTTTAGCCTAACTTAGTTAAAAAACATTGTTATGTTTCTCATCTTGCAATTAGTAATTGCTTGAGTAGTTTTACACTTTCTTGTTATTGCCTTTGTTGGCCATTAAAAAAAATCAGACTCGACTTTACGAAAGAGAGGTGGATCATAGAAAAACTCGGACTTTACAAGAAGGAAAAGAGGTCAAGCTTAGAAAAAATCGGACTCCACGAAAAGAAAAAGAAGTCGAGCAAAAGGCCTATGTTGTATAAGTGTGTGGACTGAAATTTTGTCTTGTATCACAACTAAACGAAGTTTAAGCTTTACTATATTTGTGACATACTAGCTTGCTAAGACTTGACCATGGTGCAACTTTTTTTTCTAGCCAAACACTTAGCCAATATCCTGACATGAGTCGAGTACTTCCTATCCTAATATTGAGTTCAGGACTTGCTAGGTCTTTCCTTGTGCTTGTTGATTGTTGGATCCTTTTTGCTAAGTGTCAAGATCTTATAGAAGCTGGCCAAATTTCTTGTGTAACAATGTCACAGGTCAGCCAAGAAGCCCCTGATAAAGGAAGCCCTCCCACGTGGGCCATCAACTTCATGGCAACATTGAACGAACAAGCAAAGGCAAGAGAAGAACAAGCAAGGGAACAAGAGGAACAAATGAGACATGATCACGAGAAAGCCTTGTAAAATCTACAAGATAAAATTGAAGCATATAGGGTCGGAAGGAATTTAAGGAGGAGTTTGAAGGCTCATAGGCGCAACCGACAAGGCGATCTTAGGAGTAATGCAAACAACCCTCACACGAGTACTCTTAAAGAAGCCAACTAAGTTGCCAACGAGGATGCGATGCACCAAGCCGACCATTCCCATATGTTGCATCAACCACCACCTCCTACACCATTTCCGGTTCAAAGTGAAAATGAAGGGGACAAGCTTTAGGAGCTAATCATGAGTGAAGGAAAATTGGAGCTCATAGAAGTGAAACAAGAGTCCAACCAAAGAAGGGATGATATCCTCGAACCATCAATCTTCTCCCCACCTTTGAGGCCAAGACAAATGGTCACCATTCCAAGTTGCTCGATTCTAAAGATCAATGAAGCTCCTATTACATCAAAATGAGAAAGAGCTTCTACCTATAGTCATTCCAATCTTTCTATGTTCTATGGCGACTCCATGGTTGGATGCAACCCCAAACATTCCTTCATTTTTTCCATTCCAACTTCAATAAAAGGAAGTCACCATCCATGTAATCTCGAAAACATATTCAGAGGAAGAAAAAGGAGTCCCCCCATCTCTTAGAACTTTTGATTTGCACCCATCTTTATTAAATTGTTTTTCATCATATAGGGTGCATGTTTCTAGTTTCTTAGAGAACTTGTTTAAATCTTTCCATTTGATATCTACTAGTCGGCCCTTGATTAAAAAATTCATGTTTCCATATAAGAAGGGGAGCCCCTTGTGTTTTACAATTGTTAATGATTAAAGAGATGATATAAGAAAATGTCATTTTATAAATAAAGAACAAAAGACAAACCAATCACTTAAGAAATGATCATTTATTTACTATGAGAGTATGAGATAGATTTTTGTCACCTAAACAAATGTTGCTATGTTTGGTTAAAGACAGTTTACAATACAATGCCACGTTATCAGTTAGCTTGCCAAAATCAAAGTACCTTATCAACATAGTTTACATATTATTACCAAACACACCCTAAGAGTAAATTTATCTTCCTAGGAACCAACTTCCCTAGCCCTCAGCATGACAAACAAAATACGTCAAATAGCCTATTAGTGGAAAATTAGACATGGAAGTACTAAAGATATGCCTTTAGAAGCAAGATTAGTGTTGTTGGCTCCATATCCTATCCCTTGTAAAACACTCCCAAGTAGCCTATTAGTGGAAACTAATTGCATCAGTTATTTAGGATAACTAATGCAAGTGATCGGGACCCATTACTTGTTAGACGATTGGGATCCGCAGTCGGTGAAAGCCGAATGTTAAACCCAGCCTCTGCCTCAGAAGGCTGCATATTCATCACAAACCCTTGCACAATGATCAATAATTAAGAAGTGTTATAGATAATTTATAGCAGGAGCAATCAATTCAATGGAAAGAAATCAAGTATTCTGACATGGATTTCTAACCAAATATTCAAGAAAGAAATCAAGTATAAACTATTTGTTTGTCCCTTGTGAAAATTGTTGTCGTCTTTTCACAATTTATTTCAAAATGAAACAAAGGGAGCTGACAATGTTGCTGATATGAAGAGAAGCATTTTCTATACTGACATAAACGCATAGAGTTCAATCAACAATCTGCAAGATAATAATCAACATGCCCATATAAACCTTTGGCGAAATTGCAGGAAACCACCCATTAAATAGGCATATTTGACTACAACTACCCGTTATACAACTATTTATTTACAACCACCCCTTACTGTCATTCCGTTAACAAATAAACACCCCCGTCCCAATCCGTCAATTTTGGCCGTTATCCCATGCGAATTTACCAAATTACCCTCAAATTTGAACTTTGAAGCCAGTTTCGTGTATTTTTTTGGGTTTGGTTTTGTTGGGTTATTTTTTTGGGGTTTGGCTCGACCGGTTCAGGTTAATTAAACCCCCGATTTTTACCCCCTTCATTCACTCAGATATTTCAACTTACCAGGGTGATTTGGGGGCAAAATTAGGGTTGCGACGATTTGGGGCGAAATTTGGGGATTCGATTTGGGTGCAAAATCAGGGTGATTTTGGGGCTTTCTCTTCAACTTGGATCGAAAGACGAAATCCAATGGCAAAGCACACTGTTGAAGTCGAGTTGTTGCGATTCCAGAGGTAATAGTATAGGTCGAGTTTACTTCTGCGATCGAAATCGAACTTGGGAGGAATTTAGGGTGGAAACTTGGAGCACGAAGATTGTTCTTCGAGCAGAGCAGATTGTTGAAGTCGAGCTTGTTCTTGGAGCACGAAGACTCAACATATTCTGTAGAGCTTGAAGCACGAAGACTAAACATATAAGGTGGAGCTTGTTCAAGGCCATAGGTAAGTGAGACTATGTTGTCTTCTGTTCTCTTATGCTTTTTAACATTCAAATTGAAGCTTAGTGGTCCCAAAGTTGTTGGGAATCACCAATATTCAATGCCTTTTCTGTCTATGGCACATTTTCTGTAATTGTTTAATACAAATGTTGTTGTGTGTGTGTCTAGTTCACTGAGTAATGTTAAACTGTGTGTGTGTCGGTTTACTGAGTCATGTTACTGTGTGTTTAATTTCCAGATGTACGTATCACTTAGGTTTCTATACGGTGGGGAGTTTTACAAGGGTAATGGAGACCATCTTTATTATAGGAAAAAGTTGGTGTATTGCAAAAATAATGTTGATCCAGATTTGTTGTCCAAGATGGAATTAGAAGCTTATTTTGAAGAGGGGGTGGGAATTAAAAAGGAGAAAGTGAAGGAGATGTGGTATCCAAAGCCTAGAATGACTTTGCACGATGGCTTGAGGCAAGTATTAGTTCATAATGACATTATTCAAATGTGTGCTTGCATTGGCAATGATAAAACTATTCATGTGTATGTTGTGCAAGAAAATGAGCCAAGTTCATCCACAAGAAAATGAGCCAGTTTGAAGATCATGTCCACTTCACTACTTCTGATGCAAATGAAGTGCAGTCAAGGACAGAAGCTTCAAACAGAAGGCATGTGGGTAAGTTGTACCCTATAAGACGACCACCTAAGGGGAATATGATGACAACCAGGCCCAACTCTCTTCAGTTATGACAAGGTCATGCAAGAGGTGGAAGCCATAGATGCATTTTAGGTTTCCACTTATCAATCTGTGATGTTGATGTAACTATGGCACAAGACAATGTTTTATGTAATGACATGACTTGCACATGAATGTGCACAAGACAATTATCTGTATGTTTTGCAATGACTTGCACATGGATGTGCACAAGACAATTATATGTATGTTTTGGCATGACTTGCACATGGATGTGCACAAGACAATGTTTTATGTTCTGGTTCAATTTACCAAGCTTTCATATGTTCTGGTTCAATTTGATTGATGCACAACTTTACATCTTTCATAAATTAGCATAGCTTACAGGTTTACAGACTGATGTAAACCTGTATTCATATGATGTTTACAACTTTCATATGATGTTTACAGGTTTACAACTTACATGTTTACAGACTCATGTTTACAACTTTCAAAAATTAGCATAGCTGAAGTGCAACAATAACATTCCAACACTCATTAAGCAAATATGACTACATTGTTCAACATTCATTAAGCAATAACATTCCAACAGTGCACTTATCATAATTCATTATTCACTCATTGCCTTGTTATTTAAACCAACGGTGCATCCACAACACAACTAATTTAAACCAACAAAACCATCACCATAGAGTTACATTATTCAAATTCAAAATAATACTAAAAACAGTCATCTAAGCTTTGAATATGGTAACTTTATATACAACATTACGATGACTCAGTATTTCAAACACACATGCATCGTTGATTTCCAATCCATTGTCTATTACAAATTGCCTCCAGCATGTGCTAAATCTGTAGCGATTCCCACTGTTTGTGACAGACACAACCCAAGCAGCCCTACCATAATCTAGGATGACTTCAGTGGTTCTTGCAGAGCTCAAGAATTTGATAGCATGTTTGCTCGGGACACCCTACATATCATGTGCATTGCAAGTTAATATTATGAAGTAATCCGAATCAAACATTTACATGATAAAGGATGCGGTGCATACCAGACGATAGTATCCCTCCATATTGGTTTGTTTCATTAAAATAGCGAAACTCTTGTTCTTGTCACATGGAAAAGCTTCAACTCTTTGTATTGATGATGTTGGTTCATCTGCAACATCTTCATCATCATCAACATCTCCTTCATCTTCAATATCCTCATCATCTTCAAGAATAATTGGATGGTCCCCACTATTGTACTCTCCAGTAATGTAAGTGGTGTAACTGCTGTCTTCGACTGAGTCGGATTCAAAGCTGATATAAATCACATTGTTCGTCTTCCTATTAACAACACCAATAGTTAGTAAACAAAAATCTATGCACTAGTACAATCAAAATGTAGGATCATGTTTCTAGTACAATCAAAATGTACTTAATGGTGTTGAGATTTGTAAGTTTAGTCAAGGTAAGATTAGGAAACACTTTTGAGTTGTTGTTGTTTCTAGAAGTCCTTAAAAAGAAAGAAAGCAAAAACAAACTAATTAGCTAGCATTGGGGACCCCTATAATGTCTTCTATGAAAAACAAGGCTTATAGGAAAGATCTGTTAGATTTGAGTATGATAATTAGTTAATGCTTAGTTACACTATTAATGTCCTTGTTTTCAGGAAAGAAGAAATCCACTGTTTTTGTCTCATTTAAGCTACATTATGTAGAGACAATCTACTTTTTCAACTAAACTTCCCATTGATTAATCCTTAAAAATGATGAAAATATATAGGTGATGGATGGGTTCTTTTCCTTTTTATTTCTCTACCTAGAAAAGTCCTAATTGTTCTTGCTTCTACAACTCTGTGATTAAGCTTATTTTCTCTTTCTTTTCCAATATATATCCATTGTGTTCCTAAATGACCCTGATCATGGTTTGCTTGTACATTACAGATCATCAAGTACATGAGCACATTCCACATTGATCAGATTTGCATTGGAAAAAGTTTGCTTGAGCTTTTTCTTTCATGTGAAAAACTCCTAGCAGTAATTCCTATACAAACTTGATGGCATTAGAATACAAGTCCTAACAGTGAGCCAATACATGTCCTAATAGTAATTCTTAGGCATTACAGTGAGCCAATACTAAACATTCAAGGGCTAAAATTCTAAACATACTTGATGGCATTAGAATACAAGTCCTAACAGTAATTCTAAGGTTATTACAGTTTGTTGGCATACTTGCTGGCAATTCAGTTACATCATAAGCCGAAAATCAACCAAATAAAACACCCCCTAAACCCAAACTCAAACCCAAAATCTACTCAACCATAAATAACAAAACGATAAGGAATCAAACCAAACACATAAATCTACTCCATGACCGAAAATTTACCTTATAATGTCGCCCTTTGATTATACAAGAGTCACCCTTCGATTGTGCTCAGAAGTCGCCCTTCGATTATGCCTAGAAATCCAGCCCCAAATTGAATTCCATAAACCCTAATTCGAGAACCCCAATTCAAAAACACCTATTGCCCTAATTCGGAAATAGTTGAATGAATGAAGGGGGTAAAAATCGGGGGTTTAATTAACCTGAACCGGTCGAGCCAAACCCCCAAAAATAAACCCAACAAAACCAAACCCAAAAAAATTCACGAAACCGGCTTCAAAGTTCAAATTTGAGGGTAATTTGGTAAATTCGCATGGGATAACGGCCAAAATTGACGGATTGGGACGGGGTGTGGTTATTTGTTAACGGAATGCCAGTAAGGGGTGGTTGTAAATAAATAGTTGTATAACGGGTGGTGTAGTCAAATATGCCTATTTAACGGGTGGTTTCCTGTCATTTCGCCTAAACATTTTCAATAGTTACGACACATACAAGGATTTGCTGATTTGTTCCATATATAAACTACTCAAATTAGTGAATTGCAACATCATTAATCAAATAGTAGACCAATTGTCAAAGATGACTGACTTTTTATTGTAGGGGGCTCTAACATATCACCAAGTGATTATAGTAGGGTTCTCTAACATATGACCATCCTAACCGATTGTTTTCAAATAAGTGAAGTGGATTTTCTTGAATAATGCTTAAACACAAAATGCCAGCTAAAACTTGTCCCAATTGGAAGAGTGGAATACTAAAATTTAAGAAACCAAGTCTGCACAATAAATCATGTTGACAGTTGTAGAAACTAACCTCTTGTAACCGTGGAGGATCGATGCTCAGAGGACAAATCTACGCAAAAGAGATAGAACAAATACATCAAATTAGTTGAATAGTGAAGAAAATAGGCAAAAACACACATGTACAAATTAGCATACAAATCATTAGTGAAAAACAAATAGATGGAAGTACATGAACAAGTTAGCTTGCAAAGAATCATGTTGACAACCGCAGAAACTAACCTCTTGTAACCGTGGAGGATCGATGCTCAGAGGAGCAGAGGATAGATCTATGCAAACGAGAATCAATAAAAACATCAAATTAGTTGAATAGTGAAGAAAATAGGCAAAAACACACATGTACAAGTTAAATAGAAGAACCACATCAATAAAGAAATTGGTTTCACCCCACGAGTATCCCTAAAAACACACAATCAGTAAAATCGAAGAAAGAAAAACATGAATAGCATGGGGAGAAAAATCACCGAATTTGTGCAGATATCTAACTGGAAATCAAGGGAAGAAAAGATGAAGAAAAATAAAAGTGTTGCTTAATTTATAGATTTCAAACATGACTGATAACATCAATTTTGAGAAGTGTGATAAAAGATGGAGAAGTGGGCGACATGAGGTAGAAGATGGAGAACTGCATTTGACCAAGTCAGTTTTGGGTGTTTGTTTTCATATATTTTGCTTAATTTTTTTTTGCAATTTTTAATGTAAAATTTAAGGGACCTAACGTAATTTTTTGTACAGATTTAGTTTCTCTTGTAATGTATTAGGGTGGATTATTCATTATAGTGTAGTCTTTTACTTGTGTAGACGTACTAAAATGAGTAGTTAGTAGTAATAGTGCTATTTTGTAGGGGTGTTCAAAACTTGTCCAGACCGGAAAACCGGACCGGACCGGACTGGAAATGACCGGACCGGACTGGCGAAATTACGGTATGATCTCCGGTCCAGTAAATTTCTTTATTCCGGGTCCGGTCTAGTCCGGTCCAAAACCCGGAAAACCCGGTTGGACCGGTTTAGTTAAATTTTTTTTTTTTAGAATAGGTTATCCTCTATTCCTCATTTCCTCTCCATTAGCTTTACCTGGCATCGGCGCTTTACCCTAGCTCGCAAATTCACAAATTCAAGATCCATTTACACAGGCGGCGGCTACTTTCCTCAGTGAGGAGTCCTCACAGCTACTCTCACAGGCGTCGGCGCACCATCGAGTCTACCGTTTCGGCCGCCAGACCATCGATTTACACCAGGCGGCGGCTCTGATGTGCGTAAGCACATTCCAGGACCCGTACAGTACAAGACGAAGGGCGCCAAGAACTCCTTTTTAGGGAACCCTTGGCTAGACTCTCAAAAGACGACACTCTAATGTGTTTTGGGTTGTTTTTGGGTTTTTGACTTGATGGAGATTGGACTACAAAGGGAAATAGATATAACTCGTCACGAAGGATTCGGGACGAGTTTGGGATAGGCATCTTATGAGTCTTGGATACAACTCACCAAGAAACACAAGACGAGATTGATTGATCATGGATGGAACGCTCCATGACCAAACAATCACCTCTGGATGTGACACACCAAAGGGTGTTTTGGATGTAACTCACCAAAACGCGACTAAGGATTCGAGGATACAACTCACCTCGGAAACCATTGTCATGAGACTTGAAATGTACTAAACACTCGTTTTTATCTCCATTCAAATCTGACAATTACAATGCACTTGGCTACCTATAAATAGGTACCAATACAAAAAATAGGAAAATACATAAATTGACTCCACTAACCTAGCACTAACGTAGGGCACTAACACCACTACTTAGAGCACTAACTAACTAGCTAAAATAAGAAAAATACGTAAACAACAAAAACAACTAACTAATTAACTAGGTAACTAAAGAAAATACGTAAACACATATTAACTAGCTAATTACCTAATTAATTAATGAAAAGGGAAATACTAGCAAAAACACATAGAATATCACTTCCTAGTCAATCTTCACGTCCTTGCATGAGGCTCCACCGATTGTTGGATGATCTCGTCTTCTGAAAGGTGTTCGATGGGATCCATGATCTCATCAGGCTCTCTCCTCACGGCTACTCTCCTCACGGCTACTCTCCTCACGGCTACTCTCCTCACGGCTTCTCTCCCAAGCGGCGGCGCACCACCGCTCCGGCCTCCAGACCATCGATTCTCTCCTCAGTCCTCACGGCTTCTCTCGTCTGCTGATATCTGGTTTTGGTTGTGTGGATTTCTCCTGATTTCTGGTGATTCTCTCCTCTCGCACCGCACAGGGCTTCTCTCGTTTGCTGATTTCTGGTGGTTGGTTGTGTGGATTCGTCACGGCTTCTCATCGTCTCTCACAAGGTAAGCTTTCTAGTGGTTGTCTGTTGCTGCCTGATATTATTCACTGAATAATGCATGAAGAAACGTAGTTCTGCACAAGTATGGACATGAAGAAACGTAGTTCTGACTTCTGAATATTATTCACTGATATTATTCACTCAAATCCAGGTTTAACCTTTATAAATGACCCCAATTTAATTAATTTGTCTATCGGGGTATGAACTTTCAAACCCTAGTGCAGATGTAAATAACTCAATTTTTAGTGACCTGGCCACGTTATTCTAGTTTCTTGCATACAGTTGAGCATTGGTGATTCTAATTTGCAGAAGCTTGATTATCTTGCAGTTTGCACAACTTGTTTTAGTAAGTTCTAATAAGATACTTCTCTTTGCAGCAACTTGTGTACCGGAGGACGAACACTTGATACTTACAGAGCCAGTTTGTTACCTTCGGTATATATATTATTATTTGATTTTGAGCATTGATGATTCGTATCTTATCTCCTTTTTTTGTTTGATTACTAATTAGTAATTACTATATTTTGATGTTATGTTTTATAAGACAATACAAGTTCTTATATGTTCTCAAGATTGGCTATGCTCAAGGAATAGAAAGATTAAGTGTGAAGAAGAGGAAATCAGTCAAATCACAGAGGAGATCCAAGAAGGTATATGTTGACTTATTTTTCTTAATATCTATATTATAGTTTTTATCTTATTATGTGGTTTAACACACTTGATATAATATCATTCAGAATGGCTAAACAATTGTCCAGATGATCTCAATGATGGTATTTTTTACATTGCTTCTTGATCGCAAGGTATTAAATTAATGTATGTGCTTCTCTATTGGATAGGTAAACGATAACACAATTGCTTATAGTGTTTCTTTTGTATTTTACAGGATTTCTTATTGGACTGAATTTCAAGGACTTTGAATGTTAGTGGTTGGCTGTTTTTTCACTTTTTTGGCAGATACAAAATATGGGTGTTATTAGAATGTGGAGTAAACTTCTTTATGCAGGAAGACATTTCAAACCACATTATGCAGGAATGTTGATCTTGTTTCAAGGCTCTTCTTTGTGTTGTAAACTTCTTTATGTAGGAATTCTTTCTTTTATGCAGGAATGCTCCCTTGAATTCATGACTATTTTATTAAATGTATTGTTTGAAGTGTATTTATTTGAATACAAGGCTATTTTATAATGTGACTTGATTTATTTTGATTTTGTTACACGAATGCTACTTTATTAGCCTGGATTCATTTTGATTTTGTTATAGAAATTCTTCCTTTTTGTTTACTTGAATGAATGTAGAAATTCCTTTTTTGCAGAATTTTTTTTTTTGCAGAAATTCCTTTTTATGGTGGACCGGATGAACACCCTACTATTTATTTTGAGATTTAACAACGAGAGACAGAATACCCCAAAGGGCCAAAACCCTTATACAGCAGTCAACAGTTTGCAGAGAGAAGCAGATACGCAGACGGGAAAACATGGCTAGGGCTGCTTTCTCCTACTTGCTTCGTTCCGAAACCCATCGCCTTCTTTCTAGAAGCGCTATCTCTGGTAAATCCTAAACCCCATACTCCTTTTCATGTGCCAATTTGTTTTAATTTCGAGCGTTGCTGGAGAAAGGATGGATCGCCTCTCCTTTTATCTGTCATCCGATTCCATGAAATCGAACGCTTCGTTCGTTAATTTATTCTGGGCTTGTGTCAAATGTCTCTGATTGCAGTATTCCAATTTGTTTTCTTTGGGTTTGTGAGGGTTCGATTGTTTTATTCTGTTGTTATTGCTCATGTGCTGCATGGATTGGTTATTGGGCGGTTCATCTATGGTGACAGGATCAGGAGGGGTCATAATGAAAATGCTTTTGATTTGTGGTTCTTTATTTCTGGGTGTCAACCAGATCCAAATGCTTGACTTGCGTTTGTGCTGGAGTAGGTTACTTTGATTTGAAAAAGTTGCTTGATTTATTGTCTGAGCTTCATTTTGAGATAGACTTCATTCACTTTCCGGGTTTTTTTATCTTCTTCTTCTGTCAGTTCAATTGAGTGACAGCTTCTTTGAACATAGAATCAAATAAAGCGGTGACTTATATATGGGATACGGATAAACTAAATGCCTCCAACAGTCCAAGAGTTAAGGCATTTGCAAATTCCTTCTCTTGTAGCTTAGAGTTGCTTTTTTTCAAAGAATTCTTTGTGAGGGATAGACTTGTCCTTTCTTTCCATATCTTCATATGCTATACCCGAATTAGGCATCTTCAAGCATGCTGATTCATCCACTCTACAGCAATTCCACTACTGCAACGAAGCTTGTTAACCTATTGTTAGGGTAACCTCACGTTCCATAATTCAATAGTTCTACAGCATGCAAAAATGTCCACAGGCAGCCTCTCCTTGCTCTTTTTATGGCAACATCCTTTGCACTTTGCTGGTATACCAAACTGTATGCTTTGTGTGCTGCCCTACAAGGCTGTATGAGACTCAAGTGTCTTATGGAGCCATTGGAAGCTGGTTAAATTAATGTGCTCCTAACATGTAAACAAGTCTATTGGTTTTTACTTTAATCTGTTTATGTGAATGAATTTGTTTTAGGTTATAGCATCTCAGAAACAACCATCCTTTTTCTCTCTCATTCACTTGTTTTGGTTTGTATTTGCTCTGTAAGGTTCATTAAAAGAAAAATATAATAATATCCAGTTTCATTGTCAAGTGGGAAACAATAATGTGAAAATTTTCTTAGTGTATAACCGAACCTTGTAACTGGCTGAAATTGCTAATTCATGCCAGCTGTAGTAAAAAAAATTGCATGTTTATTCAGAAGTGTAGTAGCTTGTGAGGAAGAATTCACTTGTCTCTACATTGTTGTCTGGGGCTAGTAGCAAAGCAAGGAGTGGTTAGTGCAAAGCGTAGCAGTTTCAGTGTATAATGTAGTAGCGACTTTGCCCTCTTTGAAATGTAGGGTCAATACATACACGGAAACAGAAAGTAAAGCTTGTGTGTTTATATTGTTGTCGGCATAAGCTTGTGGTTAAATGCTACAAGAACAACTGAAAAAATCATTCATGTAAGCCAGTATACAGTACAAATCTCTTGGGAACACAGTTTCTTGACCACATCTAAGAGAACAATATCACATAATGTTACAACATAGATTGTTAGATCTGAATTACTATTCCATGCCTCATTTGTGTTCTGACATTTGAGGACATCCTCTGAGATTATAATTAATACCCCTTTGCTTCCCTCCTTCAGGATATTCAGCCTTAAGGGTTCAAACATCACCACTATGCCCCACCACTAAATCCAATCCTAGCTCATGTGTTCTGCTTGCTGCTGCCGCCGCCCACAGAAGATGGGCGTCAAATAGCGCTGCTGCTGCTGCTGCTGCACAAGAGGATGCCAAGATCAGCATCGGGCCTCAAAAACGAGGAGAGGACAAGGAAGATGAAAAAGAGATTGGAGTTGCCTACTATGGCCCAATCTCATCTACCATCAAGAAAGTCAAGCTTCTCTCTCTTTCTACTTGTTGTCTCTCTGTGTCTTTTGGCCCAGTAATAACCTTCATGACGTCAACCCAAGCAAATGTGATCTTCAAAGGTGCTATAGCAGCTACCGTCATATTTTTCAGCGCTTCTACAACAGCAGCACTTCACTGGTTTGTTAGCCCTTACATCCACAAGATCAGGTGGCAGCCGGGCTCAGACAGCTTTGATGTGGAGATGTTGTCATGGCTGGCCACATCCATTCCAAGGACCATAAAGTTTGCTGACATCAGGCATGCTGAGACCAATAGGCCTTTCGTGACGTTTAAGGCAAACGACAACTTCTACTTTGTTGATGCCGAGCACTGTCCCAACAAGGCTCTGTTGGCAAAGCTTACCCCGCAGAAGCCTGCTCATGAATCTGCTTTCAAGAACTTGTGATCCTGTTCTATCTCAGGAGTTTTCGGCTTTACGAAGAGACGGCTTATTTTTGTAGATCGCCTAGCTGGGATTTACTTTTGGTCGACAATCAATTAAAAGGCTTTTCAGGTTTGAAGCCTTGTTGAGAAATAATTTGTTTGTTAACAACTCTAGCAGAAGCTGAAGGAAGTGCTTTTACTTGATAGTGTACCGGTAATGGTTACTAGGTTCTCATATAATGAAACAATGCAGGTGTTATGGTGTGTACTTGATATGTTAAAATTATTGTTTGATGTTAAAAGCTTAGGAAAACAATATCAGCATGTATAGTGAGAAATTGACGTTATAAAGCTCATTAGCAACATCAATTTGTAATTTTCTTTTTTAGAAAACACTGCATGCTATGAACTACAAGAAACATTGTAGCATCAATTTGAAATGCTTTCTTAGATTGCCCGGATGTGTCTCACTTTCATTATAATGGTATCTATCCTAATTCCTAATACAATATAAAGGAGAGTTCAACTTTTGTTAAAATTTGCAAAATGGGTGGTTGCAAGTCTTATATGTGACTTGTCCCACTATCTTCACTCCTATTTTTATTTTTGTAAGAAAATTATTGTAAATATTGTATAAAAATGGGTAATTACAAGTGGTATATGTTAATCAAATTATATTCATATTTTATACTAGGATAATTTATGAACACATAACAATTTTTTTTATCTTTTATTAAATAGTTTATTTTTTATGATTGATTTTTATATGATAATGAAAAATTCAAATAACAAAATGGAAGTATTTTTTGAAAACAAAGTAGACACAATTGTCCAGTGTTACATATTTTCTTGATATATTTTAATAAAATGTTACATTCATTAACTTTAAAATAATTTATATATATATGATATTCAAAATATGTATAACACAACTTGAATAGGAATATCGGTACATGACACTAGGTTTAGACTAGTTTTATAGCAACACGTTGTCGCATATTGATGTGATACCTTTTCAATCATGTTATTTTGAAATGCTTTCCTAGCTCTTTTGTGCACAAACATACACACTTTCATGTTTATTTTGAAAGAATTTGTAGACATGTTTTTTTTTCCTCCAAAGGCTATGTTTTTTTTTTTTTTACCTTTGCTATATAAATTTCATGTTTGTTTTGAACTTCAATGGATTCAAAACTATTAAGGTTTGCTTGACGTGACCATGTTGATCTTAGTTATTCTAGACTGCTGAATACTTGAGTCTTTTGATCATTATGCGTTTGTTAAATGAACCCTTCAAATTTGGGGTTTGCTTAGGTGCTTTAAATCAACCTTGTAAATTTGAGGTTTATGGTTTGTTATTAGTACTTTTAACTGATAAGACTAACAAAATATATAAGATCATTACTATGAGCAAACCAACCCCCACGCCGAAGATAGTACCGAAAACACAAGAGCAAGGAGAAGCAATGGCCACAAAGTCCCCGGAACCTGGGCAACCACCAGGCGACTCAAACGGACCAAGAAAAATCCCGGAGAGATATGAGCATATCAGCACCTATGTCGGAGATAGTATTGGAAACACAAGAGCAAGAAGAAGAAATGGCTACAAAGCCCCTGGAATCTGGGCAACCACCAGGCGACCTACCAGACTAGAAAAAAATCCTGGAGAGATATGGTTATCTAGAAGGAAGATGACTAGATAGTGTTGACTGATGAAAGTCTGAGGGTAGTGGTCAATATCCCAGAAGTTGATAACATACATCCCGACTATCAACATTGCACTGAAGGTCCTACAGATTCTTGCGTCGACATGGCAATCCTCGCTCATCATCAAAACCTTGGGCACTATGGTTCCTTATGCAATAATGGAGATGAAGATGAAAGAAATATGGAGGCCATGAGGGAATATGCACTTAGTAGACCCTCCCAATGGCTACTACATTGTCAAATTTACAACTGAGAACGATTACATGAACACACTCACCGACGGACCATGGATGTTGTTTGGGCACTACCTAATAATCAAGCAATGGTCCCCCAACTTCAACCCACTAACTAACTCTATCACCACATCACCAACATGGATTAGGCTAACCAATCTTCCAATCATCCTATATGAGGAGAAGATTCTACTTCAAATTTATAGTTGAGAACGATTACATGAACACACTCACCGACGGACCATGGATGTTGTTTGGGCACTACCTAATAATCAAGCAATGGTCCCCCAACTTCAACCCACTAACTGACTCTATCACCACATCGCCAACATGGATTAGGCTAACCAATCTTCCAATCATTCTATATGAGGAGAAGATTCTACTTCACATAGCAAGTGCCATAGGTAAGCTCGTCGAGGTGGACCAAAATACTATGTTTGCCAACCGGTGATACTTTGCCAGGATTTGTGCTGAGCTTGACTTATCAGCTCCTCTCTAAGGATCCATATTCTAGATTCTTTGTAGAATACAAGGGGCTACACACGATATGCTACCATTGTGGGCTCTATGGGCACCTTCAACAACAGTGTCCACTTTACCATCAAAACACTAAGAAAAAGGAAAGCCACACCAAGAAGCCAAAGACACCGACGTTCGGAAAATTTGGTTGTTGGATTAATGAAGGTAGCCGACACGACAAGCAAAAGGCAAGGGAAAGGTAACAACTACTCCTGCACATGTGACCTCGGGACTAGGAAGATTTGTTGCCTTAGCCACCTTGTCAGATGAAGAACCTAAGGCAAAAGGAACCGATATTCCTAGTATGGAAAAGGAAGCTCATACCTCAAAAACCATGTCTTCTGCTGCTGACACGAAAAAGGAGAAGCAACAAACAACAACTGATAACCCATAAATGAGTAGAGTGTCCAAAGCAGGGGGCACCATTATTGAGGGGACATCGGGAAAAAAAGGCGTCATAGGAAGCAGAGGGAACCCCAAAGGGAAACAAGGCTAAGAAGAGCAAAAAGACCTACATACAAGGACAACAAAGGAAAGTAGAGCCATTTGTAATTGGGCCTAAAGACCCTAGCTCATCTGGGCCATGCTAGGTAAGAGGGCTCGAAGTGCTTTTGAGCCTACCATCACATTCAACCCAATACATTCCCACTAGGGGTGGGCGTGGGCGGTTAACCGTGTTTCGATTAACAGGAGTCCGGTTAACCAATTTTTTGGTTACTTAATTTTCAATACCATAACCATACCGTAAAGTATGGTTAATCGGGCATCGGTTAACCAAAATCTTGGCACAATTAATTGGTTAACCAAGATTTCAAAAATTGCCGAAACACTTGCCTTTTTTAATAAAAAATATATTCTTATATATTGATTCTTATCTACTAATTCATAAAATATATTTATCTTCGTTCCAATTTTATTACTCTTTTCTCTTTTGGGTCGATTAGAACATAAACTATTAATATTAAGTGAGATATTCAAACTACAATGTTAATTTGGTAGGCGAATCAACTTTGATTAGAATACAATTATCCTTCACGTAGTCAACATGGTTTTAAAGTATGGACACATATTTTATTCTATTAATTTTTATTTGTTATATGATCGTATCCTAAGACCCTCTTTGCCAATAAACTTATAATAAATTATTCTATTATACTTGTAGAAAATATGACAAGTACACTCGTCTATATATCACAAGTCACTACACAATACCAAGTGATTAGGAACGTTTATTTATTGGTTATTTTATATAATCTAAATCACTATTAATTCAAAAGAACACAAAGAGATTATTCAAAGCATAGAAGAATAGTCAGATACAACAATAGAAATTAGAAAGATGGGAGACTAAGGAAATTCAAACCATGAACCAAACATTAGAATCATTGAAATGTATCCATAGTCATTACATTAACTTATTCTCTTTATAAAAACAGATTATTTATACGTTCGATTAATCAGTTAACCAAACTAAAAATTATCACTAATCGTACCCGTACCAAATAACCATGTTTTCTTTCGGTCGATTAAGTGTACCATAGTTTTAAAAATATCGGTACGATTAACCTAGAAATATTTTGGTTTTTCGGAATGATTATTCGATTTCGTTTTTGTGTGTCTACCCCTAATTTAGACGACCCAGAAACACCCAACCCATCAAACACAACGCCCAAAAACACAACTCCTATTGCAACCATCAATAAACCTCTTATGACTCAAGGCAATAACCAAACCTTGGCCTTGGATATGCAGCCACCAAAAACACCCCATCCAAACTTGCTTACAACCATGACCATCCCCCACACCACCCAGATGGAACAAGATGGACAGAACGCCGATGAGGCAAGGATTAAGGAGTCTAACTCTCAGATGATGGCCCTAGTCGCCAAAGACACGGTCGTTGTCTTGGGAGCCTAACGATGTTCCCCAACTATTCCCCCACTAATAAATTATTTCCTTATGAATTGCATCCTTTGGAATTTTCGTGGGATAACAAAACAATTTCAAGGGAAATATATGCCTTCTCATGAAAAATCACAACCTTGACATCATTGGATTGTTTGAAACATACGCTGTTGGTGCCAAGGCCGATTGCATTTTCCACCACGCGGGATTCTTTGGATCGGCTAGAGTCCATGCTCAAGGGAAAAGTGGTGGCGTTTGGTTGCTATGGAAAGAAGAAAATGTGCAGATGGATATCTTGCAAGTCCACCACCAATTTATCCATGCCAAGGTGACAAAAGATATGGAGGTTGTTCACCTTGTCGCCGTCTATTATTGCCCCTCTCCATATCGCAAACGAGAGCTCTAGAAAGATCTTGATATGGCGATCCACCCAGTAACTGATCCATTCTTCATTGGTTGAGGCTTCAATACCATTCTTAGACTTGAGGAACGATAGGGGGGATCAGGCAAACTTTCTGCAGACTCATTGGAATTCATGAGATGGACCACTGACTTATAACTTATCAACATGGATTACGTTGGCCCGACTTTCACTTGATCTAATGGTAACACCTAGGCTAGAAGGATTTCTAAGAGACTTGATCGGATATTCACTTGCATACAAGGGTGTCTTAAGTGGTCGGAAGTCAAGGTCACACTCCTACCCAGGTGCTTCTGATCACACTCCATTACTCCTTTCTCTTAACCAAATTGTGCATGGCTTTGCACAACAAAGACCCTTTAGGTTCGAGTTTGTCTGGTTCAATCACCCAAGATTCGTCCCCTTTGTTGAGAATCCTAGGAAAGCCATGCTAAAACGCCTTCTGCTCTGATCTTCCTCAAGGAAAAACTTTTAGTTTGGAACAAAGAGGTCTTTGGTAACACCCACATCTGCAAGAGCAAGCTCTTAAATCAGCTGAAAGGGGTCTGGAAAGTTCTCGCGGGCAGAGTTAATGATAATCTTATAAGGATTGAACTGGAAATCCAGCACAAGCTTGATAGTGTCATAGAGCAAGAAGAGATGCTCTGGTACCAAAAGTCTAGAGAGAAATGGATGCAATTCAAAGAAGATACAATATGTGGAGCGTTGGGGCATAAGCTTAGCCTGGGAAAGTCAAGAAATTTCATCTCCAAGAATGTTATTAAAGAACCGGCGACTCAGATCCGTCAGGCTAGTGGGATCATGATTACCCATTACCTCTGAAAATACCTTGGGATGTCGATTCTTCACAAAAGAAAGAACAAGAATACCTTCAATGAGGTTTTGAGTAAAGCGAGTAGTCGACTCTTAGGGTGAAAAAGTAGAGCGAGTAGTTGAATCTACACAAAAGGGTGACACTTGCTAAGTCTGTCATCACTACTCTTGATAAGTGCTATTTTGTAGCACATATCTAAGGGTTATTACCAGGTTTGAGGCGCCATTTGAAGATTATGGAGTTGGAGCAGAAAAGTGTGGTTTTGGTGGTCTGGAGGAGCTAATTGGAGACATCCAGAGGAAGAGGAGTTGACCACCTGAGGAGACGACGAAGATCCATGAAGGAACCACAATAAAGAGCAGAAGAGAAAGAGAAGGCGGGCAAAAGTCACCGCCCCGCGCCAGAGCCACCGCGACCCGGCGGTGGGTCTTAGAGAAGGATGCCACCCCGCGGTGGGAGCTGGCGCCCCGCGGCCACGTGAGGCGAAGAAATTAATTAAGTGAATGTCGCGTGCTGATGCTGGAATTTGGAAGGAAGAGATTGGGCCGTGAAGATGAATTAGACCCAAACAAGGAAAGGCCCACCGTAAAGACGCGTGAAACAGATACCCGCGTGAAAGTGAATTGAAGCGGGAGGAGAATTGGAGTGACGACGTCAGCGCGCTGAGAATGGGTGTTGCTGGGCCGCGCTGCGTGTGATGGGCCGCTGAAGCTGCTGCTGGTTGGGCCGATGATGATGATTTGTCTTGGATGGGCCGAGCGAGATGGCTTGCGAGAGAAGGCCGAGAGGACGAGATGCTTGCACGAGAGGAGAAGCGAGAGTGCACGGGATTAATTGTCCCCGATTTTCATAGTTTATTTTTGGCTATTATTATTATTATTATTATTTCCTTTTATTATTTTTATCACTTTTAGATTTAGGTTAAATACTCTTTAGTTAACCTAGTTGCCATGATTCAGTTTTACAAGTTCGTTCTTTCATTCCCAACTCTAGGGTTTGAACGAATGGAGAACTAAACACCTTTGTTATGCTAGACGTTTGAAGCAATACAGTTGATTCGGTTGTGAGATTTCTATTCCTTGTTCTTATTCTTATGTGTGTTGGTTTGATTCTCTTGGTTATACTGATTATTGATTTATCATTGTTCTTCATAGTCTGGCCAGCTAGGTTGAGTAATATTTATCAATTGCTAGGATTGCATATAGGGGTTCCGAGTGCATATCTAGTGGCATACACGATTGCGCGTATAGGGGTTTCGAGCGTACAATCGTGAGTGAGAATCATTTACATGTTAAGTAGTAAGGTGTTCTTCTATTTGCATGTATCTTATATCCTTGTATGCATTGTTATTGCTGTGTTAGTGGTAAAGTATACCGACAACTGTGAGAATCGGAGGTACTTTACCAGTGACATAGTGATAAGTCTATCGACAACTGTGAGAATCGATAGTGCTTAAGATCAGGATGGGAACAACCATAAGAATAGTTAAAGAACTTGGATTGAATAGATTTCAGTGATCAACTTATATCTCTGTATTGTGGATCTCGTTCTAGTGGAACTACTTTCCCCATTCATATTCTCAAGTCAACTAAACCTGTTTACTTTGCTCTGTTTGATACTCAAAATCCCCCTTGTTACCTTGCATGCTTATAAACACATAGATTGATTACTTCCTCCCTGTGGGATCGACCCTTGCTTGCCTCTGCTACTTGTTTAGGTTTGTTAGGATTATTTTGTTTAGGTGTCACGACAACGCCTATCAAATTGGCGCCGTTGCCGGGGAGGCAAGTTTTAATTTTTCCGTGTGTTTGTTTGTGTGCGTGTTACCTTGGTGTGGACCTATCTTACGGTCCACACCCGTGCTACTGACTTTTGTTTTTCCTTTTTGATTCTTGTAACAGATATGGATTTCTGGGGAGAGCCGAGATATGACCCATACTCCTACGCATACACTCCAGGGTGGAGAGATCACCCGAATTTGAGTTATGGGTACCATCAATACCATCCATATGGTTATGACCACCAGGAGTTCTACCCAGAGCCACAATCATTCTATCAGCAGGGTGTTCCGCAACAGTACAATCCTGCCTATGAGCATAGCCCACCAGTATCCAATCCAAGTTCCGCTATGTCAACTAAAGAGATGCTCAAGACCTTGACTCAACACTTCGTCACTGGTGCTCAATCTAGGGAGTCAAGCATGAAGGATTTAGAAAGGCAGATGAGACAGTTGGCGGAGGCGATTACACGGATTGATGCAAGGATGTCGGGGAATCTACCATCTCAAACGGTAGTAAACCCGACGGAAAACGTTAGTGCTGTAATCCTCCGGAGCGGAAAGCAACTGGTCGTTCCTCTTAGTGCTGAAGAGGAGGACGAATATGAGATGGAGAAAATAACCCACCGCCCCGCGTCACCTCTCACCGCGACCCGGCGTGAAGTCCTAGTTATTTCATCGCCCCGCGGCGACACTGACCGCGACCCGGCGGTGAGCTTCAGTTATCCTCCCTCACATCCACCGCCCCACGGCGATGACCACCGCCCCGCGGTGGACAGAGTGCCTCCTAGTGAGATTTCGCCGCGACCCGCGATGAGATCAGCGCAACCCGACGTCCAAAATTCCTATTCTGCTGATGAGGTATGCGTTGATACTGATGAGGAGTTAGGACTTCCAAATGATATTTTGGATCGCAAGGTGCTGACTGAGGAGGAGTATTTTTTGATATTTGAGGAGGAGTAGAGCGACGATGAGGAGGAGTGTCGTGATTGCGAAAATACTCCAGAGACAACCATTTCTCTCGAAAATGCTCCGGCAGTCCCCGATCCTCTGGAGGCTGCCTATGATGAGTTTGTGCGTCTCAACTCCTTCCCGCTCGTCGCGCTGTAACCCGTCGCGCCCTTCCTTGAGGCTTCCCGAGTTACTCAAAGGCTAAAGAACAACGAGAACATCTATGAGGCCTTCAGTGACTGCACAAAAACCGTTCCCTTGGTCACATTGGCTGACAGCACCCCTCGCTGCAAGGAAATGTTAAAGGTGCTCGGCTTGATAAAAAAGAAACCGAAGGGGAAGCACAAGAAGGAAGCCTTGATACAAGTGGCTGATTTTTATATGCTGGATACGGGGCAGGACGTACATGCAGCCCCTGAGATGCTGGGTAGACAGTTTTTAAAGAGGGCAAGTGCATTCATGGATACGACGAGTGATCCAGCCATCAACAATTGCACAAGATTGGGGGTCACGCTCAACATGGAGCACCCAAAGAGGCACCCCCCAGATCCAGATCCCAGGTGCTCAGTTGTTATGAGCAACCCGAGTTTAGGAAAATGGAGTAGTATGTCAAGCCATGACAATAACTAAGGCGTTGTCTAGGAGGCAACCCGATGTATGTTTTTCTTTCTTTATTTCTTGCATTAGTTTTGTGTGTTTTTGCTTTGTTTTTGTTCTTGTTTTTTGTCTCCGACTAACCTGCAGGAAAGAGACCCATGCCTATTGAAGAAGGTGTTTCCACACCAATGTAAGTCTCTTCCTTCCCTGCACTAAGTCACCCCCCGAAAAAACCTTAAACGGGGGGCAAAAAAAAAAAAGGGGGGGGGTATCGAAGGCCAACTGTCCAGAGTTCCCCATGGAGATGGTGCGCATCATGTTGTCAAGGAGGATACACTTGCCCCACACATTATTTGACAATGATGATGGCCCTACAATAAGCAGCTGGAGAGGAGGAACACTAGAGCCCCCACCATGATTACATCTGGGCTCCACCATGTATTCCTAGAAGGCCATACAACCCCGACATCTTTGCTATACCACTATTCACCAAAGTGGTTCCCTTTTGGTTGCACGGTAGGAGAAGATTACAGAGTTGATGAAGACATCCGCCCAACACCAGAGACCTGGGCATTTATTGAGAAGACCGCCAGCGACACCTACAGTGTCCAAGCAGCTTGGCGACGTTTGTGAGTTATTTTTTGCTTTTCCATATGCTCTTATTCTTTTGTCTTTCATTACATTAAGGACAATGCAATGTTTAAGCATGGGGGAGAGTTCTATACTTGCTACGTCGTTGAGGAGAAAAATGAATATAAAATGAAAAGAGCCAAAAATTGAAAAAAGGCATACATTAAAAATCCTGGGATAGGTCGAAAACCCGAAAGGGCGGCCTAGGTAATAAGCAGATGGCTTGGACCAGCATTAGGCTGGGGTAATAAGAGGTCAAGAGTAATGTGAGTTTATTGTGAGTCCATCTATTGAAAAATGAAATGAGTGGCTTGGTGAAAACCCGAAAGGGCGCCTTGGCAAAATGAGTGAAAAGAAGAAGAGTGATTATTAGAAATCATCATTTTACCTGGCGTGGTGACATAAGAAGATGTGATATAATGAGGATTCGGGTAGGTCACTCTGGGAGGCATAAGAAGATAGATGGAGGCTAGGATTAGATTTTTATTCACTCTATGGTGTTCGGGATAAGCTTGGGGGAAGTACTCTGCTTCCCTTTAAGCTTGGTTGTATGTTGTGATTGTGCTTATTATTTTGGTGCCTTGGAGTTTCATGTTAGGTGCAATTCTTAGTGGAGATGGTTTTTCTATGCTTCCTAAGACCTTGGGGGTTTTGATTGGAGGAGTAGGTTTACATTAGCTTACTCGAGTAGTTGAATCTGCACAAAAAGGGTGACACTTGCTAAGTCTGTCATCACTACTCTCCAAATACATTTGATGGGCACGGTTAAACTACCAACCTCAACTCTCAATCAACTGGACAAGCTTACCCATAAAATCATTTGGGGAAGCACCGATAATACTAGACGGATACATCTAGTACCATGGGAGGACATCTGTCGACCCAAAGACCAAAGGAGGACATAGAGTCAAGTCTGCAAAGACCATGAGCCTTGCACTTCTAGGGAAGCTCAGTTGGCGTTTGCTGAATCAAAAGTGATGTGAAATCACTTGGTTACCCACAATCTTGAAGAGAAAGACCTTGTCTTGGCACGCAAGAGATCTCTGTTTTGGTCCGGTCTTTGGCGAAGTATATCTTTTTATGCAGAACTCAAATTGCGTGATTCCAATGCGAGAATCAATATCAAGAAGTCTAGTTTCACTCCTCCAAAATTCAGGCAAAATGCACAAGTATAACTCTAGAAGGCTCGGGGCCCTAATTCAGGACGCATTGCTGAAAATGGGAAATCTACGTGAGAGATTTGGATCCGATTGATGTTGTCGTTGAACACGATTTGCTTGGGGGTTTAAATGTTTGATTGCGAAGAAGATACGAGTCTTTTTGGACTAAATGAACAAAGAATAACTTAGCCAAGTTATCCCTCAATGTCAATATGATTTTCCATTAAACAAGATTAGAGTTTAAATAGGTAAAACACAAAGAACAAGAGAAAGATGATGACACATCCCTAGCAAGGCCGGCCCTATCTCTCTCTAAACTAATCTTAAGCCTAGAAATGATTAAAAATATAAAGATTAAAGTCTAGCTAAAAAAATACTAAAAATAGTAAAATCAGATACTTTCAGTCTCATTGACTACCACTAATAGAAAGTTCTAAAACTGAAATTAAGGATAAGCATGCAACATTCCTTGCATGTGGTTAGTTAAAACACAACTATTGTGGATCCTTTGGATCTTGTATCACCTCCTCTAAGACCCTCCAAGTCAAGGTTGGCCATGAGTCATCATTCTCCCCCACTTGGCTTCAAATCGTCCTCTATTCGACGAGTAAGGAAGAAATTAAAGCCATGGTGATATGTAAACAACTCATATACGTGTTGCTCGGGCGGATCTAGGTAGAAGGTGGACCCTGGGCTTCCTTCTCTTCGAGTAACTGTGATAGGTACAAGCCGACGCTGGAAGCGAAGGTTTGCGATCTCTAACGCTCGCGTGGGCGAGGATGGGCGAGAGGTTCCAATGCTTGCGGCACTCGGAAAGGGTTGATCGACGATGGTGATCAGCCAATTGGTGACGTCTAAAACGCAAGGGCGGAGTAAAAACTCAACGGCAAATCTTGCACAATAATCTTAATTCAACGTAAGCAAAAGCAATACAAGAACTCAACACTTATAGTAGCCAAGTGAGGGGCGGCCGTAATGGGCCTAAACAAACCAAGTGGGCTGGGCTCCTAAGCATAGAGACACACACGCCCGAAATAGAAAGTTACCTAAAAACGAAAGTGCTAAAAGGTTGCTAAACATAGAGAGTTTCCAAAAATAACCAAATGAATGTCAATAAACCTCTAAATCCAAAAGTATGCTTGAACTAGGAAAGATGCCGCAACCGAAGTCACGGCGCCGCGGCAGGGGCCGCAGTGCCGGCGATGATGGAGCAAAGCACGGCACGGGGCGCGGTCAGTGAGGCGCTTTTGTTGTGCGCGAAGCCTTTGGCCGTGAGGCTCTGGGTAGCTTGGGCAATGGCTCTGGCGCGCGCCCTAGTGATTGGGCCTCTGACTTGACACTGAGCATGTCTTCTTCCTAGGCCTCCGTCAATGTCACGACCGGGGTTGTATCACTCTCCCCTTCTTGGCCTCGAATCGTCCCCGATTCGTTAATGCCAACGTCCGAGGGCACATATGGGGACACGTCTGCCATATTGAAGGTGGCATGAACTCCATAATCATCAGGCAACTCCAGATGATAGGCATTGGGGCCGAATGCATGAATGACACGGAAAGGGCCATCGCCGCGAGGATCGAGCTTGTGGCGGCGCTTGGCGGGGAAGCGCTCTTTGCACATGTGGACCCAGACAAGGTCACCCGGCGCAAAAGTTATACGATGCCGGCCCTTGTTGGCCTTGTGCTCATACTGACGTGTGCGCCGTTCCAGCTGCTCCTTGGTCCGAGTGTGCAGCTCCTGGATGAATGTCACCCGGTCTGCGCCTTTGAGGTTATCGCCATCACGGAGCAGGTGCGGAGTGAGGTCCAGTGGTGTAAGCGGATTACGGCCATAGACGACCTCAAAAGGGGTGAATCGAGTCGCCGAATGGACGGACTTGTTATAAGAGAACTCAACACAAGAAAGTAAGTCCTCCCAACGGCACAGGTTAGCCCTAAGCATGGTCCGAACCAAGGTCCCTAGGGTCCGGTTGGTCACCTCAGTATGTCCGTCTGTCTGTGGGTGGTAGCTAATGGAAAAGAGGAGTTTAGTGCCTAGCTTACCCCACAACGTCCTCCAAAAGTGACTCACAAACTTCACATCTCGGTCACTCACAATCGACCTAGGAATCCCATGTAATCTCACCACATGCTCAAAAAATAATAAAGCTATGTCTGAAGCATTGTTGGTCATCCTACAAGGTAGAAAGTGAGCCATCTTGGAGAAACGATCTAAACCCACAAAAAGAGAGTCCCTCCCCTTCTTAGACATCGGCAACCCCATCACAAAATCCATAGATAAATCTTCCCAAGGGGCCGATGGCACATGTAATGGTGTGTACAAGGAGGGGCTTGACCTATATTTGGCTCTATGGCAAGTCACACATGCATTGCAGAATCTAGTTATTTGTCGGGTCATATGGGGCCAATAAAAATGTTCCTTAAGTGCAGCTAATGTCTTGGCAATCCCAAAGTGGCCACGACCCTCATGTGCTTCCTGTATGAGAAGAGCCCTAATAGAGGATTAAGGTATACACAACTTCTCAACTAGGAAAAAATAACCTCCATCCAAAATATAACCCTCAAATTCTCCTTTAGATGTGCATGCTTCATAAATAGATTTAAAGAAAGAATCATGCAAATACAAATCTTTAATCAAAGAAAAACCTAAAACCTTGGCATCTAACTGAGTCAAGAGGACATACCTGCATGATAGCGCATCGGCCACCACGTTCTCCTTGCCCTTCTTGTGTAGCACCACATAAGGAAAGGTCTCCATGAACTCCACCCAGCGAGCATGGCGCCAGCCGAGAGTGGATTGGTGCTTCAGGTAGGCCAGGGCCTCATGGTCTGTGTGGATGACAAACTCCTTAGGCCACAAGTAATGCTGCCACGTCTTCAACAACCGGATTAGAGCATAAAGCTCTTTGTCATAGGAGGGATAGTTGAGTGCGGCGCCTGACAGCTTCTCACTGAAGAAGGCGATGGGTCGCCGTTCCTGAAGCAATACACCACCAATGCCAAAGTTGGAGGCATCACACTCAACCTCAAACATCTTGTTGAAGTCTGGCAACTGTAGGAGAGGGGCGTTGCACAACTTGTCCTTGAGCGTCTGGAAGGCGGCCTCGTGTTTCTCGTTCTAGTCGACCGAGGCGCCCTTCTTTGTGAGCTCATGCAATGGGCGGAAATTGTGCTAAAGTCACCCACAAACCGTCGGTAGAAGCCAGCCAACCCCAAAAATGATCGAACCATGGTCGGCGTCGTAGGGGTAGGCCACTCCTGAATGACTCAAACCTTCTCTTAGTCCACTCGTAGTCCGTCCATAGAGACGACAAATCCTAGAAAAACTGTGGTGTCCGAGCAAAACACACATTTTGCCAAATTGGCATACAAGTGCTCGCTCCTAAGGCAATCTAGGACCTGTCTAAGGTGGTCTACATGTTCCTCTAAGCTACGGCTATAAACCAAAATGTCATCCAAATACATAACAACAAATTTGCCAAAAAATTGTCTAAGTACATGGTTCATAAGCCGCATGAATGTGCTTGGGGCGTTGGTGAGGCCGAAGGGCATCACAAGCCACTCATAGAGACCATACTTGGTTTTGAAGGCAGTCTTCCACTCATCGCCTTCCTTCATCCGGATCTGATGGTAGCCACTCCTAAGGTCGATCTTGGAGAAGAGGGTGGCTCCATGTAGCTCATCTAGCATGTCGTCGAGGCGCGATATAGGGTGACGGTACTTTACCGTTATTTGGTTGATCACCCGACAGTCGTCACACATGCGCCATGTTCCATCCTTCTTTGGCACTAGGAGCATTGGCACAGCACAGAGGCTTAGGCTCTCGCGGACATAGCCCTTGTCCATCAACCCTTGCACCTGTCGCTGCAGTTCTTTAGTCTCCTTGGGGCTGGCTCGGTAAGCAGCCCGGATAGGCAAAGAAGTGTCGGGAACCAGGTCAATTTGATGCTCGATGCCACGCACAGGAGGCAAGCCCTTGGGGAGCTCATCGGGCATCACATCCTGAAACTCCTGCTAAAGAGAGGACAAAGAAGGGGGTAGATCATCTAGACTCTTAGCAATAGAAAGACACGCATAAGGAAACATAATAATACAAGGAGAACTTCCCTGAAAGGCTGGTCTCAGGTCCCTCGCACGTGCCATCAAGAGCCTAGGCTCGCATCGTCCATGAAGAGAAGTCACGTCGGCAACAGGGGCGGTAGCGCGCTCGGCGTGGGATGCGCACGCAGGGGCTGTCGTAGTCGTGTCCGCAACTGTTGGGGTGCACGCATGCATCGAGGAGCATAGGGGCACACTCACAACAAGAGGAGCGCGCGCATGCGCTAGCGATGTCGCGCACGCTGGCGTGCGACAACGTAGTCTCACGATGGACGCAGTTCTCTCGCGGTGGGGGCCGCGACTCGTTGTTCCTTGTACCGTTGAATCTGATACCAATTGATACGTAAACAACTCGTCTACGTGTTGCTCGGGCGGATCTAGGTAGAAGGTGGACCCTGGGCTTCCTTCTCTTCGAGTAACTGTGATTGGTACAAGTCGGTGCTAGAAGTGAAGGCTTGCGCTCTAACGCTCACGTGGGCGAGGATGGGCGAGAGGTTCGAATGCTTGCGGAACTCGAAGAGGGTTGATCGACGATGGTGATCGGCCAATTAGTGACATCAAAAACGCAAGGGGCGGAATAATGACTCAACGGCAAAGCTTGCACAATAATCTTAATTCAACGTAAGCAAAAGCAATACAAGAACTCGGCACTTATAGTAGCTAAGTGAGAGGAGACCGTAATGGGCCTACACAAACCAAGCAGGCCGGGCTCCTACGCATAGGAGACACACACGCCCGAAATAGAAAGTTACCTAAAATAGAAAGTGCTAAAAGGAGAAATTGCTAAACATAGAGAGTTTCCAAAAATAACCAAATGAATGTCAATAAACCTCTAAATCCAAAAGTATGTTTGAACTAGAAGAGATGTTACGGCCAAAGTCACGACGCCGCAGCAAGAGCCGCAGTGCCGGTGATGATGGAGCAAAGCACGGCGCGGGGCGCGGTCGGTGAGGCATTGTTGTTGCACGCGAAGCCTTTGGCCGTGAGGCTCTGGGTAGCTTGGGCAATGGCTCTGGTGCGCGCCCTATTGATTGGGCCCTCTAACTTGACACTGAGCATGTCTTCTTCATGGGCCTCCGTCAATGTCACGACCAGGGTTGTATCACATGAGTGTAGAAATTATAATCTCACGACCAAGGTTGCATCACCAAGGTGGTCTGGTGTTGGGCTCCTTTAGGGACCCAAATGAGGTTCCTTAGGCCCATATGCATCATCCTTTGTCGAAGTGTGGGGCTTGTCCGAGGTGGTCTCCTCATTGGGCTTGACTAGTGGCGTCGGCGTGGCGTGTGCAGCGTGCATGGCTGATGCCTCATGTGGACCCTCTATGGGGTAGATATGGCCGTCCTCGTGGTCCCTAATCTCCTCTTGGAGACTACAAAGGGCAGCCTTGGGCCCTTTGTGGTCGTTATCCTCCGGGTCGGTCTCATCATCACTCGTCTAGATGGTCATTTATTGCGCCCATCACGCGGCCACTTCCTTGGCCTCTTGGACCGCCTTCTTAGCCAAATCCCTCTCACGATACTCCTGGTCTGCCTACACCTTTTATGGCGTGACTGGAATGAGTGAGCGCCTCTTTCTGTTGTGCTTGAAGATATATCGGTTGAGCAATCATGGCTGTATCTTGATATTGACCAATTTGAAATGTGATGTGGCATTGCCTGTTTACCACATCACCTTTACCTTCAGAAATCCACTAAAGCACATATGGTTGAGGGTGGGGCATAGTTGCGAGCTTGAGGTGGTTGACCACCTTCTCATTAACTATATATGTTGCAACACGAGCCACCGTCTATGATGACACTGAGGGAGGCTGTCTAGACCAGGTAACGGGTGTGGAACAAATTCTCCCGTTGATCCATCAAAGCTGCCTCCTTGACTGTGAGGACACGCCAGGTGACAAGGCTTAAAGGAGTGCCGACGTCCAACTCATGCGAGGCACACCAGTAGTCATCGACCTCGTCGGCGTTCTCAACGTCGTGGGCCACATCTTCTAATGGTTCATCATCAAATGACTCGTATCACGAGCCTTACGTGAAGAGAATTTTCCGCTGGTTGGGGCAATCACGTTGTATGTGACCTCGCCCGCCACACTTGAAGTAGGCTTGGTCACGGGTCCTCTCTGCATGCGGGGCCGGTGCATTGGCCGCATCGGTTGTCGCAGGGGCGCGCGGCGCGTCTACGGCCTTGGATGGGCCTCGGCCGTCTAGGGGGTTGGATGTCCTAGGCTGCACATTTGAAGGCACATTAGTATTAAAAGAAGCATTAGGACAAGTCATACTTGCGGGAAGTGGTTTGGGGCCACGGGACTTGTTTCTTGCGCACAAGTTGCTTGTGAAGTTGCATGGCCGTATGGGTGAGGCTGTTGATGTCCTTGATGGGAGGATCCCCAGTTGGTCCCGGATAGAAGTGTTGAGGCCACTTTAAAACTTGGTATGCAGGGTAGAAAGGGATACATACATGCCCGCCTTGTAGTACATGTCTTCAAGCTTGGAGAAGAACTCTAGCAGTGTCATGGTTCCTTGGCGAGCGAGCGCAATATCCATCCTCATTCTATTCGGGTAGTCATCAGGGACGTACTTCCTTTTCATGATGAACACAAGTTGGTGCCACTGCTCAACGGGCTCAAGGTTGCGCCTAATTCGGTCCGTGACAAAATGGTGCCACCATGTGCGCGCGGCGCCCCGGATGTGGAGGGTGGCAATTTCGACCTTCTCATGTTCCTCGTATTGGCAGTGGTTCACCGCGTACTCTGTAGCCTGCGCCCAATCCAAAAAGGTAGAAGGATCATATTCACCAAAGAATAGTTTGATGGTTACCTTGATGTCACGACGGTCGACAAATTGGGGAGCCACAGGGCGACGGTCTTTATAGCGTTTGGCATCATGGCTGCGGTCGGCGTAGGGCCTCTTGTAGTCATCATCATCATGGGCATGAGGCTCATAGAAGTCGGCCGCAAATGGATCATGCCGAGGGCGCCGTTGGCGGCATCGGCCATCGCGGTCGCCGTGGGTGGTGGCCACGTATATATCATAGCCGGGAAAAATGGCCAAGGCCACCATAGCGGCCTTAGCCGCATGTCTCCGTCTCCACTCTAGGAGGAATGTAGTTCGGTGGGTATTGTTGGTTCTCCACGGGATTTCCGAGGGGGTGAAAATTTCCGGGGTTCGGCTCTCCTGCATTCTCAAAGCCATCATCATCAAATTCATTAAAGACAATAGGAGAAGTATACTTGCGACGCAGCGCTGAGCCAATGTGGGTGTCGTGGTCTCGGCTGGGGCCTTGACGCGTAGGCGCCGTGTGTCTGTCGCCGCCACTAGATTGGTCGCGCGCAGCTTCGCGTTGGCGCTCCATGTCGTCATGGCATTGCTCAGTGCGCTGCATGCGCTCATAACGGCCACGATGATCCGCGGTGTCGACATAGGGGTAGGCCCCTAAATCAGCCACGGGGGACTCGTGTTCATCAGAATCATAGGCCTCAGGCGAGCCAAAGGGTGACCGCGACGATGGCTGGTAGCGGTCATAGATGGCTTCCTCATTGTGGCTCTCAATGATGGAGTGGAGCCTTCAAAGTCCTGGCTGCTGTTGTGAAGATGAGGGCATTATGCCTTTTCCTTTGTCCAGGCGGTGGGATGTGTCCGTATGTGGCGGCGGCAGCAAGTTTGGATCAACGCTGACGAGCTCGGCTGCAAGGCCAGTTTATTGGGCCCTTACGGTGGCCAGCGCGAGCTGTCGCTTGAGCTTCACGTTCTCGGCCTCCAAGTCTACGTTAGCCTTCACGACAGCTTCACGCTCGGCCTGAAGAGTGGCGTAAGCCTCGTCTGATTATGTCCCTAAATTCACCATCACAACAAGAAAACAAGTGTAACGCAACAATGGAAGACAAAAACAACGTAACAAAGATGATCAAAGCAAACTCACAAAGCAATCTCACAGGCAACTATGTGTGGGTTGGCCGTGAGGGCGGCAGGGAAAAGGCCGGACACTTGCGAACAAAGCCAAGACAAACAATGAACACAATCACACAAACATGGAAATCACAAATTGATTCAAGTGTATAGCGGAAGCAAGAGCAAGCACGACAAGTTCGTTGAGCAAGTAAGTTGCAAACGAGAAAATGGAAGATGAGATTAATGGACTTGTGCCGATGGTGAATCGGGTTCCCCGAGATCGCCCGAGGCTTTCGTTTTGCCCGGTTGCAATTGATTTTACTTTTTTGAATGCTAACCGACTAATATTTTTTTTTGAATCGACACAAGGTTTGTTATAGAAAGAGAGAGATTAGAAGATATTGTGTAACAAGAAGATATGAGAGAGAGAGAGAGAGGCGCAAAGATATGCGTAGAGATAGGAGAGAGAAGATATGCAACAAACTTGGTAACAAACAAGATATGCAAATCTTTTAGTTGCTAACAAATAAAACCAAAAAATAATAACCAAATCTGCGGGATCCTATTCGGTTGCAAGTCAAAGATTTGGCCGCAAATTAAAGGATAGGTATCTCGCAAATAATCACTCGTTTTTTTTAACTCACTCGGCCAGATCTCACAGTCGAAAAACCAAGATATCGTCCTAGGGTTATGACGGCAAACAATGAACAAAATTGAACAAAAACAACAAATACAACAACGACGGAAGCAAGGAAGGGAATTGGAAATGCAAAAAACGTGAGAAAAACTATGAAGAGTTAGAATGATCACACCTTGTACCGTTGAATCTGATACCAATTGATACGTAAACAACTCGTCTACGTGTTGCTCGGGCGGATCTAGGTAGAAGGTGGACCCTGGGCTTCCTTCTCTTCGAGTAACTGTGATTGGTACAAGTCGGCGCTGGAAGTGAAGGCTTGCGCTCTAACGCTCACGTGGGCGAGGATGGGCGAGAGGTTCGAATGCTTGCGGAACTCGAAGAGGGTTGATCGACGATGGTGATCGGCCAATTAGTGACATCGAAAACGCAAGGGGCGGAATAATGACTCAACGGCAAAGCTTGCGCAATAATCTTAATTGAACGTAAGCAAAAGCAATACAAGAACTCGGCACTTATAGTAGCTAAGTGAGAGGAGACCGTAATAGGCCTACATAAACCAAGCAGGCCGGGCTCCTACGCATAGGAGACACACACGCCCGAAATAGAAAGTTACCTAAAATAGAAAGTGCTAAAAGGAGAAATTGCTAAACATAGAGAGTTTCCAAAAATAACCAAATGAATGTCAATAAACCTCTAAATCCAAAAGTATGCTTGAACTAGAAGAGATGTTGCGGCCAAAGTCACGACGCCGCAGCAAGGGCCGCAGTGCCGGTGATGATGGAGCAAAGCACGGCGCGGGGCGCGGTCGGTGAGGCATTGTTGGTGCACGCGAAGCCTTTGGCCGTGAGGCTCTGGGTAGCTTGGGGAATGGCTCTGGCGCGCGCCCTATTGATTGGGCCCTCTAACTTGACACTGAGCATGTCTTCTTCATGGGCCTCCGTCAATGTCACGACCAGGGTTGTATCACATGAGTGTAGAAATTATAATCTCATGACCAGGGTTGCATCACCAAGGTAGTCTGGTGTTGGGCTCCTTTAGGGACCCAAATGAGGTTCCTTAGGCCCATATGCATCATCCTTTGTCGAAGTGTGGGGCTTGTCCGAGGTGGTCTCCTCATTGGGCTTGACTAGTGGCGTCGGCGTGACGTGTGCAGCGTGCATGGCTGATGCCTCATGTGGACCCTCTATGGGGTAGATATGGCCGTCCTCGTGGTCCCTAATCTCCTCTTGGAGACTACAAAGGGCAGCCTTGGGCCCTTTGTGGTCGTTATCCTCCGGGTCGGTCTCATCATCACTCGTCTAGATGGTCATTGATTGCGCCCATCACCCAGCCACTTCCTTGGCCTCTTGGACGGCCTTCTTAGCCAAATCCCTCTCACGATACTCCTGGTCTGCCTGCACCTTTTATGGCATGACTGGAATGAGTGAGCGCCTCTTTCTGTTGTGCTTGAAGATATATCGGTTGAGCAATCATGGCTGGCCTGACGATCGAGTGGTGGTGGTGCTATGGTGGTGGGTTTGGGTCAAGAAAATCAAGAACCTAGAGCGGTTGGATGGGGGATCGATCAAGAAGGTTGTAAAAGCTGAAAATTTTGAAGAATTGAATGAGCATAAACAAGATTTACTTTCCTCAACCTATGAATGTGATATCACTTGATGTGAAATCACTTGGTTGCCCACAATCTTGAAGATAAAGACCTTATCTTGGCGCGCAAGAGATCTTTGTTTTTCGTGTCGTCTTTGGCAAACTATGTCTTCTTACGCAGAAATCCAAATCGAGTGGTTCCAACGCGAGAATCAAGATCAAGAAGTCTAGTTTGACTTCTCCAATTCACGCAAAATGCAAATTAGAACTCCAAAAGGCTCGGTGACCTAATTCGAGACGCAATGTTGAAAACATGAAATTTGTGAGAAATTTGGATCCGAATGTTGTTGTTGTTGAACACAAATTGCTTGGGGTTTGAATGTTTGATTGCAAAGAAGATACGAGTCTTTTGGACTGAATGACCGAAGAATAACTTAGGCAAGTTATTCCCAATCTCAATATGATTTTCCATTAAACAAGAATAGAGTTTAAATATGTAAAACACAAAGATTAAGAGAGAGATGATGGAACGCCCCCTAGCAAGGTCGGCCCTAGCTCTCTCTTAACTAATCCTAAATCTAAAAATGATTAAATATTGTAAAGATTAAAGTCTAGCTAAGATATACTAAAATTAATAAATTTGGATTCTTTCAGACTCACAGACTGACACTAATAGAAAGTTCTAAAATTGAAGCTAAGGATAAGCATGAAACATTCCTTGCATGTGGGTGAGTCAAAACGCAACTATGGTGGCTCCTTTGGATCTTGAATCACCTCTTCTAAGACCCTCCAAGTTAAGGCTGGCCATGAGTCATAAAAAAGCATGACCTTTGTGCTAAAGTTTTACTAGCAAAATATAAGTACATAAATAAAGACACCTACGCTAGACGAAACTCGACCACATGCTTCTCACTGATCTGGAAAGGAATTGGTCTTGGCTTTAGCAAGGTAATTCCAATTGGACTTGGATGGAACTTTGGGGATGGTAGCAAAGCTCTCTTTCAAAAAGATGTTTGGCTCTAGCAAAAAGCCCTTCATAAATATGCTATAAGTCTGGTAATTAATGAAGAAATATGTAAAACGGGGGCTGAGGGATGCCAACTGACAGGGGATAAATGTCGTGATGCCCAATCAAAGTAAATCCTTAAAAACCTAACTTAGTAGAATAGGCAAGCAAGGGTCGAATCCCACAGGGAGGAGTTATCTTTCTTAATGCAGATTAGTATGTCAAATTAACAAAAGGGGGCTTTGTTGGTTGTTTGATTGCAAATAAACAAAGTAAGTAAAACAAAGGTTGTAATGAATTGGGAAAAAGTACTTATCCAGACAAATATCCACCATTCATTTGATTGATTGGTCCTAGATTATCTCTATTCCTTCCTATGATTATTCCTGTCCCTCTTCTAAATTAGTTACCAGTCTAACTAGTCCTGGCAACCCTAACTATCGAACGCACGAGAAACTATCAAGATTTAGAACAATAGCAGCAGGAAGCATAGGAATTAACCAGGATACATGAAACACCACAACTCGTAGTATTTAACACATAATCAATTCTCTTTCACAATAAACTAGTCCAACTAGTCCTAGAATATCATGGTTTCTACACAAGATAAGGGATTTCAACTCGAAATATCCAAACCCTAGCAATAGACAATTACTAATATCAACTAGGTGATCAATCCAGTCAAATCAATAAGAATCCATAGGAATGAGCTCAAGAGAAAAGATATAATCCAAAGGAATAGGAATAGAATTATAACCTCACAATCATATATCAAATGAAGGTTTCAATCGTCGGACTAAGCAAAGGGTGCTTAGTTCTTCATAGTCTTGAAACGAAAACTCAAAGGGAAAAACAATACTGAATAAAACGATTCTAAGAAAAACGATAATAGTGGCTGCTAGGAACTAGGTTTAAATAACCTAGCTAAACCTAAAAACCAAAGATAACAAACATAGTCTAAAAGAAAATAAAATAATCTAACCGGAATAAAGAAATAAAATAAAAGGGAATAATAAAATAAAAGTAAAAACTTTGGAAAAATCCTCGTCGCGCTTCTGATGCCATTTTCCGCGACCGCGGAAAATTCATTGTTGAACTTCGTTGCTCTCGACTCTTCCGCGACCGCGGCAATTGGTTTCCGCGACCGCAAATTCTCGGTTTTGCTCTTCTCCGTCTTCCTTCTTCTCTTCTCTTCTCACGTGGCTTTCTTCTCTTTATTTTCATTAAGTCTTCAATTAAGCTTCTCAAAACCACCATATCCGCACTTCTACTTCTCAACTCCATACTCCACAATTGTGCCCTAAACATATCCAAACGGTACCCAAAACACCAGTAACAACTCCTAGTTAAACCCTACAAGGTAGCGCTGATCACCAACTCCGGATGGAAGTGAGTAACCACCTTCCAGTAATGTCCCTTCTGATATTGGCCTCAACTGTTCTAGAGGATAACCTTGGTTCAGATACTACCACCTGGAAGCTGAACCTTAATGGGTGTTACACCGTTGCGTCTACATATAGGGATCTCAAACAACAAGGCATTACTCATAGCTCAGACACCAATTTCAAAGTTGTCTGGCGACTCAAATTTCATGAAAGAATCAAATACTTTGTCTGGATTCTTTTAAGGGGCATACTACTCACAAATATTGAAAGATACATGAGACATAGCTCAGACCAAGCCGCATCGGGCAGTGTTATTAGAGACCAATACGAGCAGTGGCTCAAAAGGTTTGTTGCAAATCTTGGATCCTGCTCACCTCTAATATATGGATGAGCTTTGGAGTGCTCTCTTTGGCTTGCAAACTGCTTGGGAAGCGGGGAACATACAAGTCATCCTCAAAATGGACTCCCTCATAGGAACAAAACTCATCACTCACGGTATGGCCACCATATACCCATATACTTCTTGGTGCACAAGTGCCAAGGCTTGATAGAGAAGGACTAGAATGTCCGCTTCCAACACGCCTGACGATGTCAAAAATGGGTGCTCACACATGGAGCGTTAAAATAACAAGCACGTGTAAACCCCCTTGTATAAGAAGTCAACTCAACAGTCAACAAAGCATGGTCAATGATCATATAGAAATCGGGCGTCACATCACGGTACGAATCAGACACCGCTACCGTATCCGTAAAGCTCAAAGGTTAGGGATGACGACACCTTCAGTCAGGAAAATCACATAAGAAGGGAATCAACAGTCTAGGTCTTCCATCATCAAATGTACAACATCATCAGAATAATCAACGTACATCATCATCAGGACCATCAAGTATGAAACCAGCTAAAAGATAAGCCGAGCCTCATCCTTGTACACGTATCAACATAATCGCCGGAGACGTACGGTCATCAAGCGAACGAGGCGGCCTAAGAAAGAATTTAAGGAAGAAATCTTCATCACGTGAGAAGATCTAATTGAAGTTCAAGCTTATCGAAATCACGTGATCAAAATACAAAAGCCAATCAGAAGGTTGCGTGTTAGAACAAAGGAAATCCCAACCGAAGCTTCGTCCGTACGGTATGATGTGACAAGTCAAATCCATAAAGTTAGTATTTAATGCAGCATGGGTGGTGGCATCTCCAACAGTGATTATGTACCATAAAATCCGGAAAAGCAATCTACTAGGCCACACCCCTACTTCTTAGGGAATGATTGCTTGATCTAAAGAGGGCAAGCCTTCACCTATAAAAGGAGGGAGCTGGCAGCCAAGCAAAGGGGGGTTTTTTGGGAGGAAGAAACTAAAAACTCTCAACTCATCATTGTGGGAGATTTTGAAAGTTCAAGGGAAGTTCATCCTTATTGTTCATCAATCTTGTTCATCATTCAAGCAAGCCCAAAAGAGAGTTTATTCCACTAAACACATTGATAGAATTATCTCTCGAATTTCTTAAGAAAACATCATCAATTTCCTCATACCGCACCTCTAACTTTGTGACTGTGGAGGGTCTTCCCAAGGGACAACATTGATGCGGTCCTGTCCCGCCATCAGATGGTCCACTAAAAGCCGGGGATGACCTAGACCATGGCGTCCTCCCTGGAGTAGGACTTACCATAGTTTATTATATATTTCCTTATTATTAGAGATTGTTTATTTTAGTATGTTTTCCCTTTTATACATTTTCTATTTCGGGTGTACGCTCCTCTTATGCTTAAGAGGGCCGACCCATTAGTTAGAATAAGGCCCAAGCCCATTAGGGTTTTGGCTGGGCTCTTTGGCTATAAGTAGCCACCTTGTACTTCATTTCTAATTACGTTGAAATTAAAGCTTAAGCCTCAGTTGAGATTATCTCCTCCCTTAAGCCTTCAACATCACCCTTGTTACTTGTCCCAAATCTATCCCAAACACAACCCATTGGCGATCCCGGTGATTTGCTCGATCTAGATCCGTGCGCGAGACGAGTCGACCCATCGATTCGTATCAACTGGTATCAGAGCACCAGTCGATCGAGCCACCCAAGTCGCCATCTCCGCCACACCAAACCAGTTCGTCCTCTACACCTCCATCTGCGACACCTCAGGAGAATTGCCATAACCTTCTTCTCACTGAAAGTTTGAGGAGGCAAACTAGACTCGTAGATCTAACTCCTCGAATTGGAATCATCGCATTTGGATTCCTGAGCAGGTAGAACGAATTTTTATAAGACGGACCAACGCCCAGGAATTCTTCGTGCGCCGCCCTCGGTCTTCTCAGATCTGCGACACTTCAGGAGAATTGCCATAACCTTCTGCTCACTCAATATTTTGGTCTGAAATTTTGAGCAGGCAAACTATACTCGTAGATCTAACTCCTCGAGTTGGAATCATTGCATTTGGATTCCTGAGCAGGGAGAACGAACTTTTTCAAGTAGGACCAACGCCCAGGAATTCTCAGATCTGCCTCGCCGCCTTCACAGTAGCAGACCCGACGACGCTCTTCTTCGTCTCCAATCTGCCAGATCTGCGGCCTCCTGCCGTCGCTCCGGCCGCTCGCTTCCCACCGTCGGCCACGCCCAGGCGCCGCCACTACCCCTGCTGTGCTGCGATCTGCGTCGCCACTGTCGGCCTCACTTCGCCTTCGTCTCCACTCCGCCCCCGCTCGACCAGATCTGCCGCCTTCGTCTCCACCCCGCCACCGCTGGCTTCCCGACGTCAGACCCACCGCCGGCCACGCCCAGCCGCCGCCACTGCCCCTGTTGTGCTGCGTATGTGTTGAGTGGCTGCTTGCACAAGCAACCCTAGGGTTACAAAAAAAAAGCTGCTGTTGTTACAAAAAAAAAAGTTGTGGGCTGATATAAAAAAGAAAAGAAAAGAAATCAGCCAAAATTCGACATGGCATGTCGACTCTCAGATTGGCGCCCGCCCGATACCCCCTTGCGTCGTCGACGTTTTGCTGGATATGAAGGAGAGTTCCTGGAGTGGTCCCGGCACATGGCTTACTACTTTAGGCAACGAGACTATGACCAAGACGAGCAGTGTGACGTCGCAATCAGTTGTCTCACTGGCTACGCCCTTGACTGGTGGTTTCATGTAGAGGATTATCGCCGGACCCGTGGTTGGCAACCCGTCATCACTTGGGAGCAAATTGTTTATGTTATGACCCGACACTTTGCTCTGAGTGTTGATCCAGTAGCCTACGCCGCCCGCTCAAAGCAATGGACCAGACCATACCTTGAGCGCGTCTCTGCACGTACCTCAGTGTGCTCTTCTGAGGGATTCCCTGAACGCACCCCAGCGCGCATCACGGTGCTCTTGCCCCCAACTCCGGTACCCCCTGTTGCGCTCGTCCCCGCTACGACGCCAACCGCACCAGCACCCGATCCTGAGATCACTCAAACTCCAACCGTCGTGCCTCCGGAGCCAGCATCCACCAGACCACCCCCTCTGGTCATCTCGGCACCCACTTCGATGGTCCCCATGGTGTTGGATGTGCCTCCCCTCGTTCCCGTGCCCACGACTTGTGAGTCTTTCATTTTGGCTCCTTCAATGGACATTACGCATCACCAATTCCGATGTATATGGTCCTTTACATGTGTTGATCGACTGTTCACCCTTGCGCCTACATGTTCGAAGCGGGGACACTTCGATTCTAAGGGAGGGAGAGTGATGTGGTCCTGTCCCGCCATCAGATGGTCAACTAAGAGCCGGGGATGACCTAGACCATGACGTCCTCCCTGGAGTAGGACTTACCATAGTTTATTATATATTTCCTTGTTATTAGCGATTGCTTATTTTAGTATGTTTCCCCTTTTATGCATTTTCTATTTCGGGTGTGTGCTCCTCTTATGCTTAAGAGGGCCGACCCATTAGTTAGAATAAGGCCCAAGCCTATTAGGGTTTTGGCTGAGCTCTTTGGCTATAAGTAGTCACCCTGTACTTCATTTCTAATTACATTGAAATTAAAGCTTAAGCCTCAGTTGAGATTATCTCCTCCCTTAAGCCTTCAACGTCACCCTTGTTACTTGTCCCAAATCTATCCCAAACACAACCCATTGGCGATCCCGGTGAATTGCTCGATCTAGATCCGTGCGCGAGACGAGTCGACCCCTCGATTCGTATCAAACACCCTTGGGATTTTTGAGGTCATTGGAGAGAAGTTCAAGGTAAGCCATCATCACCACCCAGAGAAGAGAAGTCCACGAAGATCGAATAACAACACTCAGAGGGACCCGCGGAAAAGGATTAGGCGTCTAGTGGGTGCGATACGTCACCAAACTTCTGTACCGCAGCTTTCGGAATCTCCACTGGCGCCGTTTGTGGGAACTTGCTTCCCCGACTAAGACATGCCCACTGATTATGTTTTCCTTTTCGAAGACGTCCCTTCATCACCAAGCTCATCTGATAAAGTGTAATGGCGCATCAAGAAGGCGTCGGGGATAACTATGACCCGTATCAGCATCAAGTCAACTTTCCCCCACCAGGACCGACGGTACAAGCGTCCTACTGTGGCGGTGTCCAACCACCATCCAGGGATGTCGGGGATGAACTTCAAACCAGGCGCTGAAGTGCTCAACCCCCTTCAAGAGCCCGTACTGCATCAATTCATCCCGCAGCATTTCCCAAAGTTCAACCAGTTGGCCCCGCAACACTTCTAAGAGTTCCATCAATATCACCAGCCGGTCGGGGCATATCCGTTTCATGGACCGAATTTCCAAGCACCAAGGATGGAGTATGCCCCGCCACCAATAGGGGGTATACCGTACGTCCAGGGGTATGAGCCACAGTATGTTCACCAACCTTTTTCGGGAGGAGTACCGTACGTTCCATATTATCTTGGATATGAACCAGGAACTGCCCCTCAACGTGGTCAAGGAGGTCACCAACCCCACCATGCTTTTCCAGACTACGGTAGGAATCAGAGAGGAGATCAACTGCTGCTTTTCTACAATGATGAGGGAGGACAAGGAGGAAAAGCAACATTGATCCACACCCCTCAGGTGTTCCCGGTGGCCTATGGAGCCGAGGGCGGTACCCATCACCGACCTGCCCCCCCCCCCCCCTCCCCCGGTACTACATGAATCACCATGGTTACTCCCCACCGGGAAGACGAAGGCTGAACTTCTCTCAAAGCCTCGGATCAATGTAGATGTCGGAGCGACATTCCCAAATGGATGGCCTTGTAGAAGAGCCACGACACAGAGATCCTGTAACCACAAGTTCCATCATCTTCGCAGAAGAGATCATGGAAGGCAAATTTCCGAAATACTTCCATCTCCCAACCATGGAGCCCTGTAACGGTACCACCGATTCCAATATCCATCTCCGTCAAACGGTAGTAATACCTCCGGGTCGCGGTGAGAGGTGACGCGGGGCGGTCGGCGATTTTCTCCATTTCATATTCGTCCTCCTCTTCAGCACTAGGAGGAACAACCAATTGCTTTCCACTCCGGAGGATTACAGCACTAACGTTTTCCTTCGGGTTTACTACCGTTTGAGATGGTAGATTCCCCGAAATCCTTGCATCGATCCGTGTAATCGACTCCACCATCTGGTCCACCAGCCTTTCTATATTCTTGATGCTTGACTCCCTGGTTTGAGCACGAGTGGCGAAGTGCTGAGTCAAGGTCCTGAGCATCCCTTCAGTGGCGATATTTGGATTGGACACAGGCAGACTATGCTCATAGGCCGGATTGTACTGCCGTGGAGTACCCTGCTGGTAGAACAATTGTGGCTCCGGGTAGAACTCCTGGCAGTCAAGGTCATATGGAGAATATTGATGGCCTCCATAACTCGAATTGGGGTGATTCCTCCACCCTGAGTTGTATGTGTGGGAGTATGGGACACATCTCGGCCTCAACGGATCAAAACCTCTTGCAGCGTTTACAACAGTTGCATATTCAGGAAGTCTTGGGCAATCATCAGTGGAATGTCGTGGATCATGACAGAGTTTGCAGGCTCTAACTGGCCTTGATGTACTGGAAGTTGGGTAGTATCCCCTCTCTGGCGAAAATGAGTAGGGATATGGGTCATCGCGCGGTTCTCCCCAGAAATCCATCTCTGTATCAAAAGCAAATAGAAAAACACACGGAAATCAGTAGCACTGGTGTAGACCGTAAGATAGATCCATACCAAAGTAATACACACAAACAAACACACGGAAATATCAAAACTTGCCTCCCCGACAACGGCGCCAAATTTGACGTGGCTAAAATATGCAATGCAAATATCGTTGAATAGCCTAGTCAAAGTAAAAGTCCTAACAAACCTACTAAACAGATGTATAGCAAGCAAGTAAGGGTCGAACCCACAAGGAGAAAGTAATCAATCTATGTGTTTATAAGCATGCAAAGTAACAAGGGGGGTTTTGATTATCAAACAGAGCAAAGTAAACAGGTTTAGTTGACTTGGAAATATGATTGGGGAAAGTAGTTCTACTAGAACGAGATCCACAATACAGAGATATAATTTGATCACAGAAATCTATTAAATCCAAGTTCTTTCACTATTCTTATGGTTGTTCCCACCCTGATCTTAAGTACTAGCAATTCTCACAGTTGTTGATAGACTTATCACAATATCAATGGAAGAAAACCTTACCACTAACAAAGCAATAGCAATGCACACAAGGATATAGGATACATGCAAATAGAAGAAAACCTTACTATTCAACATGCAAATGATTCTCACTCACGATTGCGCACTCGTAATCCACTATATGCAACAATCGTGTATGCTACTAGATATGCACTCGTATTCCACTATATGCAAATCCTAGCAATTGATAAATAGTATTCAACCTAGTTGATCAGGCTATGAGGAATAACAATAAATCAATATTCAATATAACCAAGAGAATCAAACCAACACTTATAAGAATAGGAACAAGGAATAGAAATCTCACAAACACATCAACTGTATTGCTTCAAACGTCTAGTAGAACAAAGGGAAATTAGTGCTCCATTCAGATGTAAATGAAACCCTAATAGAAAAGTAAATTGCTGATAAAAGTAAAGTAGTAGTCTCTGGGCCTCTTAACCTAGGAAGAGGTCTTAAATAGGTTTTGGAAAATAAAGTTAACCTAATGCAAAATAACAAAGGAAATAAAATAATAGAAAATAAGGAAATCCGAAACAGCAAAAATAAGGAAATAAAGTCTTCTGGCCGCGAGGCGCTACGTGCCCACCGCGGGGCGGTGAGGTCCACCGCCGGGCATCAGTCTTCTAGTTGCCTTCTCTGAGATCCACCGCCGGGTCGCGGTGGCTTCTGGCGCGGGGCGGTGAAATCGCCCACTCCTTCTTCAGCTCCTCTTCTTCTTCTCTTCTACTCTTCATTACTACCAAGTGTTGGTAGCCTTCTCCAATAAACTCTAACAGAACCTCATCCATCTTCATCATCTCCATCTCCATCTCCGTCTAAGCTGTAAATCCCTGGATATCTTCACTTTTCTCCACAACTTCTGGATCACAGACTTAGCCTCAAATCTCATCCTAAACTACTCCAAATGATGCTAATAATTGCTAGTAAAGGTGCATGAAATGACACCTATCAATATGAGATCCACATGACCGTTAACGGCTTCAACGACGTTATGTTATGTCAGGCATTCCCAACTACCCTAACGGGAACGGCGTTCTCATGGTTGATGAACCTCCCACATGGCTCTATATCGACCTTTGCCCAGCTTGCCGCACTTTTCCAATCACACTTCAACAACGCTACGAAAAGGAAGAGAACCATGCATGATCTACTCCTAGTGAGACAGTATGATAGGGAACTCCTCAGGGACTTTATCATCAGGTTCACCAGAATTGTGGCAGATATCCATGCATTTGATGCACCCATGTCAAGGCTCATCTTGATGACCATGCATGTGAGGCCGTTCACAATACGCCAGGAAAGACCAGGGGTAAAAAGTGATAATGGGAAATGCGTGAAGAAAGAAGAACATCGCAAGACACCAAATCGAGACAAGAAGCATAGAGGGATTGATGTGCCGCTCCCTCCCAAGGACACATATCAAGTGGAAGTTTGAAAATCACATCCGGAACAATACCGTACCCAAAACTGAGAGTCAAAATAAAGTCATGAATGTCATCGCGGTGAACACCGCCTGTAGACAAAATCCGTCAAAGGCGTCAGCCGGATAGAAGGAGGCAAGCCATTTGGACTAACCATTATAACCAGCGGGATCATCCAGCAGAACGTAGGGAGAGGAGGCCGTCACCCGGAAGGAATGACAACAGAAATTCCATCCCACCACCTGATGGATTCATTACCACAATCAATGTTCTAAAAGTCGCTAGGCAAGAGTTAGGCGGTGAGGGGGTGCCTAGCGCCTAGACGGCTAGGCGGAGGCCTAGGCGGATTAAAAATTAATGCATAATCCATATGATAATTTTACTAAGTTCTCTCAAAACCATTAATGTTTATAAACTATGTTGGGATGAGGTTTGATATTTTATTATGGGCCTATTTTTTACAAAGCATAACCCAAAACTATGTTCTATGCATCCGTCATCTCCTAAGATATTGCTGCTTCCACAACATCGGAAGCTTCTTTTTGCCTAGGCGGGGGATGACCGCTAGCGCCCAGGCGAGGCCTAGGTGGCCCTAGGCGGAGATTTTTAGAACATTGACCACAATAGCAAGGGGACCCTCTATAGCAAAAAGTAGCAACCAACAAAAGAAGAGGCATGCAAGGTTGGCTAGGTAAGAGCCAAGTGTGTATACCGTAGCCCGAGAAAAGGTGGATCACCCAATCATCACCTTATCCAATGATGATGCGGTAGGTATTCATGCCCCCCATGCCGACCCCCTAGTAATTCATGCTCAAATGGGAACGAAGGTGGTACAAAGAGTGTTGGTCGATACTGGAGCATGAGAGAAAAAGTTGAAGTGGTTGGAACGATAGAGTTAAAACTAACTCTAGGAGAAAGAGAAGCAAGACGAGCAGAATTTGTGGACTTCACGGTAGTAAGGGTCCCATCCACATAGAACTCCATCCTTGGGAGAACTTCATTGGCAAAATTCCAAGCTATAGTGTCAAAATACCACTCCAAGATCAAGTTCCCGACAAATGGAGTAATTGGTGAAGCTCGAGGACACCAAGCAAAAAGCAGATCATGTTATGCCATGTCGGTAAAGTCAACAATAATTGCACAAATCTGCAACGTCACCATGTCAGATGATCAAGACCTAGACCTGGAAGTTAGGGACATACTGCCCAAAGAAGTTGACGGCTTCGAGAGGCAGACCATTACACCTTATAGGTAGGAGGATGAGAAGCTCTTCATGGGTGTCAGTTTATTTCTAGAGCAACAAGAGGCCATCAAAGAATTCCTAGGGTCAGCACGGGACGTCTTCACATGGTCAACTAAAGAGCTTAAGGGAATCCCGTCTACCATCATGGATGAGAAAGGGAGAATGAATATCTAGATGAATTCATCAACCTCGACAAGTTGGAGCCGAAATTCATCATTGAAGACAACGGTGCAACGACATGGAGAGCATTGAAGCCGAAGTTCATCATTGTAGACCACAGTATAGACACTTGAATACTGTTTTGGCTAGAATGAACCAATGAAGATCGTGGCAAGCCGTCTCCAAAGGATTTAGAGCAAAGACGTCGTTTTGTAGCATCCTAGACAATATTAATTTTATGCAAAGCATCAAAGACCGCGACAAAGCATCAACTTCGGCAACCAAAGATAAAGCAACATGAAGCTCGACAAAGTGAAAGAAATATTATTCTTGAAGACTCATCCAATAAAGTATATGTAAGATTTCCTTTTAAATGCATGAGAAAGATGTAATTCCATATGTCTAAACCCCAAAATGTGAAAACGGTGTCCAAGCACAAGTAAAACGAGATCCATGATGTTATAAGGATCATGTTGCCGCTTGGTGAGGTCCATCGGCCCTTGAGGCTGGTGTTGCCACCATCTTCCCGTAGCGAGATCCATGATGCCGTAAGAATCATGTTACCGATTGGTGAGATCCATCGGCCCTTGAGGCTGGTGTTGCCACCATCTTCCCGTAGCGAGATCCATGATGCCATAAGGATCATGTTGCCGCTTGGTGAGGTCCATCGGCCATTGAGACTGGTGTTACCACCATCTTCCTGTAGCGAGATACATGATGTTGTAAGGATCATGTTGCCGATTGGTCAGCCCTTGAGGCTGGTGTTGCCACCATCTTCCCGTAGCCAGATCCATGATGTCGTAAGGATCATGTTGTCGCTTGGTGAGGTCCATCGGCCCTTGAGGCTGGTGTTGCCACCATCTTTCCGTAGCGAGATCCATGATGTCGTAAGGATCATGTTGCCACTTGGTGAGGTCCATCGGCCCTTAAGGCTGGTGTTGCCACCATCTTCCTGTAGTGAGATCCATGATGTCGTAAGGATCATGTTGTCGCTTGGTGAGGTCCATCGGCCCTTGAGGCTGGTGTTGTCACCATCTTCCCGTAGCGAGATCCATGATGCCGTAAGGATCATGTTGCCGCTTGGTGAGGTCCATCGGCCCTTGAGGCTGGTGTTGCCACCATCTTCCCGTAGCAAAACCCGCAAAAATCATGTTATCGGCTCATGGAGGATCTAAAACCGCCACAAGCAAATATGACAAACTACATAGCTAAAGAAAAGCCAATTCGACAGAAAAGCGACAACAAGGATGTATGGAATTAAGATCGTTGAATACCATTCATTCAAAAAACAAATTGCATCATATAGCAGAAACCAACATGAGTGTACGACATTACAAATGTTAGCCCCATAAAGAGACGACATGACCATAAAATGGTGTACAAGCAAAACAACCACCACAAAAGACCTACGAGGTTCAACACCAAAATACATGACTACGTCAAAAGGAAAGCAAACCAAAAAATGAATGTGAACGCAAGCTAGTCAGGACCACATGGACAAGAACTCACAAACTCATCACTCGCCCCCAACATCATCATTCACGGAGCCTCCTACAGCCCTACCTCATCCCTTGGAGTTTGGGTCACCTCCGCCTCGTCAGGATTCATCCTGCGTCTTAGGCGCTGAAGCAGCACATCAAACTCATTGGAAGTCTGCGACACATACTCATCGACAACAGGAAACCTAAAGCCACAGTGGTCATTGTAATCCGGGACAAAGGAGTCACGAACATTCGAGTCTTCTCTAATCTTGAGCTTGTATTGGTGAGCACCAATGTCCATTCCTCTATGCAGCCAAGGGACGTTCTCGTGAGCCAGACGCAAATCCATTCAAATGGAACTCTTGTACTCTCTCGTTGCTGCATCTTAATCTCGCCAACTTCTCCTCAACCGACCGATGTGCCACCTTCAAGGATTCGATCTCAGAATGACACGCAGACGATACGGTATCACCTTGAAGACGGGACCTCATTTCCTTCAACCACAGAAAATGCTACACGAAATTCACAAAAAAGAATGAGGATAAATAAAGAAGACAACATGTGGTCTGCTAACGGAAAACCAAAAGAGAAGAGTTGCACGTGAGATGCGGCCGATAGAAGAAATGTAATGGGTGGCGGAAGTGCCTCGATACCGCACCATTCTTTTTATAAATCGAGTAGACTTCTACCGGGAATTTTCTAATTTTCTACTTCATGGAGTGACTGCGAACCCCATAAAGTATGAGGTTGTCTGACGATGTCAAAAATGGGCGCTCACACATGGAGCGTTAAAATAAAAACCACGTGTAAACCCCCTTGTATAAAAACTCAACTCAATAGTCAACAAAGCATGGTCAATGATCCTATAGAAATCGGGCATCACATCACGGTACGAATCAGACACCGCTACCGTATCCGAAAATCTCAAAGGTTAGGGATGATGACACATTCGGTCAGGAAATTCACATAAGAAGGGAAGCAACGGTCTAGGTCTTCCATCATTAAACGTACAACATCATCAGAATCATCAACATACAACATCATTAGGATCATCAACGTACAACACCATCAAAATCACCAACGTACATCATCATCAAAATCATCAACGTACTGTATCATTAGTGTCATCAACATACCGCATTGTAGTAGTCATCGCACACGTGCGGGATGAAAGAAGCCTTGAAGAAAAGGCCCATCCATGCACGAGAAGATAAGATTAAGACTTGTAAATATTCACGTCATCCAAACAAGTATGAAACCAGCTAAAAGATAAGTCGGGCTTCATCCTTGTACCGTATCAACATAATCGCCAGAGGCGTACGCTCATCAGGCGAACGAGACGGCCTAAGAAAGATCTTAAGGGAGCAATCTTCATCACGTGAGAAGATCTAGTTGAAGTTCAAGCTTATCCAATCACGTGATCAAAATGCAAAAGCTAATCAGAAGGTTGTGTGTTAGAACAAAGGAAATCCCAACCGAAGCTTCGTCCGTATGGTATGATATGACAAGTCAAATCCGTAAAGTCAGTATTTAATGCAACATGGGAGGTGGTGTCTCCAACAGTGATTCTGTACCATGAAATCCGGAAAAGCAATCCACTAGGCCACACCCCTACTTCTTAGGAAATGAATGCTTAATCTAAAGAGGGCAAGCCTTCACCTATAAAATGAGGGAGTTGGCAACCAAGCAAAGGGGGTTTTTTTGGGAGGAAGAAACTAAAAACTCTCAACTCATCCCTGTGGGATATTTTGAAAGTTCAAGGGAAGTTCATCCTTATTGTTCATCAATCTCGTTCATCATTCAAGCAAGCCCAAAAGGGAGTTTATTCCACTAAACACATTGATAAATTTATCTCTCGGATTTCTTACAAAAAGATCATCAATTTCCTCATACCGTACCTGTAACTTTGTGATTATAGAGGGTCTTCCCAAGGGACAACACCCTTGGGATTTTTGAGGTCATTGGAGAGAAGTTCAAGGGAAACCATCATCACCACCAAGAGAAGGGAAGTCCACGAAGATTGAAGAACAACACTTGGAGGGACCCGCGTAAATGGATTAGGCGTCTAGTGGGCGCGACACGTCACCAAACTTCTGTACCACATCTTCCGGAATCTCCAACGCCTATAGAGAACCAAATTTCGTCGTTGATGAATTAGCCGATCTGGCGTTCTCCGACCCCATAGGTTATCGTGCTTTACAGTTTATTCCTATTTATATTTGTGATCTCCTTTTAGACAATGTAAGGGGTGTTGCTAGACCCCGTTTTATTCTGAACTAACTACATTTTAATATAATCACGGATAGTATCGTCTCTCCTTCGAAAAAAAAAAACATAGAATACATGTACAATCTTAGTCATGTTCACCTTTGAAATTAAATTTAAGGGAAATTCCACGTGATAGCCATGAAGTATTGTGAATTCCACGTGGTGCCTAAAGTTTTTAAAAAGTTCGTCTAGTAACCATAAAAGGCAAATTATCATTACAAGTTGTCAATACATTAAACATTATTTAATAAAATCATAATACTTTTGTGGCATTTAAAATACACCTCATCTTAATTTTTTTATAGGACCATCAAATTTTATATTTTTTGTAAGAAAATTTTAAAAAGCTACTCTTATTTCCACATTTTTCATTACACCATAAGTTTTTAATTTTATAAAATTAATGTAATGTATTTATATGTATAAAAATACACCCTTGTTCAAAATTCTTTTTCAATAATACCTTTTTTTAACTATGAAAAGTACATGATATTTTGACTAAATCCTTTTTTCTTTCAAAACGGATTTTGGTAAAAGTTACTCTATAACGTTTTATGGGAGAACACAAATTTTCATTTAAGTAGGTTTTTTAATAAAAAAAAGTTGTTTAAAATATATATAATGTTGGGAGATTTTTTAAAATAATAATTATGATATCATAAAATGTGTAAATAAGAGAAGGTTTCTTAAATTTTCCTTACAAAATTATAAAATTTTGTGGCTTTATAAAAGATAAAGATTAGGTATTTAATTAAATACCACAAACATATATAATGATTTTATTAAATTAAGTTTAAAATGTGAATAATGTGTTTTTTTGTTTTTTATAATGTTTGAGGGTATTGAGAGGAATTCATAAAAAGTCAATGTTATCACGTGGACTTTTTGAAAATTTTGGACACCACACAAAATTCACAATGCTTCGTATCTATCATGCAAAATTTCCCTAAATTTAATCATCAGGTAACTGAAAGGCATTTCTTCTTTCTTGGTCAAGGTGTAAAAAATTCTCAGTGTTTTCAAATCTATCTTTGCCGTGTTTTCTCCTTCGATCATAACCATGCAACATTTCTTAAATGTCCTCGTGACGTTCTATTTTTTAACTATACACACTTGTAATTTGTCATTTATAAAAAAAAATAGAGCTTGTTTGCAGGTAAAATAAAGGGATATTTTTGTTCAAATATAATTGGGTACACTAGAAAAAGTTTCATGTGAGAATGAACGTCCAGTTAAGAAATGTAAATGAAAAAAAGAAAATGAACATTCCAAAAAAACAAAAAAAATTGTTTCAAAAATTCGTGTATACGTGTGCACCCCTGAAATAACATATGCATAAGTTTTTACATGTGTGTGCATAAATATTAGCATTTATGTGCATCTTATTTGTACTATGTCTACATCGTGTTTTTTGGTATAAATGTGCATGGATTTTAAACTGTGTATAAGTGACTTTTAAAGTACATATGTTTTTTTAACAAAATGTGTATATAAATTGGTCTAAATTTGCATCTAATTTGTACTAGATGTGCATATATATCAATTTTTGCATTTAAAATTTGCACAAGTCTTAAAGTGTGTGTGCTTGACTTTTTAAAGTGTATAGATTTTTGCTTATATATGCATAAACATCAACATGTATTTGTAAAACATTTTTACTAGATGTGCACAGACTGGTCCAAAAAAGCACATGCACGCGCCCCTTTCGTTTTGTCTTTTTCCAAGAGTATGCATTTTTCCATTTGAAAATTGATTACGCCGATTTCTTTTTACCATTTAATCTGGACCCTTAATATCTTGAACTGCACAACCTACATTGGTTCCTATTTCTCACAAAAGCACTCATTCTCACGACCACCAGTACAAAAAAACATGTATTATTTTTGTAAAAAAATCGATACAAGGCATTCATTAGGCTCCTTTCAAGTAAAAGGCAAGCCTAAATCATTACAATGAATGATTTTACAAGAGTTTTACAAAAAATCTCATATCTCAAATTCATTTTTAAGAACTCTTGTCTAATAGTACACATATCTATAGAAGAGGCACCTTGCAGTGTTGCTTTGTGTATAAAATTCTTGATGTAGTAGGACTGATATCGTGTGTTGCGAGAAAATAAGATGCTCTGTTGGATCCCATGTAACAATGAGAAACTAAGACAAAATTGAAGCAATCTAGTAATGATTGAATATCTAATATAATTGGTCTAACTTTCATGGTATTTTTCAAGCTCCTTTAGTGAATTAATTATAGTTAAGTTATCACGTTCAATTATTAAATTACCTAATCCCTAAAGAAGTCGCTTTGCGAACTCCCTCTAAAGTCGTGTGTGCTTCAACCTGTAAGATGGACATTTCAAGGATTTGTTTTCTATCTACGCAGAGGATGTCTCCTTGAGAGATTCTAATAATGAAGCCAATATGATAAGACTAGTTAGTTCTTTTAGAACCATCGAAATTAAGTTTTGTCCATTGTAGGGATGATTTTTACAAGTTGTATTTTTATGAAGAAGACGTTTATTTTTTAAAAGTGTAAATTTTGGAGAAGAATTAGTAGCAACTTTCCATTCTTGAAATTGAAGAATGGCCAGATCAGATGGCTTGACATCTCATTGATTGTTGTCTTTGTGGAATAAAATAGAATTACGATGTGACCATATTGTCCACCAAAAAAAGTACTTGAATTCGGGTGATGTATTTGATTTTTTGAATACTTTAAGGTCAGTATAAAAGTCTGAAGTATGTTGAAAGACAAAACAGTTGCTTATTTTAGTTTGAATATCACGTATCAGCTGTGTAGTGTAAGGACAAGTAAATAAGAGATGGGAAAGGTATTCGGTATCAAAATTGCACAAGCTACATTGTGAGGGGACTCTAGCATAGTGTCGGTGTAGACGCTCTGTAGTAGGCAGACAATTAGTGAAGACAATTAGTGAAGACCTTTCATGGGAAATTTTTTATTTTAGGATGAATAGGTAGTTTTCACATCCAAGATGGAGAATGATATGTGAAGTTGGAATTGAGAGGTTTAAGAAGAATCGAGCTGATTTGACAAAAATGTTTTTGTCTGTCGATATTTTTCATACAAGATGGTCTTCCATATTCGCAATGTGAATATGAATCTATAATATTTTGGCAATTATATGTGAGAGTAAGAGTTTTTTAAGATTAAGGATAACCCATATATGGTCTGATGTAATAAAGTGAGAGACTTTGAGATTGATGTTGATATTGTCATAATAAGGTCGAAGTATACAGTATGTAATCCAATGGTCAGTCTAGAAATTGATTGTATTTCCATTTTCGAGTTCCCAAAATATGCCCTTCTTAAATATGTCTCGAATATGGAGTAATCTTGTGAATTGCCAAGATTGTTTAATTTCTTTTTATATGAAAAAATATAAGAGGATCCTATATATTTTTCAGTAATAGTGTGAACCCACATATTATCCGGTTCTATTAGAAGTTTCCATAGGATCCTATATCATTTGTAGACACTTGTTTAAGTTGTATGCTTTCTGCAGACCTAGTTCTCCTCTTGACTTTGGATGACATATATTACCCCAATTAATTAATTGGTGGTGATTGGTTGTGCAATTATTTGAAAAAAAATTTGTTAGTTTTATCAATTTTAATATAAACTTTCATTGAAAGAAGGAAACTTTACATTAAATAAATGACTTTAAAAAGTAAATTTGATTCAATGAGAATAATAGTATATTGATTTTAAAAAGTCTAGTATAATAGTATGAAATGATATCTTTATATCAAGTGAAAAAGATTATTAGAGTGAGAATGAGAATAAAAAACGGTCGTGCCATTTTTTATATAAAAAACGCGTATTTGTTTAAAAAACATCGAAAGGACGCGCACGCACAGGATATGGGATGTGCATAGATTTTGGATTGTGTGTGCATGGATTTGGACTTGTATGTGCATCTAAATTCTACTTGTATACATCATTTTTCTGGGTTAAAATGTACATGAGTTTTGAACGGTATGTGCATTCCTTTTGAAGTACATGCATTTATACTTATATATGCATATGTACTTTGTACTAGGTGTGCATAAGTTCCACTTACATATTTTCTAGAAATAAAAATGTATGTGACTTTGTGTAAGTAAAAATTCATGCACATATAGATAAAAAACTTATGCACTTTCCAGAATGTGCACAAGTTTGTGCTTGTATGTGCCTAAGTTTTGATTGTATGTGTGACTTTGTTTAAGTGGAAACTCATGCACATATATGCAAAAACATATTCACTTCTTGGAATGTGCACAAGTTTGTGCATGTATGTGCACATATTTCGACTGTATGTGTGGCTTTGTATAAGTGGAAACACACGCACATATAGGTAAAAATGGGTGCACTTTTCTAGAATGTGCACGAGTTTGTGCTTATATGTGTATGAATATTTGTTTGTCTTTGTTTAGTGAAAACACATGCATATACATGCAAAAAACTTACCCCCGAAATGTGCACAAGTTTGTATTTCATTTGACTTTATGTGGACGAGTTAAAAAATACACAGATTTTTGCATGTATGTGCATGAAAATAAGTCTCTATGTGCGTGATTTTTGTGTTGTATGTGCTAGCGAATAAAAAAAAATGGATGCGCATGCACCCACCCGTATTTCCCCCCAAAAATACGTGTTTTTTCCAAATAAAATTCGGCCGTGCCGAATTATTGCGTTTTTTTGGCTTTTTTTATCTGGGATTTTAGTTTCTTTGAATCAAATGGCCCATATTCATTCTTATTTCTCACATAAGCTCCCTTTCTCACCGGATCCGCATCCTTCTTTCTTAATTATTTCTAATTTGAAATCAAATAAAAGTTCCAAGTAGACTCGAATTTGATTAGCTCTTTCTTATCTATATTTTCAAGTACTCGGTGAATTTACGTATAAAGAATTATATTACTGTTTTTATCTCCAATGAGAATTTCAATACCCTTTATTTTAGTTTTTAGATCATATTTATTATTTTAGAATTTTAAGTAATGATTTATTGATGGGTTATGAGATTTGGTACCAGAAAGTGTATATATTATCTTTTTTATACAAATATTTTTTTATTGGTTAGAAATGATATAGTTAGTTAATCTACTATATATATACTAAAGCAGAATACCTACTGCGTCACGTGGCGCCCCCAGAATGAGCCCAAATTTTACGCTGTCACGTGGCGTCACGGTATTAAATTAGACACGTGACAGCTTGTGGTTTTTTTAGATTTATTTTAAAAATAAAAAATCTGCAGTAATAGAATCTTACACTTGCCATACGAATATTATTTACAATAATTTTTTCCAAAATGTACAACAAAACATTCTGTAAGATTTGATTATCTTTTTCCAATATTGACCACAAAATATTCTGTAATATTTGTTTATGCACTATCCGAAAATAAATCTGCAATATTTTAACATTAATTCTTTCCAAAATGGACCATAAAAAAATCTTTTTTAATTTGCCTTTTTAGGATTTTGATTTTGTTACTCAATAGTCAATTGATGTTTTATCCAATTACACACAAATTAAAAAATAATTTATTATTTATTTAAACGCATTCATTAAGCAATAAAATCAAATGCACTTAAATTTGCATTAAATTCAATTTGGAAGATATCATATCAGACGCGTACAAATTGTTTCCTCATTAATTAAAGAAGAGTACTACACAACAACTGGTTTGGATATCAAAATAAGAATCCACCAAAGTAATCGCAAAATGAAAATAGTAATCAAGAGGGGTTGGAACGACAAATAATTTTGATAAAAAATGAAATGCAAAAATCGTCAAATTAAATCGGAGGGGCTAGTATTTTTTCCAGATTTTGTAGGCAATACTTTTCAAATTTCTCTATATATTTAATCTAGCTTAGTTACGATGTTTTTTGTTTACAATTTAATCGCATTTATTACTTTGCTATATATCAACTCTCTTCATCTATGATCAACTCCAAAATCACGTGATGTTTATATGGATTTAGGAAAATAAATTTGCATCATTTTTAATATTAATTCTGTTTAAAATGGATCACAAAATATCCAATAAACCTGTAATGCAATAATAAATTCGTACCAAACAAATAATTTGTTTCCAAAAACTGAACCTGCAGATTTGCTTACAAATCAGTGACATAAGAATATGGAGGAGGAATCGGAGGATTATATAGTACACGTGTTTATATTTGGTTTTTGTATTACTATACTATTGGCTAATTACGGATTAATTAAAATTTTAATTATGTAATATTTTATCTACTTCAATTGAGAAAACAGACACCTCCGATTACATGCAAATATGCATCAGTGGCAATTCTCAGGGAAGTTTATAAATTTAGTACTTAACTATCAAAATTTATGTGCCAGATGGGTTTTTATGTCATATATGTTGAACAAAATATATTAATAATTATTAAAATTAATCTATGTATTAAAAAAATAGATCTACATAATATTAATATCAAAATCATATTCGGATCAAAATTACATATATCAATCGTGTTGATTCGTAGTGTGTTAGACAGGGAACGGTGAAACTGTTTCCTGGGCAGCGGAAATAACAGAGATTCAGTAGTAACAACAAGACAGTTCCTTAGAGAGGAAACTCTATCAACCAACTAGTTGAAAAGAGAAAACCTCTACCTCTAGGTGTTACCCTAGGAGGATTTCAAACACGTATACTTGTATTATTAATCAAGTTGTATAATCTCACAAGTCTTATCTCCACCTAATCACACACAGTTCCTAGGTTTCTAGACTTTGAGTGCAATCAACTAGTAATAACACAAGAACACAACAAAAGACTCTAAGCAAGTACTCACAACACTAGTTCGTACCTTGCCTTGAACCTTGATCTCAATCGCAATAGCTCTTCAGTATGCTTCCTTAGTGATAATCGAGATACCTTATCCTAAGATATCCTCAACTATATATAGTGGCAGCCAAACCCTTGTTACCTAAACAACTCAGATATCTATCGAATCCTATACATGGTAATAGTCTGAGATTTCTTTTCCTTCTAAACAATTTGGCTTACAAACACATGGTTTCCATAAGTGAACTTTCCTAAGACACGCTATCTAGCTCTTCTCTCTCCGAGTGGGTCTTCAAAACTTGGTTTCCATAAGTAGCGATTTCTACTGGTAACAGCTGGCAACGTCTGAATTCTTCATTGTTCCTTAGCCGTTGTTTCCAAGTATAAAAGTTTCCTTATATGAACAATACGCGCGCTTCATTCTTCAATATTGCTTCCGCGTAACTGATCCATGTTTGCACCACGTTCCTTAGCATCCTCTGCTTTCTCTTTTTTCACATGCTTTACATTGTTCCCTAAATCGTTCATAAATCCTGAAACTCGTAGAAACAATGTAAACCATAAAACCCAATGGTGTTTATCATCATCAAAACCAGAGGGAACGTCATGGTTCCAACAATTTCCCCCTTTTTGGTGATGACAAACCCATTCAAAATTGTTCAGTCATAACATAGAGTAAAAAGCAGAAAGATACAAATCATAATGTTTATAAGATTAAATGTTTAAGTAAAATTTTATATCAAATGAATAAAAGCATATCATACCTTCAAGTTGCATCATCATTCCCCCTCAGCACTAGCATCGTTCAAAAATTCATAAAGATTTAGGAAAAATAAAGTTGTTACCTCACTTTACTGAGTTCATCACCATTTTCCACACTTCCCCCTTTTGGCATCATCAAAAGATCAAAAGATAAACAAGGGAACAATAGGACTATTGTGGCAAATTAGGAGCAAAATAAAGTTCATATATCGAGCAGGGAATGATTACAAAAGATCATAGAAAACATAGCAAACAACTAAACAAAATCAAAAGAGCAATCACAATCACAAAATAACATAGAAATGCAAGAGAAATAGGGAAAGACGGGCTAGGATAGGGAAAGGTGTCCACTCAAGACTCAGAATCCTCCTTCTGGTCTTTGTCCTTGTTGAGAAAATACTCAAGAAGCAGTGAAATGATGTTCTTGATCTCACGCAGTTCAATCAACATCTGACTTTGCACAGAGGCACCTTTGGATGTTCCCTCTCCAGCTTCTTGCTTCAGAATCTCAGACACAGGCAGAGTTTCCTTGTCGTCTCCCTGAAATTTCATCTTGTTCACATTCACCATATCCAGCTCGGTGACCATAGGAACTTCCCCTTTTGCTCTGTAAGCCCTCTCTGCTTGTAGAATAAGCTTGATGATGTTTGGGTAGGCTAGGGAGTGAGTCTTGGCACTGCATTTTGCCATGTGTTGTAGAATGACCCTAGGAAGGTCAATCTTTTCCATGTGCCAAAACCTGTCCAACAGTAGCAGATCGGTGGTGGTGATTGTGTTCTTCTTCTCTTGCCTAGGAATGACAGCTTTCATAATAATGTGATGCGCTATTCGCTGAGGCAGAGTGAGGGCAGACACGTGAGTGGCTCCAGCTGTGGACTTGAAGAGCCGTTGTGCACTAGCCTCCTTGGCCTTCTTCTGAGCATATGTGATCTTCTCACTAGGGATTTCACAAAACCCTTCAGCAGAGACACCCAGAAGTCGAGCAACTTTCGACACAGTGAAGGAGAGATCTTCATCGTTGATAGACGCCGTTCCCACCATAGTTGAAGCAGTGTTGAGTTGGAAGGAACGGTAGACCTCACGAACTTGGTCAGGATTGACCATGACACGGTTGGAGAAGAGGTGTTCCCAACCTTGAAATTAGAGATGCTCCAAGACGTCTTCGAAGTCGTTGGCGACTAGGAACCCTTCAGAGATAAGGAGGTGGGGAAGAATCTTTTTCCCATCCACAGATGGTTCCTCCAACTAAGCTTTCTTCCTTGGCTCAATTTTCTTCACCTCAGTTTTCTTGGCCTCAATCTTCTTTGTCGAGCGCAGGCGTGCCTTCAAGGTGCCTGGAGTGGTCTCACCGGCGGCGGACTTTGTCGGAGTTGAGAAGCCGGTGGACACTCGTTGTTCCCCTGTGATCTCAACATCTGGGTCCTCATCATCCTCAGAGCCAATAGTGTGCTTTCACTTGCGACTGGGCTCCACAATTTCCAGAGGATGAAGACCTAGATCAGTCTCCACATCAGCCATGGCCTCCTCCTCTTCAGCTTCTTTCGATTTGGGAGGAGAGTTGACTTCTTCTTCTTGCACAGTGACGACTACCATTTCCTTGGAGGCATCTGTCTCTTGGACTTGTTCCTCCGATTGTTGTTCCCCCTGAGGTTGTTCCTCCTGAAGTTCAGCGATTGAGGAGGTGGCCACTTTGGCTATTTCCACCACGGCAGCGATGGAGGTGGTGTCTTTTGAGGTCGGAGTCTTAGCAGCCTGGAGTGCCTCAATGGATTGCTTGAGAGCAACCAGTTGCTCCTCGGTGAAGGCAAAGACGTCAATGGCGGGGGTAGAAGAAGATGTTGGGGTAGACATGATGGTGTGGTTATGTTTGAGAGAGGCGGAATTGAAGATTAGGGTTGAAAATGGTAAGGAGCGAAAATAGAGAGTTTTGAAGAGATTGAGAGAGAGGTGAGGCTGTGAGAAAGTGGTTAAATCGGATTGAGGAGAGGGTGAGGATTTATAGAAGGCAAGAGATTTGGAAAGGAAATATTTAAGGAAAAATTAGGATTGGCTTATCAAAAATCTCGCCATTGACATCATTCAAATCGACAACCAGATCTTTTCTCTCTATATAGGTAACGGCATTTTTCTTCTCGTTTTTCGCAGTCACAATGTTCCTCGCTGCAAAGCTATCAAATCATCATTAACTGTAAGCGTCGCAGAGATCAACGTTCACCTGCAAGGCTGCAACTCTCAACGTTTAGTAAGTTGTTCCCATTCACTGTTCCTTTCGCAGTTCTCCCTTAGGCAAAGCTCCATCAAGATGACTCTGAGTTGCTTGAGTGGATAAAAAGGCTAGTTTGGATATTTTAAGGGTTCACACAAAATTACAAAGATATATCCAAACAAAAATAGAGGTAGGGAACAATGACGATCCAGATAATGATTCCCAGTAAAAGTTGGTAAACAAAGAAAGGTGCATAGGGAACGTTTACCTGGATCCAAGCTTGGGACGGCAGTGCAACCAATTATCATTTTGGCTTGTAATAAGGGTTTAGATAATCAAATCGGTTGCTTTGGGCATGAAAGAGATGTTATCAAGTAACCCTAAAGCATAGATGATCAAGTAAAGAAGTAGCATGTAATGTATGATATCATGTAACACATAGCACACAGCAAGACATGATGAACTAAATTTTACAACTAATAAGCAACATAGAAGATGTTCCTTGAATACGATTGATCAATTTAGCCAATCATGGAGGGAATAGTGGATAGTAAGTTCTTCAGTTTAGTGAGATCATCCCAAGGAGCATTCTCAAATACTCGAAGGGTTTTCTATCCAGTACTTTGGTGAAGATATCTGCAACTTGATCCTCTGTCCTGCAATGATCCATTCTAATGAAACTTTTCTCAACATTATCACGAAGAAAATGATGACGAATATCAATATGCTTAGTACGTGAGTGATGAACAAGATTTTTGGAAATGTTGATAGCACTAGTATTATCACACATAATGGGAACGGTGCCAAGAGACATACCAAAATCCTCCAATTGTTGTTTGAGCCACAATACATGGGCACAACAAGAGGCAGCAGCTACGTACTCATCTTCGACGGTTGAATCAGCAACATAATTTTGTTTCTTTGATGCCCAAGAAACAAGACATGGGCCAAGGAATTGTGCCGTCCCTGATGTGCTTTTGCGATCCACAAGGTGACCAACAAAGTCAGCATCAGTGAAACCCACAAGTTCAAACCCACTGTTCCTTGGATACCAAAGACAGAGATTGTCATTCCCTTTCAAGTATCGCAAGATCCGTTTGACCTCAGTTAGGTGTGACTCCTTAGGATTTGCTTGAAACCTAGCACAAAGACACACACTAAACATAATATCTGGCCTACTTGCCGTGAGATAGAGTAATGAACCAATCATGCATCTATATATTGTAGCATCTACATCTTGGCCATTCAAGTCTGCATCAAGACGAGTGTTAGGAGAAATAGGGGTATCAATAGGTTTAGCCTTGTCCATACCATACTTTTTCAACAGTTCCTTGATGTATTTTTGTTGATGTACTCTGGTTCCCTCAGAAGTTTGAGAGACTTGTAATCCGAGGAAGAAGGAGAGTTCCCCAATCATACTCATCTCAAATTCACTGCTCATGAGATTTTTGAACTTTTCTACTAGGACGGGGTTAGTGGAACCAAAAATAATATCATTAACATATACTTGAACTACGAGAATCTCACCTTTGTGTTCCAAGAGGAACAGTGTCTTGTCGATCGCACCACGTCTATATCCATTAGAGAGAAGGAAATGTGTCAGCCGGTCATACCAAGCTCTGGGGGCTTCCTTGAACCCATACAGTGCCTTGTCCAGTGCATATACATAGTCAAGATGTTCCATATCTTCAAAGCCTAGGGGTTGTTTCACATAAACTTCCTCTTGAAGATAGCCATTGAGAAATGCTGATTTGACATCCATTTGATACAACGTGAATCCTTTGAAAGCAGCATATGTGATGAGAAGTCGAATGGCTTCGATGCGAGCTACTGGAGCATATGTCTCATCATAGTCGATCCCTTCTTGTTGGTTGTAGCCTTGAGCAACCAGACTCGCTTTATTCCTTGTCACAGTTCCAGAATCATCGAGCTTGTTCCTGAATACCCAACGAGTGCCAATAGCATCACCCAAGGCTTTACCGTTTAAATACAATTATGAGATACAAAGGATACAAAATGATAACTTTATTCATATAAAACATGAGTCACGGGATTACATCCCAATCCCGAATAGGACAAATACAGAGTTTAAACAAAGTACAGCGGAAGTCTTTTTAAATACATCACAGAGTAAATAAGTTACAGCGGAAGTCTTTCTTGAAATCTTACAAAAAGGGTTATGATCGTAATGATCATCTGCCCAAGGATCTCAACCTGATTAAAAGATAAATATTAAAACATCCAAAAATAACCGTCGTCTTCATAGTCAATCTAGTCTCCTCAAATCTTCGCTCTATCTGATGTGCCGAATCGAACGGATGACACCAGCCAACCTTGCAGAGAACAATTGCGGTTGGTTAGTCTACTGAATAGACTATGCAAGGGTACAAAGTAGAAGGTTCAAAGTAGTCGTATTAGATTAGACTCCTCATCTCTCGAATAAAAGTCGAGTACGTTAGTCAACCACCATACTATACTTGGATACGACAAAAGGCATGCACAAGAGAAGATTCTGGAAGACTGAATCTTAAGAGAAGATTCTGGAAGAATGAATCTTCACAGAAATCGACCCGAAAGAAGACTCCAATGGAATTGAGTCTTAAGGAAATATGACAAATCTGGAACGTTTAAAGAATCAGACAACAGACATTAAAAGTTGACTTAGATGTTTCAGTTCACAACCAACCTCACCGCATACAGCGAATCCAGATTGGAAAGAGAACGTACTCTGATCAAAAGTCAAGACGAGCTTTCCTAGCTACACTATTCACTTAGCTGCACTACTCGCCAAAGGTATATTAATCTTGTGCACTCGGGCACATTATCTTATTAAATTATAAAACACACATCACTGAAATATATTAATATTATTAAGCGCGGTAACAAAGCTTAAATCTCAGGGTGACCATTATGTCAACCCAAAGTAACACAACACAAACACCCACACACGAGACTTACAATTATACCGAGTAACACGAAAGTTATTATTACACAGGGTGACCTTACGTTCACCCAGATTACACTGCCACAGTGCTTACACTTTAATTTACAGGGTGATAGTTACGTCCACCCTAATTGCACTAGCTAGGTGCTTAATACACAGGATGACAATTATGTTCACCCAATTGCGCTAGCAAGGCGCTTAAACACTTCAGATCCTTAAAGGTGGATAGGAAGCATAGGTCATGACCCTTAAATTATTATTCGGAAATTAACCCGAGGAGTATTACGATTTAAAGAAACGACAAATCCTTACTTGGATTAGCGTTCCTACGAACACTCGTGCTAACTAAACAGTCTAACACATCAATTATTCACATTAAAGCCATCCAGGCAAACGACTTAAACATAGAGATAATAGAAACGGCTAATCCTTACTTGGATTAGCTTTCCTATTAATCCACATGCTATTCTAGCATTAAGATTAAATTCACAACAATACCATCACGGTAATTATCACATATAACTGCGTTGTTCTAACAGATATACAACCTATGATAATGTCATTGCCCTCAAGGCGAACATAAATAATAGCGTTGTTCTAACAGATATACAACCTATGATAATGTCATTGCCCTCAAGGCGAACATAAATAATAGCGTTGTTCTAACAGATATACAACCTATGATAATATTATTATTACAGTTTCCAAAACAGTTTATAAAACCAATTCCAGATCAACACAGTAATCATTCCAAATTAATTACTCAGATAAACAACTGATAATTAATGTAAATATGGAACGATGAGCAAGAGCGAACCGCCACTTGCCTTAATCCGCAGAATTGGAACAAGCCTAACGACGACGGGATTCCGGGCTCCACACGGGTATAGCTCTGACAGCACAACAACCTTCGAGTCGACCCATAAAGAAACCCTAAGTTAGATCCGACATAACAACAGTACGAATCTAAAGGAAAACGAAAGAAAACGAAAGGAACGACGTCCGAAAGACGACCACCAAAGCCGAGGCCAAACTAGGCCATCAGCCTTCTGGCGGCAGTCACCGGCGGCCTTACGGCGGGTGCCGCTGTTCATCACGGCGGTCGCCGCCATGAACACGGCGGGCGCCGCGATGAACCCAGAAAACAGAAACGGCGAGAACACTCACCAATTGGTATGCGTTTCGACCCCCCTTTGCCTTGCTTTGGGTTCTGACCTTCAAAGGCAATCGAAAGGCTTCACAAAGGCCACTGGAAACACACCAAACAACACCCCGGCGATTGCTTCAGAAATCCGGCGAGGGCACAAAACTCCGGCGAGAGAGATTTTGAGATTGAGCTTCTGATTGTGTTCCAATCTGATCCCCAAACCTTCCAATTTATAGCCCAAGCTCCAGGAAACACAATGATGGCTAGAACGCGACGTGGAGGGCTAGAATCGGCATCGTCAGACGTCGCCGACGACCACAGGGCTATGCCCCCGCTAGCTTGCGGCGGTCGCCGTGATTCTCCCCAGGTCGCCGCTTCACAAAACCACTATGGCGGGCAACTTACGGCGGTCGCCGCCCTTAATGCGACGGTCGCCGTTTTCTGGTCTTCGTGCCCATCTAGAAGACGAGGGCACTGTTGCCTCGAGCCCTTTGCGGCGGTCGCCGCCTTAATTGCGGCGGTCGCCGCCACCGTGGCTTTGCCTTCTCAGCTTTTGGACGATATCGACTTAACTCGGGATAAAAATAATCGTACACGAACGAGTATTTAAGATTCAAAGTACGTCGTCTGTATTTTATTTCACTTAAAAAAATATTACAGATATTGAGCACATTACAGAATGTCTCAAACTTCCTGAATTAAATCCGACGTACAAAACGGGTGTTCGGGAAAATCCCCAAAATTCCCAAAATAACCTTACAGAAATACGGGGTATCACATCACCTCCCCCTTAAAAGAAGTTTCGACCCCGAAACTTGCATAAGCCAATGAGGGTCCTGCCCCAACACCAATCTTACCACCAGGATCCAATATCCTTATTCACTTCATCCTTGAAATGGATCACAAGAGATTTTACTCTTACTTCCTTAGGATATCATTCTGAAAATGATTCGCTCGTCTCGATGCTTATAACACAACTCACTTATGAGAGATAGCTCTTAGTCTCTCCGAGCATAACTCCACAAGTTCATCCTTTATATCTTAAGAAAGCTTGGAAGAACTCATCGTATGGGATACCGCTTACTACTTTATTCCTTAGATGTATATAGACAATTCTCTTTACTGAATCTTTAATACATCTAGATCATTAACATATCCCGGTCTTCAACTGAAACCTTTCTTCTTAACACATCAACTCTTACAACTTAATCTTCCTCAAAGAGTTGCACCCAGCCTTATAGATGACATACTCTATGTATGAAGAAGAATCTTAGGAATGGATTTAGATTTAAACAGTAGAGTCAACCCTGTGATTAATCATATAGGGGACGAACATCTAAGTTGCCCACAATACTCCACCACCATAAGTCCGACAGTCTTTATCCTTACTTGGCATAAGCTGTTCTCGACACTTACGAGGTTTCGTATGAACAACTAATTCGTAATGACAATGCATTCTGAAATTTCCAAAACGAGGAAACACTTCATTATCATTCAAACCTTACATTACTGACAAAAGTTGAACAACCAGATCACAATACCACGGAGATTATCGACACACGTCGCTACTTCTTAATCTTAAAGAAGGACTTAACATAAATACAACTTAATGGATCAAGGTTCTTCTTCGTTGGCTTGGCTCATTACAAAGAGTCTTTGCCCTTGGCCTGAAGACCCCATAGGCGCATTGCCTTTATTACGAGCCATAGACTGCTCAGGAGCAAATGCCTCTAGCCTTGGGTTCTATCCACCGCCAACATTTGACGCCTGATAAGACTGCATTGGTCCCTGACCATTCGGTCTGCAGTATGCTTTTATGTGGCCTTCTCTCCCACAATTATGACATACTCTCTTGTCCTTTTGGCAATTAAAATTTTTATGCCCAACTTCACCACAGTTGTGGAACTGAATTACTCCGCTGCTCCAACCTGAGCCTCTGGCAGAGTCAGACTGAGTTGTCTCGGTCTTAGCACGACTAGACTTTTCAAACTTGGTAGGCGATGCCGGTCGTTTGAATGAACCAATCTGGCGATCCTGTTGCCCACCCTTTCCCTTAACTTGCTTCTCCCTCTTATGGGCAGACTCCTCCAATGTGATCTCTGTCTTGTAGGCTGCATCCATATATTGTTCTAACATAGAACAACCGTGACGCAACATTAGAGGCTTGATTTCTGGATTCATCCATCCATGGAAGTACCAGATCTTCTGCTCTTCGGTTGACACCTTAGGTCCCGCGTACTGCAACAAGTGATTAAACTTAGCTGCGAGCTCAGTCACCTTTAACCCATCAGTCTTCGGGTACAGAAATTCCTTATGCTTCTCCTCCCTCATAGCACGGGAAAAGAAACGGTCAGTCATCTTTGTTTTGAACATGCTCCAATTCAGCTCGGGATGATCTGCCAGAACGGTGCTCTCCCACCATTCGCTAGCCCCATCCTTGAGTTGAAGGGAGGCGATGTGCACTTTCTCAGCCTCAGTGCAAGTAATGTTCCGGAGCAACCGTTCCATATGCGAGAACTAATATGTCACCCTGACTGGTTCTCCAGTACCGTCGTAGCTGTCAGGCCTCATTGAACTCACGGCTTTTAACGCTTGACCGTAAGTTCCTCTGTTCCTGACAACATTGATCCGAGGTACTTGCTCCACTGACTCCTCAACTTCAGGAATAGCCTGAGGAACTGGACCACCTTGTGCTTGTGGTACGACTAGTCGCATAACATCTGCGATTGCTTGCATGACAATTCCTCGAATTGCCTCAACTGCTGCAACATCAAACATTATCGGTGCGTTGGACTGATCTTGGTCATTGCCTCTTGGATTACTGTTGAAGACAGACTCACGCTCTCCTGTTGGGTTTGTAGCATTCCTCGCATTTGGTCTGGGGTCATTACTCGGCCCAGCACCAACACGGATAACGTTCCTTGTGTTCACCATCTGTTTACCGATCAAACCCCAAGGATTTTATCATATTAATATCATTCTGATATACTTATTGTAATAAAATCAACTTAGAATAGATCAACTTGGTAATTTCTATTGATGAACTCAAACCGAGTTACTAGATTCTATAATCTTAACTCAAAACGAGGGAACTGGGAATTCAAGCCTTATTGGGTATGGCGAAACCACCTTGGCTTCTCCCGGGTTCCTCTGAAGAGAACGGAATGCACCCATATCTAGTGGGGCAACGGGAAAGGAATTAGTCTTTCTAGACATAGAAGCAAGCTTACTATATCAGACTATATAGAAGACATGACTATGAACGGTTGAAAATGAAAACACCATTTTTATTTTTAAACTCAGAGCCTTTTGAAAATACCTTTCAATCGAAAATGAGTAAATGGTTTTCAAATACCCAACCCGTTTTAAAAAAACGTTTAGCTCTGATACCTGATAAGCACTACTTTGTAGGGCTTAAGTAAGAGTCATTAGAGGTTTTATTGGTGCCATTCGGGTAGATTTAGACACATTCATGTGTATGGCGTTTGGAGGCGAAGTTGGTGTATTTGGAGGTGTTTGAGCTATTTTGGAGATCATATGAGACACTGAGGAGGAAGCCACCAGTAGTAGACGCCAAGGAGTTATGAAGTATTGGCGAGGAGGTGTTGAAGACACGCTTTCGGGAGCTGAAGAGACAAAGGAGGAAGAAACGAGATCACGGCGACCGCCGTGCAACTTACGGCGACCGCCGCCAATTCCCATCCAACAACATTGGCTACGATGCAATTACGGCGCCCGTCGTGGAAAGACGGCGCCCGCCGCGATTACGGCGCCCGCCGTGGAGGATGCAGTGCCCGCCGTGCATGTCTGAAGTCTGCCGCGCCGTTTCCATATTTGCATTATTTTATTACTTTTTATTATATCATTTTAGGTTAACTTAGCTTTATTTTCCTTTAGTATTTAAGGGTTGAGAAAAGGCTTGTTTGGGGATCATCTTGGAATCTCTCTCTGGAACCCTAATTCCCATTCTACGTATTTGCTATGAAGAACTAAGCCTCCATGGCTTAGTCAGACGCTAAAGCTTTCGTTTTGATTCAGTTGTGAGATTCTTGTTCTTAATCTATTGCATGGTTTCTATCTTTCTCTTGCTTAAGTTGCTTATGATTGATATTGATAATCTCTATTTGGACGCAACTAGGGTTTGTCGTTATTGATCTATTGCTAGATCTAGATTGTTACTGGTTGAGCATATCTATTTCAGAGTATCAACTGCATCGTACTAGTATCTGGTTGTGCTAGTCTTATGCAGAAGAGAACTGATTTACATTCTATGATAAAAGCTGGTTGTTTTATGCTAGAATTGTATCCAACTATATTCATATCCGTAACGCTGCTGTTAAACTGAATCTTGATAGTTTCAGGGTTGTTTAATTAGTTAGTGCTAATAGTATCTGGTTGTGCTATTAGTTATATCTGAAAAGGAATTGGAATTTCCATTGCATGAGATTTTGAATGAGTATCTAGGATCAACTTGTCATACGAATAGTGGATGTTGTTTGACTAAGTGTTTTTCCCATCACTGATTTCACAACTCTTTCGCTTGTTTACTTTTGCATGCTTAAATTACTTAAACTCACAAAACCCCCCTTTGGTTACTTTGGATTGACATATAAATTGCATACTAAGATAGAATCCGCCTTCCTGTGGATTCGACCTTTACTTACCTAGGACTACGGTTTAGGGTTTGTTTGGATATTTTACATAGCAGTTTTTAGAACGACAAAAACCTGTTATCAAATTGGCGTCGTTGCCGGGGAGGCAATAATCTATTGTGTGTGTGATTTGTTTGCCAATCTTGGTGTGAACATATCTTATGGTTCACACCCGTGTTACTAATAATCTACCGCTTGTTTTTGACCCAGAAATCGAGAGAACTTTTCTTCAAGCTTGCAGGGTTGCGCGTGCGCTACTTCAGGATACTGATACGATGGCTTATCGTGATACTCTCGAATCTCTGACAGCTCCTAACTTGGAGCAACCAACTCGTATTGTGCAATTCCCTGCCCTTGGTGAAGGAGTCAAATTTGAGCTTAAGACAGGAGTATTCCATTTACTCCCGAAATTTAGTGGAACCCCGCATGAGGACCCTATTCAACACCTGGATGAGTTCCTTGAGGTCTGCACCAGCATGCGACCATCTGAGATTACTGAAGATCAGATGAGGTTGAGAGTCTTTTCCTTTTCTCTGAAGGACTCCGCGAAGGACCGGTATCATTCTTTACCGCCAGGAAGCATCACTACTTGGGTGAATTTGAAGAAGGTGTTTCTCGATAAATACTTTCCGGCAATCAAGTCTAATCAGCTCAAGAAGAAGATCTGCAACGTGGAGCAACTGTCTAATGAGTCTCTCTATGACTACTATGAACGCTTCAAGAAACTGGTGAAGAGTTGCCCCTACCATGGCTATGCTAATCATGATCTGATTCTTTATCTACATGGAGGACTCCGTGAAGATGATCGTCGGATGGTAAACTCTGCATGTGGTGGGAATATTCTGAAGAGGACTTATGAAGAGGCTCTAGAGATATTTGCTACACTGGCTGATGACTCTAGGCAATACAGTGGGAGAGGCTCCCAAAGCTTGGTTATTGCTGGTTCTCAAGCGAAAATTGACCAGGCTGATTTTGATGTGCTGAGAGAGGAAGTGAGGCACCTGAAGCTGAAAGGTACGCCTCAGCAGGCTAAGGCCTGTGAGATCTGTCATGACGACTTGCACCCTACTGATTCATGTCCAACTCTACAAGAGGAAGTGAATGCAGTGGGAGGATATCAGTAGAGGCCCAGGCATGATCCTTACTCCAATACATACAATCCTGGTTAGAGGGATCATCCCAACTTCAGATGGAGAGACCCAGAACCACAGCAACAACAGGGTAATCCTCAATAACCAAGGCATCCATTTATGCCACAACATCAAGGGCAGAGCTCGAACCCGTCCTCGTCTATGGAGGACATGATGAAGATGCTGATGCAGAGCAACGTAAACCTCAATGCGAATGTTGCTAAGTTGACTAAGAACCAATTGCAATTCCAAGAGACTACACAAGCTAGCATTCAGAACTTGGAAAGACAATTTGGCCAAATTTCTCAAGTGGTGAGCAAGCTCGACGCAAAGGTTTCTGGTAAACTTCCATCTCAAACGGAAGTGAACCCGAACATTAGGAATGTCAGTGCTATAACTCTGAGGAGTGGGAAGAAGCTCGAAGAAGACAAGCCTGAGGTCAACGAGGAAGAAAACGAGGATTTGGAGAAGAACAGCGACGGCGACTGCCGTGAAGACCACGGCGCCCGCCATGAAGACGATTCTGCTCTCGACTTTTCTGGTGACAATTGCGGCGACCGCCGCAATTCTCACGGCGCCCGCCGTGACGGTGAGAAAAATCTCGAGAATTCTGATTATGTTCACGGCACCTGCCGCACTTCTTACGGCGCCCGCCGCCCCTCTGTTGTCGAAGATGATGTTGAGAAGGAGTATGAACCTCCGATTTTTCCTGATTGGAAGCTTGTTGCACCATTTCCGTCTGCTTTGAAGCGTACCAAGCCACTTGAGTAGGACAAGGACATGTTTGAGATGTTCAGAAACGTTGAGGTCAACATGCCTCTCCTAAATTTGATCAAGTCTGTCCCTCGTTATGCCAAATTCTTGAAGCAGATGTGCACCACAAAGAGGAATCAAGATAGGAACAACAAGAAGAAGGTGAAGGTAAGCGAACATATTTCTGTTGTGTTTCAGAAGCGCTTACCCAAGAAGTGTGGCGACCCAGGTATGTTCACCATCCCCGTTACCATTGGAGGTACCAAGTTCAATAAAGCTATGTTAGATTTGGGCGCTTCCATAAACGTTTTGCCTTCATCTCTTTGTGAATCCTTAGGATTAGGACCCATGCATGCGATCAAAATTTCCATTCAGCTAGCTGATAGATCTAGTGTGCGTCCTATAGGGGTAGTGGATGATGTTTTGGTTAGGGTTGGTGATCTTACTTTTCCTGCTGACTTTTATGTGCTTGATATGGAACATGATACGCATATAGCCCCTATTCTGTTAGGGAGACCCTTCTTGAAAACTGCCAACACTAAAATCAACGTGAGTACTGGCTCCTTGACTATGGAATTTGATGGCCAAACCATTAATTATAACATCTATGAAGCCATGAAATTCCCCTCTGATGGTCATTCTTTGTGTGCAATTGATGTACTTGAGCCTGTGGTGCAAGAAGTTTTTGCTGAGGACCACCTAGATGACACACCACCTATTGTTGATTCTAGCTTGGATATTGCTATATCTACTGACTTGCAGGAAGGTGTTGCTGAGTGGGACGCTTGCTATAAGCTCCCTCCGGAGCTTCCAGGTAAATCACCTTTGCTGCTAACTCCGAGCGAGAGACTCGTTCCATCTTTGGTGCAGGTCCCTGAAGTCAAGGATAAACACCCCCCTGATCGATCTAAGCATGGGGTAGACGCGACTAAGAAGGTCAAGATGGAGAAGCCGCTGCAGAAGAAGCATGGTCTAAGGTTCAAACCTTTCCATGATTGGTTCAGGAAGGAGGTATGGATTGAGAAGGTTCTCAAAGAGCCTGACGATATGGATTGAGGATTTTCGAGTAGTATGTCGAGCCAACGACATTAACTAAGGCGCTGATCGGGAGGCAACCCGATGTTAGGTAGTTTATTTCCTTTCCCTTAATCATTTTCTTTTGTTTTTCCTTTTATTTTTTGCTTTCTGTGTCGAACTAACCTACAGGAAGCGTTTCAACGTGAAGAAGGAGTTTACGGAGCCCGCCGCCGACCTTACGGCACCCGCCGTTTTCCCCTCCCTCACTCACTCGCTTGCGGCAAATGATGGCGACCGCCGTTTAATTACGGCGATCGCCGCCATTTTCAGGTTCGACTCCTTTTAATTAAAAAAAAAAACCCGAAAAGACCTTAAACGGGGAGGAAAAAAAATTAAAAGATCTACCAGAGGCCAGCTGTCCAGATTCCCCACGGAGAGGTGCGCATCATGTTGCCAACGGAGGAATATATTCATCCTACATTTATTCGGCAACGATAATGGCCCTGCAGTCGATAGCTGGAGAGGAGATTTACCAGGGCCCAACCACAATGACATTTGGGCCCATTTTTGAAGGTCATGTAACCCTGTTCCCTTGATTGACCACTACTTCCCCAGAGTGGTTCCTTTTGTTTGCATGGTAGGAGCTGATGGAGTTGAAGGCCGCGCAACCCTGCTTTCCTACATAACCACCACACCCCACAGTGGATCCCTATGGTTGCACAGTAGATGAAGATTATGGCGTTGATGCAGACATCCAGGACATGAACTTTCATGAGTACACCGCCAGTGACAAGGAAGTGTCCAAGCCAACTCGGCCACGTTGTGAGTTATTTTTTTGCTTTTCCCTGTGCTTTATTCTTTTGTCTTTCATTACATTGAGGACAATGCAATGTTTAAGCATGGGGTGGGGTTTTATACTTGCTACGCTGCTGAGGAGAAAAAAGAAAAAAATGAAAAGAGCCAAAAATTTGATAAAAGGCTGAAATTAAAATCCTGGGATAGGTCGAAAACCCGAAAGGGCAACCTAGGTAATAAGCAGGTGGCTTGGACCAGCATTAGGCTAGGGTAATATGAGGTCAAGAGTGACGTGAGCTTATGTGAGTACATCTATTGGAAAATGAAATGAGTGGCTTGGTGAAAACCCGAAAGGGCGCCTTGGCAAAATGAGCGAAAAGAAGAAGAGTGATTTTAGGATTTCTCATTATTCTTGGTGAGGCGTCATAAGAAGAGGAGACAAAGAAGGATTGTCGGATAGGTCACTCTGGGAGACATAAGGAGCAATAGATGGAGGCTAGGATTAGAGGTTACTCACGCTATTGGATGTCCGGGTTTAGCTTTGGGGAAGTAATATGCTTGCCCCTTAAGCTTGTTGAGTTGTTGTTGTGTTGTAAATGAGATTGGTGCCAGGAGCTTTGGCATGGGTTAGGTGACTCTTAGTTGGAGGATATGCTTCCTGAGACCTTGGGTGCTGCATTGGAGGAGTGGACTCTTATTTGGTTTACTCGTGGACGAGCAAAAATCTAAGCATGGGGTGTTTTGATAAGCACTACTTTGTAGGGCTTAAGTAAGAGTCATTAGAGGTTTTATTGGTGCCATTCGGGTAGATTTAGACACATTCATGTGTATGGCGTTTGGAGGCGAAGTTGGTGTATTTGGAGGTGTTTGAGCTATTTTGGAGATCATATGAGACACTGAGGAGGAAGCCACCAGTAGTAGACGCCAAGGAGTTATGAAGTATTGGCGAGGAGGTGCTGAAGACACGCTTTCGGGAGCTGAAGAGACAAAGGAGGAAGAGACGAGTTCACGGTGACCGCCGTGCAACTTACGGCGATTGCCGCCAATTCCCATCCAACAACATTGGCTACGATGCAATTACGGCGCCCGCCGTGGAAAGACGGTGCCCGCCGCGATTACGGCGCCCGCCGTGGAGGATGCAGCGCCCGCCGTGCATGTCTAAAGTTCGCCGCGCCGTTTCGTTATTTGCATTATTTTATTACTTTTTATTATTTCGTTTTAGGTTAACTTAGCTTTATTTTCCTTTAGTATTTAAGGGTTGAGAAAAGGCTTGTTTGGGGATCATCTTGGAATCTCTCTCTGGAACCCTAATTCCCATTCTACGTATTTGCTATGAAGAACTAAGCCTCCCTGGCTTAGTCAGACGCTGAAGCTTTCGTTTTGATTCAGTTGTGAGATTCTTGTTCTTAATCTATTGCATGGTTTCTATCTTTCTCTTGCTTAAGTTGCTTATGATTGATATTGATAATCTCTATTTGGACGCAACTAGGGTTTGTCGTTATTGATCTATTGCTAGATCTAGATTGTTACTGGTTGAGCATATCTATTTCAGAGTAGCAACTGCATCGTACTAGTATCTGGTTGTGCTAGTCTTATGCAGAAGAGAACTGATTTACATTCTAGGATAAAAGCTGGTTGTTTTATGCTAGAATTGTATCCAACTATATTCCTATCCGTAACGCTGCTGTTAAACTAAATCTTGATAGTTTCATGGTTGTTTAATTAGTTAGTGCTAATAGTATCTGGTTGTGCTATTAGTTATATCTGAAAAGGAATTGGAATTTCCATTGCATGAGATTTTGAATGAGTATCTAGGATCAACTTGTCATACGAATAGTGGATGTTGTTTGACTAAGTGTTTTTCCCATCACTGATTTCACAACTCTTTCGCTTGTTTACTTTTGCATGCTTAGATTACTTAAACTCACAAAACCCCCCTTTGGTTACTTTGGATTGACATATAAATTGCATACTAAGATAGAATCCGCCTCCCTGTGGATTCGACCTTTACTTACCTAGGACTACGGTTTAGGGTTTGTTTGGATATTTTGCATAGCAGTTTTTAGAACGACAAAAACCTGTTATCAATACCACAACTGTAACACCCCCAAATCTTAACCCATTTGGAAAGGTATTACCGCCAGTGACCTCAGTGTTCCTTACCGAGATCACCCAAGGCTTTACCGTTTAAATACAATTATGAGATACAAAGGATACAAAATGATAACTTTATTCATATAAAACATGAGTCCCGGGATTACATCCCAATCCCGAATAGGACAAATACAGAGTTTAAACAAAGTACAGCAGAAGTCTTTTTAAATACATCACAGAGTAAATAAGTTACAGCGGAAGTCTTTCTTGAAATCTTACAAAAAGAGTTATGATCGTAATGATCATCTGCCCTAGGATCTCAACCTGATTAAAAGATAAATATTAAAACATCCAAAAATAACCGTCGTCTCCATAGTCAATCTAGTCTCCTCAAATCTTCGCTCTATCTGATGTGCCGAATCGAACGGATGACACCAGCCAACCATGCAGAGAACAATTGCGGTTGGTTAGTCTACTGAATAGACTATGCAAGGGTACAAAGCAGAAGGTTCAAAGTAGTCGTATTAGGTTAGACTCCTCGTCTCTCGAATCAAAGTCTAGTACGTTAGTCAACCACCATACTATACTTGGATACGACAAAAGGCATGCACAAGAGAAGATTCTGGAAGACTGAATCTTCACAGAAATCGACCCGAAAGAAGACTCCAACGGAATTGAGTCTTAAGGAAATATGACAAATCTGGAACGTTTAAAGAATCAGACAACAGACATTAAAAGCTGACTTAGATGTTTCGGTTCACAACCAACCTCACCGCATACAGCGAATCCAGATTGGAAAGAGAACGTACTCTGATCAAAAGTCAATATGAGCTTTCCTAGCTGCACTATTCACTTAGCTGCACTACTCGCCAAAGGTATATTAATCTTGTGCACTCGGGCACATTATCTTATTAAATTATAAAACACACATCACTGAAATATATTAATATTATTAAGCGCGGTAACAAAGCTTAAATCTCAGGGTGACCATTATGTCAACCCAAAGTAACACAACACAAACACCCACACACAAGACTTACAATTATACCGAGTAACACGGAAGTTATTATTACACAGGGTGACCTTACGTTCACCCAGATTACACTGCCACAGTGCTTACACTTTAATTTACAGGGTGACAGTTACGTCCACCCCAATTGCACTAGCTAGGTGCTTAATACACAGGATGACAATTATGTTCACCCAATTGCGCTAGCAAGGCGCTTAAACACTTCAGATCCTTAAAGGTGGATAGGAAGCATAGGTCATGACCCTTAAATTATTATTCGGAAATTAACCCGAGGAGTATTACGATATAAAGAAACGACAAATCCTTACTTGGATTAGCGTTCCTACGAACACTCGTGCTAACTAAACAGTCTAACACATCAATTATTCACATTAAAGCCATCCAGGAAAACGACTTAAACATAGAGATAATAGAAATGGCTAATCCTTACTTGGATTAGCTTTCCTATTAATCCACATGCTATTCTAGCATTAAGATTACATTCACAACAATACCATCACGGTAATTATCACATATAATTGCGTTGTTCTAACAGATATACAACCTATGATAATGTCATTGCCCTCAAGGCGAACATAAATAATAGCGTTGTTCTAACAGATATACAACCTATGATAATGTCATTGCCCTCAAGGCGAACATAAATAATAGCGTTGTTCTAACAGATATACAACCTATGATAATATTATTATTACAGTTTCCAAAACTGTAACACCCCCAAAACTTAACCCTTTTGGAAAGGTATTACCGCCAGTGACCCCAGTGTTCCTTACCGAGATCACCCAAGGCTTTACCACTTAAATACGATTTATGAAATGCAATTGATACACAATGATCAAGCATTAAATTCCAAAACGTAACATTGTCAAGGAAACAAGGGTTACGGGATTACAGGCCAATCCCGAATAGGTCAAAACAGAGTTTAAAACAAACACAGCGGAAGACTTAGAAAGTACATTACAATCAAAGTTATTATCCAAAAGATCTCAACCTGATTAAAGAAATAATTAAAACATTGAAAAACCACCGTTGACTCCATAGTCCTTCTAATCTTCTGAGCTACTTCTTAACTGATGTGCCGAATCGAACGGATGACACCAGCCAACCATACAAGGGAAAATATTAGTTGGTTAGTCTAAATGAATAGACTAGCAAGGGAACAAAGCAGAATGGTTCGAAGCAGTTGTATTAGGTTAGACTCCTCGTCCCTCGAATAATAATCGAGTACGCTTGTCAACCACCGTACTCCTAGTGGAATAAACAAGAGGTATGCACAAGAGAAGATTCTGGAAGACTTAATCTTCACAGAAATCGACCCGAAAGAAGACTCCAACTGAAATGAGTCTTTAAGGAAGTATGACAAATCTGGAAGTTTACAGAATCATACAACAATGATTTAAAAGTTGACTGAGATGCTTCGGTTCACGACCAACCTCATCACCTACAGCGAATCCAGATTGGAAAGAGAACGTACTATGATCAGAGTCGAGACGAGTGTTCCTAGCTGCACTATAACTCAGCTGCACTACTCGCCCAAGGTTTATTAATTATGTGTGTCAGAGTAGCACTTATTTGATTTATGTTCCGAAAACACACATCACGTTATAGACTTTTACATGTGTACCCCACCAGTGGGACGACACATCTTAGTATACGTTTCGTCGAGAGTGACGTATACCGAAAGGTTTGTGACACCAGCTAAGTGTCATGCCTCTACACACTTGTGAAAGAGACCGATCATGATCTTAGAATAGTACCAGATGGGGACGAGCCATCCCGATACCAGATTATAAAGAAACGACTGGACAGAGTCCGAGTAACGTTCCTATTTACAGTGCTAACTAAATAGTTACAGCACCACAACAGTTATAGGATAAATCCACATAAAGGCCCGAAAGGCGATCACAGATAATAGTGTTGTTCTAACAGATATACAACCTATTATATGATTTTCAAAACAGTTTATCAAAACCGTTTCCAGACAAACAGAGTATTCATTCCAAATTAATTACTCAGATAAACTACTGATAATTAATGTAAATATGGAACGAATGAGCAAGAGCGAACCGCCACTTGCCTTACTCCGCAGAAAAGTCTAAAGACGTCAACTGGATTCCGGGCTCGACACGGTATAGTTCCGACAGCACAACAACCTTCGAGTCGACCCATAAAAGGAACCCTAAGTTAGATCCGACATAAACAGTACGAATCTAAACACGGCGAAAGAACACGAAAGGAAAGACGCCACGACGACAACCGACCAAGCCAAAGCCACGAAGGCATTCTGGGCACTGGTGGCGGTCGCTGTTCTTGGCGGCGGTCGCCGCATTCATCACGGCGGTCGCCGTGAAGAACACGGTCGACAGAGACGAGAGAAATCTCACCAAAACAAAGCGCGTTTCGACCCCTTTCAGCCTGGCTTGGTTTCTGACCTTCAAAGGCAACCACAAGGCTTCAAAAGAGCTGCTGGAAACACCACTAACAACACCGACGAAAGCTTCAGAAAATCCGGCGAAGGCACAACTCCGGCGAGAGGCGAATTTGGCAGAGGTTTGGTGCTGGGATGGCTCAAAACCTCACCCCCAACACCTCCTTTTATAGCCAAAGCGTCTGGAGCACGAAGAAGAGGGCCTAGAGCTAGTTCGGCGCTCGCCAAAAACAACGCCGGCGACCAACGGGCAACGACTGCTGGGCAACGATGACGGCACTTACGGCGGGCGCCGAAATTTATGGCGGTCGCCGCGGCCTGACACACCAGCTGCCTCCTCGAGCATTGGGACGACGGGCGCCGTGACTTTACGGCGGTCGCCGTGCTTGGGTCTCACTACGGCGGTCGCCGAGACTTTACGGCGGTCGCCGTGACACCTCTTTCCCGCCCGTTCAGCTTTGAACGAACATGACATTAAACCGGGATAAAAATTATCGTACGTGAACGACAATTAAAATCTAAGGCACCTTGTCTGTATATTATTTCACTGAGAAAAGTATTACAGATACAGAGCACATTACAGAATGTCTCAAACTCTCTGTATTAAATCCGACGTACACAACGGATACTCGGGAAAATTCCAAAATTCCCTAAATAATCTTACAAAAATACGGGGTATTACATCTCCTCCCCCTTAAAAGAAGTTTCGACCCCGAAACTTAGGTCGAGAATAACTCGGGAAAACGCCTGAGCATATCTGACTCGGTTTCCCACGTCTCCCAAATAACTTCTTCGGTCCCTGACTTGGACCACAACACTCGTACCAACGGCACGATCTTATTGCGCAAACGCTTCTCCCGACGCTCCAAAATGCGCACGGGCAACTCTTCATAAGTACCATTAGCTTGAATATCGATGTCTTCATAACTAAGCACATGAGATTCATCTGGTACATACTTTCTGAGTAACGATACGTGGAACACGTTATGCACCGGGTGAGTCGATGGCGATAACGCCAAGCGGTACGCTAGAGATCCTAATTTATCCAGAATCTCGAATGGTCCCACGTAGCGAGGGTTAAGCTTCCCACGCTTACCAAATCTGAAAACTCCTTTGGATGGCGATACCTTGACAAAAACCTTGTCACCGACCTCGAACTCGACAGTCCTGTGCTTCCGATCTGCGTAGGACTTCTGTCGACTCTGAGCGGTCAACATCCTTTGTCTGATCAAAGCAATGTCTGAAGCCGTCCTTTCGACCAACTCTGGTCCAAGCAGAATTTTGTCGGCATTATCATCCCAACAAATCGGAGATCTGCATCTGCGACCATACAAAGCTTCAAACGGAGCCATCTTGATTGTAGTATGCCAGCTATTGTTGTACGTGAACTCAATCAGACTCAAGCTGTCCTCCCAGCTAGTCGGACGATCGAGCACACAAGCTCTAAGCATATCCTCCAGAGTCTAGATGGTCCTTTCAGACTGACCATCTGTCTGAGGATGAAAAGCTGTACTGAACCTCAACTCGGTTCCCATAGCCTTATGAAGTTCCTTCCAGAATCTTGACATGAAACGGCCATCTCGGTCCGATACAATGGTCTTAGGAATGCCATGTAAGCGGACAATCTCCTTCTGGTAAACTTCTGCTAACTTTTGGGTTTCCCATGTGGTCTTGATGGCTATGAAATGAGCACTCTTCGTAAGCCTATCCATAATTACCCAGATAGCATCTCTCTGACTTCGAGTCTTGGGTAGCCCAGTGACGAAGTCCATGGAAATGTCCTCCCATTTCCATTCTGGTACGGGGAGAGGTAGCATCTCACCACCTGGCCTGCGGTGTTCGATCTTGACCTTCTAGCAAGTTAAGCACTTTGCCACAAAGTCAGCTACGTCCCACTTCATGTTTGGCCACCAAAACTTCTTCCTGAGATCCTTGTACATCTTGCTAGAGCCAGGATGCACAGAGTAAGCAGATGAATGAGCTTCTCTCATCACCAACTGACGAAGACCTTCTGTGTCAGGCACACAGATCCGATTCTGAAACCAAAGTGATCCATCATCCTGAACCACAAAACTGGGAGCTTTCCCATCCATCACTTCACTGCTTAACTTTACCAAGATGATGTCATCGACTTGCTTTTCTTTGATTTGATCCAGCAGTGTAGCCTGAATTTCCATCATACTCAGGTACCCTCTACGCTGGTCATATAAGAGTTCAATGTCGCATGACACTTGGTTTAGCTTGGTCTGAGCAGTAAGTAGAGCAACCACAGTCTCATGCGTTGTCTTCCGGCTTAGTGCATCAGCTACTACATTAGCCTTGCCCGGATGATACAGCAACTCCATGTCATAGTCCTTGAGCAATTCTAGCCAGCGGCGTTGTCTCATATTTAACTCCTTCTGAGTAAATATATACTTGAGACTTTTGTGGTCGGTGAAGACTTGGCATCTTATACCGTAGAGGTAATGCCTCCAAATCTTCAGCGCAAAGACAACCGCTGCTAACTCAAGATCATGGGTCGGATAGTTTTCTTCGTATGTCTTGAGTTGCCTGGATGCATAAGCAATGACTTTGCCCCTTTGCATCAAAACACAACCAAGACCACACTTGGAAGCATCACTATAGACCACATAATCGTCGTTCCCCTCTGGGAGTGCTAGCACGGGTGTCGAGGTCAACCGTCGTTTCAACTCCTGGAAACTGACTTCGCACTTGTCATTCCAGACAAACTTCTTGTGGACCTTGCGGAGTAGATTGGTCATAGGTAGAGCGATCTTTGAAAATCCATCTACGAACCTTCTATAATACCCGACAAGTCCAAGAAAACTGCGCACCTCCTTCACATTCTGGGGCTGTATCCATTTGGCCACCGCTTCAATCTTTTGGGGATCAACCATAACCCCATTTTTATTGATCACGTGGCCTAAGAAAGCCACTTCCTTTATCCAGAATTTATACTTGGACAGTTTAGCATAAAGTTGATGTTGTCTAAGGATTGACAAGGCAATCCGTAGATGTTCTTCGTGGACTTCTTCATTCGGAGAATAAATCAGGATGTCGTCGATGAAAACCACCACGAACTTATCCAAGTACTGGTGAAAGCACCGGTTCATCAAGTCCATAAAGACAGCTGGAGCATTTGTAAGCCCAAAAGGCATCACTACGAACTTGTAATGACCGTATTTGGTCCTGAACGCAGTTCTGGGAATGTCCTGCTCACGAATTTTGAGCTGATGATATCCAGATCTCAAGTCGATCTTGGAGAAAACCTTTGCTCCCTGTAACTGGTCCAACAAGTCATCAATCCTAGGCAAAGGATACTTGTTCTTGATCGTCACCTTGTTCAACTCTCGATAGTCGATACAAAGTCGGAACGATCCGTCCTTCTTTTTGACGAACAATACCGGAGCACCCCACGGCGATGCACTCGGCCTGACATAACCTTTGTCAAGAAGATCTTTAAGTTGATTCTTCAATTCTTGCATCTCAGCTGGAGCCATCCGATACGGGGATTTGGAAATCGGCGTCGTACCAGGCTCGAGATCAATTGAAAACTCTACGTCACGATTTGGGGGTAATCCAGGAATTTCTTCCGGAAAGACATCCGAAAACTCCCTAACTACAGGAATATCAAGAACCTCAGGTCCATCCTTCGCAGGCGAATCCAAGTAACAAAGGTACCCGATACATCCTTATCGTAGTAGCTTAAACGCAGTCATCGCATTGATCAGCTTGTCGTTATCAGTGTCATTTCGACCTTTGAACTTGCACACGAACTGGCCCCCGGATGACACCGTCACCGTTCTTGAACTGAAGTCGATCACCGCCTTATGACGCGTCAGCCAATCCATACCGAGGATAGTGTCGTATGGATCCATGGCTATACAGATTAAATCTGCCTCAAATTCCTTACCCTGAATGGTAATCGGAAAGTCGGATAGATGCTTGGTTCCCACCAAACGTTCTCCATTAGGAAGATTAACGACAAAATGGGTCGCACGAATCGTTGCACACTAAATCTAACTTGCTAACACAGCTATCCGAAATAAAGGAATGCGTAGCACCAGAATCAAACAGAATGCACACTGAAGTAGAGTAAAGGTATATAGTACCTTGAGCAATCGGAGCATTGGGTCCATCTGCCTCACGCATCTCGTACATGCGTTGGCCCTGACTTCCAGAAACAGCTGGGGCCTTTCCCCTGTTCTGAGCAGTCGTCTGCACTGAAGGGCTAGGAGTCTCGACAGGCTTAAACCTAGGTCGGTTGCTCTGATGAACTGACCCTTGTTGCGACTCTACTCCCTTCTGCTTCCCCTGCTTGCAGAACTTTTGCAGATGACCGTCACGTCCACACCCAAAGCACGACCTCTTCTCCCTCTGACACTCAGTGCTTTTGTGCCCAGTAGTACCGCAGTTATAACACTGAACTGTACTCCTGGTCTGCCCTGACTGCTGAGTCGATCCCCCTTGCGTCATCTCCGTCTTTGCTCGGCCGGACTTGGCGAAGTTAGACGGTGGCGCAGGACGCTTAAAACCATCTCCCTCGATTTCTGGATCAAAAACTAGAGGTAGATTATTAGTAACACGGGTGTAAACCATAAGATAGGTTCACACCAAGATTGGCACACAAATCACACACACAAAATAGATTATTGCCACCCCGGCAACGGCGCCAATTTGATAACAGGAATTTGATAACAGGAATTTGTCGTTGTAGTATAGTGGTAAGTATTTCCGCCTGTCACGCGGGTGACCCGGGTTCGATCCCCGGCAACGGCGCCAATTTTATAACAGGAATTTGTCGTGCTAATTCCTACTATGCAAAATATCCAAACAAACCTTAAACCGTAGTCTTAGGTAAGTAAAGGTCGAGTCCACAGGGAGACAGAGTCTATCTTAATATGCAATTTGTATGTCAATCCAAAGTAACCAAAGGGGTTTTTTTATATGTTTTAATGAATCTAAGCATGCAAAAGTAAACAAACTAAAAGTTGATGAATTCAGTGATGGGAAAATTACTTAGTCAAACAACATCCACTATTCGTATGACAAGTTGATCCTAGATACTCATTAAAAATCTCATGCAATGGAAATTCCAATTCTTTTCAGATATAACTAATAGCACAACCAGATACTTTTAGCACTAACTAATTAAACAATCCTGAAACTATCAAGATTCAGTTTAACAGCAGCTTTACGGATAGGAATATAGTTGGATACAATTCTAGCATAAAACAACAAGCTTTTATCCTAGAATGTAAATCAGTTCTCTTCTGCATAAGACTAGCACAACCAGATACTAGCACGATGCAGTTGCTACTCTGAAATAGATATGCTCAACCAGTAACAATCCAAATCTAGCAATAGATCAATAACAACAAACCCTAGTTGATCAGACTAGAAATTATCAATATCAATCATAAGCAATCAAGCAAGAGAATAGATAAAATCCATGCAAAAGATTAAGAACGAGAATCTCACAACTGAATCAAAACGAAAGCTTCAGCGTCTGACTAAGCAAGAGTGGCTTAGTTCTTCATAGCAAAGTACATAGAATGAAAAGTGAAATTAGGGTTCGAGAGATATCGGAGGCCAAGCTCCCTTCTAACCCCTAAATACTAAAATTCAATCAGTCTAAATTAACCTAAAACGAAAATACTAAAACCGTAATTAAAATAGTCCAAATAAAACTATTAAGGAAAACGGGCTCGGTGGGCTTCTGACAGCGGCAGCGGTCGCCGTAATCACGGCGGTCGCCATCTTTAAACGGCGGTCGCCGGATCAATGTCATAGCCATGGTCGCTGGGAAACCTTTGGCGGCGGTCGCTGCGATGTGAACGGCGGCCGCCGTGAAGCCACTCCTTCAGTGTCTTCGTCTCTTCAGCTCCGAATGCTCCCAAGGCCTCCAAAAGTGTGTCTTCATCACCTCCTCGCCAATACTTCATAACTCATTGGCGTCTTCTACTGGTGGCTTCATCCTCAGTGTTTCCTATGATCTCCAAAACAGCTCAAACACCTCCAAAAACACCAACTTCGCCCACAAACGCCATACACATGAATGTGTCTAAATCTACCCGAATGGCACCAATAAACCCTCTAATGACTCTTAGTTAAGCCTTACAAAGTAGTGCTTATCAAACTCCTCCATGCTTAGACCTTTGCTCGTCCGCGAGTAAACTAATAAAGAGCCTACTCCTCCAATGCAGCATCCAAGGTCTCAGGAAGCATATCCTCCAACTAAGAGTCACCTAACCCATGCCAAGCTCCTGGCACCAATCTCATTCACAACACATCAACACTCAACAAGCTTAAGGGGCAAGCAGAGTACTTCCCCCAAGCTAAACCCGAACATCCAATAGTGTGAGTAACCTCTAATCCTAGCCTCCATTTATTGCTCCTTATGTCTCCCAGAGTGACCTACCCGACAATCCTTCTTTGACTCATCTTCTTATGACGCCTCGCCAAGAATAATGAGAAATCCTAAAATCATTATTCTTCTTTTTCGCTCGTTTTTCCAAGGCGCCCTTTCGGGTTTTCACCAAGCCACTCATTTCATTTTCCAATAGATGTACTCACATAAGCTCACGTCACTCTTGACCACATATTACCCCAGCCTAATGCTGGTCCAAGCCACCTGCTTATTACCTAGGCCGCCCTTTCGGGTTTTCGACCTATCCCAGGATTTCAATGATAGCCTTTTTTTCAATTTTTTGGCTTTTTCTCTTTATTCATTTTTCTCCTCAACGACGTAGCAAGAATAGAACTCTCCCTCATGCTTAAACATTGCATTGTCCTCAATGTAATGAAAGACAAAAAATAGAAGCACAGGGAAAAGCAAAAAAAAATTAACTCACAACGTCGTCGAGCGGGCTTGGACACTTCCTTTGTTGCTGGCGGTCTTCTCAATAAACGTCCAGGTCTCGGGTGTCGGCATCAACGCCATAATCTTCATCTACCGTGCAACCATAGGGAACCACTGTGGTGAATAGTGGTATGGCGGGGTTGCACGGCCTTCAACGAACACAAAAATGGGGCCTAGATGTAATCGTGGTGTGGGCCCTAGTGTTCCTCCTCCTCAGCTGCCAATTATAGGGCCATCATCGTTGTCAAATACAAAGTGGGGCTAATGTCTCCTCCTTGACAACATGATGCGCACCATCTCTCCATAGGAAACGCTGGGCAGTTGGCCTCCGGTAGAACCTCTTTTTTTTCTCTTTTTTTCTTTTTTTTTTCTTTTTCTCCCCGTTTAAGGTCTTTTCGGGGTATTTTATTTTCGTCTTTGGCTCCCCGTTTAAGGTTTTTTCGGGGCCCATTTTTTTTTTTAATAAAATAAAAAGAAAACGAACCTGAGAATGGCGGCGATCGCCGTAATTAAATGGCGGTCACCGTCATTGCCGCAAGCAAAGTGTCAGAGGAGGGAGTTGGCGGCGGTCACCATAAGGGGGGCGGCGGTCGCCGCTTCTCCTTATTCACTTGGATACGCTTCCTGCAGGTTAGTTCGACACATAAAGCAAAAACTAAAAGGAAAAACAAAAGAAAATGACTAAGGAAAAGGAAATAAACTACCTAACATCGGGTTGCCTCCCGAGCAGTGCCTTAGTTAATGTTGTTGGCTCGACATACTACTCGAACAACCTCAATCTATATCATTAGGTTCCTTAGGAACCTTCTCATTCATTACCTCCTTCCTGAACCACTCATGGAAAGGTTTGAACCTTAGACCATTCTTCTTCTTCAGCGGCTCCTCCACCTTGACCTTTTTAGTCGCGTCTCCCCCATACTTAGATCGATCAGGGGGGTGTTTAGCCTCAACTTCAGATACTTGCACCAAAGAGGGAACGAGCTTCTCGCTCGGAGTTAGCGGTAAAGGCGATTTGCCTAGTAGCTCCAGAGGAAGCTTATAGTAAGCGTCCAACTCAGTGATGACTTCTTGCGAGTTAGTAGATGAAGCAAAATCCAAGCTAGAATCAACAATGATAGATTGCTTGTCATCTAGGTGGTCCTCATCAAAAACGTCTTGCACCACAGGCTCAAGTACATCAATTGCACACAAAGAGTGATCATCAGAAGGATATTTCATGGCTTCATAGATATTGTAGTTAATAGTTTGGCCATCAAATTCCATGGTTAAAGCACCAGTACTCAAATTAATCTTAGTGTTGGCAGTTTTCAAGAAAGGTCTCCCTAACAGAATATGGGATGCATGCTTATCATGTTCCATATTGAGCACATAGAAGTCAGCAGAAAAAGTAAGATCACCAACCCTAACCAAAACATCCTCCACTATCCCTATAGGACGCACACTAGATCGATCAGCTAACTGAATGAAAATATTGGTCGCATGCATGGGTCCTAATCGTAAGGATTCACAAAGAGATGAAGGTAGAACATTAATGGAAGCACCCAAATCTAACATAGCTTTATTGAACTTGGTATCTCCAATAGTGATGGGAATGGTGAACATACCTGGGTCGCCACACTTCTTAGGTAAGCGCTTCTGAAACACAGCAGAAACATGTTCGCTTACCTTTACCTTCTTCTTGTTGTTCCTATCCTGATTCCTCTTTGTGGTGCACATTTGCTTCAAGAACTTGGCATAACGAGGGACAGACTTGATCAAATTTAGGAGAGGAATGTTGAACTCAACGTTTCTGAACATCTCAAACATGTCCTTGTCCTGCGCAAGTGGCTTGGTACGCTTCAAAGCAGATGGGAATGGCGGAACAAGCTTCCAATCAGGAAAAATCGGAGTTTTGGACTCCTTCTCAGCCTCAGCATCGGCTACAGGGAGGCGGCGTTCGCCGTAAGAAGGGTGGCGATCGCCGCTGACATCGTCAGAAAAAACAAGATTTTGATCACCGTCACGGCGGGCGCTGTTGTCTTCACGGTGGTCGCCGTTTTCTGGGCGATGGTCGTCGTAAGAAGGGCGGCGGTCGCCGTTTACATTCTACTCCAAATCCGGACTTTCTTCCTTGTTGACCTCAGAATTATCCTCTTCAAGCTGCTTCCCACTTCTCAGAGTCACAGCACTGACATTCCGAATGTTTGGGTTCGCTTCCGTCTGAGATGGAAATTTACCAGAAACCTTGGCGTCAAGCTTACTCACCACTTGAGAGATCTGACCAACCTGCCTTTCCAAGTTCTGAATGCTGGCTTGTGTAGTCTCTTGGAATTGCAATTGGTTCTTAGTCAACTTAGCAACATTGTCATTGAGATTGGCGTTGCTCTGCATCAGCATCCTCATCATGTCATCCATAGAATGTGAAGAGTTCGAGCTCTGCCCTTGAGGTCGTGGCACAAATGGCTGCCTAGGTGGTGGAGGATTACCCTATTGTTGGTTCGGTTCTGGGTCTCTCCATCTGAAGTTGGGATGATCCCTCCAACCAGGATTGTATGTACTGGAGTAAGGATCATGCCTGGGCCTCTGCTGATATCCTCCTACTGCATTCACTTCCTCTTGTAGGGTAGGACATGAACAATAGGATGCAAGTTGATAGGTGTTATTTCATACACCTTTTCTAGCAACTATTAGCATGATTTGGAGGAGTTTTGGATGTGTTTTGGTGCTAAGTCTGCAATCCAGATGTTATGGAGAGAAGTGAAGAAATCCAAGGATTTGCAGCTTAGATGGAGTTTAGAGATGAAGATGGAGCTGCTGGAGTATTTATGGAGAAGGCTACCAACACTTGGTAGTATTTGGAGAGCAGCAGAAGAAGAGAAGAAGACGAGAGCTGAAGTCTGGAGTTCACCGCCCCGCGTCAGCAATGTCGCGGCCCGGCGATGACTCCTAGTGAAGGATGGAGCCCGCGTGAGAGGAGACCACCGCCCAACGGTGGAGAGCTGAAGCCCCGCGGTGGATGTGTTTATTGCCTCACGGCCAGAGTTATTTTATTTTACTTTATTTCCTTTTATGCACTAGTCAGATTTCCTTTATTTTATTATTTTATTTCCTTGTAAGATATGGTTTGTGATCTTGGGGATTTAGGTTAACTCTATTTAACCTCTTTTCCCACAACCTCCAAATCATCATCATCAGACACACTATTGTTTCAGACGTAGTTTTCTAATTAGAGTTTTTCTTCCCCATTGATGGAGAACTAACTTCATTTTGTTCTGTTAGACGATTGAAGCAGTACAGTTGATGTGTTTGTGAGATTTCTATTCCTTGTTCTTATCTTTATAAATGTTGGATTGATTCTCTTGGTTATATTGATATTGATTTCTTGTTGTGCTTCTTAGCCTGATCAACTAGGTTGAATACGTTTTATCAATTGCTAGGATTGCATATAGGGGTTCTGAGTGCATATCTAGTGGCAAACACAATTGTGCGTATAGGGGTCCCGAGCGTACAATTGTGTGTGAGAATCAATTGCATGTTAAGTAGGGGAGTGAGTACTTGTACGTCTTTCTACTTGCATGTATCATATATCCTTGTGTGCATTGCTATTGCTGTGTTGGTGCTAAAGTACGCTGACAACTGTGAGAATCAGTTATACTTTATCATTGGCAAAGTGATAAGTCTATTGACAACTGTGAGAATCAATAGTACTTACGAGCAGGGTGGGAACGACTATAAGGATAAATAAACAAACTTGGACAAAATAGATTTCAGTGATCAAACTCTATCTTTGTACTGTGGATTTCGCTCTAATAGGACTACTTTCCCTCATATTATTTTCTCGATTTTACTCAATCTATTTGCTTGCTTGCTTTGTGTTCTCTTGATTACAAACCCCCCAGTTACTTGTTACTTGTCATTCACGTTTGCATACTACATCATACCTTCTCTGTGGGATTCGACCCTTACTTGTCTGCTATACTCTGTTTAGTAGGTTGGTTAGGATAATTACTTTGATAGGGCTAGTCAACGACATTTGCTGTGCATATTTAGCCCCGTCAAATTTGGCGCTGTTGTCGGGGAAGGTTTTTGTTTGTTGTGTGTTTTCGTGATTGATTGTTGGTGGAGACCTATCTTATGGTCGACACCCGTAGTACTGACTCTCCCCTTCTAGCTTTGGATCCAGAGATTGAAAGATCCTTTCTTGGAAGCCTGCGCAATCGAAGAGGAGAGGAAGAAGAGGTCGAAACCGCTGAGACCGAGACCGTTGAGACTGCTACTACCCCAGCTGTTGCAATGGCTGGAACTGGAACTCTGAGAGAGCTTACTGAGCCGAATATTGGGGCTCAACCCCTAGCTGTCATCATCCCTGCACTAGGAGAAGGGGTGAACTTTGAATTGAAGTCAGGAGTTGTTGCTTACCTCCCTAAATTCCACGGTCTGAGTGGAGAGGATCCGATTTCTCACCTGGGCAAGTTCCACAATGTCTGCATGACTATGAAGCCCAGGAATGTGACCGAAGACCAAATCAAGATGAGAGCTTTTGGTTTTTCTCTACTCGACTCTGCGAGTGATTGGTACTATCACCTGCCGCCAGGAACCATAGATACATGGACAAAGCTGCACAAAGCGTTCCTGGATAAATATTTTCCCACGAAGAAGGCGAATGCTTTGAAAAAAGCAATTGCCAACATCGAGCAGGCTGGTGATGAAACACTTTATGATTATTTGGAGAGGTACAAGAGGCTTTGTTCCAGCTGCCCATTCCACGGGTATGCCAAGCAAGATCTTGTTCTCTATTTGCACAATGGTCTGCTAGACCAAGAAAGAAGAATAGTTGATGCTGCATGCGGTGGAAGTATTCTGAACCTGACACCGGATGACACCATGAATAGACTCCAGGAGATGAGTGAGAGCACCCAGAATTTCTGGAAGACATACCAGAGGAAGGCGGTCAATGCTGTGACCCCTACAGGACCAAGCCCGGTGTTGTCTGAGTTGGCCGAGTTGAAGGAGATAGTTATGAAGATAGCAAATCAGAATGCCCCTCAACACGCCAGAGCATGCGGTCTTTGCTCTAATCAGGCCCACCACACCGAGGCTTGTCCTCAGCTGCAAGAGGACGGTGTTGCCGAAGTCAATGTTGTAGGAGGCTACGGCGCTCCTAGACAACAGTATGGTGGACAGCCGAATTACAACCAGAGAGGCCGTGATCACCCAGGATTCAGATGGAGTGACCCTCAGGGTGGTCAGCAGCCGGCACAATAGCAATATCAGCCGGCTCAGCAACAACAGTACCAGCAACGAGCTCAGTACCAACAGAGGCCTCAGGGCCAAACTTCTGGAGCCTCTACTGAGGATATGCTGAAGACTTTGACTCAGCACTTTGCTACACATGTGCAGGCTACTGAGTCGAGTATCAAGAACATGGAGAGGCAGATTGGCCAGTTAGCTGATGAGGTGACCAAAATCAACCAGAGGGCCTCAAACTCCCTGCCATCCCAGACCACTGTGAACCCCAGAGAAAACGTGAGTGCTATCACGCTGAGAAGTGGGAAGAAGGTTATTTCTCCCATTGCTGAAGAGGAGAACGAAGTTCCCGAGAAAAAGGAAATCACCGACACGCCCCGCGTCGATATCACCGCGACCCCACCGCCCCGCGGCGACCCTCGCCGTGACCCGGCGCCTGTGCCCAGTAATGACACCGCGACGCCACCGCCCCGCGGCGATCACTTATGCCCCGCGGTGGGCTCGCCGCGACCTGATCCTCGAAAATCTGTTCCTACTGAAGACACCTATGTTGATAATTACGTTCGGCCCATGTTTCCCCCTCTAGGTTCAGAGAAGCCCCCAGCACCTTTTCCTGAGGCGCTAAAGGCTAGGAGAGTTGTCGACGACAGAGACTTGTTCGAGACATTCCAAAACTGTGAGGTGAACATCCCCCTGCTGAAGCTTATTAAGGCTATCCCGCGATATGTCAAGTTCTTAAAGGAGCTATGCACGGTGAAGAAGGCCCAAAGGCAAAAGACTCAGAAGAAGAGTCCAGTGGGTGAACAAGTGTCAGCGGTAGTTCAGAAGCGTCTACCTGTAAAGTGCAAGGATCCAGGTACGTTTACTATTCCTATCACTATATGTGAGCATGTTTTTGAGAAGGCCCTGCTTGATTTGGGTGCCTCAATTAATGTCTTACCTTATTCTTTACTTGAGAAATTGGAATTAGGACCCTTGCGTGAGTCTAATATTGTTATACAACTTGCTGATGGTTCTTGTGTACCCCCTAAGGGTATTGTAGAAGATGTCCTTATTAGGATAGGTCCCCTGATACTCCCTGCTGATTTCTTTGTTATGGATATGGATTATGATGAACAAATTGCCCCTATTATGCTAGGGCGACCTTTTATGAAAACTTCCATGACTAAGATTGATGTTGATAGTGGTACTCTGACTATGGAATTTGATGGAATAATTTTCCGACATGATATTCATAATGCCAATTCCATTGAATTACCCGCTCCTCTCTGCATTAATGATATTGATAATTCTGTGTATGGAAATGTTAAAATTGATGCCGTAGAGACCGTAGTTGAGTGTCCCACTCCTGATGGACCTATTGAGTTGCATGATTTGCATGAATTACATATTGATAATGTCTTGCTAGATGATATAGGAGACCCCATTTCCTCTGCTTTGGGCACATGCCCCCCTGTACTAACCATACAAGGCAGCAAGCCTTTATCTAGTGATGTGCAGCATATCCATGTTGAGCCATATCGGCCCCCGCATCGTTCTAAGTATGGGGGAGACACTCCAAAGAGAATGAACATGGAGTGGGTGGCGAAGAAGGAACATGATCTAAGGTTCAAACCTTTCCATGAGAGGTCTCCACAGGAAGAGACGAGTTGGAGGATTCCGAAAGGATCCTATTCGAGATGGTAGTTGATCCGCAGTACGTCGAGCCAACGACGATAACCAAGGCGTTGTCCGGGAGGCAACCTGTGTTAGTTTTTCTTTGATTTTTCTTTTTATTAGATTATTTTTGTAGTTTATTTTGCTTTATTTCGTTCGCCTGTTACTCACATTTCAGGTACGAAAGTAAACCGAGAAGAGATGAGGTGCCCAGCCATTCTCACCGCCCCGCGGCGCCTTCCTACCGCCTCGCAGTGGAGCTCACCGCCCCGCGGTGAAGGTCAGGTATCGATTCTCAACCTTTTTTTTTTTTAAAAAAAAAAAGCAAGAATTATGGGCCCCGAAAAAACCTTAAACGGGTGAGTAAAAGCTTTATTCTTAAGAGGTCACTAAGGTTTTGACGGATTGGGCTTCTTTATGGGCCAAGATTTATCTTATGGGCCATGGTACATGACCGGCCCATCATCCCTTTCTCTTCACCTTACCCTTCCTTGACCTAACCCCACTTTACCCCACACTTATAATTCCCAGCGCCCCCTCAAACTCCTATTCTACTTTCCCCTCTCGACCTTGAGCATACTCTAGCCCCAAATCCCCCATTTGGAGTCTAGCCTCACAACCAAGCCCAAACACAACCCCACCGCGCTGCTGTAGTCCAGCCTCGCTTTAGCTCCGCCTCGCGCTACCACCGCTTCGCGTTCCTGTTGCTACCGCCCCGCACCGACCTCACCGCGACCCGGTGCCTGTTCTCAGTTTCTCACCGCGACGCCGCCGCCCCGCGCTGAGTCTCTCCAAAACATTGTGTTTGCTTGATTGTGAGTATTCTTTGCTGCCTTTTGATTTGAGCATTCCCATTCTTCACTTATGGCTTCGAAAGGCAAGAAGAAAGCGTCAACGAGTAGGGATGAGAGTGAGTTGTACGACATTGTGAAGGAGAGGAGGGTGGTGGCTTCCAAATTTTTCCACAAGCAGACTCTGGAGCAGATGGGATTGCTCGCTTGTGTGACGCTGTGTTTGACACAGTGTGGGCTGGGGGATTTCATGAACAAGGTAGCCCCCGCGTATCCTGAGCTGTGCTTCCAATTCATTGCCTCGTTCAGGTGGTTCACCCGCGAGGAGTCTGATGACAAAATTATGCGCAAGATCACGTTCACCTACAATGGGCGTGATTATTCTTTGTCGCGGAAGGTGATCCATGAGGCCCTGGGCATTACAAAGAACCCCACCGCTGGGTGGGAGAATGGGCTTAATGAGGCCGAGATGATGGATTTCTGGCGGGCTGCCACAGGGAGGACATTCAAGAAGGGTCATGAGGTGAACTCCAAGTTGGTGAATCCGTGTCTGCGGTTGATCCACAAGGTGATGATGAGGGATTTCTTTGGCCATGCTGACGATGGGAAGGTGCCCATGAAGGACTTCCAGTGGTTTATGAGCATCCTGGGGACGGTTGAGCTTACGCCGTTTTGGGCAACTCTTTTCTTGAGTTCCCTGCAGAGGATTCGTGATGGCGAGCCGAGAGATATTTGTGGGGGTGGTCTTATTACACTCCTCTGTGCCAGCGTGATTGATTGTGATCAGATTCCTCGGCCGGTCCCCTGCGCCGTATACGATTTAGCACACATGAGGGTGTGCTCCATGATGAAGCCACTGGGGCAGGATGGTGATTTGGTTTGGGCGTCTTATGAGGGCCTTATTTTGGTTGTTCCGCAAGAGTTCGCTTACTTGCCTTCATACGCGGGTTGGTGGATTGATAGCGATAGCCGGATGCCGACCGATGATACCTATGCCGTTACTCCTTCGGGTCCGTATGGAGAGGGCCCTAGTGGTGGTTTTGCTGTTGATCCTGTAGAGGGGGACGACCCTGGTTCTTCACAATTCGAGGAGCATTCGTCTGTGTATGGACCTGTCGCACCATGGCAGGAGATGTATGCTAGATGGGACGCTTTCTCCACGCGTCAGGATCGATGGACTTCCAGAGTAGAGACCAGTCTGCAGACTTGGCAAACCCAGCTTCATTCAGAGATAGATGAGCGCCTGGACAATATAGACGCTCATATGAGGGACTACTTTGGGATGTACCCACCACCACCTTCCGGTCCATAGTGAGTTTATTTCTTCTTTCCCCTATCATTTGATGTTCTCTTTTCTACATTGAGGACAATGTTCAGTTTAAGTATGGGGGAGGGATATAGACTTGCTTTCTTGCTAGCTAGTATACATAGTTTATTTCTGCATTCGTTTTCTGCATTGTTGTTTCCGTTTCTGTTTTCAGATTTTTTTTTTTAAATAAAAAAAATCGAAAAAGCCAAAAAGAAATAAAAGGCAATCAAAATCCTGGGATGGACTGAAAACCCGAAAGGGCGGTCCAGGTAAAAAACAGGTAGTCCGGCTGGTATAGACCAGGGCAAAAGTGGACTGGAGTGATGTAAGTATTGGTGAGATATCTAGCAAAATGAAATGAGTGGCTAGGTGAAAACCCGAAAGGGCGCCTAGGCAAGATGAGCGTAAAAGAATAAGAGTGATTCTAGGATTTCTCTTTATATCTTGGTGGAGGCGTCATAAGAAGGGAGTCATAGAAGGACTGTCGGGTAGGCCACTCATGGAGCGATAAGGAGCTAGATTGGAGTTAGGTTAGATTATTTTTGCATCACTTGTTTTGGTTGTCTTGGGCGTATTGTTGATATGTTGTAGTTTGTTGGTGTCACGTTTTCTTGTACTTCCTGAGACCTTGGTTTTGATTGAGAGGGTGAGCTTTTCTTTAGCTTACTCGGGACGAGTGAAGGTCTAAGTATGGGGGAATTTGATAGGTGTTATTTCATACACCTTTTCTAGCAACTATTAGCATGATTTAGAGGAGTTTTGGATGTGTTTTGGTGCTAAGTCTGCAATCCAGATGTTATGGAGAGAAGTGAAGAAATCCAAGGATTTGCAGCTTAGATGGAGTTTAGAGATGAAGATGGAGCTGCTTGAGTATTTATGGAGAAGGCTACCAACACTTGGTAGTATTTGGAGAGCAGCAGAAGAAGAGAAGAAGACGAGAGCTGAAGTCTGGAGTTCACCGCCCCGCGTCAGCAATGCCGCGGCCCGACGATGACTCCCAGTGAAGGATGGAGCCCGCGTGAGAGGAGACCACCGCCCAGCGGTGGAGAGCTGAAGCCCCGCGGTGGATCTTCACCGCCCCGCGGTGGATGTGTTTATTGCCTCACGGCCAGAGTTATTTTATTTTACTTTATTTCCTTTTATGCACTAGTCAGATTTCCTTTATTTTATTATTTTATTTCCTTGTAAGATATGGTTTGTGATCTTGGGGATTTAGGTTAACTCTATTTAACCTCTTTTCCCATAGCCTCCAAATCATCATCATCATCAGACGCACTATTGTTTCAGACGTAGTTTTCTAATTAGAGTTTTTCATCCCCGTTGATGGAGAACTAACTTCCTTTTGTTCTGTTAGACGATTGAAGCAGTACAGTTGATGTGTTTGTGAGATTTCTATTCCTTGTTCTTATCCTTATAAATGTTGGATTGATTCTCTTGGTTATATTGATATTGATTTCTTGTTGTGCTTCTTAGCCTGATCAACTAGGTTGAATACGTTTTATCAATTGCTAGGATTGCATATAGGGGTTCCGAGTGCATATCTAGTGGCAAACACAATTGTGCGTATAGGGGTCCCGAGCGTATAATTGTGTGTGAGAATCAATTGCATGTTAAGTAGGGGAGTGAGTACTTGTACGTCTTTCTACTTGCATGTATCCTATATCCTTGTGTGCATTGCTATTGCTGTGTTGGTGCTAAAGTACGCTGACAAATGTGAGAATCAGTTGTACTTTATCATTGGCAAAGTGATAAGTCTATTGACAACTGTGAGAATCAATAGTACTTACGAGCAGGGTGGGAACGACTATAAGGATAAATAAACAAACTTGGACAAAATAGATTTCAGTGATCAAACTCTATCTTTGTACTGTGGATTTCGCTCTAATAGGACTACTTTCCCTCATATTATTTTCTCGATTTTACTCAATCTACTTGCTTGCTTGCTTTGTGTTCTCTTGATTACAAACCCCCCAGTTACTTGTTACTTGTCATTCACGTTTGCATACTACATCATACCTTCTCTGTGGGATTCGACCCTTACTTGTCTGCTATACTCTGTTTAGTAGGTTGGTTAGGATAATTACTTTGATAGGGCTAGTCAATGACATTTGTTGTGCATATTTAGCCCCTGTCACAAGTCGTCATGACAAATCTCACAGGCCTTAGCCTGCTGAGGTGTACCCTTCAGTTTCAGACGCCTCACCTCCTCTCGCAGCACATCAAAATCAGCATGATCAATCTTTGATTGAGAAGTAGCAACTACCAAGGTTTGGGAACCTCTCCCACTGTACTGTCTAGAGTCATCAGCCAGAGTAGCAAATATCTCTTGAGCCTCTTCATAAGTCCTCTTCAGAATATTCCCACCACATGCAGAATTTACCATCCGACGATCATCTTTACGGAGTCCTCCATGCAGATAAAGAATCAGATCATGATTAGCATAACCATGGTAGGGGCAACTCTTCACCAGTTTCTTGAAGCGTTCATAGTAGTCATAGAGAGACTCATTAGACAGTTGCTCTACGTTGCAGATCTTCTTCTTGAGCTGATTGGACTTGATTATCGAAAAGTATTTATCAAGAAACACCTTCTTCAAATTCACCCAAGTAGTGATGCTTCCTGGGGGTAAAGAATGATACCAGTCCTTAGCAGAATCCTTCAGAGAAAAGGAAAAGACTCTCAACCTCATCTGATCTTCAGTAATTTCAGATGGCCGCATGCTGGTGCAGACCTCAAGGAATTCATCCAAGTGCTGAATAGGATCCTCAAGTGGGGTTCCACTGAATTTCGGGAGTAAATGGACTACTCCTGTCTTGAGCTCAAATTTAACCCCATCACCAAGGGTAGGGAATTGCACAGCACGAGTTGGTTGCTCCAAGTTAGGAGCTGTCAAGGACTCAAGAGTAACACGAGCTGCCATTCTTTCAGCTGGCTGAAGTAGTATATTCGCAGCCCTGCGAGCTTGAAGAAAAGTTCTCTCGATTTCTGGATCAAAAACTAGAGGTAGATTATTAGTAACACGGGTGTGAACCATAAGATAGGTTCACACCAAGATTGGCACACAAATCACACACACAAAATAGATTATTGCCACCCCGGCAATGGCGCCAATTTGATAACAGGAATTTGATAACAGGAATTTGTCGTTGTAGTATAGTGGTAAGTATTCCCGCCTGTCACGCGGGTGACCCGGGTTCGATCCCCGACAACGGCGCCAATTTGATAACAGGAATTTGTCGTGCTAATTCCTACTATGCAAAATATCCAAACAAACCTTAAACCGTAGTCCTAGGTAAGTAAAGGTCGAGTCCACAGGGAGACATAGTCTATCTTAATATGCAATTTGTATGTCAATCCAAAGTAACCAAAGGGGGGGTTTTGTATGTTTTAATGAATCTAAGCATGCAAAAGTAAACAAACTAAAAGTTGATGAATTCAGTGATGGGAAAAGCACATAGTCAAACAACATCCATTATCCGTATGACAAGTTGATCCTAGATACTCATTCAAAATCTCATGCAATGGAAATTCCAATTCCTTTTCAGATATAACTAATAGCACAACCAGATACTATTAGCACTAACTAATTAAACAACCCTGAAACTATCAAGATTCAGTTTAACAGCAGCTTTACGGATAGGAATATAGTTGGATACAATTCTAGCATAAAACAACCAGCTTTTATCCTAGAATGTAAATCAGTTCTCTTCTGCATAAGACTAGCACAACCAGATACTAGCACGATGCAGTTGCTACTCTAAAATAGATATGCTCCACCAGTAACAATCTAAATCTAGCAATAGATCAATAACAACAAACCCTAGTTGATCAGACTAGAAATTACCAATATCAATCATAAGCAATCAAGCAAGAGAATAGATAAAATCCATGCAAAAGATTAAGAACGAGAATCTCACAACTGAATCAAAACGAAAGCTTCAGCGTCTGACTAAGCAAGAGTGGCTTAGTTCTTCATAACAAAGTACGTAGAATGAAAAGTAAAATTAGGGTTCGAGAGATATCGGAGGCCAAGCTCCCTTCTAACCCCTAAATACTAAAAGTCAATCAGTCTAAATTAACCTAAAACGAAAATACTAAAACCGTAATTAAAATAGTCCAAATAAAACAATTAAGGAAAATGGGCTCGGTGGGCTTCTGACAGCGGCGGCGGTCGTTGCCTCCTCTGCGGCGGTCTTCGTAATCACGGCGGTCGCCATCTTTAAACAGCGGTCGCCGGATCAATGCCGTAGCCATGGTCGCTGGGAAACCTTTGGTGGCGGTCGCTGCGATGTGAACGGCGGCCGTCGTGAAGCCACTCCTTCAGTTTCGTCGTCTCTTCAGCTCCGAATGCTCCCAAGGCCTCCAAAAGTGTGTCTTCAGCACCTCCTCGCCAATACTTCATAACTCATTGGCGTCTTCTACTGGTGGCTTCATCCTCAGTGTTTCCTATGATCTCCAAAACAGCTCAAACACCTCCAAAAACACCAACTTCGCCCCCAAATGCCATACACATGAATGTGTCTAAATCTACCCGAATGGCACCAATAAACCCTCTAATGACTCTTAGTTAAGCCCTACAAAGTAGTACTTATCACAAACAGTCATACTATTGCATGCAATTAATTCTCTCTACAATAAACTAGTCCCAAACAGTTCTTAGAGTATTGCAGTTGCTACACATGAATTAGGTAACTCAAACAGTAATTACCAAACCCTAGCAATAGACAATTACCAATAACAACTAGTTGCGTCCAACAAGTGAAATCAATAATAATCAATGGGATGAAGAACAAGAGAATCAATACATTCAAAGGGAAAGAAATAGAATTAGAATCTCACAATCGTATATCAATTGAAGGCTTCAATCGTCGGACTAAGCAAAAGTGCTTAGTTCTTCATAGTTCAAAAGGGAAAATAATACTGAATAGAAACAACGATTATCCCAGTCGCTAGGGAAAAACTAGGTTAACAACCCTAAAAACCAAACCTAAAGTAAAAACATAACTAACAATATCTTTCATAAAGAAATAAAAAACGGAAATAAAAATAAACAACTAAAAGGAAATTAACGTAAAAGTTCGGAAAGAACAAAGGCTTCGCTGGCGTGTACTTCCGCGGTCGCGGAATGAATTCCGCGGTCGCGGAATGAATTCCGCGGTCGTTGAAATATCAATTGTGCTCTCGAACAGCCTCGACGAAGGGATTTTCCGCGGTCGCGGAAAATGAAAACTCTGGCACCGTGTCTTCGACTTTGCCGCGGTCGTCGTCCGCGGGCTGCTCCGGTCGCGGCTGCTCCTTGTTTGCTCCATATGGCTTCTTTTCTTCCTTCTTCCTTCGGTCTTCACTTGTGGTCTACTCCTCGTCTTTTGGATGTCATCATTTAAGCTCCTCCAAACCACCATATCCACACTTCTTCTCCTCAACTCCATACTCCACAGTTGTGCTCTAAACCCATACAAATGGCACCCAAAACACCGGTAACAACTCCTAGATAAGCACTGCAAAGTAGAGCTGATCAACATCCTCCTATTCTTTTTGTCACATGTGATTTTCTCAATTTCTCAATTTTTAATTTAATATAACAAATATATATCAGATTCTCCTATTTCCTAAACTAAACATGACAATCATAATAATGATCTTCAAAAATCCTTTTTTTTCAAAATTTAATATAATAATTATATATAAGATTATTCTATTTCCAAAACTAAACATCTCAATTAAAAGCATATAGTTTAAATATATTATTATATTTCCATAATTAAAAATACTAAATAATAAAGGCAGAAAATTCTAGGCACCACCATTAAGTAGTTTAATGAGGGATTATCAACTACATTTGGAAATATGCAATGGATAATATTTCAATTTAGTTACCATGAAATTATGTTTCTATGAATGTATTCTAACATTTCGGAAAGATAAGACTAGGATCCGAAAGTTAGAGTCGCTAAAAGTAACTTTATACAAAACAAAGGTGAAAACGTGCTATAAGTATTATGGTTTATGACCATGTCAATATATTTTATGAAACATATTATTGGTATGCATAATCTTTTTTTAAAAGTCATTCAAAGCACAGAGTGTAATCTACTATATATCTACTAAACCAAAACCTTATGTGTCGTCACCACGTTTGATTTGCCTACATGTCATCACTCATCTAACCATCATCCACTACATTATCCAACTATTAGAAAAAAAATAAAAAAGGATTATCAACTAAAAGAGCTTCAAAAAGTTCCAAAAAGATACGAAAAAAATAAAAAATTATTTTCCATGTATAGAATAAGATAAGTTTTGATTAGAGTAACTAGTAAGTAATCACAATCAATAAGATAAGTTTTTATTATATAATCTCAATTTATATGAGTAGGTAGTTTTTAACCTTTTATTTTCCTAACTAATCTTGAATAGATAGAAAAGTCTATTTTTCATATATCTTATTTGATGGTGTAAGTAAATATATATCAACTAATCTTGCTATATCATCTTAAAACACTTATTGTTTTTACAAATCTTCTCTATAATTTTTCTACAGATTGAAGCTATACAATATTTTTACGATCAAGTCCACAAATTGCTTGAAACCATAGATTTCTATCAAGAATATATAAAATATTATTGAAGAGATTCTCTCGAAGTCGATTAAGATAAATCCAGTGTTTATGTTATAGTAGTTTACTTACCAATTTCCATAACTAATGTATTTCGTAGAGTCTATTAAAAATTATTTAAATCCAATTTATACGAACTAAAGAGCATATAGTATGTTGTATTTATTAATTGCATTGTTTATATATGTATTATATTATATTATGATATATATATGCTCTTTCATAATGTATTTTTTTCTTCAAACGACAACTCTATAAAATAAATAACCCACTTTAATATAATTGTAAACCAAATTTTATATGGGCCTAATCTTCACAACGTATTTGTTAAATATAATTTATCATTATTAATATTATTTTTTAAAGTACTTATTGGTCGTAGTTAATATAGTTTGATTATCTTCACAAGTTAAGGTTTTGTACGTTAACTTTACAACTTAAGTTCAGGTACAAAACTATCTGAATTGATTTGTGCTGCCAAACTTACTATCTGGGATGAGCTCCGATGACGAATAGATTCTATTTTGAAGCATTAGACATGACTTTAAAAGATATTCTATGGGCTACAAATCCCCTTAGTTCAGTACAACCTTTTGGAGGGAAAGTCGTAGTATTTGGTAGAGACTTTAGGCAAATCCTACCCGTTATCACAAAAGGAAGCAAGCAAGATATTATTTTTGCCACCATTAACTCCTCTTATTTGTGAAAATATTGCAAAATTCTTAATTTGACAAGAAACGTGAAGATTCAATAAGGTACATCTGATTATGATATCCAAAAAGCAAAATAATTTTCTAAAAGGGTATTAAGCATCATATATGGTATTGTAGGTGATGACAAGATGGAGAAGCACAAATACAAATTCATGATAAACTATTGGTGAAGGATTATGACTTAGATCTGATTCCAGCAATTATTAAGTTTGTTTATCCCTCTCTTTTGGACAATCAATTGTCTCCAAAATACTTTGAAGAACGAGCAATTCTTACACCAACACATGAAGAAGTAGATAGAGTTAATAACTATATATTGTCTTTGTTACCAGGTAATGAGAAAGTCTATCTCAGTTCGGATAGCCTTTGCAAGACAAGTTTTATTGCAGACAATGATGCAAGTGTTTATACTTTTGACTACTTGAAAAATATTAGATGTTTTGGTGTCCCAAATCATGTATTGAAAACTAAGGTTAAGGTCCCTATTATGCTGCTTTGAAATATTGACCAGTCTTCAAGTTTATGCAATGAGACAAGATTAATAACCACGCAGCTCGACAGTCATGTCATACAAGGAAGACCTATTTTAACTACAATATTAGACATACAATTTTGAATCCTCGCATGCTCATGTTACCGTCAGACACTTCATACCCGTTCAAGTTTCAACGAAGACAATTTCTCTTGAGTGTTTGTTTTGCTATGACGATAAACAATAGCCAAGGCCAATCTCTTACAAATGTCGGTTTGTATCTTTCACGCCCTGTTTTTACTCATGGTCAGTGTTATGTTGCATCACTCATAGTCAGTTTTATGTTGTATCATCAAGAGTTACTAGCAAGAAAGGTTTGAAGATTTTGATATGGGACAAAAACAAAAAAAAGATCTAATACTACTACCAATGTAGTATACAACGAATTTTTCATAATTTATAGCAATTTTGAATCTCTTACGAGATTTTAAGTTTAGGGTTTCATTTTCATGTATTAGATAAACATTTTGATTATGCTTTATCGTTTTAGTAATATAGATGTTAGGGATGTGACTATCCACGTTTCAAAACTACTTAGCCAATTTTACTATTAATAAAGTTATGGAGAGTTTCGCTTCTCTTTCAATAATATATTTTGTTATTCTCTTTAATATTTTGTATTCAATTAGTCCTTTTTTACATTAGCATTCATCTACTTTTATAATAGTCACTACCTATATATTTCTATATCAATTAAATATATAATTTTTATATACTATTTTTTTAATATAAGAAAAAATAAACAAATCTCGTGCAAGGCACGAGTACTACACTAGTAAATTATAAATTCACTAATCACTACTATAAAAATGTCCAAATAACTCGTAGCATATAATCTGGACTTCCCAATCAAGGGTTAGGGCATATTTAATGGAGTCTTTTAGAGAGGGTCTTTTAGGGGGGTTTTGGGAGAATTATTTGCTAAAAGACCCATGGTGTATTGGGAGTTTTTATTGGGGGATTTTAGGAGGGGCTTTTATATTTAGTTTAAATTACAATTATATCCTTTTGTTTATATTAAATTACCAATATTTTCTTTATTATATTAAATTATAATTATACCCCTTATTATATATTAAATTTAAAAAATAATATTTTAAAAAATATCATACATTAAATTTATATAATGTTATTTTAATTTAATTATTTAATTATATTATTTATTTAAAATTAATACAAACATACATTAATATTAAAATCAACAAAAGCAATGCATAAATTTAAGAAAACAAAACAACATGTGAAAACAACATGAACTAAAGCAAATGACGGAAATACACAACAAAAGCGATGCATATCCTAATTATATTAAAATTTGTAAAAAATACATAAAATTTCTAAAATTTATTTACAATGTAATTTTCATATAAAGAAATTAAATTGGTATTTATTTTATTTTAAAACACCAATACTAAAATAAAATGATTTATTTTCACTTAATGATACCTATAATACAAAAAAAATATTAAAATCTACCAAATATATACAAAATGGATGTCTATAGATTGAGAAAAATGTAATTAGAATTATGATATTTTTTATTATTATTTTTAAGCAACCAATTTTTAAATATATGAATTTAAAATAACAACGAACTCCCAAGAATAAATCATGATCGTCCGTTGATTGCCACACGGCGCGCATCAGCGCGCGCCACATGGCAATCTCATGTCAGCTTCACACAGGGCCGCGTTTGGTATAATGAGCAAAACGGCTTCGTTTTGCTTAAAGTGAAGGCAAAAAAAAATTCTGAACCAAACAACCCATATTTTATGGAGTCTTGGGACGGTCCCTTAAATTGCCCAAATTTCGGGACCCAAGTTGGGTCTTTTAGCCCAATAACAATTTTATAATATTTCCCCCCTAAAAGACCCGTTTAAAAATACTCTAAATAAGGTCGTAAATAGTAAATACTCACTAAAATACAATAATGACACTCTATACCCCGGACATACTAGAGCCCGGGTTAATACATCCATAAAAACTTGACAAATAATCCACGCCGGACACGGCCGGTTTATTTCTACAGAAAAATATTACGTGGGTGTGCAAGGATCGGGTTAGATTACTACTTGCACGAGATTTGTTTATTTTTTCTTATATTTGTAAAAATAGTATATTAAAATTATATATTTCATTCATATAGAAATATTTAGTTAATGACTGTTATAGAAGTAGAGAAATTCTTATATAAAAAATGACTAACTGAATACAAATATTAAAGATATTAAAATATAATATTATATAAAAAGAGGCAGAACTCTCCATAACTTTATTAATAGTAAAATTTGGCTAAGTAGTTTTTCATATGGGGATAGACAAAATAAATAAATATACAAACTAATCATTTATTTTAAGTTTATAATAATATATAAACACTTTTAAATAATACAACTTTGTACATACTAAATATTTATTTTAATATTAAAATAAAATTTATAAATAATAAATGAACATATGGGCCAAAATAATATTGAAATAGGCTGAAAATAATAACACATACATCGAATTGGGTTAATAATAGGCTTCATATTTTTAAATCAAGCCCAGTTACATGTCCGACTTCAATTAAGCCCTTTATATAATAAATGGACTTAAAGACCAATTAGTTTCAGCCGATCATTACAGATCAAGCCTAGTTCTTTAGCCAATTTTCCATTTATTTTGTATTTAAACAAATAAAAATACAAATACAAAAGTCACTGATCAGACAAACCCTAACCATTTTTCTTCCGCCTCCTTTCCGTTTCGGTGTCCCTCTCTCTCTTTTATGTTCAACAGTGAAGAACAATCTTTCCTTTTTGCTTCTTGATCAGCACTATTTTGTAGTGCTTATCTAGGAGTTGTTACCGGTGTTTTGGGTGCCATTTGTATGGGTTTAGAGCACAACTATGGAGATTGGAGTTGAGAAATAGAAGTGTGGATTTGGTGGTCTGGAGAAGCTTAAATGAAGACATCCAGAAGACGAGGAGTAGACCACCTGAGGAGACCAAGGAAGATAGAAGGAAGAAGCCACACGAAGTGAGAAGAAGGGCGTAGCCGCGACCGCGGGTGAAGAGAGGGCGATCGCGGCAAAGTCGAAGCAGCGGAGCAGAAAAGTCCATTTTCTGCGACCGCGGATTATCTGCCGCGCCCACGGAAAATCCCCCAACGAGCACAAGTCGAGAGCAAAGTTGAAATTTCCGCGATCACGGAACCACACGGCAGCGACCCCACGGATATTTTCATCCGAAGTTTCTTTACATTATTTTCCGGTTTTTATTTTCTTTTCTTATTTCGTACTTTATATTATTTTCCTTTTAGGATTAGGTTTGTTATATTTTTACTTTAGGTTTTGGTTTCTAGGTTATTTAAACCTAGTTTCATAGCCTCCATTCATCATCTAGACTATAATCACGTTTTAGCATTCATCAGTTTTTCCCTTTGAAGTTTATTTGTTTCCAAGGACTATGAGGAGCTAAGCACCCTTTGCTTAGTCTGACAATTGAAGCCTTCATTTGATTTGATTGTAAGGTTATATCTCTATTCCCGGTTCTTTTGGATTATATCTTTTCTCTTGAGCATATATTCCTATTAATTATTATTGATTTGACTGGATTGATCACCTAGTTGATATTAGTACTTGTCTATTACTAGGGTTTGGATATTCCGGGTTGAGATTCCTTATCCGTTGTAGCATCCATGATATTCTAGGACTGGTAGGACTAGTTTATTATTAAAGAGATTTGATTATATGTTAAATATTGCGGGCCGTGGTGTTGCATGTATCCTGGTTAATTCCTATGCTTCTTGCTGCTATTGAATTAAATCTTGAAGGTTGGTAGGGATTGTTTAATAGTTAGGGTTGCCTGGACTGGTAGGACTGGTAACTAATTCAGAATAAGGACAGGAATAATCAAAGGAAGGAATAGAGATAACCTAGGACCAATCAATCATATGAGTGGTGGATATTTGTTTGGTTAAGTGTTTTCCCTTAATTGATTGAAACCCTTTGATTTTGTTTATTTGTTTACTTGTTTGCCAACAATCAACCAAAACCCCCCTTTGTTACTATTACATGCAATCTTACATAAAGAAAGACAACTCCTCCCTATGGGATTTGACCCTTACTTGCCTATTCTACTAGTTTAGGTTTGTTTAGGATTATTTTGATCAGGTGATACGACTAAAACCTGCTGTCAAATTGGTGTCGTTGCCGGGGAGGCAAGTTTTGTTTTTTCTTTGTGTGTGTTTGTGTGCAAATTTTTGTGTGGACCTATCTTACGGTCCACACCCGTGCTACTGATTTGTTTTCTTCTTTTTATTCTTTTTTGATATAGAGATGGCTGAAGAAATACCAACTTTGAGACAACTGACTGCCCCGAATCTGCAGCAGCAACCACTTGCTGTGTAGTTACCTGAATTAGATGAGGGCGTGAATTTTGAGCTGAAATCCGGGTTAATTCACTTATTACCCCACTTTCATGGGATGAGTGGAGAAGACCCCAACAAACATCTTTCTGAGTTCCACTCTGTCTGCACCAGTATGAAGCCAAGGAACGTTACAGAGGACCAGATTAAGCTGAGGGCCTTTCCTTTCTCTCTAAAGGATGCGGCCAATGATTGGTTCTACTATTTGGCCCCAGGGAGCATAGACACATGGGCTGACATGAAGAAAGCCTTCCTGGAGAAATACTTCCCTACAACGAAACTCAATAGCCTGAAGCGAAGCATCAGCAACATTGAACAACATGCTACTGAGACGTTGTATGAATATTATGAGAGATTCAGGAAGTTGATATCAAGTTGCCCCTATCATGGATACGCTGACCAAGACCTCGTACTTTATTTGTATGGAGGACTTCTGGATGATGACCGCAGACTAGTGAATGCAGCCTGTAGCGGTAGCATTCTGAACAAGACGCCAGTTGCAGCATTTGAGCTATTCTTTGAGCTATCTGAAAGCTCACGACAATTCAATAAAAGGGCGAGCCCTTGTGTAGCAAAGCCAGTTAAAGCCTGCAGAATCTGTCATGATCCGCTGCATCCCACTGATGAGTGCCCAACACTCGGAGATCCCGAAGCTGAAGCAAATGTTGTAAGAGGTTTTGGACCACAGAGGCCGAGATATGAACCGTACTCAAATGCCTACAACTCAGGGTGGAGGGATCACAACAATCCGAGATACGGAAATCATCAATATCCTCCTCATGGCCATGATAACCAGGAGTTCAATCCATACCAACAACAGTTCAATCTGTATGCTAATCAGCCACAGTACGGGCAACCATATGCGCATAGATTCCAAGGCCAAAACGCAAGTTTTCCCACGCCCGGTAATGACATACTCAACACTATCATGCAGAGCATAGCGACCTTGACCAACCATATGACCTCGATGAGGGCAAAAATTGAAACAGTGGTCCAATAGCAGCACGAGACGAGGTCTAATGTTCAGAACTTGGAGAATTAATTTGGACAAGTCGTCGCCCAATTGTTGAGTAAATGGGAGGCCAGGCAAATACCATCTCAAACGGTAGTGAACCAGAGGGAGAGCGTATGTGCCATGACGCTAAGGAGTGGAGCTGAGGTGGAGGCTAGTCGAGCACGACAGAGAGATATCCGTAACCGCGGACACGATGGCAGCGACCGCGGAGTGATCATGGAGAACCAAGACGAAATCGGCGCTAATCCGCAACCGCGACAAGAATTCCGCGACCGCGGAAAAAGCACGGACGAAGAGGAGCAACAGGTCGAGAATTTTCCGCGACCGCGGCATGAAATCTGCGACCGCGGAATAAGTGTTGAAGACAGCGACCTGTTCGACGATTTTCCGCGACCGCGGCCACCAATCCGCGATCGCGGAAATGCTCCAAAAGTACCCCTTCGTCTCGACGACCCCTATGACGACTACGTGCGCCCCAATTTCCCTCCGCTCGGATCAGTAAAGCCTCCCACACCCTTCCCTGAAGCTCTGGCGAACACGAGGAGGCCAGCCAATGATAAGGCATTATTCGAGACCTTCAGCAATTGCGAGGTAAATATTCCTTTGCTAAAACTCGTTAAGAGCATCCCTCGCTTTGCTAAATTCTTGAAGGAGGTGTACAAACTAAAGAACAAGAAATCAGTGAAAGAGAAAAAAAAAGGTCAAGGTCAGCGAGAACGTTTCCGCTATGCTGCAAAAGCGGTTACCAAACAAGTACAGCGATCCAGGCATGTTCACCATTCCCTGCACGATAGGAGGCACCATGTTCGATAAAGCCAAGATGGATTTGGGTGCCTCTATCAATGTTTTGCCTCTTTCGCTATATGAGTCTTTAGAAGTTGGGCCATTACAATAGTCGGGGGTTGTGATCCAATTGGCGGATAACTCCTATGTGTATCCCAAAGGAGTTGTGCAGGATGTGCTGGTAGAAGTGGACAAACTTATCTTCCCTGTAGATTTATTTGTGCTGGACACGGGGCAAGACAAACTCACAGCCCCTGTGATGCTAGGAAGGCCGTTCATGAGCACTGCAAAGACCAAAATTGATGTGAGCGACGGTTCGCTCACAATGGAATTCGACGGGATGAGGGTCGGATTTAACATAGATGATACAAAAAGACACCCTCCTCATGGAAACCTTGAGTGCTCAATTGATGTGAGTGAACCAAGTTGAGGAGAGAGAGTAGTATGTCGAGCCACGACAATAACTAAGGCGCTGTCCGGGAGGCAACCCGAGGTATGTATCTCTTTCTTGTCTTTTCATTCCAGGTTTTAGTTGTTTGTGTGTTATTTTTGTTTTTGCTGTTGTTTTTGTGTTCATGTTAAACTAACCTGCAGGGAGGAGGCCCGAATCATATTAAAGACGGTGTTAACCACACCAATGTAAGTCCTCCTATTTCCCTACAACTCAAAAAAAAAAAAAAAGTTCTACCGAAGGCCAGCTATCTGAGTTCCCCATGGAGAGAAGGTGTGCATCATGTTGTCAAGGAGGAGACATTAGCCCCACATATTTATTTGGCAACGATGATGGCCCTACAATTGATAGTTGAGGAGGAGGAACACTAGAGCCCCCACCAGGATTACATCTGGGCTCCACCATGTGTTCGTAGAAGGTCGTGCAGCCCCGACATCTTTGATATTCCACTACTTACCACAGTGGTTCCCTTTCGTTGCGCTATAGGGTTTATATACTTGCTATGTCGTTGAGGAGAAAAGAAAAAGCCAAAATTTAAAAAAATGCAAAAATAGAAATCCTGGGATAAGTTGAAAACCCGAAAGGGCGGCTTAGGTAATAAGCAGGTGGCTTGGACCAGCATTAGGCAGGGGTAATAAGTGGTCAAGAGTGATGTGAGTATATTGTGAGCCCATCTATTGGAAAATGAAATGAGTGGCTTGGTGAAAACCCGAAAGGGCGCCTTGGCAAAATGTGTGAAAAGAAGAAGAGTGATTTTTAGGATTCCTCATTTTTCCTGGCGTGGTGACATAAGAAGAGGTGATATAAGGAGGATTCGGGTAGGTCACTCTAGGATGTATAAGGAGATAGATGGAGGCTAGGATTGGATTTTATTCACTCTATGGTGTTCGGAATAAGCTTAGGGAAAGTACTCTGCTTTCCTTTTAGCTTTGGTTTGTGTGGTGATTTTGTTTTATTGTATGTTGTGTTGAGCTTATAGTGTTGGTGCCTTGGAGTTAATGTTTAGGTGCAATTCTTAGTCGGGATGATTTTTCTGTGCTTCCTGAGACCTTGGGGATTTGATTAGAGGAGTAGGTTTACATTAGCTTATTCGAGGATGAGCAAGGTTTAAGCATGGGGGGGTTTGATCAGCACTATTTTGTAGTGCTTATCTAGGAGTTGTTACCGGTGTTTTGGGTGCCATTTGTATGGGTTTAGAGCACAACTATGGAGATTGGAGTTGAGAAGTAGAAGTGTGGATTTGGTGGTCTGGAGAAGCTTAAATGAAGACATCCAGAAGACGAGGAGTAGACCACCTGAGGAGACCAAGGAAGATAGAAGGAAGAAGCCACACGAAGTGAGAAGAAGGGCGTAGCCGCGACCGCGGGTGAAGAGAGGGTGATCGCGGCAAAGTCGAAGCAGCGGAGCAGAAAAGTCCATTTTCCGCGACCGCGGATTATCTGCCGCGCCCGCGGAAAATCCCCCAGCGAGCACAAGTCGAGAGCAAAGTTGAAATTTCTGCAATCGCGGAACCACACGGCAGCGACCCCGCGGAGATTTTCATCCGAAGTTTCTTTACATTATTTTCCGATTTTTATTTTCTTTTCTTATTTCGTACTTTATATTATTTTCCTTTTAGAATTAGGTTTGTTATCTTTTTACTTTAGGTTTTGGTTTCTAGGTTATTTAAACCTAGTTCCATAGCCTCCATTCATCATCTAGACTATAATCACGTTTTAGCATTCATCAGTTTTTCCCTTTGAAGTTTATTTGTTTCCAAGGACTATGAGGAGCTAAGCACCCTTTGCTTAGTCCGACAATTGAAGCCTTCATTTGATTTGATTGTGAGGTTATATCTCTATTCCTTGTTCCTTTGGATTATATCTTTTCTCTTGAGCATATTCCTTAGGGGTGTTCATCCGGTCCAGACCATACCGGATTTTTTGAAAATTATGGACCGGAGACCAGACCGGATCGGATAGGTCTGGTCCGGTCCGATTCCGGTTTGGTCCGGTCTAAGACCGGATTGGACCAGATTTTATTTAAATAAAAAAAAATGTTATTAAAAATCTATAAAAAAATATCTATAAAACATATATACTCCTAACTTATTAAATTAAAAAAATATCTATAAAAAAATACATATAAATTAAAAAAAAAATCCGATCCACCGGTCCGGACCGGTTAAAATCCGGGTTTGGACCGGACCGGACCCGGATTAATGGGAAAACATGGACCGGAGACCGGACCGTATTTTCACCGGTCCGGTCCGGTCATTTCCGGTCCGGTCCGAAAATCCGGTCCGGTCCGTGGATGAACACCCCTAATATTCCTATTGATTATTATTGATTTGACTGGATTGATCACCTAGTTGATATTAGTAATTGTCTATTGCTAGGGTTTGGATATTTCGGGTTGAGATTCCTTATCCGTTGTAGTATCCATGATATTCTAGGACTAGTAGGACTAGTTTATTATGAAAGAGATTTGATTATATGTTAAATATTGCGGGTCGTGGTGTTGCATGTATCCTAGTTAATTCCTATGCTTCTTGCTGCTATTGAATTAAATCTTGAAGGTTGGTAGGGATTGTTTAATAGTTAGGGTTGCATGGACTGGTAGGACTGGTAACTAATTCAGAATAGAGACAGGAATAATCAAAGGAATGAATAGAGATAACCTAGGACCAATCAATCATATGAGTGGTGGATATTTGTTTGGCTAAGTGTTTTCCCTTAATTGATTGAAACCCTTTGCTTTTGTTTACTTGTTTACTTGCTTGCCAACAATCAGCCAAAACCCCCCTTTATTACTATTGCATGAAATCTTACATAAAGAAAGACAACTCCTCCTTGTAGGATTCGACCATTACTTGCCTATTCTACTAGTTTAGGTTTGTTTAGGATTATTTTGATCAGGTGATACGACTAAAACCTACTGTCAAATTGGCGTCGTTGCCGGGGAGGCAAGTTTTGTTTTTTCTTTGTGTGTGTTTGTGTGCAATTTTTTGTGTGGACCTATCTTACGGTCCACATCCGTGCTACTGATTTGTTTTCTTCTTTTTATTCTTTTTTTATATAGAGATGGCTGAAGAAATACCAACTTTGAGACAACTGACTGCTCTGAATCTGCAGCAGCAACCGCTTGCTGTACAGTTCCCTAAATTAGATGAGGGCGTGAACTTTGAGCTGAAATCCGGGTTAATTCACTTATTACCCCACTTCCATGGGATGAGTGGAGAAGACCCCAACAAACATCTTTCTGAGTTCCACTCTGTCTGCACCAGTATGAAGCCAAGGAACGTTACAGAGGACCAGATCAAGCTGAGGGCCTTTCCTTTCTCTCTAAAGGATGCGGCCAATGATTGGTTCTACAATTTGGCCCCAGGGAGCATAGACACATGGGTTGACATGAAGAAAGCCTTCCTGGAGAAATACTTCCCTACAACGAAACTCAATAGCCTGAAGCGAAGCATCAGCAACATTGAACAATATGCTACTGAGACGTTGTATGAATATTATGAGAGATTCAGGAAGTTGATATCAAGTTGCCCCTATCATGGATACGCTGACCAAGAACTCGTACTATATTTGTATGGAGGACTTCTGGATGATGACGCAGACTAGTGAACGCAGCCTGTGGCGGTAGCATTCTGAACAAGACGCCAGCTGCAGCATTTGAGCTATTCTTTGAGCTATCTGAAAGCTCACGACAATTCAACAAAAGGGCGAGCTCTTGTGCAGCAAAGCCAGTTAAAGCCTGCAGAATCTGTCATGATTCGCTGCATCCCACTGATGAGTGCCCAACACTCGGAGATCCCGAAGTTGATGTAAAGGTTGTAAGAGGTTTTGGACCGCAGAGGCCGAGATATGAACCGTACTCAAACGCCTACAACTCAGGGTGGAGGGATCACAACAATCCGAGATACGGAAATCAACAATATCCTCCCCATGGCCATGATAACCAGGAGTTCAATCCATACCAACAACAGTTCAATCCGTATGCTAATCAGCCACAGTACGGGCAACCATATGCGCATAGATTCCAAAGCCAAAACGCAAGTTTTCCCACTCCCGGTAATGACATACTCAACACTATCATGCAGAGCATAGCGACCTTGACCAACCATATGAACTCGATGGGGGCAAAAATTGAAACAGTGGTCCAACAGCAGCACGAGACGAGGTCTAATGTTCAGAACTTGGAGAATCAATTTGGACAAGTCGTCGCCCAATTGTTGAGTAAATGGGAGGCCAGGCAAATACCATCTCAAACGGTAGTGAACCAGAGGGAGAGCGTATGTGCCATGACGCTAAGGAGTGGAGCTGAGGTGGAGGCTAGTCGAGCACGACAGAGAGATATTCGCGATCGTGGACACGATGGCCGCGACCGCAGAGTGATCACGGAGAACCAAGACGAAATCGGCGCTAATCCGCGACCGCGGAAAAAGCACGGACGAAGAGGAGCAACAGGTCGAGAATTTTCCGCGACCGCGGAATAAGTGTTGAAGACAGCGACTTGTTCGACGATTTTCCGCGACCGCGGCCACCAATCCGCGACCGCGGAAATGCTCCAGAAGTACCCCTTCGCCTCGACGACCCCTATGACGACTACGTGCGCCCCAATTTCCCTCCGCTCGGATCAGTAAAGCCTCCCGCACCCTTCCCTGAAGCTCTGGCAGACACGAGGAGGCCAGCCAATGATAAGGCATTATTCGAGACCTTCAGCAATTGCGAGGTAAATATTCCTTTGCTAAAACTCATTAAGAGCATCCCTCGCTTTGCTAAATTCTTGAAGGAGGTGTGCAAACTAAAGAACAAGAAATCGGTGAAAGAGAAAAAGAAGGTCAAGGTCAACGAGAATGTTTCCGTTATGCTGCAAAAGCGGTTACCAAAGAAGTGCAGCGATCCAGGCATGTTCACCATTCCCTGCATGATAGGAGGCACCATGTTCGATAAAGCCATGATGGATTTGGGTGCCTCTATCAATGTTTTGCCTCTTTCATTGTATGAGTCGTTAGAAGTTGGGCCATTACAATAGTCAGGGGTTGTGATCCAATTGGAGGATAACTCTTATGTGTATCCCAAAGGAGTTGTGTAGGATGTGCTGGTAGAAGTGGACAAACTTATCTTCCCTGTAGATTTCTTTGTGCTGGACACGGGGCAAGACAAACACACAGCCCCTGTGATGCTAGGAAGGTCGTTCATGAGCACGGCAAAGACCAAAATTGATGTGAGCGGCGGTTCGCTCACAATAGAATTCGACGGGATGAGGGTCGGATTTAACATAGATGATACAAAAAGACACCCTCCTGATGGAAACCCCGAGTGCTCAATTGATGTGAGCGAACCAAGTTGAGGAGAGAGAGTAGTATGTCGAGCCACGACAATAACTAAGGCGCTGTCCGAGAGGCAACCCGAGGTATGTATCTCTTTCCTGTCTTTTCATTCCAGGTTTTAGTTATTTATGTGTTATTTTTGTTTTTGATGTTGTTTTTGTGTTTGTGTTAAACTAACCTGCAGGGAGGAGGCCCGAATCATATTGAAGACGGTGTTAACCACACCAATGTAAGTCCTCCTATTTCCCTACAACTCAAAAAAAAAAACTACCGAAGGCCAGCTGTCCGAGTTCCCCATGGAGAGAAGGTAGGCATCATGTTGTCAAGGAGGAGACATTAGTCCCACATATTTATTTGGCAACGATGATGGTCCTACAATTGACAACTGAGGAGGAGGAACACTAGAGCCCCCACCAGGATTACATCTGGGCTCCACCATGTGTTCGTAGAAGGCTGTGCAGCCCCGACATCTTTGATATTCCACTACTCACCATAGTGGTTCACTTTGGTTGCGCTGTAGGGTTTTATTCTTGCTATGTCGTTGAGGAGAAAAGAAAAAGCCAAAATTTGAAAAAAGACAAAAATAGAAATCCTGGGATAAGTCGAAAATCCGAAAGGGCGGCTTAGGTAATAAGCAGGTGGCTTGGACCAGCATTAGGTTGGGGTAATAAGTGGTCAAGAGTAATGTGAGTATATTGTGAGCCCATCTATTGGAAAATGAAATGAGTGACTTGGTAAAAACCCAAAAGGGCGCCTTGGCAAAATGTGTGAAAAGAAGAAGAGTGATTTTTAGGATTCCTCAATTTTCCTGGCGTGGTGACATAAGAAGAGGTGATATAAGGAGGATTCGGGTAGGTCACTCTGGGAGGTATAAGGAGATAGATGGAGGCTAGGATTGGATTGGATTTTATTCACTCTATGGTGTTCGGGATAAGCTTGGGGGAAGTACTCTGCTTTCCTTTTAGCTTTGGTTTGTGTGGTGATTTTGTTTTATTGTATGTTGTGTTGAGCTTATTGTGTTGGTGCCTTGGAGTTAATGTTTAGGTTCAATTCTTAATGGGGATGATTTTTCTGTGCTTCCTGAGACCTTGGGGATTTGATTGGAGGAGTAGGTTTACATTAGCTTACTCGAGGACGAGCAAGGTTTAAGAATGGGGGAGTTTGATCAGCACTATTTTGTAGTGCTTATCTAGGAGTTGTTACCGGTATTTTGGGTGCCATTTGTATGGGTTTAGAGCACAACTATGGAGATTGGAGTTGAGAAGTAGAAGTGTGGATTTTGTGGTCTGGAGAAGCTTAAATAAAGACATCCAGAAGACGAGGAGTAGACCACCTGAGGAGACCAAGGAAGATAGAAGGAAGAAGCCACACGAAGTGAGAAGAAGGGCGTAGCCGCGATCGCGGGTGAAGAGAGGGCGATCGCGGCAAAGTCGAAGCAGTGGAGCAGAAAAGTCCATTTTCCGCGACCGCGGATTATCTGCCGCGCCCGCGGAAAATCCCCCAGCGAGCACAAGTCGAGAGCAAAGTTGAAATTTCTGCGACCGCGGAATTCCTTCTGCGATCGTGGAACCACACGGCAGCGACCCCGCGGAGATTTTCATCCGAAGTTTCTTTACATTATTTTCCGATTTTTATTTTCTTTTCTTATTTCGTACTTTATATTATTTTCCTTTTAGGATTAGGTTTGTTATCTTTTTACTTTAGGTTTTGGTTTCTAGGTTATTTAAACCTAGTTTCATAGCCTCCATTCATCATCTAGACTATAATCACGTTTTAGCATTCATCAGTTTTTCTCTTTGAAGTTTATTTGTTTTCAAGGACTATGAGGAGCTAAGCATCCTTTGCTTAGTCCGACAATTGAAGCTTTTATTTGATTTGATTGTGAGGTTATATCTCTATTCCATGTTTCTTTGGATTATATCTTTTCTCTTGAGCATATTCCTATTGATTATTATTGATTTGACTGGATTGATCACCTAGTTGATATTAGTAATTGTCTATTGCTAGGGTTTAGATATTTCGGGTTGAGATTCCTTATCCGTTGTAGCATCCATGATATTCTAGGACTGGTAGGACTAGTTTATTATGAAAGAGATTTGATTATATGTTAAATACTGCGGGTTGTGGTGTTGCATGTATCCTGGTTAATTCCTATGCTTCTTGCTGCTATTGAATTAAATCTTAAAGGTTGGTAGGGATTGTTTAATAGTTAGGGTTGCCTGGACTGGTAGGACTGGTAACTAATTCAGAATAGGGACAAGAATAATCAAAGGAAGAAATAGAGATAACCTAAGACCAATCAATCATATGAGTGGTGGATATTTGTTCGGCTAAGTGTTTTCCCTTAATTGATTGAAACCATTTGCTTTTGTTTATTTGTTTACTTGTTTGCCAACAATCAACCAAAACCCCCCTTTGTTACTATTGCATGCAATCTTACATAAAGAAAGACAACTCCTCCCTGTGGGATTCGACCCTTACTTGCCTATTCTACTAGTTTAGGTTTGTTTAGGATTATTTTGATCAGGTGATACGACTAAAACCTCCTGTCACTTCTTTCAAATTCCATCTTCATTTCTCATTACAGATTAAAGCTTTTGGGATTTTCTTCATATTTCCTTTTCTGTAAATTCCGTCCACAATATGCTTCTCTTTCTTTTTGTAAATCTTCCAGATCCAAGTTTTTTTCCTCCAAAAACACTCTGATCTAAAGATTACAGATCCGAGTTTTTTGTGACCCAATGATGGATATCTACCCTAAACAAACTCCAAAAGGAGATCTAGAGCTCACAGATCCGGAAAAAGGCTTAATATCCTTTGCATGTTCAGATCCACCAACTATCTATGTCAAATCCAAAGAAAACATTTCTTCTACTTTTTTTCTGTAACATGCAAAGGAAAAAAAGGCTTGATGAGTAGATCTAGAGTTGCTACTAGAAGGTTCCCAAAACCCTAATTTTTTCGGAGAAAGAAGATATGGATCGCAAGTTCTGAAGCCCATCTGGAGTTTTCCTCTGAACTCAAAGTCTGAAGTTGTCTGAACCAAGCATGGTTCATTTTCGTGAGTCTCTCTCTCTCTCTCAATATGTCTCTGTGTTTATATATTTATCTATAACTCTGGTCATCCCTTCCGTTTGAAATTATTGAATGAATTTATTCAATAAAACGTGAACAAACAATAATCAGGGGGAGTTTGGATATACTTGGGTGCTAATTCTTAAGTAAACATTGATATTTCGGTTTTTTATATGAATCGCTTGTATTCTGTGATTTAATTGTTCAAAAATATTCGACATTTAGCTACATAAATTTGAGAAGTATAGTATGATTGCTTGGCTATAATGAAAAATTAATTCGTAAAAAAATTTAATTGAAAGAAGACAGATTAAAAAATTGCATAGTAAAAAAAATAACATTTCAGATTATTAAAAAATTAATGGGCTATTTAGGCCATAAAATAAGTATATATATTTATGATGCTAACATTGAATGGGCTAATTGGCCCATTAGGTATATTTACAATTTCATAAAACCAAATCGACATATTTAAAAATATGAATACAAAAAATAAATATTAATTGTAACGTGCTTTTCTAGATAAACTTACTATATATCCCATGTTCTTTGTAATTGTTTACTCTCTCTTATTGCATGCGAGCACACGAGCTGTCCCTGATAACAAAAAAAATATTACATTGTGAAAGTCATGTTTAATATGATCATAGTATGCAATGTAGTCCTTCTGTCATTTCAATTTAGATTATTTCTTTTTTGCTTCTTAACTTATAATATAATTACTGACTTTCAAACTGTTTCTTATAGATCTGAAAATATACCCTACACTTTTAAATGGTTCTGAACTGAAAATCAGATTGTCAGAATGTGAAGTTCACTTTGAATCATATTCTGCAAGGTAGTGTTTGTACCATATAAATTTAGCCTATTTTTATCATAATTAACTGATAGTGTGATTACTGATTTTAAATAATTTTCAGTTACAGGTTTCAACATATGAAATCCAAGATACATATCTTATTCTGATTCAAGATATACTTTCAAGTCATGGTTATTTATCTTTAAAATTAACATCATACTATGTTAATTTAATTTTTAAATCTATTATGTACTTAACTTATTTATTTTGTTATAGGAATTCCATGTGGGATTGTACTTGACACATAAGCCAAGAGCTAAACCCTAACCTAAACTGAAAGATCTAAAGGTAAGCCTCTTATACTAAAATTAAGACTATCTTTTATTACTCATTAACTTGTATTCTAATTACTGAATTATAAAAATTTGCAATTACAGGTTTGAGCATTTGTCCTCCAAGATACACCTCTTACTCTGATTGAAGATATACAATAAGGTCGTGGTTCTATCTATTTACACTTAACATGACTATTTAAATTTATTTTTTTAACTCTATTCACTAATTAAAATGATTTATTCATGGTATAGGAATGCCATGTGGGAGCTCGGATTGGACTCAAAAATTACAAAATTTGGATTGGTATTGCTTAAGTTGTTTGAAAGACATAAAGGTATGTCTAGAAGTTAGTAGTTTAGCTTTAAACTCTAATTGATTTTTGCATAGAGTAGTCAGTAGATTAGATTTATTACATAGTTTCAGTAACCTGGAACTAAATCCGTAGAAGTTAAGTATAAACAATAGGAATTTATTAAATCAGTTAGAGAGTTAACCTAAATCATACAACTGAAGACTAATGATTTAGTTGTAAATAAACACAATCAAACATTACAAATCAAACCTGATAAACATAAACAATACCTTTTAGTTTCGATGCCTAGCTCCTAGGATTGAACAACTTCTTAGTTTTTTCTCTGCTATCATAACCATCAACTTAATAAAAAAATCAGAAAGTACAACCAAAGAGATAAAATGTTATTACAATATATGTGTCTTATCCAGTGTAGTAAGTATTAGAATGTCAAACATTATTTCATGCTAAAAAATCTTTTGTAACCGTAGTTTTGTCAAACATTAGAATCTTTCAGTTTATTCTAATATTTGTGCCTTATCCAGTGTAGTAAATAAATTCAGTTTAGTAGCTTTAATAAACTGTTATTACATGCTAACGAATAGCTAAAGTGACCAGGAGAATAATTATATAAACTTATTATTACATGCTAAAGAGTAACTAAAGAGTAGCTAAAATGACCAAAATACGCTAGTCACTCTAAAGGCACAACACTTAACTATCTAGCAATTATCAAACTAAATCAATAAGTAATGAGATTATGCTAGAAATGGGGACATCATTTAACAGATTCTCGATCATTTAAAAATATGTGTTCATAAACTCATCTTTGTGCATTTCAGACTTAGAAAATAAAATTAGTTTGTAATCAGTTTTTTTAATAACTACTTAATATTAACAAACACCTAAATCGTATAGAGTGTATACATAATATTATAATCAGTATTCAGTTTGGATATTTTCATCAATCAGTGTATAATAATCAGTATATAATATCTTTGTAAACAAATAAGTTAGTTCTTTCCACATACATGCTAAATGATGAACAATCGATTGTGTAATCGTAGTTTTGATATGGTTCAACTATTTTGTATTGATATTGTGGGAGGAGTTGTAGTTTTATAACCCCTAAAAGCATTGAATTTATGCTGCAAGATCATGCTGAAAGGATCAAAATATTTGGTTCTACACTTATGGAAAACATGGATATGCAGTATATTGCTGACTTTTGGGTATCCTTTATTACATGTTTGAAATCTGCAATATATTTGGAATATCATTTATTAATGTTGACTTTAGGGTTTTGATTTTATTGTGCAGATATTGCAGTTGGGTTTTTTGTAATCAAATCTACACGATTGTTTTTGGAAATTGCAGATTTGTTATACTTTTGAGGCATTTAATAAAGTATATTGTTATTTTTTTGGGCAATCCAGTTTATTTGATTAGGAAAGTATATCAGGTTCATTTTTTGGGCAAGTTCATTTGTGGTTCAATCAGCAGGTTTTTTTTTGTTCAATCTAGCAGGTTCAAATCAGCCGAAATTTTCTTGGTTTAGAAATGTGTATCAGGCTAAGTTTTTGCATCAGGTTCATTTTTTGTTCATTCCAGTAGGTTATATTTTGCAGCATTTGTTTTGGTTACAAAAATGTATTTGTCACCAGGTTTAGTTTGTGTGCTATTTGTCATAGCACAACAGGTTGAGTTTTTTATGCTAAATCTGCATATATTAGGTACATTGCATCTTTTGCACGATTTTGTAACCAGTCCTGCATATGCAAATCTCCTTATATTAGGTACATTGCACATTTGTGTTGGTTTTGTATGAGATCTGCATGTTTAATATTTTTGCACAAAATCATACAGTTGGTCGGTATTTTTATTTCATATCAAATATGCATATATTAGCTTACCGAGAATAAAGTGAGAATATATTAATTAAGGAAGTAAAATAATATAAATTTATTCTGACTGATATTTAATTTAAGGTAACTGTATGATACTCCAAATTTGTGATGTTTGTTTTAAATCTAAAAATCATAGGTTGCCACATGTCAAAATTAATATCGTGATGCCACGTGGTGATCTTTTTTTTTGTTATTACAGGAGCGCCATATGACTTAACAGGTATTCTGCTTTAGTTATTATATAGTAGATTAGACACTTCTGAAAGTTTTTTTAAATATCATATAGTATGTTCCCACTGCCATTTTCAAACTATATAATCGACCAAATCTCCTACTCAACAAATATGTGACATGATATGTAAATCGATATATTACGGATCACATGATTAATTACGTAATATTGAAAATTATGCCATCAAATACATCATCTAAACGTTATAGTGTCGTTCTCTTACATAAGAAAAAAAATGTTAATGAGCTAGATAAAAGATCAATCATATCTCCGGACAATACCGAGAATATATTAATTAAGGAAGTAAAGTAATATAAATTTATTTCGATTGATCAAATCTGCATATATTAGCTTACTGAGAATAAAGTGGGAATATATTAATTAAGGAAATAAAGTAATATAAATTTATTATGACTGATCTATAATTTAAGGTAACTGTAGGATACTCCAAATTTGTATTTTTAATTTAAATCTAAAAAAACTACAGGCTGCCACGTGTCAAAATTAATACTATGACGCCACATGGCGAAATTTTTTTTTGGGTTATTGTAGGAGCGCCACGTGGTTTAGCAGGTATTTGCATTTAGTAGTTATATAGTAGATTAGACACTTCTGGAAGTTTTTTTAAATATCATATAGTATGTTCCCACTGTCATTTTCAAACTATATAATCGACCAAATCTCCTACTCAACAAATATGTGACATGATATGTAAATCGATATATTACGGATCACATGATTAATTACATAATATTGAAAATTATGCCATCAAATACATCATCTAAACGTTATAGTGTCGTTCTCTTACATAAAAAAATGTTAATGAGCTAGATAAAAAATCAATCATATCTTCGGACAATACTGAGAATATATTAATTAAGGAAGTAAAGTAATATAAATTTATTTCGATTGATCAAATCTGCATATATTAGCTTATCGAGAATAAAGTGAGAATATATTAATTAAGGAAATAAAATAATATAAATTTATTCTGACTGATCTTTAATTTAAGGTAATTGTAGGATACTCTAAATTTGTGATTTTTAATTTAAATCTAAAAAAACTACAGACTGTCATGTGTCAAAATTAATACTATGATAAAAGATCAATCATCATCTAAACGATTTTTTTTTTTTTGTTATTATAGAAGCGTCACGTGACTTAACATGTATTTGTATTTAATAGTTATATAATAGATTTATTAACGAATATCCGAAGGGTCTCTAATTCATAAATTCGAGCGTGGAAACCCTAGCCACTGGACCATACTTTCCTTCGCCCAGCGTCACAATTATACTTGGCCACCTCACCGCCGGACAACTACTCCGTCTAGCGTGGACCTTCTGCACTTGCTGAGTTCATGGTCTGGCCTGCTCCTTTGCCGAAAAGTTCATCGTGATGCCGTTTGTCCGCTGCCACCTCCCATCGACCACCTTGCACAGGAAGGAAGCGGCGTAGCAACGATTCATCTGTCAACGTGGTTCAGGTATTTTGCCCACAAGTGCGAGCACTTCGTTTCCTCTTCCATGATTGTAGATCTACTTCTTTGTCCTATTTGAATAATCACATTAATAGTTCTATTGACAGTTATCTTCGATACCAAATTTTAATTCGATTTATTCACCGATTTCATGCAAATTAGTGCGTCAGTGGTTTCTTTCTCCCTTTTGGAACTATTAATTTGATGTTTCAAATATTCTGTTCTAAATTGGCTGCAAAATTGTTAGGTTTTCTCGAGTTATATCGCCTTTCTCTCCAACCTATTTGCATAAGTATATAATGTATAGGGATTGACTAGGTGATATTGTTTCAATACAAGAACTTTGAATAAGGTCTTTTTTTAAGTGAAAGCAAGAAGTGGGGGAAGATGATGAAATGAGAATCAATTTGCCAGTTTATGATCAATTGTCAATTTGTATTTCCTTTTTAGGTTCTACATTTGTAAAGAGTTTATTGTTGTTACTAATATTCAGATGTGTAAAGAATTTATTTCTCTACATCTTATAAGATGATAAATTAGAAGTTAGAGATGTGATTACTTGGATGGTATACTCTTAAACCCATGGGAACATCTTTGGAAGTGTGTATCAACGTTGAGATAATCAATGCTTACCCAACCATACTTTTAACCTTGCAGAACTTGCACAAACTGAAAATAAAGAGATTGATTTCCTGAACTGTTTCTACACATTTAGGGAGTTGATGCTCAAACACACAAACCTTGAGGCAGATCCACTTCTGGTTTTAGAGAAGCATCCTAAACTAAGACGCCTTTTTTTTTATCACGAGTCTAATGTTCATATATGGTTATGTACCTGTGTTAATAGACAATAGCTACTTAACTACAGTAAGTAAGCCTAAATGCCTAATGTTCTGTTTTCTTGTGTTTCACTTATTAAAATAATGAAACATTATCTTGCGATGCCTAATACAATACTTAATGATGATGATAAGATACTGATAAGGCACAAATATGCTTATAAGGTAAAAATAAGGCCTCGTATCCTTTGGATTTTATTTGTATTTGCATGAATGATAACATTATGTCGAAATTGCAGGGTAAATGGATAGTTTGGCTGCAGATCGGCTTCCTGAAGCAACTTCTTTGCCTGATGGATTTGTCGAGAGTTCTGTAGACCTCTTGGCTCCATCCACACCATCAAATGACACAGAGAAACCCTCTGAAAGCTGCAGGGTGCGGAAACAAGAATATATCAATGATTTCAATAATGAAACAGAAGGTGAGGATGTGCCAAATGGAGGAAAGGATGGTGAAACGAACAGTGAGGGGCCACTTACAGCTCCACTTGTTGAGAGGAATGGCTTTGGTGCTTTTGAAGAGTCAGCTGAAGTGTCTGATGAGGTTTGCTTGGAACAGATAAGAGATGCTTCAGTAAAACATAAATTAATTGAACCTTCTCCTGGAGTTTCAACAGGTTCTTATCTAAGATCAAACCCAGCTGAAGGGAAAGAAAGAAATCAGTCAGAAACTAAAGCTGTCGAGAATTGTAAATGTTCTTGCTTCCTCTTTATGTGTTTCACTTTGGTTATTACTTAATATATGTCACTTCTTTCTAATGTTGTAATAAGCATCATGTGTTCCATTCATGTCATGATTTAATGATGTGGAGATCAAGGAAAAGACTGGATATCAATCCCCTCTTTACCTGATAACTTCTCAAACTTTTGTGAATATGAAGATTTCCATCTTTTAAGAGATTCAGAGTTTAAAAGGAGAACATAGAATACGGCTTCAATTTGCGCTCTGCATTTCGTTTAGCTTTATTCTTCTTGTTTAGAGCTTAGAAGAAAGCCCTAAACCTTTATTTCGTTTAGCTTTATTCTTCTTGTTTAGAGCTTAGAACAAGGCCCTAAACCTTTATCTTTGACCGTAAATAGTTACCATCAGGTTGTCTTATAAAACCTTTGATGATTGGGGCAGTTTAGATTGATAATGCAATTTGAATACAGCCACGGTACTGAAAGGAAGAAAACATGAAAGAAAATAGACTTTGTATTGAAATGTTGAGATACTGCTCTTTTCTGCAACAAGATACAAGTAAAATAAATCCCAGGATAGAAGCTTTTCTTACCATATTGATATCCATAAGTGAACAACTGAGGAGTTCTGGCTAATTAAAGATAAAATCAGAATGCTTTTAATTCTTAGATTAAGAGGTGCTTGATAAGACGTGGTGATAATGTGAACTGTGCTGATAAGTTCTAATGATGTATAAGGTAATTAATACGGTAACTACACATTGATAATGATGCAAAACTGTGGTTTGTGAAACATGCCAGAATCTCAAATGCTATAGTTGCTAGAATCCCTTTTCAGTTACAGCTTGGAGGAATGGCTCCATTCTGCAGAGATTTTTTTTTATCAATTGCACTTATAGTTTCTGGATTTGACTATGGTGAAGAGAAAAGATTTGTGGAGTTGTAGTATTTTTTGACCATGAGCTGTTATTTTAATTCCTTTGTTTTCAGCTTCTACTGGAGCACAAGAAGACCAGTTAAAGGTGGCTTCATCATCCTCAGATCACCTGAAAAACAGCAAAGTGAGTAGTTTCCTCTGTCAGTGTCAAGAATGGTATTTAGTGATCTAAATATCTAATTTACAGGATGTACCTGAAGTCAAGCGTAAGAGTTCAAAGCGCACCTTCAAGACAGAAAAAGAATTTTTCGAGTTCACTTTAAGATATCAACAAGTTGTTGCGGAAAGAGATTCAGGTACCTTCGTGCAATATTATGATTACACATGCTTTATGATCTTTACTGCTCTAGAATGAGACCGTAAATCAATGTCTTTTTCTTTTGTAGCCATTTCTGTTCGAGATAAGCTTGAATCATTGTGCAGGGAGTTACAAAGACAGAATAAAGTATTGATGGTATGTACTTGTATACATTGTCTTCCCAAGAACTCCCATTTAGCTTGTCCACTGAAGCTTTGTTCTTGTATATTCTTACCATTGAGTTTGAATGTTGCAGGATGAATGCAAACGGGTCTCAGAGGAAGGCCAAAACTTGAGATTGGATATATCTACAAGATTCCATGATGCTATAAAGGTATGTTTAGAGTTCTTAGTTGTATATAAAGTGGTTATATTGCCTTAATTATTTGGGTACATTTAGTACTGATAGTATTGTCTGTGACGTACTGATAGGATTTTCTCGGGATGTTTTGGTCCAATTAGATATTTTTCTATTTAATGCTGAATTGTTTCCATCTGTTGTAGGATGTAAGCAATAAGTTGGAAGAACAAAAAGGGGAATCCCTCTCTCAACTGAAAGAAAATGAAATGTAAGGTCTTGAAAATGCGTACACAGGCCATGTTTGAATACATGTAATCTGAAGTATTATGAAATGTCATCTTTTCTCCATTTGATTTTCTGATGTTTCTATTATAACATTGTTGTTTATTCAATTATACTTGACTTAAGACAATCCCTCACCCCCCTGCATTTTCCATATGACTTTTGGATGTAGGTTGAGAGACAAGTTGAAGCAGCTTGTTGATCAATATTCTCTTTCTGAACAGCAGCATGCACAACAGGTACTTTCATTTTTGGCATGATTGGAATTTAATATATTCAAGTACACTGTTGTTTAAAGTAACCTGTATTTGATTCTTTTGCCTTTCTGATGGCAGCTAAAGCAAAAGACCTTGGAGCTTAAGATTGCTGATTTGAAGATTCAACAATATGAAGAAAAATTAGTCCATGAGCAGGGACAGATGAAACTGTATGCAGAACAAGTGTCACAACTCTTAACTACTGAGAAGAGTTTACGCTTACAATTGACAGCTGATGGCGAAAAATTCCAACAGTTTCAGGTAATGCCTGCCTCACCAATATCAGTGTGTTAATCACCAACATTTGCCAATGATCCTATTGTGTTTCTAGTCAATCTGGGTCTCAAGTATAGATCTAGGAAGTCGGCCTTGACCGTTAAATTTAATGTTTTTTCAGGATGCACTGCAGAAGAGTAATGAAGTTTTTGAAACATTTAAGCTAGAAATTGAGAAGGTATACTTATTTTTCTCAGAATTGAATATAACTGTGAACCTATTCTTTTCATGCATGTATAATTGATGGTTCACTTGTTATCTTATGTTTTAGATGGCTAAATCCATAAAGGAGCTCAAGAAGGAGAATGCTTTCTTGAAGAGCAAATGTGATAAATCAGATTTTACTCTGATAGAACTTGTTGAGGAGGTAATCTTTTTCACAAGTCAGCAATTTCTAGTTATATACTTTTTTTTTCTTTTCTGAATATGATTTTAAGATGCTTATAAGATGCCTCCAGCACTTTTGCACTATTGTTAATATCATGAACTATATATATATCACACAAGTTCACTTTATTGTTTGTGTTCCTAGCAGCACAAACGGAAACCACAGACATAAGTTAGTAATAATAACATATAGGCCTTGGTGATCAGCTTTTTGAATTATTTTTTTTGTAGAAAATATGAACTATAGGAGTTGGATTATTCTCAATTTCAGAGGACAACACTGTCATCTATATGAACTGCTTTCTTGTGTTCATTAAATCATTGCAGTAGCTGAAAAAATATATATATTCATTTCCTCTCTGTAGCGTGAACGCATGAAAAAACAACTCGAGAAGATGAAGAATCAGAAAGAGAAGCTCGAATCACTATGCCGCTCTCTACAAGCTGAAAGGAAGCAGAGCTCAGATGATAAAAAGACTTCTTCTGAAGCAGTCATTGCGGAACCCTAAGAGACATTTTCAGCTTTGTTTATCTCATCACCACTGACATGGTAACTTTTTACATTCGAGTAATGAGACTTTGTTGCTTTCTGGTTGATTTGTACTGGTTTTCTGTTACCTCCAATCTGACGTCCTGCTTGATTGAAAAAGGATTGCTGGAAGTTAATTGAGGGTGTGGGCTAATACGAGTTGTTTCTTTGCAATCAACTTATATTTACTGCTTTCTTCGTCTTCATTGCAAGCAACCCTTTTTTTTTGTAATTGTACTCCATCTGACATTCAAAGGTTCTGGAAAGAGAAGTTTTATTACCTAAAGAAGTGGTTCATTTCATGTTCAGTATAGTCAATATGAGGGCAACATTTTCTCATTAGGAATTATTTGCCACATTCTGATGACTACTCGAGTTTTTTTTTTTTTTGGCTTAGAAAGAGATCCGTAGCATCTCATATTGGAGGCAAGTTGGAAAATTGCAAGTTAATAAGACTCGCTACAAGCCACCTATGTAGAAATTGAAATTCAGGAAAGAAACAAGGTTTCACCAAAGGAAGCCATTGTTGAATAGCGAGGAAAGAAAAGTTGTTATTGATCTCACTCTTGAGTTTGTTATAGGATGAAGTTTATATACAAAGGACAAGTCACGTTAAGTTCTAGGAGAACTCTGTCTAGTGTGTAATAGAAAAGTTGAGCTGGCACATTGTCTAACTAACTTTATCTATGTCCATATCCCCTCATGTAGGACTTGAGGAATGAGATACAAATCCCAACTTGGAGGGGAAAAAAGAAATGGTGTTGTTCACCGAGTCCTTTTGGTTTTAGTTCATGGGAATAATAGTTGAAAAGAAACGAATCTAGTCAAGTTTGATATCGCGACACATTTATCAAAACTTTCATCTTGGTTTAGGGTTCTAAAATTTATATGCAAAGAGAATGGAAAAAAGAAATGATTTTATCATTTTAATGTGTAAATATAATATATAAGTAATAAGTTTGTAATACTTAACTATAATGCATAGCTATACTTTATAAGTATTAAGTTCATAATACTTAACCATAATGTGTAACTATAGTATGTAAGTAATAAGTTCATAATACTTAACTATAATACATAACTATAGTATATAAGTAATAAATTCATAAATACTTAATCATAATGTTTAACTATAGTATATAAGTAATAAGTACGTAATACTTAATAATGCATAACTATACTTTATAACTAATATATTTTGTAATACTTAACTATAATACATAACTATAGTATATAAGTAATAAGTTCATAATACTTAACCATAATGTGTAACTATAGTATATAAGTAATAAGTTCGTAATACTTAACTATAATGCATAGCTATACTTTATAAGTAATAAGTTTATAATACTTAACCATAATGTGTAACTATAGTATATAAGTAATAAGTTCATAATACTTAACTATAATACATAACTATAGTATATAAGTAATAAGTTCATAATACTTAACCATAATGTGTAACTATAGTATATAAGTAATAAGTTTGTAATACTTAACTATAATACATAACTATAGTATATAAGTAATAAGTTCGTAATACTTAACTATAATGCATAGCTATACTTTATAAGTAATAAGTTCATAATATTTAACCATAATGTGTAGTATATAAGTAATAAGTTCATAATACTTAACATGTGTAACTATAGTATATAAGTAATAAGTTTGTAATACTTAACTATAATACATAACTATAGTATATAAGTAATAAGTTCGTAATACTTAACTATAATGCATAGCTATACTTTATAAGTAATAAGTTCATAATATTTAACCATAATGTGTAGTATATAAGTAATAAGTTCATAATACTTAACTATAATACATAACTATAGTATATAAATAATAAGTTCGTAATACTTAACTATAATGCATAGCTATACTTTATAAGTAATAAGTTTATAATACTTAACCATAATGTGCAACTATAGTATTTAGTATATAAGTAATAAGTTCGTAATACTTAACTATAATGCATAGCTATACTTTATAAGTAATAAGTTCATAATACTTAACCATAATGTGTAACTATAGTATATAAGTAATAAGTTCATAATACTTTACTATAATACATAACTATACTTTATAAGTAATAAGTTAATAATACTTAACCATAATATGTAACTATAGTATAAAAGTAATAAGTTCATAACACTTAACTATAATATATAACTATATTATATAAGTAATAAGTTCGTAATACTTAATTATAATGCATAGCTATACTTTAAAAGTAATAAGTTCATAATACTTAACCATAATGTGTAAATATAGTATATAAGTAATAAGTTCATAATACTTAACCATAATGTGTAACTATAGTATATAACTAATAAGTTCGTAATACTTAACTATAATGCATAACTATACTTTATAAGTAATACGTTCATAATACTTAACCATAATGTGTAACTATAGTATATAAGTAATAAGTTCATAATACTTAACTATAATACATAACTATAGTATATAAGTAATAAATTCATAAATACTTAACCATAATGTTTAACTATAGTATATAAGTAATAAGTACGTAATACTTAATTATAATGCATAACTATACTTTATAACTAATATATTTTGTAATACTTAATTATAATACAAAACTATAGTATATAAGTAATAAGTTTATAATATTTAACCATAATGTGTAATTATAGTATATAAGTAATAAGTTCGTAATACCTAACTATAATACATAGTTGTACTTTATAAGTAATAAGTTCATAATACTTAACCATAATGTGTAACTATAATATAAGTAATAAGTTCATAATACTTAACTATAATACATAACTATAGTATATAAGTAATAAATTCATAAATACTTAACCATAATGTTTAACTATAGTATATAAGTAATAAGTACATAATACTTAATTATAATGCATAACTATACTTTATAACTAATATATTTTGTAATACTTAACTATATACATAACTATAGTATATAAGTAATAAGTTCATAATACTTAACCATAATGTGTAACTATAGTATGTAACTAATAAGTTCGTAATACATAACTATAATACATAGTTGTACTTTATAAGTAATAAGTTCATAATACTTAACCATAATGTGTAACTATAGTATATAAGTAATAAGTTCATAATACTTAACTATAATACATAACTATAGTATATAAGTAATAAATTCATAAATACTTAACCATAATGTTTAACTATAGTATATAAGTAATAAGTACATAATACTTAATTATAATGCATAACTATACTTTATAACTAATATATTTTGTAATACTTAACTATATACATAACTATAGTATATAAGTAATAAGTTCATAATACTTAACCATAATGTGTAACTATAGTATGTAACTAATAAGTTCGTAATACATAACTATAATACATAGTTGTACTTTATAAGTAATAAGTTCATAATACTTAACCATAATGTGTAACTATAGTATATAAGTAATAAGTTCATAATACTTAACTATAATACATAACTATAGTATATAAGTAATAAATTCATAAATACTTAACCATAATGTTTAACTATAGTATATAAGTAATAAGTACGTAATACTTAATTATAATGCATAACTATACTTTATAACTAATATATTTTGTAATACTTAACTATAATACAAAACTATAGTATATAAGTAATAAGTTTATAATACTTAACCATAATGTGTAACTATATTATATAAGTAATAAGTTCGTAATACCTAACTATAATGCATAGCTGTACTTTATACGTAATAAGTTCATAATACTTAACCATAATGTGTAACTATAGTATATAAGTAATAAGTTCATAATACTTAACTATAATACATAACTATAGTATATAAGTAATAATTTCATAAATACTTAACCATAATGTTTAACTATAGTATATAAGTAATAAGTACGTAATACTTAATTATAATGCATAACTATATTTTATAACTAACATATTTTGTAATACTTAACTATATACATAACTATAGTATATAAGTAATAAGTTCATAATACTTAACCATAATGTGTAACTATAGTATGTAACTAATAAGTTCGTAATACATAACTATAATACATAGTTGTACTTTATAAGTAATAAGTTCATAATACTTAACCATAATGTGTAACTATAATATATAAGTAATAAGTTCATAATACTTAACTATAATACATAACTATAGTATATAAGTAATAAATTCATAAATACTTAACCATAATGTTTAACTTATAAACTATACTATATGTATTATAGTTAAGTATTACAAAATATATTACTTATATACTATAGTTTCTAAAGTTTTTATTCTTGTTTTTTGGCTTTTTGGAGGGGAAAACGATATCCGTTTAAGATGAATTTTATATGTACGGACTCACATTAAAATTTTATACAAAATTATAGTAGAAAAATGCAGAAAATACAAAAAAAAATCACTACAATGCGCTATATGTCGGGCACCAAATTGTAAAAAAAAATGGGTAGGAAGACTTCATTTTATGGGCTTTTAGAGGGGCAAACGATGTCCGTTTTGGACGAATTTTATATGTACGGACTCGTATTGAAATTCTCTACATGATTATGAAAAAAAGTGCAATTTTTTTTAGTATGGTGCGCATAACTTACGCGCACCAGATAAACTTGCAAAACAAAATTTTAAAAATATATTATGGCACCATGCGCATAAGATACGCGCATAGCTTTGTCAGGGATCACTTTGTGCGCGTAACTTACGCGCACCAATATTACCTAGACTTTTAAAAAATGGTCATTATACCCCTGTGCGCGTAGCTTATGCGCATGAAACCATGCTGCTAAGCTACGCGCACAGTTTCGCGTACACTTAGACATAAAATCGCGTGCATATAGCCATTGCCAATTAAATGCAAATTCTTGTTGGTGTCTCTGAATTTAGGATTCTTTTTGTTGATGTCCCATGAGTTTATGATTATTCATGTTGGTGTCTCTGAATTTAAGCTTTTGTGTTTGTTTGCTTTGTAACCAAGTTTTTTTCATATTCGTACTCTTCCTGTTCGAATTGATCAAAATCAAGCCCATTATTGTGTTCATCGTTCTCAAATTAGTAGGATCTGACTCCTAAAACACCCAAATCCATATCCTAACCATCTCGATTTAAATTCCAAAACAACAACCCATTTCTGACTTTAGGTATTCAAATCGAGATGGTTTAGGTATGAATTTGAATGTTTTAGGAGTCAAATCCTATTAATTTAAGGATGAGGAACACAATGGTGGACTTGGAATTGATCAATTCAAATCAGAAGAGTACGAATACGGAAAAAATCAGTTATGAAGCAAACATACACAAAACCTTAGGGGTACGAACTGGAAGAAAATTAATCATGGGACACCAACTAAATAACACTAAACTCAAGGGCACTAACATGGATTTCCCTTAATGTTTTTTCCCAGTTAGTGCCCCTAAAGTTTTGTGTTTTTTTTTTTTTATAACCAAGTTTTTCCATATTCGTACTCTTTTGGTTCGAATTGTGTTAAAGGGTAAATTTTCATGAATATTGATAATTCATGATAAATAAAAATTGCATTAAATTATATACTAATTTCATGCATTTATATCCAAACTTTTTTGGGCTTTAACTTCTAAAGTCATAGGCCCAAGGTGTTAATGAAAAGGATCCAAATTATTAAAGGCAACATAAAATGATCTTATTAAAACGAAAAGCCTATAGTGTAACACCCCGGGCCAGAGGTACTATAGTGCCATAGTCCCGAAAGACTATAAGGCGGGTGAAAAAAAAATTTGCAAACATATCCCATACATAATATATACCAAAAGCAGCACAACAGAAAAACCTGTAAAACCTGTCCAAAGTTGAAACCATAATCAACTTAACATACAGAAAGTACTACAATTTACAAACCAGAAACCAACAACCAAAGACCAAAAGCCAATACAACAAGTTCGACCACTTCAAGGTCCAAAACCAAAACGATACATACAATCAAGTCAAAGTCTCAAACCAAAAGTAGAGTTCTCGACTCCAAAACCGACGGTGATCAGGATCCTCCTTGCTGGCGCTAAATCTGCAAAGCCTGATTGACTGGGGGACCCGATACCCCAGCCAACCACGGCACGTAAACCGAGGTTGGTCAATCTTTTGAAAGACTATGGCAAGATTAGCCAAGCCAAAACAGTTCAAACAACATACAATCATATAAGATATATATAACGTCACAAAATCCAGCCAAAACAACCAAGAGAGTACTCAACTCTCAAACGCAAATAACTCCAACATAACTCCAACATAATCCATTCTAACCCAATCAACGATAATCCAAACACCAGACCCATACTCAATCAAACAAACCAACTACCACACCGACACTCAACAACAATCACATATAACCATCAATAATACACAATCACACCTTAAACCAACTATCCAACCACACGTCAAAACACAAACATAACACGCTATCACATAACCGATCAATTATCCATTCTTATCCAATTCTGCACGATATTAACCTCTTTCAATCCAACCTCAAACTCATCAGTACTCAAGCATAAACGAATAGAAAGATCCAATCCAACTTCCCCTCCAATACTAATACCTCAAACAACAACTCTATGCACATACACATATCTTACTACTGACTTATAACCAAAGCTAACCGATAATACAGAACTCACTACTGCACTAACACAACAAAATCAATTAACCTTCACATCAACAAACACATAAGCATCAACGGGAATAATCATCACATAATACAATCATAACCAAAATAACGATCCAGGCCAGCCACCCTTCTGGTGCCGCCGGTTCGTCAACCTCGACTGCAACTCATACATCAAACTCAACTCGTATTGGCCCACACCCTCAAGATGGAAACCAATCTATACACTCAAACAACACAACCAACATTCATAATCCATCAACTACCAACAATAACCATACCAACATAAATTCACAACCTTGACCAGTTACAATCAACAACTATAACACACGTAAATTCACCACCACAACCAATGGCCAACAATGACCCATAACCACAACTAATAACAATCAACGTCCAACATAAACCAATTATCAAACATACAACCAAATTACCAACACAACCACTTAATCAAGTACACAATCAACATTCAACACATAACCGACACACACAACCATCAACACCTCCAATCCAACCTCCGTCTCCACCACCACATCACCGGGTGAGACAATCCACAATACCTCCGTCTACACCACCACATCACCGGGTGAGACAATCAACACACACTTTCCGGATGGGACTTTCACCATCCAACCCTTGGCCCTTAACGACGTAGGCGTGCACCCTACGCGGTTTGGTGAGACTATCATCACCTGACCCTTCGACCTTCGGGGGTTCATATCCACCGAGGCCCTCACATATAAGGAATTTCACCATCGAACAACATTCCACCACCACACCGATACCAATCAAATAAAATCATATACGACAATCAATCAAATATCACATACGGCAAAGGTTAACACATATTCACATACACACAATCCAACACACACACTCACACATTCAATCCAACACACACATACGATCCACCACACACACACACACACACACACACATTCAATCCAATACACATACACGTGTCAACAGACACTCACACTCAAGCCAACACACACACACGTGTCAACAGACACTATCAACAACAATCACAAACACATAATCACACCTTAACACACCTCATCACACATCAACACATTTCACCACATATCAACACATTATCACACACCAACACATATTATCACACATCACAACCAAGCAATTATAGTAAATTCTAACCAATTAAAATAGCTCAAGCAACCATAATTTAATTATGACATAAGCTAAGCATAAATCAATTATAAAAATATATAAGTTAGGCAAGGATCCTCTTGCCTCAAGTCGAACCGCAACGACCCCAGAGGTCTCCAAATCACTCGAACGAACCTGCGAAATCAATCCGAGCAAATCTCTGGCATTAATTACTCATCCAATCCACAACCAATAAAACCTCAATTCAAAACCCTAAATCAAACCCTTAATTAATTAACCAAATCACATCCAAAATCAATCCAAATCTCAAATCAAAGTGCTGCACAAATAAATAACCGAATTCAGTCCACAACAATCATATATATATGCTGTCCAAATTCCTGAGTTCGTCCTATCTGTCAACCCAGAAGTTCAGCATCAAATTAGCCTTACAAATCCAGATCAAGGTAAACCCCCAAATTTTACCTATCATCAACTCTAATTAATTAGGCCAAATTATACCCCAAATCAACCCCAAATTCCATCTCTTAATTAGCAAACCACACACAATCCAACCCATAAGCTCACCTCGTCGACGACCACCGCAAGCCACACCGGGAAGGGCACCTCGTCGCCGGCGATCTCAGCCACCACACAACCACAGCGGCCACGAACTGCACCCACACCACAGCCAGGCAGCAGCACAGACAGAGGAGGAGGAGGCGACTTCGTGTTGGCTCACCGGAGATGGCTCCTCTCGTCGTCGGAGCACAGCAGCGGCAACCAGCAGTAGCGAAGACAGCAGCGATGGTGTCCGAGTCGGGCTCGCCGGAGGGAAAGCGACTCGGTTGGGCTTGGCTGCTCAGCGAACGGAGGGAAACCAGAGGGAGAGAGCCGGATTCGGGAGGAAGAAAGCTACAGTGCACCGGGGGAGATCGGGAGAGACAACCGAGTGATATGGATTTTATCCCCAATTTTCCCATTTCTCCCCTTTTAAGTAAATCCCATAATTAATTTACCACTTTTCCATTACTATCTTATTTGGGGTATTTCATATAGGCACACGAAAAATCGCCTAAATGCACACGAATTGATGCACTTAGTGTAGCATAACTCTATGCGCTTAATTTAAGTGCATAAGGGCATAATCGATAATAAAATAAAAAAAAGACCATCAGATCTATGCGCTTAAAATAAGCGCATAACTCTATGCGCTAAATTTAAGCGCACAAATGTGATGGGCTTAAATGGTAATATAACTTAAGATGTGCGCTTAACTTAAGGATATACTAATTTCATGCATTTTTTTTTTGCGTGAACATTAGCAATACAACTATATTATATAATCAAATTGGATATAACTATAAGGATATAACCAGTTAGGTTATATCTTATGGTTATATTCTATAGTTATATACTATGGTTATATCATATATTATATTTTATAATTATATACTATTATTATATCCTATAGTTATATAATATGGTTATATCATATCGTTATATCCTATAATTGTATACTATGGTTATATCCTATATTATATTCTATGGTTATAAAATATGGTTATATCATATAGTATATATACTATGGTTATATCATATAGTTATACTGCTAATGTTATATCCAATTTGATTATATCTTATAGTTATATCATAGTATATACTATGATTATATCTTATAGTTATATCCAATTTGTTTATATTTTATAGTTATATACTATGGTTATATCATATAGTTATACTGTTAATGTTATATCTAATTTGATTATATCTTATAGTTATATCATAGTATATACTATGATTATATCTTATAGTTATATCCAATTTATTTATATTTTATAGTTATATACTATGGTTATATCATATATGTTATAGTTATATAACTATATGATATAACCAAATTGGATATAACTATAAGGATATATATAACCAAATTGGATATAACTATAAGATATAATCATAGTATATAACCATATGATATAACCATAGTATATAACTATAGGATGTAATATAGAATATAACCATAATATATAACGATATGATATAACCAAATTGGATATAACCATAGTATATAACTATAGAATATAATATAGGATATAAACATAGTATATAACTATAGAATATAACCATAAGATATAACCAAATTGGATATAACTATAAGATATAATCATAGTATATACTTTGGTTATATCTTAAATTATGTTCTATAGTTATATAATATGGTTATATCATATAGTATATATATATTATTGTTATATCATATAGTTATATATTATGGTTATAACCATAGTATATAACTATAAATTATAATATATGATATAACCAAATTGGATATAATTATAAGGATATATATAATCAAATTGGATATAACTATAAGATATAATCATAGTATCTAACTATATGATATAACCATAGTATATAACTATAAGATGTAATATAGGATATAATCATAGTATATAACGATGATATAACCAAATTATATATAACCATAAAATATAATTATAGGATATAATCATAGTATATAATTATAGAATATTAGGGGTAACAAACAAAATCTGATTATCACAATCATCTGTGAAACCCATATAAAAACCACTAAATAACTTCAAAAGGCGTCAAAACCAATATATGTAATCATTCATCACTATAATGAATACGGATAAAAAAACCCAACATAAAGCAATATACGATGAATATCATATGGCAATGTCATAAAATAACTGGACAACGGAAAGAATATTCTCATTGATATTATACTTTTTTACTTAGAGGACCATCACTACAACAATCAACAAATATTTAACCTATTATCGCTAATAATTTTGACAATTTTAAGCCTCAACTCAACACAAAACCAAGGTGCAAGAATCAAGATGGATCATCTTGAATGACACATAAGTGGAGCTCACACTTTCCCTTGGAATCGCCCTCCCTTTGCACCAATATCAGAAAAAAGAACTTCAATGTCACTGCCAAATGTCACACGATTTCGCAAAAACAAATCGCCATAACCCTAAGTTCACACCAAATCGTAGAACAGGAAGAACACACGTTTTCCAACATTAGACGGAGAACAAAGTTCTTTCCCTAATTGCTTAACATGAATTTCCAATTTGGTTGTAAGAATTGATTTTGCTCCTAAAATCGTAATTAATCTCTAACCCAAATTCGGCCCCAATTGCAATCCCCAAATCGCTCAAATGAGAACTTAGAAAAAACAAAATTGAAATGAAACTACCGGGTATCTTATTAGGGATTGATATCCGGTCAAAAGTTGTAATTTCTAAAAAATAATATGGATATTTTGGTCTTTTCACTCAATTTAAAAGTCAAGCAAACCACTTTTGTTCTTAGAGCATTTTTAATGGGGGTTTTTAGATGGGTCTTTTAGGGAGTTTTTGAGGGAATTATTTGCTAAAAGACTCATGGTGTATTGGAGTCTTTTAGATGAGTCTTTTAGATTTAGTTTAAATTATAATTATATTTTTTTATTTATATTAAATTACCAATATACCCTTTATTATATTAAATTATATATACCCCTTATTATATATTAATGCAAATAAAAATAGCTCCATTTTGGCTCGTATCGAAGAGCCTCCCATGCATGCTCATATAAAAACCTTTTCTCGTTTCAATTAAAAACAACTCATGTGCATTCTTCATAACATCATCCTCCGACTCCCCACTTATTTTATTAACACATGCATATTGATATGTACCAACAAACTTATTCACAAAAGGATTCATTGTATGTCATCTATTCTTGACACTTTTCAAAGTTCGTTCACCTTGATCTGGTTTCTTGTAAATGTTCCAGTAGCCTTGAATTCGCTTTCAGAATGCCTCAGATATCTGATTGATGTTGGTTACGGGGTCGTTAGTGGTGTTTAAGTACCCACTGATGAGGAGCACATCATCAGCCCTACTCCAAGCGCATTTCGTGGATTTAGGGGTGTCACCGACATCACCACCACGAGCAGCACGACCACGACCACAACCACGACCACTGCTTTGAGTTTGATCCGGTGACTCAACAACATGTTGAGGTTGTGTGCTAAAGTTTGGCATCTCCATTGACTGAGATGTACCTCCGTAAGTGTATTGATTTTGTGAGAAGAGTTGTGTGTAGTTCATATTATAAGGATCATACGCATCTAATGACAAATCCCCAAAGTTATTTGGAATGTCATCTTGGTTTTGATTCATGATGAAAGAATAGAAGAGAGGAATGAGAGGTTATAAGAGATAAATGATAGAGAATTGTGTGAGTTCTGCAATTACAACTATATCTTATTTATAGGCAAATAAAAAATCATTTACATTTTTTTCTATTTTGTTAAATTATTAAAAAAAAGTAATTAGTACACCATAATATTACCTACCCTTTATTTACTCTCCAACCATACTTATCCTTTATTATTAAAAAAAATAGTTAGTATACCATAATATGGTTTATTTGGACTTAATTATATTAAAATTTGTAAACAAATACATTAAATTTCTAAAATTTATTTACAATGTAATTTTCATATAAAGAAATTAAATTGGTATTTATTTTATTTTAAACCACCAATAATAATAATAAAATGATTTATTTTCACTTAATGATACCTATAATACAAAAAAATATTAAAATCTACCAAATCCATCCAAAATAAATGTCTATGAATAGAGAAAAATGTAATTAGAATTATACTATTTTTTTTTAAACCAACCAATTTTTAAATAAAATAATTTTTTTTAAAAACGGACGGCCAGGATTTATTCCTGGCCGTCCGTGCTTGTGCCACGCGGCGCCCATCGGGCGCGCTAGCGTGCCCCGTGCGCCAATGAAACAGCGTCACGTGGCACTTTCATTCCAGCAAAAGTTAAAGGCGCGTTTGGGGGTAGGCTTTAACGCGTCGTTTTGAGTCCAACGAAGGGCAAAAAAAAATGAGAAGCCAAAGAGGCCTCTACTAAGGTTTGTATGGGACAGTCCCGATTTTGGGCTAATTTTCGGGACTCAATGGGTCTTTTAATCCAATGTTCTTATTTTAATATATGGTTAAAAATAATTTCACTTATAAGAAATAATTACACTAAAAATCGTGCCTTTAATGGGTGATTTGTCGCAATTTTATCATCTTTTTATTTAAATTACATTTAGTTGTGTGTCCTCCTCTTACCTCAACAACAAGGATGCGAACTTTTGGGTTGCCATGGCCGGAATTCAACGACGGCCTCACCTACAACGACGTCGTTTCGCCTTCCGACTCAGGTACTTCTATCTCGCTTTCTCTTTTAGCGGGTGTATTTTGTGATGTACGAACTTGATTGAATCTTAACTTCTTAATGATGATTGATGAGAAAAAAACCTGACAAATTTGATGAATTGTAGGGTTGACACTTATTCAGTTCTACTCCACCAAGCACAAAAGCTCCGCCCCACTTCCAGGGTATTCGGTTTCAAACTTAGAGACTTCTGTTTTATTGTCTTGCTTTCTGCTGTTTCCATGTTTGTTAAGGATCTTGCTGAAAATTCAATCTGGTGTTAATGTGACTTTTCGTCTGAATGATGTCATCAGTTGGTTGCAGAGAATCCACAATGGGCAGGTTCGACCCTCCAAGAGCTGAATTTGTCTGGAAAAAATTTGACCCGCTTTTTGGAATCTAATGTTTTGTGTGATTCTGAATACAATTGATCAATTTGAATAGAAGGTTTATTTCCCCTTTCTTTTGTTTCTGTATAGATTGCAGTTGATGGCGACGTTGTCAATGATCCTAATATTTCTCTAAGGTTTGTGATTGTAGTGTTTTATATACTTTTTCAAGTTCAAAGCTTTTACACTTTTTTGACATTTTACATGATAGAATGTTTATAGTCAATATATACTGTCAAAAGGCGGAGGAATGTTAAATGTATGTGTAATCCATTGATTTATATAGTGCCTGTGTGATCTACTGTTCAGTGTACATGTTGAAGTTTAAATGGTGTTACTTGTACAGGGCGGGGTCAGAACTGGTGTATCGTCGACTTCCCTGGAGAGAGCCAGATGCACCTTGCTTGCTAGAAGTGTTATATGAAGATAATGAAATGGTAAAATATGATTAATAAATGTAGCTTTTCTTGGATAATATAAGGCACTGACCTATAGGAACTCCTCAAACCATAACTCAAAACAAGCAGGTTGAAGGGAAAAGTATAACTGACATTTGATGGATAAAAACATAAATTGGAGATGGGAGTGTGACGAGAGATAAAATTCTAGTTGCTAGAGAATAAAAATCAGGGTTTGAATATTTCATATGATAAGAAAAAAGTAGTCAAGTTTGCAATGGAATTTTTTGCCTTGACCTGACAGGCCGACTTAATTCCTACACAATTTGGCCATTCCTTTTGGGGTGACTCAAACTTCATGCATATTGCCATGAGAGTGTACATTGTGTGACTTTCAACTTGTGTGTGCAGCTTGCACTTAATAAACCATCTGGACTGCAAGTTTTACCTGGAGGACTCTTCCAGCAACGTACTGTTTTGATGCAGCTCCAGTGGCATACAACCAAGAACTGTCCCTTGTTACCATGCCAAGAATCAAATGCTGTTCCAGTTCATCGCCTTGGAAGGGGAACCTCAGGCTAGCAGTTTTTTTCACATGATGACTTCCATTAACGAATGAAGCTTGTTAAAATAAAACTCCCGCTTCTTCATGTGTAGCAATGCCAGATTAATCCACACCGTATAAGACTACCTTTTAGTTCATTCTTAGTTTGTGAAGGCCAAAGTTAACCTGCCAGGAGCAGGCCCAGCAAAAGTGAAATCCTGGTAAATGTCAAGTTGAGGATAGTAGGATACATATCAGGCAGCTCAGTGATTCTACAGTTGAGCAAGTGAGAGAGAACTAACAAGAGTGAAAGATATAACACGCAACAATATTTACAAACAAATACTAAGTTACTAACTTGTGTATATGTTTCCTTGAGTTGGTGGTCGTGTGAATGATTTATTTTTGGGGATATTGGGCTGCACATTGTGCTCATTATGCATCTGCATAACTGGATAGACTCTTACAGGTGTACTACTCTGTGCAAAGACAAAGAAGGCCAAAGTTTGTCTTGCATCATATTTTGCCGATGGGACATCTGTTGTCAGAGGCATTAGGTTGGTATAATCTTCTTACTTGCTTCACTTTTTCAGTGGTTGCAAATGGTATGGTTTTGCTTTCAGTAATTTCTCTGAAACCTTATTACGGTTATCTGGCTAGCTGCTGAAACTGAAATTCTGTTTATTAGTCTGACTTTATTCACAAAAAATCTGTCGAAACCTTCAATCTGCATGCTTTGAATTATTGAAACATGTGGGCATAACCTTTTTCTCTTAAAGATAATGAGCACCACTAAACTGAAATTTGTTATGTGCAATATCGTACAGTAATGTAAAATATAACCTGTCTTATATCAATAAATTTTATGCTCTGACTAAAGGTGTTTAGTAAGGATATATATTTTTGTAACTTAGCAAATGACTGATCAGAATCAGAATACGTAAACATGGCTTAATATTTTAACATGTAGAGGCACGAGTCTTGAAGTACGAGCAGAGAAAAGGATAACCAAGATATATCGAGCACTTGCCAGTGGTATTCTAGATACAGATGAGGTAAGTAGATTGCCCATACAGGCTTTTTAGGGACATAGAAAGTGCATGTTTGAAGTAACCTATAAACATTGCTGTGCCTACATATATGCTATTGAAATGACCGGTTGGTGTTTCTTTATGGATAACCATAGCAGATTTTGGTCAATCAGGCAATTGGAGCAGTCCGGTATCCAGGAGTTGCTAAGGGTCTGTATATTGCTTCATCTACAGGTTCGTTTACTCACAAGGCTACAAGTTTGACTGTAAACAAGTTCGAGTGACTTGCTTCTAATTAATTTTCTTCAGCTCTTTCATCTTCCTATAAAGATTGTCATTTTGAAATCTTGCCATATATGAAGTTTGCTATCTCTTCAACATAATAATTCTCATCTGGTTTCATCCTGTGATCATTCTTCCTGTAAGTCTGTTTTTATCCTGGTCACTCTTGATTACTATCGAACAGACTAACAGCACTCCTTACTTGTGAACTCTTATGGTAGCTTAAGGCAGTCCTCTTTCCATAAAATATTCTGCTTTTCCTTTCTGGCTTTGCACTTCTGTCGTAATCCAGGAAAACCAGCATTGAGCAAAGTTACTGTTCTTGAAAGAGATACAAAAAGAAACCAGACTCTGGTTCAGGTGCTCCATTCTTTCGTTCTGCCTGTCATATCTTTCTTTATTATCTTCAGCCTTTGGTGAGGAATGAGGATGGCCAAAGAACAACGAGTTGCAGAAACAATTGAAACAGTAATGTTATGCAGGAAATCTGAACTTGCACTTTGGTACTTCATGTTTTATCGAACTTGAATGGCATGCAACCCTGATTTTACCTAATGTTTTAATCTTTTGTCATGTCTTAAACTCTTAAAGTCACCTCTTATGTAATTTTGATGGACAGGTGGAGATACAGTCAGGGAGGCCTCACCAAATTCGCATCCATCTGTCTTTCATAGGGCATCCATTAGTAGGTACTGCTAATAGACTATAGTTATGCTAATGACATTACTTCCCATAAAGCTTAATGTTGTCCAACTATTTTATTGTTTAATTTGATCAAATGCTAGAGTATCTTTTGTTAAAAATATGGTAATAGCATGTTTGAATTGATATGTACACCTTTCATCGGGAATTCTTTCCTGGTGAAAGGAGTCATATGTTCTACTAGGCTTTCATCGTTAATTTTTTAACCCTTTGTCTTCTTTGTCTTGTGTTAACAGATGACCCTCTTTACGTGACTGGCGGTAAGCCAAATTGCTTTGGCTCTGAACTGGCAGATGAAAGCTTTGCACAAGATGGGTTAGTTTCTTATTGTTTCTAGACGACCAAGTTTAATAACCCAACATCTTCATCTGATAGCAAGAATTCTAAGTGATGTTGGAACATCTGCAGAGGGTACCAACGGCCTCTAAACCCTGTTCCCGGAGACTGTGGATATCACTTGCACGCCCATCATGTTAAACTCATTCACCCAACATCAAACGAGGTGAGAAACCGTTGAGCAGTATAGGCAAGGGCTATATCATCAAATTTATCCTTTTCTTGTGAGAATTCGAAGTTGAACTGCAGTCGCCTGATTTACTGCAGGAGCTGGTTATCACTGCACCTCTTCCGCCCATGTTAAGGACTTCATCAGAGGTGGCTATTTGAAAGTTTGCATCCTCCAAAGAGGGAGTTGTGTTGTCACTGGCATCGATTGGAGGACCCTAAAAGGGCACAGCATATGATCTGGTTTCTGCATAAGGGCTGAATAAGTATGCTCATAAGATATTTTGCTGATTATGAAGCTAAATTTGAGCAAGATATTGTCAGGGATTAGGGCTTTGTAAGATAGCCGTGCATTGTTTCACTAACCAATACCCAGGGTGTCTTCCCAAGTGTGACGGCATTAAATCACAAAATTCTAAGGAAATTATTTGCGTATTTTCCATCAAATACAACATAAAAAGATGCAGCATGGCTTGAAAAAAATTCTTCAGTGAGAGAAGAGAGATTCTTCAGAAGGACCTTGCTAAGAAACTGACTACGCAATACAAAAACTAATATACATGGAAGAAGGAACAAGCCCATCACACTTGCCCATTTCCCCGAGGGAGTCTTTCCCAGACCTCAGGCGAAATCCCCCAAAATACTTGTACTACCTCCCTACATCGCCACCAGGGTTCACACCACACTGCTGATGAGTCTTTGCATAGTGCAGTTTCAAGGCTGCAACAGGATCAGTTAAGCCATTAGATGGCCCACCTGATCTAGCATCACCGTGAACTACGTTTAGCTCGATCTGCTGCAAACCTGGGACTGCTTCAAACCCATTTCTCGGTACCTCAAGTGGATTCATCTCTAACCTGTATGGTTGAATCTTGTCCTGCTCGGTTGGGTAAACTTGCTGATAATCTGCAAAACCCACATTACAGTTGCTGCTTGCAACACTGGCCAACACAGGCAGCTTCTGCTCGGATGTTGACGTTGGAAGAGAGGGAGTGCCAAATATTGCTGGATATCTGGCTACTAACAACGTTGAGTCCGGTATAGAGGAACAACCGGTTTGTATTCTATTTCCCTCCCAACATCCATATCTTCTAGCTGAGAAATTTTCAAGTCCCAAAGAGCCATTACTAAGAGCGTATTTGTCCATCTCCTTGTTGACTCGCAACATATCAAGGCTACTTCCTTCACATCCACTATTGCTGCTGATGTCGGAGGCGGATTTATCCATGGTTGAGGACTTGCTCAGAATTTGGCCAAATAATTTCACATTCTTGCATGACTTCTCTGATGCATCTGATAAGTGCTGTTGGTGATGAGACCCTGACTCGCACGTCTGGGACTGACTCTTGGAAAGGAGAGGGAGCTCGCCAATTGAGTGGACTGAAGCTGAGCGCTGGCATTTTTTCAGGTAAACCTGCAATGGCTGAACACTAGCCTCTGTTCTTGAAGCACATGGGTGAGTATAAGGCTGGAGATGACTGGCAACTCTACTCCTTTCCATCTGCTGCATTGACGACTTCGGTGAATAAGACTCCCCAAAGCTTGAAGAACTTTGACCATGCAGACGCCGGTGGAGATCATTGGCACTTGCAGATCGCTTCAATTCACTACCAAATGGAGCTAAGCCCACGTCTTGGTTATCAAGACCCACAGTTTTCAAGTTTGCCTCAGGCCTTTTCTCACTGGCAATCTCAACTACAATTTTGTGCTGCTGATTTAAAGGAGGGGTGTAAGTTCTAGCTTCATCAGTTACTATTTCATCCATAACAGTTTCATGTCCCTTAATCGGTTCCCCTCCAAAATCAGAAGCAATAGGGGCATGTCTTTCATGATACTGCAATCTCACTGCATTTTCCACATCCTCATTAAGCACAGCGCCATCATCAGGGACATCAGGTGTTTTTTCTTGCTGACAATCCTGATTCTGTGATCTTTCCTTAAAGTCATTATTCTCTAGCCCTACTACGGCACATACATCTGATAGGTCCACTCTGGCATGTAAATTCATGGCATTGTCATCATGATTTAAGTTTGAAATAGGCCTGGGTGTGTTCTCATCTGTTCCAACACTTGATTTGTCACCGCATGTAGCCAAGTCATTCTCCACAACACATGCATCTTCAGTGTCACTCTGGCCTCCATCCAGATCATCAGCTGTTTGTATTTTTTCATCACCAGGACATTGATATAGCATCTCCAGCCCAAGGCATTTCCTTGCTTTGCTGAAAAATACTTTGCACTGATCTCTTGACTTTGTTTGAACACATCGAGAGATCATTCCAAAGTCCTTACCATAGGAAGAGAAAGCTTGCACAAAGCTGGACTTCTCCTCATCTGTCCAGTCAACAGGTTCCACATATCCACAACTTTCATCGGAACAAGTATCATCATCAACATTCTGTGTAACCTCTGCAGTAGGAGGGCATCTTGTGCCAGAAGGCTCGGAACTAGTTTTCCAGGACTTCCAATCTTGCGTTCCCTCCCCAGGATCAGCAGAACTGGTAATACAAGAACTCATTGCCTCAGACGACAAGGAACCACAGATGCCAGCTAACACATCAGCAGCTTCTGTTTCCCTTTCATCTTCAAGGTTATAGCTGCTTGAGATTTCACGGAGACCATCATTTCCTCTAGCCTTCCTGTCACTTCCACTGATTGACAATATCTTTGCAGATTTCACACCATCGTCACCACGAGCCACAATAGCTGAAGCCGCTCCCAACATATCAAGAGATGCTGCATTCATCTTCTTGCTCCACTTCTCAGATGTCATCAGATATCTCGTAGTTGGTGCAGAAGTCTCTTGCTTTTTCAGTACCTGCTGTTTCTTTGCTTTCTTGAAACAGTCGGACTTGTGATTCTTGTAATAGAACTCAATGCAATCAGCAGTAGTCTTGTGATCAAGAAAGGAAGAAATCTTCGTGAAATCTTTACCAAAAGCAGCATATTTATCCAAGAAAATTTCCTTCTCTTCTGGAGTCCATGGATTGATAAGAGCTCTTTCCCTCTCAACTGCACAGGGATCCTGGATTAACCCATTATTAGACAAAAATCTTGATAGCATCTTCTCCTTCTTGCCCAGGATTATAGCTGGCATCTTCATATCATGCCTGTAACATCTGATTTGGGGATCTGAAAGCAGCTTGCTTGTAAAACTCACAGCCTCCGATGTTGGGACCAAACTCAAATTGCAAGCTGGAAAGAAAACAAATGTTAAAAAGGCAACTAACATGAACATGAAAGTCAATAGAATATAAAAGCCACACCATCCTAAGCCAATATTTCCACAACAAACCTTGCAAAAATTACAACTAACGGACTAAGACAAAGAGATGAAGATATAGCAGAAGTCATGCCCTCACTTCTATTGAAAGATTCAGCATCCTAACTAAAGCATGCAGAAAACATAACTAAAAACACACAGTAATATGCTCTTCAATGAGTACATAACTACAAATACAATTAAATAATTTTGCCATTGTAAATTCTAAAAATTCAACAGACACAGCGGAATCTCAATGATGAAACTCAGCTTAATCTATCATATAAAGAAGACTGCAAAGATTAAAACGGTGAGGATTAAAAAAACAGGCCAAAGCCTAGCAGCAAAACTGGCAGAGAGCCTCAAGTGACATGACAGTAAGCAGTCTAGACAGTAACACCAGAATCATCAATCAATAAAAAAAACATCAAAGAATTTCTATGCAGACACCGAAGCATAATTGATGACATCAAAAAGATATACATGTGACGAGGAATTGTTTGTAGCTCTGCGCTTTTGTTTTTACTAAGACTATACTAATGTTGTGCAAGATGCAGATGTTCCATTAACTACAGTTCAGCTGATAATTAAGGGCGCTGTGGTTCAACTTTCAAGAAAGACTAATTCTGGAGCATATCAGTAGGGAATCCCAATATCAACCACTTTCAATTGACTTGAAAGACTAATTCTGGAGCATCAGTAGGGAATCCCAAGATCAACCACTTTCAAGAGAAACCATAATGTGTGCATCTTAATGGAAAACATCAGTAGAAACCAGAAAGTAGAAAGGAGATAATCCAACTCGAACGAAGAACAAATTGACCGCTTTAATACCTTTGTTATAGTTCACTATATTTGCATAAAAAATTCTCTAGTATTGTGACTACTTCTGAGTATTACACACTTCCAATCAAATATATAACATACTCTTCAAAAGAAGACAAATGAAACAGCAGAGAGAAAAAGCACATGTCAACCAGTAGAGAAACCAAATGAGCCATCACAATTTCTGTAGGAAAGTTCGGACAACACATATCTTGCTATCTCGATTAGCATAGAAGTCTTATCTAAGAAGACAGACTAGACAAAATGGAAAATTGAAGCGTATTAACAACAAAAACACAGTAATCTGAACACAGATGAGAAGAAACCCAAACAAAAAAATTTGAGGGAAAAAATTCCAGCACAACATAATATCATGGAATCATCATACCTGGAGAAGTAAGACGTGAACGGACAGAGGAACGATGTTTCTGAAAACCAATATGCAACGATCGCGAACCAGATTCAACCTTCTTCTGAGATTTTGTTCGGTGTTTTCTTTCGGATAGTAGCTGCAAGTCCTCCTTCCACATGTACCGAAAGGCTCTATACTTCATTGATAGTACCCTCTCCTTAAATCTCAGTGACTGTTTCCTCTTCAGAAACTTCTCCGTCAACAAATTATTCTGGCTACATGTAGAACTGATTGCCTCTATGCTCTCTATAACACAATCAGAACTTAGCAACTTACCTAATAACTTAGAGGCTTCATGAGCAGTCTCCTTGTTGGATACTAAGATGCAATCAATTGAATTGTCTTCCAAATTCTCAGAAACAACCATATTGTCATGCCCTGCTGCAATACGACTAGTCACCTTGGTCTCACTGTCAGGACCAGATGATCCTGCTGTGTTCTGAACTTGAACTGAAGTACAAGCTTCATATTTGGCTGATTCATGAATGATCATATCCATTGAATGCCCATGCTTCCGCTGATTAGGAGAAGAGAATTTATTGGGAGATGAAAGCTCTGTGAATTTAGAAGTAGCAGTACCAGGACTGTCAATACATTCATCTTTTGTTTTAGCGATAGAGTTTTCAACAACATTACCATAAGAAACCATATCCTTCACGGTCAAATTACCAGATGAGACAGCTGGCAGAGAATGGGATCTTTGAACATTCAACTCAGCACAATTTTTTTCATTGCACTCTATGAACATTGAGCTTGATGGCTTTAAAACTGGATTGTTGCTCCTAGGTACCGACTTCAATGACTTGAGCTCATTCTCAAGGGAATCAATTTCAGATTCAGTCGACTCTAACACCTTTGAAATGTCTCCCTTCCACAACAATAACTTGTTCAATGCTGATTTTGTTAATCCAGAATCCACTGAGCTATAGTCCTCCTTTTGTAGCAGTTCACAAAGCAATCCATTCAAGTTACAAAATGCCGTACTGTCCATATCTTCAAGATTGAGGGGGGCTCCTTGAGAATGAGTCTGGGCCCTTGGTACAGGAGAGAGACTCAATTTGTTAGCATCACTCTCAATTTCCGCTGCCTTCATGTAAGACTTGTCATCCAACCCTAATTCAATAGAAATAGAAGCAAGTAAATTTCAGTTACTACCCTCTGATATAAATAAGTGCAGCAGCAAAAAGGATGGAATTAAAAAAAGGCAGTTATTTTTTATTGTACAAAAACCTAAAACATATATGAATAGAAAATAGCAATGCTGAAAAATATAAATGTAGATGTTACAAAAGCACAAGCTATCAGATTAGTCAATTTTAATAGGATGCAATAATTGCAAGAGAATTATGTTTATACTTCTAATAAAAAGAATTCCTATCATTAATTAACAAAGGGAGGTAGCAGTAACATAAGTTTCAATAGGAATAACTGCTATTTTCACCATACATGCAGCACCAAAGAACCAAAACGGGACGTCATCACCTAAAGAGTCTCTCCACAGAAAATTCAACTAGTTCACAAATGAAATGCTTAGAAAGTTAAAATATCTAATGGTCTTTAGGAAGGCATCAATAAGGGTAATTCTTCATAGCTGCACCATGTGATGTAGAGACGTGAACAGAAGGTGAGAAGTCCATGCGTTGAGAAAATGACCAAGCATTTGTATATTTGACAATTGACATTGGCATTTGTTCATGTTTCAAACTGGAATTTTGTAACATCATACTGAGATTCCCCAATGCAAAACAAGTTGAAAAAGGTTATTTTGTCCAAAGCCATGCTGGGTAAAATTCAAAGGATATCAAAAGCTATTAACCTATCATATAAACTTAGACAACCAAGTAACCAACATTAGTAAAAAGTATATACCTGGTGAAGAGCTGTAGGCAACTGAGGATGGGGTCGTTGGTGATCTACATTCAAAGAAGCTTCCAATCCTTGGGCTCTTATCAGCCCAGTTCTGCACAGGTGAGTGCATTGGTTCAATATTGCTGGTGCATAGATCACTTGAACTCTTTGTTAGAGATTCATCGGGAACATCAACTCTCTTTTTCTCAAACTTGGCCAGTCCCTCACCCCAGCCCAGGCGTGGCTTTTTCCTAGAAGTTGTGTCTTCCAAAGATGTAGGTGATGCCAAGCAGCCAACAGCATCACCAGAAGATGATTCGTCTGGGGTACAAATCTTCAAGGGTAAGTCAATCTTTACATCACAAGATTCACCAGAACCCTTTGAGCTGCTTGAAAGGCTAAAACCAGAACCTCTAGAAGTCAAACTCACTGGACGAGACCATTTGAAAGGTTTCCAGTCGGAAGCCAGTGACTCTTCCTTCTCAACTCTCCTGCATGTGTCTGCTTTATCAACATCAAAAGATTCATCATGTTGCTCTTCTGAACGAACTAGATTAGATGTGTTTGCAACATCCAATTGAGGACGAGACAACCTTGCTGGAGCAGCCTCAACTGACTTCTGATCCTTCCCATCATACAACCTGCCAGGGCCACTGGACGGTGCACCATGGTGATGATTGTAGTCCCATGAATGGCCCCTCCAATCCCTCTGGTTAAGGGAGGCCCGACTTTCCCTGAAGTTTCTATTGTACCTTCCATCTCTGTAAGGACCAGACGGCCTGAAACCACCACCATCTTGAAAAAATCTATCACCAGACCTAGCTGTTGGATATCCATGAGACAAATCATCTGGATATAGATGCCAACTGCCTTGCTTACCATGACCTTCAATTACAGTTCAACAAAACAAACAGAAGAAGACCAATATCAACAACAGAGAGAAAATGAGAGCGTAGAATATAAAGCTTCCTAAAAGCACAATAACTACAAACATGTGATGCCAAACAATAAAGTGAAGTTCAAAGCGCAAAGGAAAGTCACAGAATTTTTATTTTTTTTTGGAACCAAAAGAGCTAGATCTAAGGCCCTAAACACAGACTGGATTAAGAAGATTAAAGAGACAATTATAATAAATAGTGGCATTAATCTTAAGTCTTAACAAACGGTCCCCTCTCAAATCACAGAGATATAAACAGGGAAAGAGAAGTTATAACCCTATATTGATAATTTGATGTGAAGGAAACAGACAGCTATGGGTTCTTAGCATCCCTTCTATAAATCTTATTCACAGCCGCCAAAAAATTAGACCCACACAAAGACAGCCCTAGTTTCTGCCGACAATCAGACATCCTTAGAACTCAAGACTTCTTCAACTCAGTGAAAAGAAGAGAGGTGCCTATGATCCTCTAGAGAACTGAAGCGGGAACAAACCCTAATATTACCACCATTCCTTCAACTACCGATTGACAATGAACACATAAAGGGGGAAGCATAAATACAGAATTAAATCTGAGACAGAGAAACTAACCAGGAGGACGGCGAAAGTCGGAAGGGAATCCCCAACGACCAAAGTCATTACGCGATCCGTGAGACGGTGTGTCTCTCCATCTCGCGGCAGAGCCTCCTAAGGGCTCCGAGACCCTGTCGTAGCCACCGTTGCCGTGCTTTTTCTCCCTGAAAAAGTCCTTTCGATCCCAAGGCAGTGGCTCCGGCGGCATGAAATTCCCCTAAAAAACAACAGCCTCAATCGCATAGGGCGCAGGGCGAGATCAACACGCACCGCAACAAAGCCAGTAAGTCTTCCGCAAACAGCTCAGACGACAGAACCTAGGAAGCGGAACAAGTTTCGATCCGGATACCGAACCGGATACGCATAGAAACCAAGAGGAAGGAAGCGGTGGAGCTTGCAAGTGGCGGAATCAAGGTGATTTCAGCTCTTCTTCTTCTTCTTCTTCTTCTTCTTCTTCTATGGCTTCTCCCTCTTTAGCTTTCCCGTGTTGAGAAAGATTAGGTTAGAACTAGAAGGATGGGGTTGTGGAAATTGGGGAAGAGAAGGGCAAAATCCAGACGTGAGACGATAAGAGAGAGAATGTGAAGGGGGAGGTCACAACATTAGACTTGAGAAGACAGGGTGGAATCTCAACGCCGTTAATTCACTCTATTTAATTTTTCCGTTCGCGTCCGGACTGAATTTAATATTATTAGGTCTCGTTTGATATTGATATCAAAAGTATGAGATATCGAATATGGATATCAAGATATGGATATGAATGATATCAATGTATCGGTCATCGGGTATGGGTATAGATATGAGTGATATTTTTGATATACTCATTATGTGAGAGATATCAAAATAACACTCTATATCACTCATATCCATATCCTAATATCCATAACACATACCAAACAGTAGATATCAGTTTGATATCGATATCAGGATTATACCAAACACAGGTATGGATATGCGTGATATCCATACATATACATGATATCCTGATATCAATATCAAACGGACCCTTATTCATTTATGTAAGGAAAAAAGGCATAAAATCACTAATTATTGTCACTTGTTTGCACAAAACGACTCTTAATAAAAATAAACTTGCACAAAACCACCCCTTATTCATATTTTGTTCCAAACAATCACCCAAATTATTGTTTTGTAAAATAATCCTATTAAATATACTAAAATACTTAAAATACACTTATTTTTTCTTAACATTTTTTTTCTTTTCGTGTACTTTCACCGAACAAGATAAAACACCTCAAATTTAGAGATATCATTGGTTCAAACCGTAACTAATTCGGAATCTTTTCAAAACCTAAATAGAAGACCGAACCAAAATAATTCAATTCGTTCAATTCCGATTTGGTCCAAACTAGTCCGGACTCGATTATGGACCGATATAATTTATTTGTTCTTTTGTGATTTTTTAATGCTTTTGATGACGTAAACATAATAATATTAATAAAATTCTAATTAAGTTATATTTATTTTTTAGTAGAAAATATTAGTATAATCAAAATTATGGAATGGAACTCGTGAGAACAGTCACTCTCGTGCAAAAGCGAACATCACATCGGTATAAAATACATGCACGTATAAAGAAAATTACACTACAGAACTCATTTGCATTTAGAAAAAAATATATGCATGTTTTAAAATATATTTTTTTTCCTAATTGTGCATATAGTTTACACATTATGTGCATGATTTTTTAGTGTATAAACTATGAACAAGAATTATAGCTAAATTGAATTATTCAACAAAAATAAGGATTTGGGTGGTTGTTTGCAACAAATAATGAATAAGGGATGGTTTTCTGCAAACTTTTTTTATAAGGGGTGGTTTGTTGCAAACGAGTATAAATAATAGGTGGTTTTATGCATTTTCCCCTTTATGTAAACTATATAAAATACTTCCGACCCAAAAATTATGAAATACGGATAGCAAATCTGGATATGAAAGTCTTAACTAAAGTCATTGTTTTAAGTAATAAAAAAAGTCATTGTTTTAAAAAAGAGTATATTAAACATTATTAATGTGAGAACGTGTAAATGGGTAGATGTAGGTAAATATATACATGTATAAGTAGGTATAATGTTTGTATATTCTAAAAGTGTATAATTTTTTTTATATATGTTTGAGTTTTCACTTATATAAATTTATGCACTTTAGAAATGTATAAGTTTTTGCATATATTTTTTAGGTCTAGATTGCATGTTTCGACCGGTCGTAACTGCTCTACTTCCAGACCGGGGTATGGATATCACTCATACCCATACATTTTCCTCTAACCCCTTATGCGCCGTCGCCAACCCCAAAACCCTAAAGCTCTACCTTAATCTCGTCAGTTTCTTCGCCTTTGATGATTCATCTCAACGAATCATGATGAATCATGGCCACCTTACCTCCTTTGTTGGCAAGTACTCTGTTTTATCAACCATTTTTTGTGGTGGATTAGATCTCACTGTAAAAAAGTAAACCACCTCTGCAAATCATAGGCGTGCAAAACACCGATCTTTTGTCTCTCCTCTGGACTAACCTCCTCCTTTCTCCTTGGTTGCGATTGATGACCACTCACTGTGGTTTGGTCGGCGCCCTCTCCCTCCCCCCACCCTTTCTCTTAGAAAGCTCACAATAGGCAGTCATAACCTTTTGGTAATTTGGATCTGGTTTTCTGACTTTATGGGATGCATGGTGATTATTTCACCAACTCTTCCTCCTCCCCAGATGATGGAGGTCTTTTGGCTTGGCATGTTCTTCGGTTGGTGTCAAAATCACCTTCCACTATTTAGATAGTTTTCCTGCTTCGATGACAGGTGTTACCTTCCAATTCTTAACCCTACTTTATATAATGGTTAGTGTTGATTAATTCCAAAATATGTGGCATCCACCAAGTGTGATGCACCACTAGTAAGGCGACATGTTGGAAGACCTCGGATAAACAAATTTCGTTCATCGTGGGAGAGGGATCGTTCTAAGATGAGATGGTATGGAACTTGCGGAATCATGGGACACAGTCGCTATTATAGAAGGACGAGGACGTCTGCACCTAGTACATTTGCGTCCATTGGGGCTTGATCTGACTGCATTTGATTGTTTTTGAGTGTATACGGTTGAAAACTATTGTCTTATGTTTTTTGCAACTGTTGGACTACAATGCTTTTGGTAGTACATTTTGCATGTTATTTTTTGTGATACTAGTGAAAACGATAGTTTTATATTTTATAATGTTGTTGGAATGAAATGAATTCTATGGTTTAAATGCAAATTTATGTTTGACATTCTTCATGTTTTGTTAAGTTTGTGAAGCTTACAGTTTAGGGATTTTTTTTGCATTATGTACTTCTAAAGTACTAAATTTGCCCTAGCATTGTGTACAATTTCCTTGTACTTAAGATTGGTTTAATATTTTCAAAACATATCTTCAAACACACAAGTTACCCTAACAATATGTATGTATGGTATTGAATAATTATGATATATTTATATATTATAAGATATTTACAAAATTTGATATGTCCATATCACATGACAAACACGGATTGGAACTATAATCATTGTTGTTCAACTACTGCGGGAATGGTCTCATAACGACTATGTGGATGGCAAAAACTTTGATCCCACAACCTTCTCGCTCAGTTGGAAAATGCCTCTACGTCTTTGTCCGTTTGTAGCGACTTCATATAACGGACACCAACTTCTAGGACATGTTCATAGAAAACAGAGGTGTGATCTTTATACCCAGTCATGAGATGAAGACATCCAATTCTCATAATGTTCCACAAAAGGGTCTGACCACCCTCGTAACTATAGGTGGTCATTGTTGTCATCTCAGTTGGGCCTTATTGTTATGCCGATGTAAATATGTAGGTGAACTTTACGGTAACTCTCGACGACCATTGAATAATTAATAACACGGGATATAGAAGATGAGAATTAGTGGAAGATTTTGTGGATCAAAACTATCTCATAGAAGGCCATATTTGTAGGCCGAAAATCACAACTAATAACTACAAACATTGGTTATTGGAAGGTGGTTAACTAACCATTGTTACCACGCCACCACTGAACCACAAATCGAAATATGGCTTACGCTTATTGCAAAATATAATCTATACTAAGAACTTAATAGTCTCACTTTCCAAATAGTCCTAACAAAATGGAGATTTTGCCCTGACAAAAGGAGGATCGATCTTTTTTGTATAATAAATATGGTTACTACTTCTTATAATAATGTAAACTATATCAGATAAGGGAAAATATATGGACTTATCTTGAAATATGTAATTTGATATAGTAACGGCATATTCCAAATAATATGGTTACTACATCTTAAATTGTAACTTAATTCCAAAAACTACTAACATGCTATAACCTCGTTGAACCATGGTAAAAAAGATGCTTTGGTCCCCACTCATGGTAGACAGATGCAATCTCTCATCACCACTTGTCAAATATCATGTCACATCTTCAATGTCTAAAATTTATTGGTAAAAGATAAACATAAATGTATAAAATTGGTATGCCATATATGTTTCATTCCACTTTCATTTCCATACAATTATCAATATCGGAGAAAAGGTAGACTGTTAATGCTTATTCGAGTTTTGAAGTTAAAAGAGAGCATGCATAAACATACTGTATACACTCGGTTGTGCCCTGACATCATTCTTATTTGTATTAGCGAATTAATTATTTAATAGATCTATTATTTATGATTAATAGGGTCAAAGCATTACAAAATACATGGATTGTCCATGGAAGAGGACAAAACACCATGACGAGAATGACTCCATCTTAATACAAAAATAAATAAAAAAACATAAAAACATAAACAAGCATAGAAAACATAATATATTAGAGTGATTGCCATCGTAAACCACGAACAACTTGACGACGACGACTTTCTCTATAAGACGAGTAAGAGCCGCCGCGTCCTCTTCCATCTAGAGCGGCTTCAGGTAACGAATGTTGGATTATGGGACATGTTCAAAAAACATGGAGGTATTCGGTTGGTAGTTTGTCATAGATAGGAGATGCCCAAGAAGAAACCATATGTCCATACGATTTCTTGGGACCTTCCACAACCTAGTAGCACCATCGCGACAAACATGGGTGGTCAGGAGGGCCATGTCGCTAGTGCTAGGCCTCAACTCCCCCGGTGTACACTTGAAGATGAATTTGTTGGCAGATGGCTGCCATTTCTTGAGAATATGAACTTGAAGAGGGACTTTGGAAATATAAGAGTGTGAAAAGAGTAGAGTTGGGAAAAACATGTGTGATGTGCATAGTTCTGCATGAGAAGGGCCTAATTATAGGCAAAGAGCCATGTTAGTGAAGAGTAGTTGGGAAAATAAGAACATTAAGTAGGGGAAATTAAAGGGATTGCAGTTAGCTAGAGAGGTGAAAACGGAAGTCATAATTATTTTGTATGGGAAAAGATGATTTGCGTGCAAAATGTATCATATTTACCGTATTCTCCTCAACAAAGCTGATATGTGGAGTTGATCCATGCATGCTTTATACCACATGCTTTGTATAGACTAAATGTTGTAACTATATGCATAATTTGGAGGAAGTATGGCAACTACATAGTCTTATTATGTGATTTTATATTATTACACTTAAGAGAAACAAATGTTTTTAGTTTTTGGATGAAACATGGTATTACATACCACTTGATATTACGTATGATGGTTCCCTAAATAAAAGCATAAAACTTGCTTTGAAAATAGTTTTACAACCGAACCAATGGTGTTTTGTGACACATCAATAACCAATGGTGTTTTGTGATACATCAATAACTGCTTTTGTCCTGACACGTAGAACTAATGTTTTGAAAATGAATAGCTGCATACATATGGTTTATTGGTTGTGTTGGGAATGTTTTTAGAATAAAACATGCTATTAGATACCACTTCATTTTATGTATGTTAGTTCCCTAAATAAAAACATAAAACTTGCTTTGACAATATTTTTACAACAGGACCAATGGTGTTTTGTGACACATCAATAACTGCTTTTGTCTTGATATGTATAGTGAATGGTTTGAAACCATATATAGGGTTTATTGGTTGTTTTGAGAATGTTTTTAGAATTAAACATGCTATTAGATACCACTTCATGTTACGTATGATAGTTCTATAACTGACTTTGTCGTGACCAGTACAATCAATGTTTTTTGAAAATGGATAAGATGTACGTAGGTTCATTGGTTGTTTTGGGATGTGTATGGATTCTCCAATGTCCAATTTTAAACTTTGGCCATATTAACGTGCAATTGAATCAAATTCTAGATCAATTGGAATCCAAAACTATATCACAATAATAAATACAGACATAGATTAATCAAGTTCAATAACCATGTCTTACTTGTCTAAAACTAGATCAATTGGTATCCAAAAAATTGGATCATTGGTATCCAAAATGCATACACCAGCTAAATCCCATCAAAGTCTACTTCTTAGTTTCAAAATTGTTCACTCTAGTGTGTAAGATAGTCTCTCATTTACATCTAAAAATGTTATGCGCCATTCGGTTTTTAAATCTATCCATGAACTTGTCGACAACAAGTTAGAAATTTGACATTTCCTTACGTGAGCAATTCAATTTATTTAAAGGTGTACACCCCAAAAAAAGGTGTACACCCCACAATCTACACGAAAAAATACAGACATAAGTTAGCATATATATGGTTTAATACAAGACTATGCATTGCATTTGAAGGGAACTTACCCATGCCTGTTTGCCTTCAATCCTTTTGCCCGCATCAAGTCAGTGGTTCATCAGAAATTGATGCACATCTAATGGACATTGTCTCATATTGCCTCACGCACAACGGAATAACCCTAGTGACTAGTGCAAGATAACCAAACACCCCTTATTTGTGCATAAATTTACGCCGGAGTCGTACACGTTAACACACTAGTCGGAGAGGTCGATTTCTATGGCAATCTAGTGCTTTTTTATGTTAAATGGAGCATATATGCACTGAGCCCCATCCCAACTCTTAGGAAACTATTATGGACAACGACCTTGCACGAACTTCAAGAGTACATCTTCACCAACTTTTGGATGGTCGTTCCTATTGCGCTCAACCTCTGTGTACACGAAGTTTATCCAGAATGTGTCCATCACTACCACCTTCTAGTACTGCTTAGTATCTTGTGACATACTTTCACGAATGAAGTACGTAATTTGCTCCAAATGCTAAAAGGGATCATGATTGTTAATGTAATACCTCCGACTAATATTAGACGTCCTTTTAGACTTTGGCACAATATTTAAGGATTTAAAAAATAGTCTAAAATTCCCCTATTAAATTGTTTAAAAGTAACTCTAAAATTTCTTAGGTGAATAAATCACATTAATAACTAAGGATAAAGTTGGAAAAAATGTGGCTAAAATAGCTTAAAAGACAACTATTTCTAGACAAAATATCAAGGCTAAAAAGACATCTAATATTAGACGGAGGGAGTATACAACTTATATCAAAATAGCGTAGTGATATTTAGTCTAAAATAAAGAGGGTGTTGCATTGCAATATTACCTCACCATCCAACCAGTTCTTGGGTTCAAAGATTAACTTCAAAAATTCCTTATCCAAGGTAGTCCCCGTCGGGCCAACTCGAGTTTTTTCACTACGATGAGATTGCATTAGAAATTACACAACTGCTTGTGAAATTGAATTGCAACGCAAATTAAGTTTGGTTCAATTACTTACCTATCATCTTGCATCCATTTCAATAAGTCATCCATCACCTTTATGTTGGAATTTTTTGTAATCTTTTGCACATTTTTTTTCTCTTCCAAATTGTACTAAGGTGATAATACATGTGCAAAAGGCTTTTGAGTCTGACTTGGAAGGATCCTTCTAGTTGGTGTACTAGGCTTCTTCACCTTTGTGCTCTTCCTCGTCCCCTTCACTTTTTTATAGTCACATCTTTAGCAATTACTTGTGATTCCACCTTTGATTCCAACTGATTGCCTCCCTCCTCAGTTGCTTGTGTTTCCACCCCAGTCCTTTCCAACGCCTCACCAACTGCTTATGTTTCCTCCGCGGGGCCTTTTACTAGTCGACTCATGTGGTTCATTAGGTTCATCATTTTCCTTGTCACTCATTTCCTCTGTACTAGGAATCTTGGTTGTTCATGCTTCTTCTTTATCGGTTTTCTGAGGGTTCTGATGACAGTTTAACCACATTTGTATGTGTTGATCCTAAGGCATGTAGTTGTCTTAATAATCATTGACAATGTGTTATCTCCTCCTAATTTGATCCTTCATGGGGTAGGACAATGTCTGCCACTTTGAAATTGTTTTGTCCATTTTCTTCGACTACCAGCGACTGAACTCTTTGTTCAAGGACTTTTGAAGCAACCTCAATCTAACAGTAACAACACACTACATTATTAGTACACGTACAAAATGTAGTCACATCATTAGTTAACTAAATTTGTGATAATATTTTGAGGAATGGTATACATACCTCTTTTTATATGTCTAAATTATTCTAAACATCCACATCTGCAACCTTAGTGTCCTTTGCAGTTGATACTTCTTCATCCTCCTCTTATTGAACTTGCTTGATTTGTATCATGCTCTTTATGTTGTCCAACCTCATTGTCCTTTGGTTATTTGAATGGTGATGTCATCTGTTGTCCATCATTCCCCATCGCATCATCCCATATGTAGTCATAATCTTTGCTTGTATAATGCTCTTCATCATCATTACATTGTGATCAGCGCTACTTTGTAGGGTTTAACTAGGAGTTGTTATCGGAATTTTAGGTACCATTTGGATGTGTTTAGAGCACAATAGTGAAGAATGTAGTTGTGGAGAAGAAGTATTGATTTGGTGGTTTTGAAGGACTTAAATGAAGATTTAGAAGATGGAGGAGAAAGCCACAAGAGACGACCACAAGTGGAGAAGAAGAAGATGAAGAGAACAACAGAAGACTTTCCGCGGTCGCAGAAACCACTAGCCGCGGTCGCGAAAAACACGAGAAGCAGCGAAGCCACAATAACTTTTCCGCGGTCGCGGAAATCTGTCCACGGTCACGGATACTGTTCACAGACGCGGGAGCGAGATTTCGTCCGAAGATTCGTTTTATCTTATTTCATTTTCTTTTATTTCTTTTATTTCGTTATTTCCTTTTAGATATTATTTCTTATCTTTTTAGTTAGGGTTTGCTAGGTTTTTATTATTAGTTAAGTAGCAGCCACTTTTCATTCGAAAACAATTATTCTAGTTTTCACATTATCGTTCAGTTTTTCCCTTTGAGTTTTTACGCTTTGAAGACTATGAAGAACTAAACAACCTTTGCTTAGTCCGACGATTGAAGCCTTCGTTTGTATTTGGTTGTGAGATTATGACTCTATTTTATTTCCTTTGATTATACCTCTTCTCTTTGTGCTTATTCCCATTGATTCTTGCTGATTTGACTGGCCTGATCAACTAGTTGATATTAGTAATTGTCTATCGCTAGGGTTTGGATATTTCTGGTTGAAATCCCTTATCTTGTGTAGCAAACATGATATTCTAGGACTGGTTGGACTAGTTTATTGTGAAGAGAATTGATTACGTATTAAATGCTACAGGTTGTTAGTGTTGTATGTATCCTGGTTAATTCCTGTGCTTACTGCTGCTATTGGATTAAATCTTGATAGTTTCTTGTGCATTTGATAGTTAGGGTTATCAGGACTGGTTGGACTGATAACTATTTCAGAATAGGGACATGAATATTCATAAGAAGGAATAGAGATAATCTAGGATCAACCAATCAAATGAATGATGGATATTTGTCTGGCTAAGTTACTTCTCATCAATTGATTACATCCTTTGCTTTTATTTACTTTGTTGCATTGAAACAAACCAAAACCCTCCTTTGTTACCATTGGCATACAAACTATTGCACTTAAAAAGATTGCTACCTCCCTGTGGGATTCGACTCTTGCTTGCCTACTATACTTAGTTAGGTTTTTGAGGATTACTTTGATTAGGCATAACGACTTTAGCCTCGTCACATTGTAGGAGAAAAATTAAACCTAAACTATGTCAAAACCATCCTGAATTGGATTAGTGCAAAAAGAAGTTATTGTATAAGAATGTCCCTACCTCTATTTGCCCTTCATACACATTCATTTTTTGAATTGAGCTTCCTCTTACTCATTTGGTGTTCTTGAATGTTAGGATGAACATCCAACCCTACACTTTCATCATCCTTTTCCTATGACTCTTTGACTCCCATAAACATATAAAGTAAGGCTTTAGTGTGCAAAAATAGACTCTAAAAAAATACACATAAAGAGTTGTATAATTTCCATGCCTTAATACTTGAATCTTCAAACATTCATTTTTGGAACCAAGTTTGCTTCTCTTTCGTTTCTTGTACAAACGTTCCTCTCTTAACACATCAAAGCCTTCCTCTCTTCACCAATCCTCAGCTAGTCTAATGGGATGAGGCATTAGGTTCCCTTAAACGATTGTCGAGAGATCCGGGTTCGAATCTCTATTGAGGTGTGTATGGAAAGACTGGATTAGGTGGTCGACCTATCAAATGGCTTCTGAAGTACCCAGACCGGACGTAGAACGACTCTAACCGATCGAACCGGACGAAATATTAAAAAAAACCTTCCTCTATTCTATGCATTATATCCACCAACTCATTCAAGCATATCATTACTTGCCATGGGTCCAAAACATCAATCTTCAAAGGCTGCCTTTTACCACCTTTCTTTTGTTTTTTTACCACCAAAGCCTCTCTTTTTGTTTGGATTTAGCTTCTTCACAATTTTATCACATAATTTATCCCTAGACTATCTGGAAAGTAACAGTTTTCCCCCAAGTCCTCCCCTTCCTCCACCACAAGAATTTGTTTCACAACATATCTCCCCTTTAAGGCCTCCACAACCGAATCCAAGTCATGTCTACTTCTCTTATGCCACATTAAACCTCTTGGAAGAATGGGATCCCTAGACCTTTGTACAAACCCAATGCCAAGGTGTGGCATTGCCTCATATAACCAAAGATGCATGAAAAATACAATTGCATTTAGACCTTTATTATGACCAACACATGTACTCATTTATACACTTAAAGCACATAAAATTACCTACAACACCATTAGAAAATGCTTTACAAAGAAACCATCTCTAGCTAATTTTAAAATTACTAGTGCAAGCTCCGCTAACTGCAATCTTGAGTCCAAAGCAGAAAACAAACTGTCATGAATGATGAATATCAAGGATCGAGAATGACGCGGTGCAAGGAAAGGCTCAAAAGGTCTCCGTGGAAGCGTCAACCCAAGGCCAGAAAATAGGCCTGACTTCAACCGGCTCGTTATCCTTCACCTGAACTCGGAATTGGATGATTCCGGCGACAGTAGTTAGATGGTGAAGTCTAGTTTCTGTCCTCCAAATTTTAGAATTTTCTGAGTGGTGAAGCAAAAGATATGGTATTTTTACTGAGGGGTCGCTGAAAGTTCCGGGAAGGAATTCAACGAAATGGTTGTTGTGGATGTGGGTGACCGAATGGTGAATGAGGATGACGTTGTTGGTGATGGATATGTATCTTCCTAAGCCAAGATATGACATACTGGACCAAGGAAGACAAGGCAATGAATTTGAGATTTGACTCACTCAAACACAATTATCGAACAATTGATGTAACACACAATCGCAATCAATTGATATAACTCACAATTGAAGAAGGAAGAGAGCACAATGGTGCAAACTAATTCTGCATTTTCATTTAGTCTTGGATGTGCCTTACAATGAAACAACCTAGCCTTTAAATAGGCTGCAAAGGAAAATAAAGAAAAGCTTAAAAATAAACCACTAACACTTACCCACTAATACAAAGCACTAGTGAGCATTTTAGGGAATTAAAACTAACCACTAACTCTAAACACTCACCCACTAACACAAGGCACTAGTGAGCATTATTGGAAATTAAAATTAACCACTAAAATGTCTTAAATTCATTAATAATAGGATTAAAATAAATGGCCAGCCTTCTGCTGAACTGTCGTAAAGACAACAGTTTCTGGGTTTCTTTGCCGGGAATTTGAGGAAGACCTTAACATGATAGTTGTATATATTTTCCTTAGATTTCCAATGACTACTCATGGGCCTCCATTGGACGTTCGTAGCTCCGGATATGGCCAGAATACTAAGTAGGTGTCGACGCGACAGATTCTTTGATTTTGACATCTTCCAAGTTTCGAACCATTTTCTTGGGACAAGCTTTTGACCTTCTTCAAAAATGACGATGTCCATAGTCACATCATCCTCTCCTCCTTTAAGAGGATTCGTCCTCGAATCCAAATGATAAAGAAAAAATTTCTTATGAAGAGGTACGAGAGATGACTTGTCTTCCCTTTCTTGCATGGCACGAGTAGTCTTGGCAAGTGATCCTGGGTTAGTGGACTCGACCTCCTCTTCTTTCGGTTGTGGCTTCTCCTCCACAACTCTCAGGGTTGGCTCATCATCAAGCACTTGTTTTTCAACAACAATGCCAACGGAAGATTCACACACTTCTTCCTTAGACGATTCATCCCCTTTGAGTTGTATTTTCTGTTGTGAAAAATATTGACGGATCATCTCCTCAACCTTCTTCCAAGGGTCGGGGTGATACATGACTCCTTTCGAAACCTCCTTGCGTGGCTCTGATACCAAATGATAGCCCTTCGGATCTATGGAAGCCTCTGTGCAAGAATTGCTCTTGGTGAAGTCGAAAATGGCCGATCTCCAAAGTTGAACAACAAGCCTCTTCTTCGGCAAATTTTAGGGTTTTTATGGGTGAATGGTGGAACGATTGTATGGCTGATGGATGTCGATGGATAGGTACCTCCTTATGTGTGGATTTGACGCACCAAACACAAGAAAGGCAGCCAAGAGGAATCGAAGATGCAACACACTCCAATTACTCAAGGAAAATCACTCGATTTGACACACAAGTGAAGAACTAAACTAAAAGCTTTGAAAACTGAAAACTCTGGATTTTAATCTGATTCAACGTGTCCAACAAAGTGACCAAATGTTTCTCCTAATACCCTAGCAAACGGTTACCTAAAACAAATAAAGAAAATGCTAATAATTAACCTACTAAGGCTAAAACGTGGCCACTAATCAAAACACCTAATTAGTGGACATTTAGGAAATTAAAATATTGTCTAATAATGTTTAAAAACCAGCTAAAACAATTCGGAAATGGATCGGAAAGGATGGGCCTTCAATTCTTTAATTGGGCTTTTAGCCCGGGTGAGGCCATGGCCGGCGCCGGAATTTACGAAAGGGCTCCAATGCGTGGGTCCGGGCTGGGTGCGGTTTGGCTCGGCACTCCCTGAGCCAAAGGACCTCCCTTGAGCTGGTGGAGAGGTGGGTCAGGTCGGGCTCGAGTGATCGAGCCAGATGTGGGCCCGGGCCTATACTCCTTTCCCATAGCCGCCGCAAATCTAGGGCAAGTCAGGTGGCTCGGCAAAGGTGACAATGGCTCGGCCATGGAGACTCCATTGATCTTGTGTGATGCTAAAGAAGTTGTGGGAGCCTTGGTGGCCGAGGGAATTGACATTGTGCCGAGAGATGTCTTCATGTGGCTTGGCGAGCCATTAGGGTTTGCCGCCGGGTTTGTAGGGTTTGCCCGGGTGGCCTTCACCTTGGCCTTGGTCCTGGACATTAGCTCCTCTTGTACTCCACTAGTCATGAGCATATTCATATCATCCTCCCTCCCTTGAGAGGGATTCGACCTCGAATCCAGCCCGTCCAAGTCTCTTGCTCCTTCCAAGTAGTAGCTTTCCTTGTGCGGGACATCTCCTTGACCTACAATAGAGCTACAAAACAAACTATGCAACACCACATTCTCCTCATTAGTAGGGTTAGTCTCATCAAATGTAATGAAAGAGGAAGGGTATGTAACGAATGAAGGCAAAAAGGGGTTGACCAAGAGCATATGATGCGAAGCACCACCTTTGTTTCCAATTGCCATCTTCTTACCTTGACTTTGCTCTATGGGTTGGCCGGCCTTTCTTTGCTCTCTAGCCACATGGTCAGCCATGATTTCGTGTGGCATCATAGGGTGGAGAGTGATTCTCTTACCATTCATGATAAAAGAATACTCATTTGTCACCCCTTGATGGATGACACCCCTATCGAATTGCCATGGCCGGCCTAGGAGAAGGTGACATGCGGTCATGGGCAAAACATCACACACAACCTCATCCACATATTCTCCTATGGCAAACTGAATGGTGGCTTGGTCCTTGACCTTAAGGGGGGTGTTGGAGTTCAACCAACAAAGTGTGTAGGATTGCGGGTGAGAAGTGGTCAATAGATTGAATCTATTCACCACTTCTTGATCAATTAAGTTGCAACAAGAGCCACCATCAATGATGACACTACACACTTTTCCTTTAATGGTACACCTAGTGTGAAAGAGAGTCTCACGTTGACTAGGTGTGCTAGGACTTTCCGAGATGGTTAGTGCCCTTTTGACCAAAAAACACTCACCCTCGGCGGCCACAACATGTAACTCCTCTAAGCCATCCTCATTCTTAACAAGTTCTTCTTCCCATTCATCTTCGGACTCAATGTCCCCAATAGTGTTGAGAAGAACTTGCCTTTTTGAAGGGCAATCCTTGGCAAAATGGCCATGACCGAGACACTTAAAACACTTAAGATCCCTAGCTCGAGGCTCCCCCTCCTTTCGTTGGGTTTGATCCGAATTAGGGGCATCTCTTCTAGGGTGGCTTGGGTTGTCACCTCTAGTGGGTTCTAAGCGTCTTGGCATAGGTGGTGGCCCCTTGGAGCCACTTGGTGCACTTTGCCAAGGCCGTGAGCTTGGAGCTTGGGGACGCTTTGAATGAAGTGCCTTATATATACGATTAGTATAATGAAGCACTTCTTCCATAGGAGTCCCTCTAGAAAAGTGTTGCTTGCTCACTATGGCTCGGAGCTCGAGACTAAGGTTGTTAATGAACTTAGAAATAAGATACCCCTCGGGAACTCTAAGTCTAGACCTAAAGACCAAGGTCTTTAGCTCCATATAGAACTCATCCGGGGTCTTATTCCCTTGCTCTAACAACTCTAACCTCTCATGCACTCTATCCGAAAAATCCTCCGGGACAAACCTATCTCGGAGAGCTTGCTTTAGTGCTTGCCAAGTAGTGATTTGGGGGTTTCCGAGGTACTCTCGTTCCTCCTTGTCCCCAAGCCACCATTGGTAAGCAAACCCCTCAAATTTTATGGTCGCTATAGCTACTCTTTGAGCTTCCGAGTAGTTATAGTACCTAAAAATTTGATCGGTCTTTTGCTCCCAATCAAGATAAATTTTCGGATCACATTGAAGACCAAAGGATTGTACCTCTAACTTGATGCCATGAGGCCGTTGTTGATCATATGCAAACTCCTCACGTTGACCACCATAGTCTTCCTCATAGTCTTCAAAAGCTCTTCGGGGTGCATATGGCATTCTTCCTCCTTGGTATTGACCTCGGCCCATGCCTCCTCTTCCGGCCATCCTCCTTCCCGGGTCTTGGTACCCATTGTATGCATTCGGCACTCCTCTTGGCTCCTCTCTATAGATGGCGTTCGGCGCTCCTCTTGGTTCTCCTCTATGAGTAGTACTTGGTCCTGCCATGTTAGTGCACAAAGGAACCATACTAGTAGTAAAAGGGGCAATGTAAGGAGAAGAGGTATTAGAGACCAAACCGAACTCTTCCCTTGAGGCAGCCACATTCGGTGGAGGGTGATGAAACCCTTCACGGAGAGACACGTTCGCCAACTCTTGAGCTAGAAGCGGTACGGTCACTTGGACCTCTTGAATGCCGCTTGATGGCCCGGCCATTGGGAGGAATTGGGCTCCACTTCCTTGAGGCGCGCCTTGATGTAGGCTCGAAGATGGACTGTGGGACAACCTCCACTTCTCCTCCATGGTCTTCATGAAGGTTGTTTGCTCATCTCGCAAGGCTTGTATTTCTTGGCGGGTCCGCTCCTCAGCTTGGCGCGCACGCTCTTCGGTCTCGTCCTTGGACGATTGGATAGCCAAGAGTATGGCTTCCAAGGTCACCTCCGTAGCCTCCTTAGGGTCCTCCGCAGCCACATTCTTATCCTTGGATCTCACCATGACTTCCTACACACAAGCAATACCACACAACAGCCCACAAGATAGAAGAACAACAAATGCTACCTAAGCTAGCAAGCAAGCCACAAATCTGATTTTAAATCAAAGAAAAATTCGTGACCTTTACTAGCTCAAAATATGGGTCAAGGTAGGCTGTCTAGTATGCTCAATATGACCAAAGACAAAATAAAATTGCACCACAACTTTTAGGCTAATCCTTGTGCTAAATTCCACAACTTTCACAACACAAATGCAAGTACTTAGCCTTTGAAAAATTCCTTTACAAAGTTGATGACAATTCTGGCCGATTCTCCACACAATATCAATCTTCACAATGTAACAAAAGAGAGAAAAATTTCACACGAGATGATGAACTTGAACAACCACTCTTACAAGCCAAGTCTTTTTCTTTTGTTGTAGGCTTGACTTTTCCGGTTTTTCTTCTTTTGATCTTTCACTTTTTTTTTGACACTAGAACAACTGAATAAACTGGAAATTATAGAAAGAAAAGTCGGATCAACACTTAGAAATTTTCAAGGCCTTTCCTACGCAAGTATGAAGTTAAGTGCTTCGGTTGGCTCAAGAACAAACCCTAGGTTGATGATATGCCAAATACGAATGGAAAAAGACTCAAAATAACCTAATCTATATGAACTAACAAGGGTTCGGATGATTCAAGCAATTTGGAAGCAACAATTTTGAATTTCAAAGCAAGATACAACCGAACAAGAAAATCCCTAAAATTTAGGAAAAATTCTACCCAAATCTCCTAATGATGCTCGGCGGTTTCTACCCTAAAACAAACTGCAAAAACTCATCCCTTTCCTTCCCTATGCAGACTCAATGACTCAAGCAAACAACAAGAAGGAAACAATGCAAACAAACCAAAAACACTACACATAAAATCATGCAAGGACACGAAATGGTGAGCAAGTAAAGAACCGAATTTTCTATAGATTTAAAGGTAAATTTGAGAGCAATACTCACGTAGCTCTGATACCAAATGATGAATATCAAGGATCGAGAATGACACGGTGCAAGGAAAGGCTCAAAAGGTCTCCGTGGAAGCGTCAACCCAAGGCCAGAAAATAGGCCTGACTTCAACCGACTCGTTATCCTTCACCTGAACTCGGAATTGGATGATTCCGGCGACAGTAGTTAGATGGTGAAGTCTAGTTTCTGTCCTCCAAATTTTAGAATTTTCTGAGTGGTGAAGCAAAAGATATGGTATTTTTACTGAGGGGTCGCTGAAAGTTCCGGGAAGGAATTCAACGAAATGGTTGTTGTGGATGTGGGTGACCGAATGGTGAATGAAGATGACGTTGTTGGTGATGGATAGGTATCTTCCTAAGCCAAGATATGACACACTGGACCAAGGAAGACAAGGCAATGAATTTGAGATTTGACTCACTCAAACACAATTATCGAACAATTGATGTAACACACAATCGCAATCAATTGATATAACTCACAATTGAAGAAGGAAGAGAGCACAATGGTGCAAACTAATTCTGCATTTTCATTTAGTCTTGGACGTGCCTTACAATGAAACAACCTAGCCTTTAAATAGGCTGCAAAGGAAAATAAAGAAAAGCTTAAAAATAAACCACTAACACTTACCCACTAATACAAAGCACTAGTGAGCATTTTAGGGAATTAAAACTAACCACTAACTCTAAACACTCACCCACTAACACAAGGCACTAGTGAGCATTTTTGGAAATTAAAATTAACCACTAAAATGTCTTAAATTCATTAATAATAGGATTAAAATAAATGGCCCTAAAATGGCCAGCCTTCTGCTGAACTGTCGTAAAGACAACAGTTTCTGGGTTTCTTTGCCGGGAATTTGAGGAAGACCTTAACATGATAGTTGTATATATTTTCCTTAGCTTTCCAATGACTACTCATGGGCCTCCATTGGACGTTCGTAGCTCCGGATATGGCCAGAATACTGAGTAGGTGTCGACGCGACAGATTCTTTGATTTTGACATCTTCCAAGTTTCGAACCATTTTCTTGGGACAAGCTTTTGACCTTCTTCAAAAATGACGATGTCTATAGTCACATCAATGAAGGTCCAAATACACACTCATACCCCATGTGAAGTTATTGAAACAGTCCATGTCTTGCAACAATTTAACATGTGAAGGTTTGATGTGACTCTTCTTACCACCCTTCAATACCACGCCCTCCACTATTAACAACAAGTCCATCTTCAACTTGTATGTGTTATCATCACGACATCAGATGAATTGATTAGAAGTTGAGATATTGTGACACTCTTCGCATTGAAAAATTTCAACACTGCGGATTTGTCGTCAACTATGTCATCCTCATCCGGAATGTCTCAATTCAAACCAATTATAAGCTGAAATATTGTGACACTCTTTGCATTGAAAAAATTCAAGACCGTAGACTTGTCATCAATTGTGTCCTCCTAATCTGAAATGTCGCAATTCAAACCAGTTATAAGCCTAAACCCTTCAATTGAAAAACGAAATGGTTTTCCTACCAAATTATATCATGTCTCCCACTTCTTGTCTGTCTCTAGTTGTGTAAACAAGACATGGTGCAAAAGTTTTGCTGACAGTTTCAAGTTTTTCATTATCTTCGCGATAACTCAAAAAGGTCAATCTAAAATTCCTTTGTCAGTCTTCAACAACAAGCTTGTTCTCAATTGTTTGCATATAAGCAAACTTACAATTTTGATTTATTCGACCGTAAAACATTCCTCCCCATCCCACTTCTACTTCTTTTATATTGCATTAGCATATCTATCACATTTTATTCAAACCCAACAAAGCAATAGAAATTTTACATTTCCTTTTTTTTATAATTAGCCTACCTAAATATTTGATCCCAAAAATAAGTTTATTGGGGCGGGTTTCTCATGTAGTCTAGAAAATAATACAAAATACATACTATGTATTGTCAAATGAATTTAAAATTTAAACCAAAAACCTAGATTGTTAGGGCACTTGTCACCAATTAATGCATGAAGCAATGTATTGTCACAGATTTCTTCACTAAAGAAGAATTTCATAATGAACTAACATCGCCAAGATCTTTCGAAGAACTTTTGGACCTTGAATTTTCCAGATTCACGCCACTTTGCTTCTTCTTCTTCTTCTTCAAAACTATCGATTTTCCTCGTGCTTTGTTTCTTCAATTTCTTCGCATGGTTAGGACTACCTTCTTCATCGAGGTCATTGTCCACAAACTTTGCCCTTTGATTTTTTAGATTTCTCGTCGCTTTGGAACTTTGTTTTTCATCGAAAAACTTGATTTTCCTCTTTCCCTTTCCACAAACCCTATCCTCATTTGCTATTGAAGACTTCGATGCCCTAGTAATATGCATCTATGAAATTGTATGTAGGGTTTTTTCTGGGTTGCAAGATTTGGGTATCGTCCTCTTGGATTCTAATGGAAAGCGGTTTATGATGTGGCTAAAACCTACCTGTAAGTGTACGGGATCAGTTGTAGTAGTCAAGTGTCGATCCCATATAGACCAATGTTATACCAATTTAAACTATACCAATAAACTAGGCCGTAAAAATATAAGGATAGTAGAAATCTATACTAAAATAACAAATAATAATAAAGAAAAGAGATAGAAATCTATGGGATAAACATTTCTAAGATTAAGGATGATAATCACAACAATGTTTCAATTCAAGCAAAGAAATGATTCTATTTACATACACATCATCTGATCACCCCAACCCAAGAAATATGAAAATTTCCAAACATGCTTTCAGATATAATCAATGACTTTATATGAACACATAAAACTATTCAACTAGATTAGAAACAAAATACTTAGTTAGATCCAGGAAAACAAACTCCAATCTGCCTTGAAGTCTTTGAAAAAAATCCAAAAGCTCTCTAAGCTAAAATGGCAATGTAGAAGATAGATGAAAAATAAAACCTAGAAAACTATTTAAACATGTCTAAAAATAGGCTCGGACAGAAGCCCATAAATCCAGAAAAAGACAAGGTGCACGAACCACTTCTTGGTCCGTGCAATTGACATTGCACGGAGGTCATCAGGTTAGAGAAGGGTGTGCATGAACCACTTCTTCGTCTGTGCATATGTCATTGCACAAAATTCTTCTTTACTAAATGATGTGCATGGTCTGTGCACATACCAAGTCTTTCTCCTTGCGTTCATGGCTGATCCCTGAAGGCATTTCTCATTGCATGGCATGTGCAGTTGAGTGCACGGTCTAGTTCACCTTCGTGCACCTCTTAATTTTGTGCAATTGATCGTGCACTTTGCCCACTCAGCTCACGTGGTCCACTTCATGGCTTGTTTTTTATATCGATTCAACTTGAATGACTCATCCAGTCATACCCATGCCTATCATGACTTGTGATATGTGACTCCAATGGCGCAAACTCCACCGTATCACTTGAAAAGAAGCAATATACTCATGTAGACATCTATATTAAACAAAGCGCTGCAACTAGCTATAAATGCAAGTCAAAGAGCATAAAATAACCTAAATTATAGCATAAATGCATGTCTCAAATATGAATGGAATAGATGTTATCCAATTCCCCTAAGCTTAACTTTTTCTTGTCCTAAGCAAGAACAAGTTTAATGAATCCACAAATTATACAAAGGTTGTTTTTACCCAAGTGATAAGTGAGAAATGACTATGAGAATCCAAACATCAAGCAAACGCAATGAGAACATGTTTTTCAACCATGAAAGAGATGTAGCTAGTTCCCCGAATCTAAACCTCACAAGGACAAATAAATGAATTCAATCACACTCATGTATTTAGGTTTGTGTTTCACTCAAGTCTCAACATTGAGTGCAAAACTACCATTAGCTTGCAACATCGTCCTAAATCTTTACCACGAGAGACTAAGCACATAACAAAAATCATGAGGTCTTTATTATGTTGTAAGGTGTAAGAGTAATGTGGGGATATATTTAGGCCATTTGGTGCTAAATACGGGAAAAAAGAGCCTACCAAGATGACACTGAACTCAAGGGAACCCACATTCAATCCTTTACAACAATGCCTTTATTCTAACTTATGTTTTTCTTTTCTATTTTTTTTTTCGTTTTTTTAAACAAGAACCATAAATAACTACCAATCTAATCAGCGATCCTAATCCATGTATGGATATGAGGAAGAATTAGGCTAGGGATGTTTTATTGGAGTTTCCAAAGAAAATGCTATAAGGCACAAAGGGGCTCTAAGCAGAGGAAAACATATGTAGGTGGTCAAGGATTATTGGCTAAAATTTATTTTCAAGCCGAAAAGAAAAGGGAAAATAAATTTTGACTGTAAATTTTCTTCATTTCACATTAGCCATAAAAGTGGGTATTTTTGCGAACAAATCGGGTACATTAGCAAAACATGTATTTATAATGCAATTTTTTAAAGAAATGGTATTTTTTTTATCCCGTCTTATGAAAGTAGGGTGTTTTTGCTAATTTGCTTATTATTTATTATGAACGTCCTTCAAAGAATTGTGATTTTTCTATAAGTAATCAATATATGTATATATATCACAAGTCACCAATTAAAATTATCATGATTGAGTTTTAGAGTGTCTTTGTGGGATTATCAAAATATAAACCTTAGTTGTATAAGATGATTAAACTTTCGACCAAAAAAGAAGAAGATGATTAAACTAAGGCACTGTATGTTATATTAAACTAAGTAGGCACCACTTGAAGGATATTGAATCAACACTCTTGACCAATTTAGCTAAGATCAAATTATTTGAACAACCGAACTTTATGTTCTTGAACAAATGTAAATGACCTGCAATTTGTATAACATACTCTTTTCTTCGAAGATTTGGTTTACATACCAAGACATTGGGGTATGAACTATTTTGTAATAATGTTCCCTTATCAATAATTTCTATGGTCTTTCTACCTAACTATGACTTGGATGAACAAAAGATGTACCCACTTGTTTTCTCTCGAAATATGGCAATCATCCAACTATAAATGGGACAAACTTGAATTTGTAACCACTTTGCACATGTACTATGCATTGTATATGATAACCAATTGAGCACAAAAAGCCAAGCTATGACTAGACTATCAATTTTTCAATGGAATTGTAGGAGAACTGAGAAAAAGAACATATAGATTGTTATTGAATTATTTTGCAAGATAGAATGAATACAAATGCTAGCCTTATTTGAAACACAAATAGAAAAAAACACCGAATGAACGAATTTGGAAAAGAAGCGGGTTCTGACCAATTACTTTTCTCCCCAACTGTAGGTTTCTCTGGTGGCCTATGTGTTATGTGAAAAATTTATCAATTGAAAAATGAACTACTTGAAATGGATAACATCAATCATAGATTCGTTAGCCTAAGATACACCAACATGTGCACAAATAGTAAGCTTGTGATAATCCCCGCTTATGATCCCCCGAATCGGGATGAAATGATTTCGTGTATCAAAAGCTACCATATCCCATGCATCTTGATGGGAGACTTCAATGAAATTCAAGATCCATAAAAAAATGAGTGGTGGACTTTAACCCCACATAAACCGATAGTACATGTGAAAAATGAGTATGAACTAATCGATATTCCTTCCTAAAGTACTGAATTTACTTGGAGGAAGAATAAAACAGAAATAGATAACTTGTATGAAAAATTGGATAGAACTTTAAATCAACACTAGATTTTACAGTAGTATCGGAAAATAACCACAAGAAATTTTATGTTTACTACCTTAGATCATTGTCCAATCTCTATTGAACTAATAACTTCAGCACCCTTCAAAAACCAAAATTTGAAAAGGTTTGGATGGCACAAAAGACTTTAAAAATGTTGTCAAGCAAGCATGAAGAACAAGATACCATGGATCCAGAATGTATAACCTTGTAAAGAAAATACAACTACTCAAAATATATGCAAAAGAATGATATAAAATACCTTTGGAAATATGTTCACACTACACAAAATTGAGGAGGAACTGACAACAGTTCAGAAGATCATTTGTTATTCTGCAAAAAGAGCACTAGCAAAAAAACAAACAACACTCGTTGCCAAGAAAGAACAACTACTAAATTTCCAAAACATATTCTAGAACCAACGAGCAAAGACAAAACATATCAAATTCAATGACACCAACATAAGCTGTTTTCACAAAATAGCAACGGGAAAGAGAAATAGGAAAATAATAAAAGAAATACGAACACAAGAGGAAACCACCATAATTTGGGAACAAAACATTAGGAATGAAATTCAAAATGATTTTATCAAAAGATTTAAAAGTACCTCAATAAATGAAATCATCCTACGAAAACATCTTGACCTAGTACAGACGGAAATATCACACAAAGATAATATGGAGATAACTGAACAAGTAACCAACGATGAAATTAATTAATACGGCATTTGTTGTTGGCCAAGACAAATCGCCAGGACCAGATGGAATGACAATTGAATTCTACCAAAAGTATTGGAATGTTGTAGGCCCATCGATAATACAAGCAATGAATTTTTTTCCTCTATGGAAAAATTCTAAAACAAATTAACAACACATTCATCACTCTTATATTTTACAGACCGATTAGTCTTAGCTCAACAATATATAAAATCATATCTAAGGTCCAAGCAGAAAGACTCCAAGACAATATCCTCATCGTGCATGATATATTCCACTCGTTTAAATCTAGAAAGGTGTTGAAGTTCACATTGGATTAAATTATACATGGAAAGAGATTACGACCAGATTGAATGGAAACTTATTCTTAACATTCTTCAAAAAATTGGATTCAACAAAATATTTATAAACTGAATTAAAGAATGCATCTCAACTATGTTATTCTCTGTCCTGGTAAATAACGGACCAACAAAAAATTTCAAACCCAAAAGAGGACTACATCAAGGCGACCCACTCTCCTCGTTTCTTTTTATATTGGGAGAAAATATCCTTGCCAAGAGACTACAACAAGCATCAGAACGACAAAAGAAGCCTTTAGGTTACCAAACCACCTGTAATAGATCAAGAATTCCATTTCTAGCCTTTGCTGATGACATTATGATCTTTTCAAAACCAAACTACCACAACTGTAGGGAAATAAAACAAATTATTGATGAATACTGCCAAGTCTCTGAACAAAAGGTAGATTTCCATAAATCTGCTTTCCAAGTTACAAAGAGTCAAAGAAAGTACCAAACGAAAGAGAAAAAAAACAGATCCAAAGAATTCTTACAATAACAAACATGATCTCTCTAGATTAATACCTTGGATGTCCAATTATCAATGGTATAGTGAATGTCAGAACTTTTGAGGATGTTATAACAAAATCGAAGACAAAACTGGCCAAATGGAAAGCAAACTCTCTATCACAAGCAAGTAGAACGACATTAATTAAATTAAAACCCGATTGCATGGATAAATTTTCTAATGCAAAACTGTATGCTACCAACCAACACTCATAATGCCCAATTATCACTACTATAGATTTGCCCTAATAACCCGTAACATATATCCCGAATGTGTGATTTATGGGTTATAAAGTCGCGAGAAGATTTTAATATATTTATAACTCGGGCATGCCACAATGGGGGTTTTATATAGTGATGGAGACGGACAAATAACCCGCTATTCAAATATCCGAGTTATTTATAGCAAGCAAATATTCCATTCGCTTGTAGTCCGGGTTTTGGAACCCCAACTTGAAAACACATTGTTCCACGCCCGGATTATATCTCTGTTCTTGTAAAGCCCAAAACACATTCCAAGCCATTCTTCCCTCACCGATTCTTCCAAGTACCATCACCCACCCTAACTTTGTGCTCCATTGAAACTCCAGATCTATATCTCACCTCTCCTCCCACGCTTCCTTGACCCTTCTCTTTCCATTGAACGGAGCCCTCTGCCGGGAGTTAGCGCTTGGTAAAATCAATTTGAGGTTCAGAGAAGGTAAGTTGTTGGTGGAGGAGTTCATCGGAGAAGGTTTGTTGCTGGTGGCCGGCCATAGAAGGCGATACTTGTGGCGAGGGAGGACAACGCTGTTGTTGGTCGGCGAAGTAGCTGGAGGGATGCGTCGAAGGTAGTCCGACAACATTTTTGTGGTGGTCCTGTAATGGGCCAAACGTACGCTTTCATTAAACCAGGTGCTACAATCAGAAGGTTGTCCGCTCTGAGCACGAGGTATGAATCTAATGCTACAATCTAATGTTATTCCTTCCTCCTTCATTGTAAGTTCTCGTCTGAAACATGTATAAAGTGTCACGCCTGCTGAATTTGGATGTTACTAAGGTCTCGTTTGGTATCACAATAGGAATCGGGTTGAAATCAGGAATTGGGTTGGGTATGAAGAATAGGGTTGAGTGATTCCTAAGGGTTTGTGTTTGGTATAATTTTGAAGAGATGGAATGAAGAGTAAAATTAGGTTTGGGCCATACCTCTAGTTTTATGTGGGTATGAGATGTAGTGTTATGGATGAGTATGAGTCATACCTTGGAATCAATTTCATACCCATACCTACATCTATCAAACACAAAACCGGATTGACTCATTCCCAACCCCATTCCCTATACCTATGGTATAGAAACAAACGCCCCCTAAACATGTATAAACACGATCACATACATGAAGTTAAACATAGAGATGACCACCAAATTCATGGATGTGCATATGTGGTTACTACATTGTAGCTCAGTGTTTCTTCCTGTTAAACTTGAGTTGTTGGATGTTTGTAGAAGATCTTATGCTACTTAATTTCTACACTACACAATAAATCCAAAAGTGGCTATATTCCCGTCATCTTTTTGACCTCTCCTATCTATATGTTATTCTTGGGAATCTATCACTGCTTCTTTTTTATCTACACTACTTCAACCTGTGCAGCTTAAGCAGTCAAGTTCCATATTATGAATACGCTCTTGATCTAATTTTGGACGTTGAATCCTCTAATAGTAAGTATTTTGTTGACATTTAATTATAGTGAAAGAACTGGAAACTATTTAAGGATTTATACCTTTTTGTTTTAAGTTTATTAAGTTTGACATTGTTTATGAAATACATGTTTTACATTGTTTTGAAGTCTAGGAAGTAACCCACTCTGCTTTTGTTGATTGTGAACAAGCTGAATATTTGTCGTTGAAGCCTACCTAGCTCCTAAAATGTATAGCTTTGAACTATAAAAGGTTATACCATGTGAAAAGTTTTCCTGAAAATGGAGACCTCATCCTAAGCTATAATGGCTACCGAATGTAGTTTTCCTAAACACATTTTATGAATTATCCATAATATTCTTAATATTGCATGATCATAGATCCAACCTCAGCCTCTCTTATTTTGGCCTTGCTTGACTCTGCCTCTGGCTAATTGGTAAAATATTGTTTTGAATGAGCTATAATGGCTTTAGATGGGTAGGTGGAATTCATAGAAAGCTAGTACTAGTTCTGTGAGCTTGGAGATGTTTGTACCTGATTGTGCTACATGGATGTGCATATGTGGTTAATCAAGCATATATCAAAGAGGCCCTTAGAGTTGTGACTGTTATAAGGCCCTTAGAATATGGTTATTCTTGTCCTAAGCTGTTTGACCCCCTTGTACTGGTTATACTAAGCATATAGCAACTACAAGCTATTAAAATGATTCTTCTCATGTAGGAAGCAGTAAAAAAAATCCATGACATATTAACATCAATTGCTTACCAAAGACGAATTACAAATTTTAGCAACTTTGTTGATTGATCTTCAATTTGTACCGTTAAAGATGATAATGTTATAATGTGAATAAGATTTAGGATGTGTTTGGTAAGCAATAACCAATAATTTTAATGGGATTATCAATTTTACAATGACCAATAAATAATGAATAATCAAGTGTAGGTAGCAACCACAGCTAGTGTTATATACACCTTAATTTTAATGGGATTATCAATTGCATGTAACACCCCCAAAACTTACCCTTTTGGAAAGTATTACCGCCAGTGACCCCAGTGTTCCTTACCGAGATCACCCAAGGCTTTACCAAATAATACAATTTATGAAATGCAATTGATACACAAGATCAAGCATTAAATTCCAAAACATAACATTGTCGAGGAAATAAGAGTTACGGGATTACAACCCAATCCCGAATAGGTCAAAACATAGTTTAAACCAAACACAGCGGAAGACTAAGAAAGTAAGTTACAATCGGAGTTATTGTCCCAAGGATCATAACCTGATTAAAGAAATAATTAAAACATTCAAAAACCACCGCCGACTTCATAGTCCTTCTAATCTTCTGAGCTACTTCTTAATTGATGTGTCGAATCAAACGGATGACACCAGCCAACCATGCAAGGGAAAATATTGGTTGGTTAGTCTAAATGAATAGACTAGCAAGGGAACAAAGCAGAATGGTTCGAAGCAGTTGTATTAGGTTAGACTCTTCGTCCCTCGAATAATAATCGAGTACGCTTGTCAACCACCATACTCCTACTGGAATAATCAAGAGGTATGTATAAGAGAAGATTCTGGAAGACTGAATCTTCACAGAAATCGACTCGAAAGAAGACTCCAACTGAAATGAGTCTTTAAGGAAGCAATGACAAATCTGGAAAGTTACAGAATCATTCAACCATGATTTAAAACTGACTGAGATGCTTCGGTTCACGACCAACCTCATCGCCTACAGCGAATCCAGATTGGAAAGAGAACGTACTACATTCAAGTCAAGACGAGTTTTCCTAGCTGCACTGAACTTAGCTGCACTACTCGCCCAAGGTATATTAATTATGTGCGTCAAGGTAGCACTTATCTGATTTATGTTCCAAAAACACACATCACGTTATAGACTTTTACATGTGTACCCCACCAATGGGACGACACATCTTAGTATACGTTTCGTCGAGAGTGACGTATACCGAAAGGGTTGTGACACCAGCTAAGTGTCCTGTCTCTACACACATGTGTAAGAGACCGATCATGATCTTAGAATAGTACCAGATGGGGACGAGCCATCCCGATACCAGATTATAAAGAAACGACTGGACAGAGTCCGAGTAACGTTCCTATCTAACAGTGCTAACTAAACAGTTACAGCACCACCACATTTACAGGATAAATCCACATAAAGGCCCGAAAGGCGATCACAGATAATAGCGTTGTTCTAACAGATATACAACCTATTATATGATTTTCAAAACAGTTTATCAAAACCATTTCCAGACAAAAAGAATATTCATTCCAAATTAATTACTCAGATAAACTACTGATAATTAATGTAAATATGGAACGAAAGAGCAAGAGCGAACCGCCACTTGCCTTACTCCGCAGAATAGTCTAAAGACGTCACTGGATTCCGGGCTCGACACAGTACAGCTCTGACAGCACAACGACCTTCGAGTCGACCCATAAAAGGAACCCTAAGTTAGATCCGACATAAACAGTACGAATCTAAACACGGCGAAAGAACACGAAAGGAAAGACGCCACGACGACAACCGACCAAGCCAAAGCCACGAAGGCGTTCTGGGCACTGGTGGCGGTCGCCGTTCGTGGCGGCGGTCGCCGTGAAGAACACGGCATACTAAAACAAGAGAAAACTCACCCCAAAACACGAGCGGTTTGGCCTCCTTCGACTTGCTTTGGCTTCTAACCTCCAAGGCTAACCAAAAGCTTCACAAAGGCACTTTGGGAAAACACCAAAACAACACCGGCGAGACCTCCGGCGAGCACAAGAAAACCGGCGAAAACAAAACTCCGGCGAGAGGCGAATTTGGCAGCGATTCAGGGTTGTAGATGACCCAAAACCCATGCCCAAGCTCTGCTATTTATAGGCAAACCCCAAGGAATGAGCTGCAAGCCCTCAGACGCGGCAACCGACGCAACGGCGCGCCTCAAACGACGCCGGCGACCATCGGGCAAAGCCCACTGGACAATCACGGCGGTCGCCGTATTTTTGCCTGCGGCGGGCACACGGCGGTCGCCGTAAATGCGGCGGTCGCCATTGCTAGGCCTGTCGCGGCCAGCTAGAAGCTGACACGTTGACCTCTCGGGCCCAACCACGGCGGTCGCCGTTTCTGAACGGCGGTCGCCGTTTTCCCCATTTCCCGCCCATTCGGCTTTGAACGAGCATGACGATAAACCGGGATAAAAATTATCGTACGCGAACGACAATTTAAAATTCAAGGCACCTTATCTGTATATTATTTCACTGAGAAAAATATTACAGATATAGAACACATTACAGAATGTCTCAAGCTACCTGAATTAAATCCGACGTACACAACGGGTACTCGGGAAAATTCCATAATTCCCAAAATAACCTTACAAAAATACGGGGTATCACATCTCCTCCCCCTTACAAGAAGTTTCGACCCCGAAACTTAGGTCGAGAATAACTCGGGAAAACGCCTGAGCATATCTGACTCGGTTTCCCACGTCTCCCAAGTAACTTCTTCGGTCCCTGACTTGGACCACAACACTCGTACCAAAGGTACGATCTTGTTGCACAAATGCTTCTCCCGACGCTCCAAAATGCGCACGAGCAACTCTTCGTAAGTACCATTAGCTTGAATCTCGATGTCCTCATAACTAAGCACATGAGACTCATCTGGCACATACTTTCTGAGTAAAGACACGTGGAACACGTTATGCACCGGGTGAGCCGATGGTGGCAACGCCAAACGATACGCTAGAGATCCCACTCTATCCAAAATCTCGAAAGGTCCCACGTAGCGAGGGTTAATCTTCCCACGCTTACCAAATCTGAAAACTCCTTTGGAAGGCGACACCTTGACAAAAACCTTGTCACCGACCTCGAACTCGACAGTCCTGCGCTTCCGATCTGCGTAGGACTTTTGTCGACTCTGAGCGGTCAACATCCTTTGTCTGATCAAAGCAATGTCTAAAGCCGTCCTTTCGACCAACTCTGGTCCAAGCAGAATTTTGTCGACATTATCGTCCCAACAAATCGGAGATCTGCATCTGCGACCATACAAAGCTTCAAACGGAGCCATCTTGATTGTAGCATGCCAGCTATTATTGTATGTGAACTCAATCAGACTCAAGCTGTCCTCCCAGCTAGTCGGACGATCGAGCACACAAGCTCTAAGTATATCCTCCAGAGTCTGGATGGTCCTTTCAGACTGGCCATCTGTCTGAGGATGAAACGCTATACTGAACCTTAACTCGGTTCCCATAGCCTTATGAAGTTCCTTCCAGAATCTTGACATGAAACGGCCATCTCGGTCCGATACAATGGTCTTAGGAATGTCATGTAAGCGGACAATCTCCTTTTGGTAAACTTCGGCTAGCTTTTGGGTTTCCCATGTGGTCTTGATGGCTATGAAATGAGCACTCTTCGTAAGCCTATCCATAATTACCCAAATAGCATCTCTCTGACTTCGAGTCTTGGGTAGCCCAGTGACGAAGTCCATGGAAATGTCCTCCCATTTCCATTCGGATACTGGGAGAGGTAGCATCTCACCACCCGGTCTGCGGTGTTCGATCTTGACTTTTTGGCAAGTTAAGCACTTTGTCACAAAGTCTGCTACGTCCCACTTCATGTTTGGCCACCAAAACTTCTTCCTGAGATCCTTGTATATCTTGCTAGAGCCAGGATGCACAGAATAAGCAGATGAATGAGCTTCTCTCATCACCAACTGACGAAGACCTTCTGTGTCAGGCACACATATCCGATCCTGAAACCAAAGTGATCCATCATCTTGAACCACAAAACTGGGAGCTTTCCCATCCATCACTTCACTGCTTAACTTTACCAAGATGATGTCATCGACTTGCTTTTCTTTGATTTGACCCAGCAGTGTAGCCTGAATCTCCATCATACTCAGGTACCCTCTACGCTGGTCATATAAGACTTCAATGTCGCATGACTCTTGGTTTAGCTTGGTCTGAGCAGTAAGCAACGCAACCACAGTCTCGTGCGTTGTCTTCCGGCTTAGCGCATCAGCTACAACATTAGCCTTGCCCGGATGATACAACAACTCCATGTCGTAGTCCTTGAGCAACTCTAGCCAGTGGCGTTGTCTCATATTTAACTCCTTCTGAGTAAATATATACTTGAGACTTTTGTGGTCAGTGAAGACTTGGCATCTTATACCGTAGAGGTAATGCCTCCAAATCTTCAGCGCAAAGACAACCGCTGCTAACTCAAGATCATGTGTCAGATAGTTTTCTTCGTAAGTCTTGAGTTGTCTAGATGCGTAAGCAATGACTCTGCCCCTTTGCATCAAAACACAACCAAGGCCACACTTGGAAGCATCACTATAGACCACATAATCGTCATTCCCCTCTGGGAGTGCTAACACGGGTGCCGAGGTCAACCGTCGCTTCAACTCCTGGAAACTGACCTCGCACTTGTCATTCCAGACAAACTTCTTGTGGACTTTGCGGAGTAGATTGGTTATCGGTAGAGCGATCTTTGAAAATCCTTCTACAAACCTTCTATAATACCCGGCAAGTCCAAGAAAACTGCGCACCTCTTTTACGTTCTGGGGCTGTGTCCACTTAGCCACCGCTTCAATCTTTTGGGGATCAACCATAACCCCATTTTTATTGATCACGTGGCCTAAGAAAGCCACTTCCTTCATCCAGAATTCGCATTTAGACAATTTAGCATAAAGCTGATGTTGTCTAAGGATCGACAAGGAAATCCGTAGATGTTCCTCGTGGACTTCTTCATTCGGAGAGTAGATCAAAATGTCGTCTATGAAGACCACCATGAACTTATCCAAGTACTGGTGAAAACATCGGTTCATCAAATCCATAAAGACAGCTGGAGCATTTGTAAGCCCAAAAGGCATCACTACGAACTCGTAATGACCATATCTGGTCCTAAACGCAGTTCTAGGAATGTCCTGTTCCCGAATCCTGAGTTGATGATATCCAGATCTTAAATCGATCTTGGAGAACACCTTTGCTCCCTGCAATTGGTCCAACAAGTCATCAATCCTAGGCAAAGGATACTTGTTCTTGATCGTCACCTTGTTCAACTCTCGATAGTCGATACAAAGTCGGAACGATCCGTCCTTCTTTTTGACGAATAAAACCGGAGCACCCCACGGCGATGCACTCGGCCTGACATAACCTTTGTCAAGAAGATCTTCAAGTTGATTCTTCAACTCTTGCATCTCAGCTGGAGCCATCCGATACGGGGATTTGGAAATCGGCGTCGTACCAGGCTCGAGATCAATTGAAAACTCTACGTCACGATTTGGGGGTAATCCTGGAATTTCTTCCGGAAAGACATCCGAAAATTCCCTAACTATAGGAATATCAAGAACCTCAGGTCCATCCTTCTCGGGTGAATCCAAGTAGCAAAGGTACCCGACACATCCTTGTCGTAGTAGCTTAAACGCAGCCATCGCATTGATCAGCTTGCCGTTATCAGCGTCACTTCGACCTTTGAACTTGCACACGAATTGGCCCCCGGATGACACCGTCACCGTTCTTGAACTGAAGTCGATCACCGCCTTGTGACGCGTCAGCCAATCCATACCGAGAATAATGTCGTATGGAGCCATGGCTATGCAGATTAAATCTGCCTCGAATTCCTTACCCTGAATGGTAATCGGAAAGTCGGACAAATGCTTGGTTCCCACCAAACGTTCTCCATTAGGAAGATTAACGACGAAAGGGTCGCACGAATCATTGCACACTAAGTCTAACTTGCTAACACAGCTATCCGAAATAAAGGAATGCGTAGCACCAGAATCAAACAGAATGCACACTGAAGTAGAGTGAAGGTATAGAGTACCTTGAGCAATCGGAGCGTTGGGTCCATCTGCCTCACGCATCTCGTACAAGCGTTGGCCCTGACTTCCAGAAGCAGCTGGGGCCTTTCCCCTGTTCTGAGCAGTCGTCTGCACTGAAGGGCTAGGAGTCTCGGCAGGCTTAAACCTAGGTCGGTTGCTCTGATGAACAGACCCTTGCTGCGACTCTACTCCCTTCTGCTTGCAGAACTTTTGCAGATGACCATCACGTCCACACCCAAAGCATGGCCTCCTCTCCTTCCGACACTCAGTGCTCTTGTGCCCAGCAGTACCGCAGTTATAACACTGAACTGAACTCCTGGTATGCCCTGACTGCTGAGTCGATCCTCCTTGCGTCATCTCCGTCTTAGCTCTGCCGGATTTGGTGAAGTTAGACGGTGGCGCAGGGCGCTTAAAACCACCTCCCTGGTTCTGATTCTGCATCGACTTCTGTCGGTTGCGCCTCTTGGTCGACTCCTCGAGAGTCACCTCCAGCTTATAGGCACAATCCACATACTGCTCCAAGGTAGAGCATGTGTGGTGCACCATTAATGGCTTGATATCCGGGTTCATCCACTCGTGGAAGTACCAGATCTTTTGAGCCTCGCTGGTGATCTCGGCAGTGGCGTACTGTAGAAGATGGTTGAACTTAGATGCCAACTCGGTCACTCTCAGACCATCAGTCTGAGGGTACAAGAACTCTTTATGCTTTTCCTCTCTCATAGCACGAGAGAAAAAGCGATCAACCATCTTGGTCTTGAACATCGACCAAGTCAACACTGGGCTCTCAGCCAAACCAGTGCTCTCCCACCACTCGCTAGCCTCCTCCTTCAGCTGAAGAGACGCGATATGGACCTTCTCGGCCTCCGTATACTCCACGTTCCTGAACAACCTCTCCATATGGGAGAACCAATGAGTCACTGCCACTGGCTCCCCTTTCCCGTTATAGCAGTCGGGTCTCATGGAAGTATTGGTCTTAAGAGCGCGACCATAGCTGTCCCTCGCCCTAACGGCAGTCTCTTGAGTCACAGGGTTTCTGGGTTCCACAACATCAGGAACCGCTTCATGAATAGGCACTTCTTGTGCTTGAGGCGCACTTGGTCTCAAGACATCTGTAATAGCCTGCATCACGATCCCACGGATCGCCTCAACAGCTGCAGCGTCAAACAGCATCGGCGCCTGGGTCTGATCCTGACCTTCACGCCTCTGCTGGACGCGAGACTCAGACTCGTGTTCATCCTGAACACCTCTTCCTGCTGGTCTGGGGTTTTGGCTGGTCCCAGCACCGGCTCGAGTCGAGTTTCTCGTGCTTCTTGGGTTCACCATCTGTTTACCGATCCAATTCCAAGCATTCAATACATTAATATTATGCAACATACTTATGCAATATATCAATGTAAATAAATCACTCCGAATAGATCAACTTGGCATTTTATAGATGAACCTTCGAATTCTTACACAAGTTACACATAAGTTTATCATTCGAGCATTAGGACAACATTACTCGAAGATATAAGTGTTTCTCAAAGTACTTGCCGCAATACTGAAATATTACACAAAGTACAACTTGGAAAACTAAGAAACGAACTACTACGATAGGCAACGCCACTCCTCCTCAAGGTGTTCCAAAACGTCTCTCATACGACTGGTTACTCGTGCATGGTCTCTTCGGGCTAGGCTCACCATCGAGCTCTGGCGATGGGTTTCGCACCCTGCTTGACCCTGAAGCACATAGTCCTAGCTCACCCATAGAAAAGTATGGGTCGTCCATGACTGGTCCTCCTATTCCAGCCCTCCTCTGAGTACTGGCGATCAGCTCATCCCTCTGACGCTGCTGTTCTGCGGAGATTACCTCGCTCTGGCGGAGAATCTCCTGCAGCTCGGATTCCGACCTCCATCCCCTTGGAGTAGGGATAGGCTGAGATTCCCTGTCACTTCTCCCAATACCGTACTCGGTATACAGTGCCTCCCAATCAGCTTCTGACATGGGTGCGTACTCTGGCACTGGTGACAATTCTGTACCGGGCTCCTGAATCTGCCCTCCAAGGTCCAACTCTGGATCCTCTTCTGGATCATCCTCTATGGGATCCTCATCCTCGGGATCATCCTCGATGGGATCCTCTTCCTCGGGATCATCCTCGCTGGGATCCTCATCCTCGGAATCATCCTCGATCATCTCCTCGTCCTCGACAGGATCTTGCTCAAGCATCTCCTCTTCCTCCTCTTCGTACTCGATCTCCTCGAGAATTGGTCCCAATAGAAAGTCATCTTGGTAAACCCCTTGTTCATACCTTGACAACTCGTCTTCCTGCTCCCATTCCTGTACTCCCTCCACCCTTGGTGGCGGCACAGGTGCAGGTCTAGGGACCATAGCATTCCTGGCTACAAGGACAACCGACTCGGGGAGAACATGCTTGACGTCTTCGGGTGGGCTACTCGGGCCTCCAACCTCGAAACATCGCTGAGGTAACGGAAAGTCTAGCCTCGGCTGATCCGCCTTGGCGTCTTCCGACCCCCTACCAATAGAAAAGCAGACACCCATCCTATCGAACAATAAGAAAGGAATTAGTCTTTCTAGACATAGAAGCAAGCTTACTATATCAGACTATAAAGAAGACACGACTATGAACGGTGTTTTTAAATTCTTTTCAGAATGAAAATTCAGAGCCTTCTTTAAAGCATTTTGAAAAACGAATAAATGGTTGATAAAAATTCCAAACCCGTTTTAAAACTTTGGCTCTGATACCACAACTGTAACACCCCCAAAACTTAACCCTTTTGAAAAGGTATTACCGCCAGTGACCCCAGTGTTCCTTACCGAGATCACCCAAGGCTTTACCAAATAATTACAATTTATGAAATGCAATTGATACCCAAAGATTAAGCATTAAATTCCAAAACATAACATTGTCGAGGAAATAAGAGTTACGAGATTATAACCCAATCCCGAATAGGTCAAAACATAGTTTAAACCAAACACAGCGGAAGACTAAGAAAGTAAGTTACAATCGGAGTTATTGTCCAAAGGATCATAACCTGATTAAAGAAATAATTAAAACATTCAAAAACCACCGCCGACTTCATAGTCCTTCTAATCTTCTGAGCTACTTCTTAACTGATGTGCCGAATCAAACGGATGACACCACCCAACCATGCAAGGGAAAATATTGGTTGGTTAGTCTAAATGAATAGACTAGCAAGGGAAAAAAGCAGAATGGTTCGAAGCAGTTGTATTAGGTTAGACTCTTCGTCCCTCGAATAATAATCGAGTACGCTTGTCAACCACCATACTCCTACTGGAATAATCAAGAGGTATGCACAAGAGAAGATTCTGGAAGACTGAATCTTCACAGAAATTGACTCGAAAGAAGACTCCAACTGAAATGAGTCTTTAAGGAAGCAATGACAAATCTGGAAAGTTACAGAATCATTCAACCATGATTTAAAACTGACTGAGATGCTTCGGTTCACGACCAACCTCATCGCCTACAGCGAATCCAGATTGGAAAGAGAACGTACTACATTCAAGTCAAGATGAGTTTTCCTAGCTGCACTGAACTTAGCTGCACTACTCGCCCAAGGTATATTAATTATGTGCGTCAAGGTAGCACTTATCTGATTTATGTTCCAAAAACACACATCACGTTATAGACTTTTACATGTGTACCCCACCAATGGGACGACACATCTTAGTATACGTTTCATCGAGAGTGACGTATACTGAAAGGGTTGTGACACCAGCTAAGTGTCCTGTCTCTACACACATGTGTAAGAGACCGATCATGATCTTAGAATAGTACCAGATGGGGACGAGCCATCCCGATACCAGATTATAAAGAAACGACTGGACAGAGTCCGAGTAACGTTCCTATCTAACAGTGCTAACTAAACAGTTACAGCACCACCACATTTACAGGATAAATCCACATAAAGGCCCGAAAGGCGATCACAGATAATAGCGTTGTTCTAACAGATATACAACCTATTATATGATTTTCAAAATAGTTTATCAAAACAATTTCCAGACAAACAGAATATTCATTCCAAATTAATTACTCAGATAAACTACTGATAATTAATGTAAATATGGAACGAAAGAGCAAGAGCGAACCGCCACTTGCCTTACTCCGCAAAATAGTCTAAAGACGTCACTGGATTCCGGGCTCGACACAGTACATCTCTGACAGCACAACGACCTTCGAGTCGACCCATAAAAGGAACCCTAAGTTAGATCCGACATAAACAGTACGAATCTAAACACGGCGAAAGAACACGAAAGGAAAGACGCCACGACGACAACCGACCAAGCCAAAGCCACGAAGGCGTTCTGGGCACTGGTGGCGGTCGCCGTTCTTGGCGGCGGTCGCCGTGAAGAACACGGCGGACTGAAACAAGAGAAAACTCACCCCAAAACACGAGCGGTTTGGCCTCCTTCGACTTGCTTTGGCTTCTAACCTCCAAGGCTAACCAAAAACTTCACAAAGGCACTCTGGGAAAACACCAAAACAACACCGGCGAGACCTCCGGCGAGCACAAGAAAACCGGCGAAAACAAAACTCCGGCGAGAGGCGAATTTGGCAGCGATTCGGGGTTGTAGATGACCCAAAACCCATGCCCAAGCTCTGCTATTTATAGGCAAACCCCAAGGAATGAGCTGCAAGCCCTCAGATGCGGCAACCGACGCAACGGCGCGCCTCGAACGACGCCGGCGACCATCGGGCAAAGCCCACTGGACAATCACGGAGGTCGCCGTATTTTTGCCTGCGGCGGGCACGCGGCGGTCGCCGTAAATGCGGCGATCGCCGTTGCTAGGCCTGTCGCGGCCAGCTAGAAGCTGACACGTTGACCTCTCGGGCCCAACCACGGCGGTCGCCGTTTTCCCCATTTCCCGCCCATTTGGCTTTGAACGAGCATGACGATAAACCGGGATAAAAATTATCGTACGCGAACGAAAATTTAAAATTCAAGGCACCTTATCTGTATATTATTTCACTGAGAAAAATATTACAGATATAGAGCACATTACAGAATGTCTCAAGCTACCTGAATTAAATCCGACGTACACAACGGGTACTCGGGAAAATTCCATAATTCCCAAAATAACCTTACAAAAATACGGGGTATCACATCTCCTCCCCCTTACAAGAAGTTTCGACCCCGAAACTTAGGTCGAGAATAACTCGGGAAAACGCCTGAGCATATCTGACTCGGTTTCCCACGTCTCCCAAGTAACTTCTTCGGTCCCTGACTTGGACCACAGCACTCGTACCAAAGGTACGATCTTGTTGCACAAATGCTTCTCCCGACGCTCCAAAATGCGCACGGACAACTCTTCGTAAGTACCATTAGCTTGAATCTCGATGTCCTCATAACTAAGCACATGAGACTCGTCTGGCACATACTTTCTGAGTAAAGACACGTGGAACACGTTATGCACCGGGTGAGCCGATGGTGGCAACGCCAAATGGTACGCTAGAGATCCCACTTTATCCAAAATCTCGAAAGGTCCCACGTAGCGAGGGTTAAGCTTCCCACGCTTACCAAATCTGAAAACTCCTTTGGAAGGCGACACCTTGACAAAAACCTTGTCACCGACCTCGAACTCGACAGTCCTGCGCTTCCGATCTGTGTAGGGCTTTTGTCGACTCTGAGCGGTCAACATCCTTTGTCTGATCAAAGCAATGTCTGAAGCCGTCCTTTCGACCAACTCTGGTCCAAGCAGAATTTTGTCGGCATTATCGTCCCAACAAATCGGAGATCTGCATCTGCGACCATACAAAGCTTCAAATGGAGCCATCTTGATTGTAGCATGCCAGCTATTGTTGTATGTGAACTCAATCAGACTCAAGCTGTCCTTCCAGCTAGTCGGACGATCGAGCACATAAGCTCTAAGCATATCCTCCAGAGTCTGGATGGTCCTTTCAGACTGGCCATCTGTCTGAGGATGAAACGCTGTACTGAACCTTAACTCGGTTCCCATAGCCTTATGAAGTTCATTCCAGAATCTTGACATGAAACGACCATCTCGGTCCGATACAATGGTCTTAGGAATGCCATGTAAGCGGACAATCTCCTTTTGGTAAACTTCGGCTAGCTTCTGGGTTTCCCATGTGGTCTTGATGGCTATGAAATGAGCACTCTTCGTAAGCCTATCCACAATTACCCAAATAGCATCTCTCTGACTTCGAGTCTTGGGTAGCCCAGTGACGAAGTCCATGGAAATGTCCTTCCATTTCCATTCGGATACTGGGAGAGGTAGCATCTCACCACCCGGTCTGCGGTGTTCGATCTTGACTTTTTGGCAAGTTAAGCACTTTGTCACAAAGTCTGCTACGTCCCACTTCATGTTTGGCCACCAAAACTTCTTCCTGAGATCCTTGTATATCTTGCTAGAGCCAGGATGCACAGAATAAGCAGATGAATGAGCTTCACTTATCACCAACTGACGAAGACCTTCTGTGTCAGGCACACATATCCGATCCTGAAACCAAAGTGATCCATCATCTTGAACCACAAAATTGGGAGCTTTCCCATCCATCACTTCACTGCTTAACTTTACCAAGATGATGTCATCGACTTGCTTTTCTTTGATTTGATCCAGCAGTGTAGCCTGAATCTCCATCATACTCAGGTACCCTCTACGCTGGTCATATAAGACTTCAATGTCGCATGACTCTTGGTTTAGCTTGGTCTGAGCAGTAAGCAACGCAACCACAGTCTCATGCATTGTCTTCCGGCTTAGCGCATCAGCTATAACATTAGCCTTGCCCGGATGATACAACAACTCCATGTCGTAGTCCTTGAGCAACTCTAGCCAGTGGCGTTGTCTCATATTTAACTCCTTCTGAGTAAATATATACTTGAGACTTTTGTGGTCAGTGAAGACTTGACATCTTATACCGTAGAGGTAATGCCTCCAAATCTTCAGCGCAAAGACAACCGCTGCTAACTCAAGATCATGTGTCAGATAGTTTTCTTCGTAAGTCTTGAGTTGTCTAGATGCGTAAGCAATGACTCTGCCCCTTTGCATCAAAACACAACCAAGGCCACACTTGGAAGCATCACTATAGACCACATAATCGTCATTCCCCTCTGGGAGTGCTAACACGGGTGCCGAGGTCAACCGTCGCTTCAACTCCTGGAAATTGACCTCGCACTTGTCATTCCAGACAAACTTCTTGTGGACTTTGCGGAGTAGATTGGTTATCGGTAGAGCGATCTTTGAAAATCCTTCTACAAACCTTCTATAATACCCGGCAAGTCCAAGAAAACTGCGCACCTCTTTTACGTTCTGGGGCTGTGTCCACTTAGCCACCGCTTCAATCTTTTGGGGATCAACCATAACCCCATTTTTATTGATCACGTGGCCTAAGAAAGCCACTTCCTTCATCCAGAATTCGCATTTAGACAATTTAGCATAAAGCTGATGTTGTCTAAGGATCGACAAGGAAATCCGTAGATGTTCCTCGTGGACTTCTTCATTCGGAGAGTAGATCAAAATGTCGTCTATGAAGACCACCACGAACTTATCCAAGTACTGGTGAAAACATCGGTTCATCAAATCCATAAAGACAGCTGGAGCATTTGTAAGCCCAAAAGGCATCACTACGAACTCGTAATGACCATATCTGGTCCTAAACGCAGTTCTAGGAATGTCCTGTTCCCGAATCCTGAGTTGATGATATCCAGATCTTAAATCGATCTTGGAGAACACCTTTGCTCCCTGCAATTGGTCCAACAAGTCATCAATCCTAGGCAAAGGATACTTGTTCTTGATCGTCACCTTGTTCAACTCTCGATAGTCGATACAAAGTCGGAACGATCCGTCCTTCTTTTTGACGAATAAAACCGGAGCACCCCACGGCGATGCACTCGGCCTGACATAACCTTTGTCAAGAAGATCTTCAAGTTGATTCTTCAACTCTTGCATCTCAGCTGCAGCCATTCGATACGGGGATTTGGAAATCGGCGCCGAACCAGGCTCGAGATCAATTGAAAACTCTACGTCACGATTTGGGGGTAATCTTGGAATTTCTTCCGGAAAGACATCCGAAAATTCCCTAACTACAGGAATATCAAGAACCTCAGGTCCATCCTTCTCGGGTGAATCCAAGTAGCAAAGGTACCCGACACATCCTTGTCGTAGTAGCTTAAACACAGCCATCGCATTGATCAGCTTGCCGTTATCAGCGTCACTTCGACCTTTGAACTTGCACACGAATTGGCCCCCGGATGACACCGTCACCGTTCTTGAACTGAAGTCGATCACCGCCTTGTGACGCATCAACCAATCCATACCGAGAATAATGTCGTATGGAGCCATGGCTATGCAGATTAAATCTGCCTCGAATTCCTTACCCTGAATGGTAATCGAAAAGTCAGACAAATGCTTGGTTCCCACCAAACGTTCTCCATTAGGAAGATTAACGACGAAAGGGTCGCACGAATCATTGCACACTAAGTCTAACTTGCTAACACAGCTATCCGAAATAAAGGAATGCGTAGCACCAGAATCAAACAGAATGCACACTGAAGTAGAGTGAAGGTATAGAGTACCTTGAGCAATCCGAGCGTTGGGTCCATCTGCCTCACGCATCTCGTACAAGCGTTGGCCCTGACTTCCAGAAGCAGCTGGGGCCTTTCCCCTGTTCTGAGCAGTCGTCTGCACTGAAGGGCTAGGAGTCTCGGCAGGCTTAAACCTAGGTCGGTTGATCTGATGAACTGACCCTTGCTGCGACTCTACTCCCTTCTGCTTGCAGAACTTTTGCAGATGACCATCACGTCCACACCCAAAGCATGGCCTCCTCTCCTTCCGACACTCAGTGCTCTTGTGCCCAGCAGTACCGCAGTTATAACACTGAACTGAACTCCTGGTATGCCCTGACTGCTGAGTCGATCCTCCTTGCGTCATCTCCATCTTAGCTCTGCCGGATTTGGCGAAGTTAGACGGTGGCGCAGGGCGCTTAAAACCACCTCCCTGGTTCTGATTCTGCATCGACTTCTGTCGGTTGCGCCTCTTGGTCGACTCCTCGAGAGTCACCTCCAGCTTATAGGCACAATCCACATACTGCTCCAAGGTAGAGCATGTGTGGTGCACCATTAATGGCTTAATATCCGGGTTCATCCACTCGTGGAAGTACCAGATCTTTTGAGCCTCGCTGGTGATCTCGGCAGTGGCGTACTGTAGAAGATGGTTGAACTTAGATGCCAACTCGGTCACTCTCAGACCATCAGTCTGAGGGTACAAGAACTCTTTATGCTTTTCCTCTCTCATAGCACGAGAGAAAAAGCGATCAACCATCTTGGTCTTGAACATCGACCAAGTCAACACTGGGCTCTCAGCCAAACCAGTGCTCTCCCACCACTCGCTAGCCTCCTCCTTCAGCTGAAGAGACGCGATATGGACCTTCTCGGCCTCCGTAGACTCCACGTTCCTGAACAACCTCTCCATATGGGAGAACCAATGAGTCACTGCCACTGGCTCCCCTTTCCCGTTATAGCAGTCGGGTCTCATGGAAGTAATGGTCTTAAGAGCGCGACCATAGCTGTCCCTCGCCCTAACGGCAGTCTCTTGAGTCACAGGGTTTCTGGGTTCCACAACATCAGGAACCGCTGCATGAATAGGCACTTCTTGTGCTTGAGGCGCACTTGGTCTCAAGACATCTGTAATAGCTTGCATCACGATCCCACAGATCGCCTCAACAGCTGCAGCGTCAAACAGCATCGGCGCCTGGGTCTGATCCTGACCTTCACGCCTCTGCTGGACGTGAGACTCAGACTCGTGTTCATCCTGAACACCTCTTCCTGCTGGTCTGGGGTTTTGGCTGGTCCCAGCACCGGCTCGAGTCGAGTTTCTCGTGCTTCTTGGGTTCACCATCTGTTTACCGATCCAATTCCAAGCATTCAATACATTAATATTATGCAACATACTTATGCAATATATCAATGTAAATAAATCACTCCGAATAGATCAACTTGGCATTTTATAGATAAACCTTCGAATTCTTACACAAGTTACACATAAGTTTATCATTCGACCATTAGGACAACATTACTCGAAGATATAAGTGTTTCTCAAAGTACTTGCCGCAATACTGAAATATTACACAAAGTACAACTTGGAAAACTAAGAAACGAACTACTACGATAGGCAACGCCACTCCTCCTCAAGGCGTTCCAAAACGTCTCTCATACGACTGGTTACTCGTGCATGGTCTCTTCGGGCTAGGCTCACCATCGAGCTCTGGCGATGGGTTTCGCACCCTGCTTGACCCTGAAGCACATAGTCCTAGCTCAGCCATAGAAAAGTATGGGTCGTCCATGACTGGTCCTCCTATTCCAGCCCTCCTCTGAGTACTGGCGATCAGCTCATCCCTCTGACGCTGCTGTTCTGCGGAGATTACCTCGCTCTGGCGGAGAATCTCCTGCAGCTCGGATTCCGACCTCCATCCCCTTGGAGTAGGGATAGGCTGAGACTCCCTGTTACTTCTCCCAATACCGTACTCGGTATACAGTGCCTCACAATCAACTTCTGACATGGGTGCGTACTCTGGCACTGGTGACAATCCTGTACCGGGCTCCTGAATCTGCCCTCCAAGGTCCAACTCTGGATCCTCTTCTGGATCATCCTCTATGGGATCCTCATCCTCGGGATCATCCTCGATGGGATCCTCTTCCTCGGGATCATCCTCGCTGGGATCCTCATCCTCGGAATCATCCTCGATCATCTCCTCGTCCTCGACAGGATCTTGCTCAAGCATCTCCTCTTCCTCCTCTTCGTACTCGATCTCCTCGGGAATTGGTCCCAGTAGAAAGTCGTCTTGGTAAACCCCTTGTTCATACCTTGACAACTCGTCTTCCTGCTCCCATTCCTGTACTCCCTCTACCCTTGGTGGCGGCACAGGTGCAGGTCTAGGGACCATAGCATTCTTGGCTACAAGGACAACCGACTCGGGGAGAACGTGCTTGACGTCTTCGGGTGGGCTACTCGGGCCTCCAACCTCGAAACATCGCTGAGGTAACGGAAAGTCTAGCCTCGGCTGATCCGCCTTGGCGTCTTCCGACCCCCTACCAATAGAAAAGCAGACACCCATCCTATCGAACAATAAGAAAGGAATTAGTCTTTTTAGACATAGAAGCAAGCTTACTATATCAGACTATAAAGAAGACACGACTATGAACGGTGTTTTTAAATTCTTTTCAGAATGAAAATTCAGAGCCTTCTTTAAAGCATTTTGAAAAACGAATAAATGGTTGATAAAAATTCCAAACCCGTTTTAAAACTTTGGCTCTGATACCACAACTGTAACACCCCCAAAACTTAACCCTTTTGAAAAAGTATTACCGCCAGTGACCCCAGTGTTCCTTACCGAGATCACCCAAGGCTTTACCAAATAATTACAATTTATGAAATGCAATTGATACACAAAGATTAAGCATTAAATTCCAAAACATAACATTGTCGAGGAAATAAGAGTTACGGGATTATAACCCAATCCCGAATAGGTCAAAACATAGTTTAAACCAAACACAGCGGAAGACTAAGAAAGTAAGTTACAATCGGAGTTATTGTCCAAAGGATCATAACCTGATTAAAGAAATAATTAAAACATTCAAAAACCACCGCCGACTTCATAGTCCTTCTAATCTTCTGAGCTACTTCTTAACTGATGTGCCGAATCAAACGGATGACACCAGCCAACCATGCAAGGGAAAATATTGGTTGGTTAGTCTAAATGAATAGACTAGCAAGGGAACAAAGCAGAATGGTTCGAAGCAGTTGTATTAGGTTAGACTCTTCGTCCCTCGAATAATAATCGAGTACGCTTGTCAACCACCATACTCCTACTGGAATAATCAAGAGGTATGCACAAGAGAAGATTCTGGAAGACTGAATCTTCACAGAAATCGACTCGAAAGAAGACTCCAACTGAAATGAGTCTTTAAGGAAGCAATGACAAATCTGGAAAGTTACAGAATCATTCAACCATGATTTAAAACTGACTGAGATGCTTCGGTTCACGACCAACCTCATCGCCTACAGCGAATCCAGATTGGAAAGAGAACGTACTACATTCAAGTCAAGACGAGTTTTCCTAGCTGCACTGAACTTAGCTGCACTACTCGCCCAAGGTATATTAATTATGTGCGTCAAGGTAGCACTTATCTGATTTATGTTCCAAAAACACACATCACGTTATAGACTTTTACATGTGTACCCCACCAATGGGACGACACATCTTAGTATACGTTTCATCGAGAGTGACGTATACCGAAAGGGTTGTGACACCAGCTAAGTGTCCTGTCTCTACACACATGTGTAAGAGACCGATCATGATCTTAGAATAGTACCAGATGGGGACGAGCCATCCCGATACCAGATTATAAAGAAACGACTGGACAGAGTCCGAGTAACGTTCCTATCTAACAGTGCTAACTAAACAGTTACAGCACCACCACATTTACAGGATAAATCCACATAAAGGCCCGAAAGGCGATCACAGATAATAGCGTTGTTCTAACAGATATACAACTTATTATATGATTTTCAAAACAGTTTATCAAAACCATTTCCAGACAAACAGAATATTCATTCCAAATTAATTACTCAGATAAACTACTGATAATTAATGTAAATATGGAACGAAAGAGCAAGAGCGAATCGCCACTTGCCTTACTCCGCAGAATAGTCTAAAGACGTCACTGGATTCCGGGCTCGACACAGTACAGCTCTGACAGCACAACGACCTTCGAGTCGACCCATAAAAGGAACCCTAAGTTAGATCCGACATAAACAGTACGAATCTAAACACGGCGAAAGAACACGAAAGGAAAGACGCCACGACGACAACCGACCAAGCCAAAGCCACGAAGGCGTTCTGGGAACTGGTGGCGGTCGCCGTTCTTGGCGGCGGTCGTCGTGAAGAACACGGCGAACTGAAACAAGAGAAAACTCACCCCAAAACACGAGCAGTTTGGCCTCCTTCGACTTGCTTTGGCTTATAACCTCCAAGGCTAACCAAAAGCTTCACAAAGGCACTCTGGGAAAACACCAAAACAACACCGGCGAGCACAAGAAAACCGGCGAAAACAAAACTCCGGCGAGAGGCGAATTTGGCAGCGATTCGGGGTTGTAGATGACCCAAAACCCATGCCCAAGCTCTGCTATTTATAGGCAAACCCCAAGGAATGAGCTGCAAGCCCTCAGACGCGGCAATCGACGCAACGGCGCGCCTCGAACGACGCCGGCGACCATCGGGCAAAGCCCACTGGACAATCACGGCGGTCGCCGTATTTTTGCCTGCGGCGGGCACGCAGCGGTCGCCGTAAATGCGGCGGTCGCCGTTGCTAGGCCTGTCGCGGCCAGCTAGAAGCTGACACGTTGACCTCTCGGGCCCAACCACGGCGGTCTCCGTTTCTGAACGGCGGTCGTCGTTTTCCCCATTTCCCGCCCATTCGGCTTTGAACGAGCATGACGATAAACCGGGATAAAAATTATCGTATGCGAACGACAATTTAAAATTCAAGGCACCTTATCTGTATATTATTTCACTGAGAAAAATATTACAGATATAGAGCACATTACAGAATGTCTCAAGCTACCTGAATTAAATCCGACGTACACAACGGGTACTCGGGAAAATTCCATAATTCCCAAAATAACCTTACAAAAATACGGGGTATCACATCTCCTCCCTCTTACAAGAAGTTTCGACCCCGAAACTTAGGTCGAGAATAACTCGGGAAAACGCCTGAGCATATCTGACTCGGTTTCCCACGTCTCCCAAGTAACTTCTTCAGTCCCTGACTTGGACCACAGCACTCGTACCAAAGGTACGATCTTGTTGCACAAATGCTTCTCCCGACGCTCCAAAATGCGCACGGGCAACTCTTCGTAAGTACCATTAGCTTGAATCTCGATGTCCTCATAACTAAGCACATGAGACTCGTCTGGCACATACTTTCTAAGTAAAGACACGTGGAACACGTTATGCACCGGGTGAGCCGATGGTGGCAACGCCAAACGGTACGCTAGAGATCCCACTCTATCCAAAATCTCGAAAGGTCCCACGTAGCGAGGGTTAAGCTTCCCACGCTTACCAAATCTGAAAACTCCTTTGGAAGGCGACACCTTGACCAAAACCTTGTCACTGACCTCGAACTCGACAGTCCTGCGCTTCCGATCTGCGTAGGACTTTTGTCGACTCTGAGCGGTCAACATCCTTTGTCTGATCAAAGTAATGTCTGAAGCCGTCCTTTCGACCAACTCTGGTCCAAGCAGAATTTTGTCGGCATTATCGTCCCAACAAATCGGAGATCTGCATCTGCGACCATACAAACCTTCAAACGGAGCCATCTTGATTGTAGCATGCCAGCTATTGTTGTATGTGAACTCAATCAGACTCAAGCTGTCCTCCCAGCTAGTCGGACGATCGAGCACACAAGCTCTAAGCATATCCTCCAGAGTCTGGATGGTCCTTTCAGACTGGCCATCTGTCTGAGGATGAAACGCTGTACTGAACCTTAACTCGGTTCCCATAGCCTTATGAAGTTCCTTCCAGAATCTTGACATGAAATGGCCATCTCGGTCCGATACAATGGTCTTAGGAATGCCATGTAAGCGGACAATCTCCTTTTGGTAAACTTCGGCTAGCTTCACGGTTTCCCATGTGGTCTTGATGGCTATGAAATGAGCACTCTTCGTAAGCCTATCCACAATTACCCAAATAGCATCTCTCTAACTTCGAGTCTTGGGTAGCCCAGTGACGAAGTCCATGGAAATGTCCTCCCATTTCCATTCGGATACTGGGAGAGGTAGCATCTCACCACCTGGTCTGCGGTGTTCGATCTTGACTTTTTGGCAAGTTAAGCACTTTGTCACAAAGTCTGCTACGTCCCACTTCATGTTTGGCCACCAAAACTTCTTCCTGAGATCCTTGTATATCTTGCTAGAGCCAGGATGCACAGAATAAGCAGATGATTGAGCTTCTCTCATCACCAACTGACGAAGACCTTCTGTGTCAGGCACACATATCCGATCCTGAAACCAAAGTGATCCATCATCTTGAACCACAAAACTGGGAGCTTTCCCATCCATCACTTCACTGCTTAACTTTACCAAGATGATGTCATCGACTTGCTTTTCTTTGATTTGATCCAGCAGTGTAGCCTGAATCTCCATCATACTCAGGTACCCTCTACGCTGGTCATATAAGACTTCAATGTCGCATGACTCTTGGTTTAGCTTGGTCTGAGCAGTAAGCAACGCAACCACAGTCTCGTGCATTGTCTTCCGGCTTAGCGCATCAGCTACAACATTAGCCTTGCCCGGATGATACAACAACTCCATGTCGTAGTCCTTGAGCAACTCTAGCCAGCGGCGTTGTCTCATATTTAACTCCTTCTGAGTAAATATATACTTGAGACTTTTGTGGTCAGTGAAGACTTGGCATCTTATACCGTAGAGGTAATGCCTCCAAATCTTCAGCGCAAAGACAACCGCTGCTAACTCAAGATCATGTGTCAGATAGTTTTCTTCGTAAGTCTTGAGTTGTCTAGATGCGTAAGCAATGACTCTGCCCCTTTGCATCAAAATACAACCAAGGCCACACTTGGAAGCATCACTATAGACCACATAATCGTCATTCCCCTCTGGGAGTGCTAACACGGGTGCCGAGGTCAACCGTCGCTTCAACTCCTGGAAACTGACCTCGCACTTGTCATTCCAGACAAACTTCTTATGGACTTTGCGAAGTAGATTGGTTATCGGTAGAGCGATCTTTGAAAATCCTTCTACAAACCTTCTATAATATCCGGCAAGTCCAAGAAAACTGCGCACCTCTTTTACGTTCTGGGGCTGTGTCCACTTAGCCACCGCTTCAATCTTTTGGGGATCAACCATAACCCCATTTTTATTGATCACGTGGCCTAAGAAAGCCACTTCCTTCATCCAGAATTCGCATTTAGACAATTTAGCATAAAGCTGATGTTGTCTAAGGATCGACAAGGAAATCTGTAGATGTTCCTCGTGGACTTCTTCATTCGGAGAGTAGATCAAAATGTCGTCTATGAAGACCACCACGAACTTATCCAAGTACTGGTGAAAACATCGGTTCATCAAATCCATAAAGACAGCTGGAGCATTTGTAAGCCCAAAAGACATCACTACGAACTCGTAATGACCATATCTGGTCCTAAACGCAGTTCTAGGAATGTCCTATTCCCGAATCCTGAGTTGATGATATCCAGATCTTAAATCGATCTTGGAGAACACCTTTGCTCCCTGCAATTGGTCCAACAAGTCATCAATCCTAGGCAAATGATACTTGTTCTTGATCGTCACCTTGTTCAACTCTCGATAGTCGATACAAAGTCGGAACGATCCGTCCTTCTTTTTGACGAATAAAACCGGAGCACCCCACGGCGATGCACTCGGCCTGACATAACCTTCGTCAAGAAGATCTTCAAGTTGATTCTTCAACTCTTGCATCTCAGCTGGAGCCATCCAATACGGGGATTTGGAAATCGGCGCCGTACTAGGCTCGAGATCAATTGAAAACTCTACGTCACGATTTGGGGGTAATCTTGGAATTTCTTCCGGAAAGACATCCGAAAATTCCCTAACTACAGGAATATCAAGAACCTCAGGTCCATCCTTCTCGGGTGAATCCAAGTAGCAAAGGTACCCGACACATCCTTGTCGTAGTAGCTTAAACGCAGCCATCGCATTGATCAGCTTGCCGTTATCAGCGTCACTTCGACCTTTGAACTTGCACACGAATTGGCCCCCGGATGACACCGTCACCGTTCTTGAAATGAAGTCGATCACCGCCTTGTGACGCGTCAGCCAATCCATACCGAGAATAATGTCGTATGGAGCCATGGCTATGCAGATTAAATCTGCCTCGAATTCCTTACCCTGAATGGTAATCGGAAAGTCGGACAAATGCTTGGTTCCCACCAAACGTTCTCCATTAGGAAGATTAACGACGAAAGGGTCGCACGAATCATTGCACACTAAGTCTAACTTGCTAACACAGCTATCCGAAATAAAGGAATGCGTAGCACCAGAATCAAACAGAATGCACACTGAAGTAGAGTGAAGGTATAGAGTACCTTGAGCAATCGGAGCGTTGGGTCCATCTGCCTCACGCATCTCGTACAAGCGTTGGCCCTGACTTCCAGAAGCAGCTGGGGCCTTTCCCCTGTTCTGAGCAGTCGTCTGCACTGAAGGGCTAGGAGTCTCGGCAGGCTTAAACCTAGGTCGGTTGCTCTGATGAACTGACCCTTGCTGCGACTCTACTCCCTTCTGCTTGCAGAACTTTTGCAGATGACCATCACGTCCACACCCAAAGCATGGCCTCCTCTCCTTCCGACACTCAGTGCTCTTGTGCCTAGTAGTACCGCAGTTATAACACTGAACTGAACTCCTGGTATGCCCTGACTGCTGAGTCGATCCTCCTTGCGTCATCTCCGTCTTAGCTCTGTCAGATTTGGCGAAGTTAGACGGTGGCGCAGGGCGCTTAAAACCACCTCCTTGGTTCTGATTCTGCATCGACTTCTGTCGGTTGCGCCTCTTGGTCGACTCCTCGAGAGTCACCTCCAGCTTATAGGCACAATCCACATACTGCTCCAAGGTAGAGCATGTGTGGTGCACCATTAATGGCTTGATATCCGGGTTCATCCACTCGTGGAAGTACCAGATCTTTTGAGCCTCGCTGGTGATCTCGGCAGTGGCGTACTGTAGAAGATGGTTGAACTTAGATGCCAACTCGGTCACTCTCAGACCATCAGTCTGAGGGTACAAGAACTCTTTATGCTTTTCCTCTCTCATAGCACGAGAGAAAAAGCGATCAACCATCTTGGTCTTGAACATCGACCAAGTCAACACTGGGCTCTCAGCCAAACCAGTGCTCTCCCACCACTCGCTAGCCTCCTCCTTCAGCTGAAGAGACGCGATATGGACCTTCTCGGCCTCCGTACACTCCACGTTCCAGAACAACCTCTCCATATGGGAGAACCAATGAGTCACTGCCACTGGCTCCCCTTTCCCGTTATAGCAGTCGGGTCTCATGGAAGTAATGGTCTTAAGAGCGCGACCATAGCTGTCCCTCGCCCTAACGGCAGTCTCCTGAGTCACAGGGTTTCTGGGTTCCACAACATCAGGAACCGCTGCATGAATAGGCACTTCTTGTGCTTGAGGCGCACTTGGTCTCAAGACATCTGTAATAGCCTGCATCACGATCCCACGGATCGCCTCAACAGCTGCAGCGTCAAACAGCATCGGCGCCTGGGTCTGATCCTGACCTTCACGCCTCTGCTGGACGCGAGACTCAGACTCGTGTTCATCCTGAACACCTCTTCCTGCTGGTCTGGGGTTTTGGCTGGTCCCAGCACCGACTCGAGTCGAGTTTCTCGTGCTTCTTGGGTTCACCATCTATTTACCGATCCAATTCCAAGCATTCAATACATTAATATTATGCAACATACTTATGCAATATATCAATGTAAATAAATCACTCCGAATAGATCAACTTGGCATTTTATAGATGAACCTTCGAATTCTTACACAAGTTACACATAAGTTTATCATTCGAGCGTTAGGACAACATTACTCGAAGATATAAGTGTTTCTCAAAGTACTTGCCGCAATACTGAAATATTACACAAAGTACAACTTGGAAAACTAAAAAACGAACTACTACGATAGGCAACGCCACTCCTCCTCAAGGCGTTCCAAAACGTCTCTCATACGACTGGCTACTCGTGCATGGTCTCTTCGGGCTAGGCTCACCATCGAGCTCTGGCGATGGGTTTCGCACCCTGCTTGACCCTGAAACACATAGTCCTAGCTCAGCCATAGAAAAGTATGGGTCGTCCGTGACTGGTCCTCCTATTCCAGCCCTCCTCTGAGTACTGGCGATCAGCTCATCCCTCTGACGCTGCTATTCTGCGGAGATTACCTCGCTCTGGCGGAGAATCTCCTGCAGCTCGGATTCCGACCTCCATCCCCTTGGAGTAGGGATAGGCTGAGATTCCCTGTCACTTCTCCCAATATCGTACTCGGTATACAGTGCCTCCCAATCAGCTTCTGACATGGGTGCGTACTCTGGCACTAGTGACAATCCTGTACCGGGCTCCTGAATCTGCCCTCCAAGGTCCAACTCTGGATCCTCTTCTGGATCATCCTCTATGGGATCCTCATCCTCGGGATCATCCTCGATGGGATCCTCTTCCTCGGGATCATCCTCGCTGGGATCCTCATCCTCGGAATCATCCTCGATCATCTCCTCGTCCTCGACAGGATCTTGCTCAAGCATCTCCTCTTCCTCCTCTTCGTACTCGATCTCTTCGGGAATTGGTCCCAGTAGAAAGTCGTCTTGGTAAACCCCTTGTTCATACCTTGACAACTCGTCTTCCTGCTCCCATTCCTGTACTCCCTCCACCCTTGGTGGCGGCACAGGTGCAGGTCTAGGGACCATAGCATTCCTGGCTACAAGGACAACCGACTCGGGGAGAACATGCTTGACGTCTTCGGGTGGGCTACTCGGGCCTCCAACCTCGAAACATCGCTGAGGTAACGGAAAGTCTAGCCTCGGCTGATCCGCCTTGGCGTCTTCCGACCCCCTACCAATAGAAAAGCAGACACCCATCCTATCGAACAATAAGAAAGGAATTAGTCTTTCTAGACATAGAAGCAAGCTTACTATATCAGACTATAAAGAAGACACGACTATGAACGGTGTTTTTAAATTCTTTTCAGAATGAAAATTCAGAGCCTTCTTTAAAGCATTTTGAAAAACGAATAAATGGTTGATAAAAATTCCAAACCCGTTTTAAAACTTTGGCTCTGATACCACAACTGTAACACCCCCAAAACTTAACCCTTTTGAAAAGGTATTACCGCCAGTGACCCCAGTGTTCCTTACCGAGATCACCCAAGGCTTTACCAAATAATTACAATTTATGAAATGCAATTGATACCCAAAGATTAAGCATTAAATTCCAAAACATAACATTGTCGAGGAAATAAGAGTTACGGGATTATAACCCAATCCCGAATAGGTCAAAACATAGTTTAAACCAAACACAGCGGAAGACTAAGAAAGTAAGTTACAATCGGAGTTATTGTCCAAAGGATCATAACCTGATTAAAGAAATAATTAAAACATTCAAAAACCACCGCCGACTTCATAGTCCTTCTAATCTTCTGAGCTACTTCTTAACTGATGTGCCGAATCAAACGGATGACACCAGCCAACCATGCAAGGGAAAATATTGGTTGGTTAGTCTAAATGAATAGACTAGCAAGGGAACAAAGCAGAATGGTTCGAAGCAGTTGTATTAGGTTAGACTCTTCGTCCCTCGAATAATAATCGAGTACGCTTGTCAACCACCATACTCCTACTGGAATAATCAAGAGGTATGCACAAGAGAAGATTCTGGAAGACTGAATCTTCACAGAAATCGACTCGAAAGAAGACTCCAACTGAAATGAGTCTTTAAGGAAGCAATGACAAATCTGGAAAGTTACAGAATCATTCAACCATGATTTAAAACTGACTGAGATGCTTCGGTTCACGACCAACCTCATCGCCTACAGCGAATCCAGATTGGAAAGAGAACGTACTACATTCAAGTCAAGACGAGTTTTCCTAGCTGCACTGAACTTAGCTGCACTACTCGCCCAAGGTATATTAATTATGTGCGTCAAGGTAGCACTTATCTGATTTATGTTCCAAAAACACACATCACGTTATAGACTTTTACATGTGTACCCCACCAATGGGACGACACATCTTAGTATACGTTTCATCGAGAGTGACGTATACCGAAAGGGTTGTGACACCAGCTAAGTGTCCTGTCTCTACACACATGTGTAAGAGACCGATCATGATCTTAGAATAGTACCAGATGGGGACGAGCCATCCCGATACCAGATTATAAAGAAATGACTGGACAGAGTCCGAGTAACGTTCCTATCTAACAGTGCTAACTAAACAGTTACAGCACCACCACATTTACAGGATAAATCCACATAAAGGCCCGAAAGGCGATCACAGATAATAGCGTTGTTCTAACAGATATACAACCTATTATATGATTTTCAAAACAGTTTATCAAAACCATTTCCAGACAAACAGAATATTCATTCCAAATTAATTACTCAGATAAACTACTGATAATTAATGTAAATATGGAACGAAAGAGCAAGAGCGAACCGCCACTTGCCTTACTCCGCAGAATAGTCTAAAGACGTCACTGGATTCCGGGCTCGACACGGTACAGCTCTGACAGCACAACGACCTTCGAGTCGACCCATAAAAGGAACCCTAAGTTAGATCCGACATAAACAGTACGAATCTAAACACGGCGAAAGAACACGAAAGGAAAGACGCCACGACGACAACCGACCAAGCCAAAGCAACGAAGGCGTTCTGGGCACTGGCGGCGGTCGCCGTTCTTGGCGGCGGTCGCCGTATTCATCACGGCGGTCGCCGTGAAGAACACGGCGGACTGAAACGAGAGAAAACTCACCCCAAAACACGAGCGGTTTGGCCTCCTTCGACTTGCTTTGGCTTCTAACCTCCAAGGCTAACCAAAAGCTTCACAAAGGCACTCTGGGAAAACACCAAAACAACACCGGCGAGACCTCCGACGAGCACAAGAAAACCGGCGAAAACAAAACTCCGGCGAGAGGCGAATTTGGCAGCGATTCGGGGTTGTAGATGACCCAAAACCCATGCCCAAGCTCTGCTATTTATAGGCAAACCCCAAGGAATGAGCTGCAAGCCCTCAGACGCGGCAACCGACGCAACGACGCGCCTCGAACGACGCCGGCGACCATCGGGCAAAGCCCACTGGACAATCACGGCGGTCGCCGTATTTTTGCCTGCGGCGGGCACGCGGCGGTCGCCGTAAATGCGGCGGTCGCCGTTGCTAGGCCTGTCGCGGCCAGCTAGAAGCTGACACGTTGACCTCTCGGGCCCAACCACGGCGGTCGCCGTTTCTGAACGGCGGTCGCCGTTTTTCCCATTTCCCGCCCATTCGGCTTTGAACGAGCATGACGATAAACCGGGATAAAAATTATCGTACGCGAATGACAATTTAAAATTCAAGGCACCTTATCTGTATATTATTTCACTGAGAAAAATATTACAGATATAGAGCACATTACAGAATGTCTCAAGCTACCTGAATTAAATCCGACGTACACAACGGGTACTCGAAAAAATTCCATAATTCCCAAAATAACCTTACAAAAATACGGGGTATCACTAGTCATTTTTATAGGTCGATATTGAAATAATTAGTCATTTTTCAATTATACTTTGTTACGCAATAAACACAATCTTAGGATACAAAACCCTTAGGAAGTGGAATGGTGTATCATTTTATCCTTATAGTGGTATCCACACTTACTTGCTTATAATTAACATGGGTTATTATGGGTCTGTTCGGCCGAATGCTTATTTTGGGCTTTCTTCTTCTTCCAAATGCTTTTGTTTCCGATGGCTCGTTCGGCTGTCTTTACTGATTAATTCTTAAATCTTATTCCAAGTACTTTCCTAAACTAAAAAATGACCCAGAAGAAAGATATCTCCCAATGCTTTTTCTACTTATCACACGATTCCTCAGAGAAATTTCCATTGGCTGCCCCGATACACCTTCCTCCCCACGAAGCTGCAAGAAGCCCTGACGATTCCTAGAAAATTCCTCTTCCTCATCTCTTTCGCTCGATCTTAGATTTCTTGACTTGTGTTTTCGTCTGTTTTTAGGGTTTGATTTAAACAAAAACATTATTGGCGATTTGCCAAGGATTTAGGGTTTTTTGTTCGACGTGTTCTTGTCAGGGTTTGATTTCACATGACTTATGCTCTCATCATGTTGTGTATCTTCTAGCTATAGGGGTTTTCCAACGTCTCGTACTTGATTATGATGGTGATTCGAATTTGTAGCCATCAATTTCTTGTTGTAGCCCTCTCCTTTTGTGGGTTCAAATGCACTAAGGGTATTGGTATGGGTTTCAATTTGTTTTATCGGGTTGATTTATTATGTTGGGTTTATCATCAATTTCTTGTGGTGGGTTGATTTGTACATGAGGGTGTATAGGTTAAGGTTTTCGGTTTAGTCATCAAGTAACAACCACTGATTTGAATGGTGGGTTGGATTTTTTTAATAGTCTTTCCCATAGTGTATTAATATTATCTTCTGATTTGGTGACTATCGAGTTCACAAAAAATATTATATGAGAAATTATCACCATGTTAACATGCTATTTTGATCATACAGAACATATTATTTCTCCAAATAACAAAAATATTATATGAGAAATGATCACCATGTTAACATACTTGTGTTGGGTTGGTTTGTTCACCAGAACACGATTTTGGGAGGAAGAGGTTACAGAGTCGGGTGTATGTGGGAGGAAGACGGCATGTAGCTACATAGGAGAATCAAGTCATGTGCACATCACGTGAGACTGGAAAGAAAACAATTTTGACCTTTTTGGTAATTTCACCCATTTGTTTTAAAATTATGATTTTTCATGAATATTATTTATCAAACATACATATCGAAAATAAATATTCAAATTCAGGATTAATAGTACGTAATTTAGCATTAGCATCAACACGAGTATAAATATCACATCAGAATCAATTAACATTAGTAGAAACAATTGGATGTAGCCAAGACCCAAGAACCACATTATGGATTGTCGAAAGAAAAGTGGCTAGAATTAGGAGTAATTTGATCAATTTCATGTAAGCCTAATCCTCAATATCTTCCACATTAGATTTATGTTTCACTCTTTTAATGAATTATGATTCCCATATGTACTTGGGTAAATTTTCATTGATCTTTTCCTAATTAAATTGTGATTATTTTAATTTTTAATGTACAAAACTTCATCAAGCACAAAACTCGTCATCATGTGGGCCATTATGAAGAAAAATCTGTTCCAAATTCATATTAGCTTGGAGTCAAACCTCCTTAAGCTTGATATTTTTTATATAAAACAACAATTTTATTGATTTTAATTACTTAATACGTGTTTGGTAGCACGTGATCGTGATATAAACACGATTAATAAGGACAACGGATATATTGGGTGTTACGAAGCTTTATAGTGTACAATTGTAAAAAACTTAGAAAAATTGTAAATTTGTGCAAATATCAAAAGAAATGTAAAATTGTAGAACATGCTTTACTAAATACGTATTTACCATATAGAATTTGGTTCTAGTAAAACGGCTTCTTAGAGTAAAACGAAAGTACTATTAAGGGTCATTGAATTACAAATAAATGAATGGTTGTGATTAAAAGTAATTGGGTGCATGTTTATATGGTGGAATTGAATACACATGATTCCCATTAATTTATGGATTTTTTTACCTAAATTATAAGAGATCATACCCTTCCTTTTTTATTTTATTCTCTCCCTCCCAGTTAATATCGATCTCGATTGGAATCCTCTTCGACCTCGACTGAAATCGTCTTCAACTTCCGACTGGAATCATCCACAGAGGAGGGCTTCAACACGCCGCCGGGCTTCAACACGCCGCCGCCGCCTTCGACCTCGACTGAATCGTCTTCAACTTCCGACTGGAATCGGCCACATAGGAGGGCTTCAACACGCCGTCGTCTTCAACTTCTCTCCCTCTATCAATCCATCCCCATCTTCACGTCCTTCACCCATAAACTCATCTCGCTGAATTCCTTCTCGGAAATCTCAGCGACCTCTCGGTTAAAACGCCATATCTTTTTATTTACAACTCCGAAAATTCTCCAATTTTGAGGGACGAAATTAGATTTCCAGATATATCTCTGGGAGTTGGAATCACCTAATTCCGAGTCCAGACGAAAGAGAACGAGCCAGTTGAAGTCACGCTAGATTTCTGGAAAGTTGCTGTCAATTCCTTCCCGAAAATCTCAGCGACCTCTCAGTTAAAATGCCATATATTTTGATTTACAACTCAGAAAATTCTCCAATTTTGAGGGACGAAATTATACTTCCAGATCTAACTCTGGGAGTTGGAATCACCCAATTCCGAGTCCAGACGAAAGAGAATGAGCAAGTTGAAGTGACTCTGAATTTCTGGAAAGCTACTATCAATTCTTGCAGAAGTTGAAGTGCAATTCGACAGGGCACTCCGTGGTATCTGGGTTAAAACTTTCAACATCAAAGGAGAATCATTAATGTAAGTTCTTACTACTCTGAAGAAGGTGTTATTGTGTTTAATTGACAGCTTGTTCTAGGAAGTTTCAGTTTTGGTGTTTTGGGGTATTATTTGTAATTAATATTCAAATTGTTTAATGTGATATTCATACAAATGCTTTTGATATTCATATTGGATGTAGGTCTCATGCATTGAATATTTGATATTTATGATGTGATATTCACCTAAACTTTGAATAATTATCATGTGCGAATTAAACTCTGAATATTGACACTGTTTTTATGAATATCGACTACTTACTTGTATGACTATGTGTATAAAATACGTGAATATCATCACATATGGAATGAATATCGCTATTATAGTATTCAAATTGCTTGTTGATGGTGTTGTTTGTACTGTTTGCAATTGATATTCAAATTGTTTGATGGGATATTCACTATAATGTTGTTCATATTCAGGAGGTTTTATGCGTTGAATAATTGATATTCAAATTTTATGATGTGATATTCAATATAATGTTGTTGATATTCATTATAATAATATTGTTGATATTCATTATAATAATGTTCATATTCAGGTTGATCGAACGACTGTACGACCCAAAATCGACGCGACAATATCATTGGTAAACCTTACCGCCATGAATCAAAGCTTCGAAGATATTGGGTGGTGATATTCGTGTAGTTAGTTGATGACATTCATGTACTTGAGTGACTATATTAATGTAATTGGGTGGTGGGCGATATTCACAAAATGAGTAGTGATATTCATAAATTGAGTGGTGATATTCGTGTAAGTAAATTTGATATTCATGTGATTAATTGAGATATTTATGTAACTTAGTGTGATATTCATATTATCAAGTGGTGAAATTCATGATTTAAGTGATGATATTCACATTTTTAAGATATTAAATCTTCACTTATTAAATAGAAATCGATATTCAAATAAACATAAACGATATTCATTAACAAATGATTGATATTCGTGAACATATTAACGATATTCACGAACGTTTAGAAATGTTCTTCCTATTTAAATTTTTAATATTTGAATGAGAGCAAAATCGATTAGGAAAGAGAATATTGTATTATTTTCTCTCTCCTGTAACAACCAAAATTAATTATTTCTTATTAATAATATACTTATTAGGTTAGATTTGGTGGTTAGGGCTCTACCATATATCTCCTATAACCCATTAATCCAACCATCCATCAACATCAATCCAACGCTCCAGATTAGTACTTCCGTTTTACCACAATTTCCGTTTTACCGGAGCGTGCCTCTTACCATATATAAGTAACTTAATCGAATGTATAATACTAAAGCAGAACTTTCCTACGGCAACATGTCTCCTCAAGAATATATCACGTGTCCACACCTCATTTTTCTACTTGGTGTTTATTATTTTAAAAATCAAATTAGAATAAAATTTATTTTTTCTTTCTCTCCAATTTCTTTTTCGAGAACATTCCTTTCCAATTTATAAAAATTGTCTCCTCCTTATACATTCGATTTTTCTTTCTCCCGGGGCATTTCTTCTTCTCAAATTTATTTTTTAAACATACATTTTTTTTTTTATAATATCATAATTATATTAAAATTATATTTACATTGTAACTCATTGCATATATAGATTATCTATAAAAAAAACTCTCAAAATGTTAAAACGATAAATAAATTCCATGCAAGATACGAAAACTAAACTAATAGCCTAAATTAAAATATCTCACTAGGGTGGAATTGGCCGGGTGAGGACTACCCTCTCCATTTGAAATAAAAATTATATGTCTCCATTCCCATTGGGAGATTGAAATTTATACCTTGTCCCTCTTATAAATCTATAACTTGTAATTCCTCATCATTATTTCATTTATGTTTTCTACAAATTTTTTGAGGATTTTCTCGTTTTTTACACTACTAAGATTCTTTTCTTTTTTTTGATAAGGAAAAGATTTGGAAAGCCTAAATCCCGAAAGTAGGCGATCCAAGAGCATCCTTGCGGATGAGATCAGACATACACTGATCTAAATGGAAGTCAACAGTCAGGGGAAGATGACACCGGTGGGTAAGCCGATCGGCCATCCTATTCATTTTCCTAAAGATATGGCATATCTCCACATGATGGAACGTCCACAAGTCGCAAAGGATGTCAGCAACGATCATCTCAATCTCCCAAGGGTAGCTCCAGCTTCCATTGACTGCATTAATCAGACATAAGTTATCACCCTCAATGATAATATCAGACATACGCATGTTTTTAGCAGCTGATATACTTTTTCTCATTGTTATGGCTTCAGTTAAAAGTATAATGTTTTTCCCACATTTGAGTGTGGACATGTGGATTGATTCTGCATGGTTGTTTCGGATAATAAATCCAATGGATGTTGATCCATTATGGAGTTTAGATCCATCAAAGTTAATTTTGCGGTGTCATAGAGGTGGGCGCTTTCATTTTAGGTTTTTTGTTTTCCTTGGGATTCTTTTCCTTCCAACAGAGGGAGAGATATCATCCCAATCAAATTTCATGGTTTGATTCCATTGTTTGGTTTGTTGATTTGAGTAGCTTATTATGTCTTTTAATTTATTTGCTTGATTTGGGTCAAAAAGTTAATTTTTCTCATTCCTTTTGTACCAGATGCACCACCGAAAGGTGGAATATGTCTTCTTGCAGACAATTGCAGAAGCAACAATTTGATATTATTTGTGTTTACATTTAGGATAATTTGTGCAGATCTATTATTTATTATTGTTAGATGCTTTATTGTTTGTGGGTATTTCGTTATAAGGTGGAATATGTCTTCTTGCAGACAATTGCAGAAGCAACAGTTTTGTGGAACATCAACATGTTTATCATGTAGTATATTCTTAGTTGGTAATCCATTATGTGCAATTTTCCATAAGAATTTTTTTTATTTTTTGTTATGTGTCTAGATTCCATATCCATTTTAGATTGAGATTGATGTTTTCTGTGTGTTTTGTTAAATATTGTTGTGCCGAATTTGTTGAGAACTACCCGTTTTTGCTATGTTCCCAGTATATTATGTCTTTGATTGGATTTCTTGGTATCTGTATGTCGGATATAATGAGAGCGGATTCGTCATCAATGATCGATTTGAGTTTGTTAGTATCCCAAGAGGAGTTATTTATAATGAATTCGCTAACTTTGGTGTTTGTGTTAACTAGGTTTGGATTTTTGGCTTTGGTTGTTAAGTTTTCAATTTTGCTCCAGGAATCTAACCAAAACTTAATGGTCAACCCATCTCCAACTTGCCATTTTTAATCCTTTGATGAAGGAATCTTTTAATTGGTAAAGTTTAGACCAGTGCCATGAAGAGTTAGATTTCTTTTTATAGATAAAAATAGTGTCTTCTTTAAGATATTTTTCTTTTACTATTTTGACCCAAATCTTGGTAGGTTCGACGAGGATTTTCCAAAGAAGTTTCATTTGTAAAGCGTCATTAACATTTTTAGCCTTTCTTATCCCTAGTCCTCCAAATTGGTTGGGTTGACAAATTTTATCCCATCAAATTAGAGGTTTATAAGAGTTTTCTTTATTCCAGAAGAAAGTTTTGTTGATTTTGTCTAATTCATCGTGTATATTTGTAGGAAGCATGAAGTTTTGCATGATAAAAAGTTGGTCGTTCTGAGAGGTTTGATTTAATTAATGTAGATCTTCTTGCTTAGGATAGGTGATAAGTGTTATTTTGTACCACTTATCTAAGGATTATTACCAGGTTTGAGGCGTCATTTGGTTGGATTTAGAGCACAATTGGAGATTATGGAGTTAGAGTGGAGAAGTGTGGTTTTGGTGGTCTGGAGGAGCTAATTGAAGACATCCAGAGAAAGAGGAGTTGACCACTTGAGAAGACGTTGAAAATCCATGAAGAAACCACAATGAAGAGAGAAGAATGGCACCCCGCGTCAGAGCCACTGCGACCCGGCGATGGGTCTCAGAGAAGGATGCCGCCCCGCGGTAGAAATCACCTCCCCGCGGTGGGAGCTGACGCCTCGCGTCATCTGCCGGGCAAAAGAGAAATTAATTACGCGCGAGGCGTGTAGCTGGAATGAATTAAGTTGATATTGGGCCGTGAAGAAGATATTAGGCCCAATTGGAAGAGAAGCCCATGAAGGAGAAGGAAGAAGCGCGCGAATTGAAGCTGAAGCGGAGCGGGAATTCAAGCGGAAAGAAAGAGGAGTGATGACGTCACGTTGATGTATGCGCGCTGATGTGGAGTGAGCTGCTAGTTGTTGTTGGGCCGCACTGATGAAGGAAGGATTTGGGCCGCGCGCTGCATTTGTTGGGCCGAAGATGATTAGCTGCTTGCCTTTGAATTAGGCCGAGCGAGATGTGGTAGCTGCTGTTGGGCCGGGCCGAGCTGCTGACCGAGATGGCTTGCGAGATCCGAGCGAGAGAAGACGTGATTATTTCCCAGATTGATTTGTTTACCTTTTATTATTATTATTTTATTTCCTTGTAAGATAGGGTTTATGATCTTGGGCTTTAGGTTAACTCTATTTAACCTAATTCCCACAGCCTCCAGCCACAATTAATCTAGATTTAGTTTTGAAGTTCGTTTCTTTTCCACCTCCAGGGTTTCCAACCCATGGAGAACTAAACACCTTGTTCTATTAGACGTTTGAAGCAATACAGTTGATTATGTTGTGAGATTTCTATTCCTTGTTCTTATTCTTATGTGTGTTGGTTTGATTCTCTTGGTTATATTGATTATTGATTTATCGTTATTCTTCATAGTCTGGCCAACTAGGTTGAATACTTTTTATCAATTGCTAGGATTGCATATAGGGGTTCCGAGTGCATATCTAGTGGCAAACACAATTGTGCGTATAGGGGTTCCGAGCGTACAATTATGAGTGAGAATCATTGCATGTTAAGTAGGGGAGTGAGTACTTGTACGTCTTTCTACTTGCATGTATCCTATATCCTTGTGTGCATTGCTATTGCTGTGTTGGTGCTAAAGTACACTGACAACTGTGAGAATCAGCGGTACTTTATCATTGGCATAGTAATAAGTCTATCGACAACTGTGAGAATCGGTAGTACTTAAGATCAGGGTGGGAACAACCATAAGAATAGTTAAAGAACTTGGATTTATAAGATTTCAATGATTGACTTATCTCTGTATTGTGGATCTCGTTCTAGTAGAACTACTTTCCCCATTCATATTTTCTCATCAACCACACTTGTTTGCTTTGTTTTGCTTGATAACCAAAAACCCCTTTGCTTGTTACTTTGCATGCTTACTAACACATGAATTGATCACTTCCTCCCTGTGGATTCGACCCTTGCTTGCCTCTACTACTTGTTTAGGTTTGTTAGGATTATTTTATCTGTTTAGGTGTCACGACGACAACGCCTATCAAATTGGCGCCGTTGCCGGGGAGGCAAGATTTGATCTTTCTTTGTGTTTGTTCGTGTGCGTGTTACTTTGGTGTGGACCTATCTTACGGTCCACACCTGTGCTACTGACTTTTGTTTTTCCTTTTTGATTTTTTGTCACAGATATGGATTTCTGGGGAGAGCCGCGCGATAACTCATACCCTTGCTCTTTCTCTCCAGAGAGGGGATACGACCCAACTCCCAGTGCAGTAAGGCCAGCTAATGCCTGCAGAATCTGTCGCGATGCGCTGCACACCACTGACGGTTGTCCAGGACTTCCCGCATTCAGAGCAGCAGTAAATGCACGTCGAGGTCTGAACTCACAGGGACCGAGGCAGGAGCCATATCCGGACACTTACAACTCAGGGTGGAGGGAGCACTATAACCCAGTTCCATATGGAAATCAACCACAGTGTTCGCCTGCACCCAATGCTGATGTACTCAGGACCCTGATGCAAAGTATAGCAACTGTGGCCCAGAACGTGATCTCAATGCATACAACCATGGCCCAGAACGTGTCCTCACTGCAAGCAACCATGGCTCAGAGTGTCCAACAACAACAAGAGGCGATTTCCAGTCTCCAAAGCCAAGTTGACCAACTGAGTCAAGCGTTGATTGAGTCGAAGTCTGCTGAAAAGGAGAGCGACCGTGAGATGGAGAACATCGCCCACCGCCCCGCGTCACCCGTCACCGCGACCCGGCGTGAAGTCCCAGTTATCTCACCGCCCCGCGACGAGACTGACCGCGACCCGACGGCGTGCCTCAGTATCTCCACCGCGACCTCACCGCCCCGCGGCAATGACTGCCGCCCCGCGGTGGACGAAGTACCTCCTAGCACGACCTCGCCGCGGCCCGGTGTCCAAAATTTCATATATGCTGGTGAGGTTTGGGTAGATCCCTACGGGGTTGCACGACAGGTGCTTTCTGAGGAGGAGAACTTCTTTGGAGATGAGTGGAGCGAAGATGAGGAGGAGTGCTGTGATCGCGAAAATACTCCAGAGACAATCGCCCCGGCAGTCCCCGATCCTCTGGAGGCTGCCTATGATGAGTTTGTGCATCTCAACTCCTTCCCGCTTGTTTCGCTGCAGCCCGTTGCGCCCCTCCTTGAGGCTTCCCGAGTTACTCAAAGGCCGAAGAACAATGAGGATATCTATGAGACCTTCAGTAACTGCCTAAAAACCGTCCCCTTGGTCACACTGGCGGACAGCACCCCTCGCAGAAAGGAAATGTTAAAGGTGCTGGGTATGATCAAGAAGAAACCGAAGGGGAGGCACAAGAAGGAGAACTTGACTCAAGTGGTGAATTCTTACATGCTGGATACGGGGCAGGACATACATACATCCCCTGAGATGCTGGGTAGGCCATTTCTGAAAATGGCAAGTGCGTTCATGGGTATGCACAATGGTCCACCCACAAAGAAGTGCACAAGCATGGGGGAGAGGCTCAACAAGGAGTATACAAAGAGGCATCCCCCTGATATAGATCTCAGGTGCTCAAAAGCTAGGACCAACCCGAGTTGAGGAGGCTGGAGTAGTATGTCAAGCCATGACAATAACTAAGGCGCTGTCCGGGAGGCAACCCGAGGTATGTTTTACTTTCTTTGTTTTTCTTTCTTTATTTCTTGCATTAGTTTTGCTTGTTTTTGCTTTGTTTTTGTTTTTGTTTCCGACTAACCTGCAGGGAAGAGACCCATGCCTATTGAAGAAGGTGTTTACCACCAATGTAAGTCTTCTCTTCCCTACACTAAGTCACCCCCCGAAAAAACCTTAAACGGGGGGGGGGGGGGGAATTCAAAAAAATAAAAAGAGTTCTACCGAGGCCAGCTGTCCAGAGTTCCCCATGGAGATGGTGCGCATCATGTTGTCAAGGAGGAAACCTTATCCCTACACATTATTTGGCAACGATGATGGCCCTACAATTGGCAGCTGAGGAGGAGGAACACTAGAGCCCCCAACATGATCATATCTGGGCTCCATCATGTGTTCCTAGAAGGCCGTGTGACCCCGCCATACTATGTTTTACCACTATTCACCAAAGTGGTTTCCTATGGTTGCACGGTAGGAGAAGATTATAGAGTTGATGAAGACACCCGCCCAACACCAGAGACATGGGCATTTATTGAGAAGACCGCCAACGATCACCTATAGTGTCCAAGCAGCTTGGCAACGTTTGTGAGTTATTTTTTGCTTTTCCCTCTGCTTCTATTCTTTTGTCTTTCATTACATTGAGGACAATGCAATGTTTAAGCATGGGGGAGAGTTCTATACTTGCTACGTTGTTGAGGAGAAAAATAAAAAAAATGAAAAAGCCAAAAAATTGAAAAAAGGCATACATTTGAAATCCTGGGATAGGTCGAAAACCCGAAAGGGCGGCCTAGGTAATAAGCAGGTGGTTTGGACCAGCATTAGGCTGGGATAATATGTGGTCAAGAATGACGTGAGCTTATATGAGTACATCTATTGGAAAATGAAATGAGTGGCTTGGTGAAAACCCGAAAGGGCGCCTTGGCAAAATGAGCGAAAAAGAAGAAGAGTGATTCTAGGATTTCTCATTATTCTTGGCAAGGCGTCATAAGAAGAGGAGTCAAAGAAGGATTGTCGGGTAGGTCACTCTGGAGGGATAAGAAGATAGATGGGAGATAGGATTAGAATTTATTCACTCTATGGTGTTTGGGATAAGCTTGGGGGAAGTACTCTGCTTTCCTTTTAGCTTGGATGTATGGGGTGTTGAGATTTATTGATTTTGGTGTTGTGTTGTGCTGAGCTTATTTTGTATGGTTGCCTGGAGTTTATTGTTGGGTGTGATTCTTGGATGATTGAGTTTTCTATGCTTCCTGAAACCTTGGGGATTGATTGAAGGAGTAGGTTGACTTTGGCTTACTCGAGGACGAGCAAGGTTTAAGCATGGGGGATTTGATAAGTGCTATTTTGTACCACTTATCTAAGGATTATTACCAGGTTTGAGGCGCCATTTGGTTGGATTTAGAGCACAATTGGAGATTATGGAGTTATAGTGGAGAAGTGTGGTTTTGGTGGTCTGGAGGAGCTAACTGAAGACATCCAGAGAAAGAGGAGTTGACCACTTGAGAAGACGTTGAAAATCCATGAAGAAACCACAATGAAGAGAGAAGAATGGCACCCCGCGTCAGAGCCACTGCGACCCGACGATGGGTCTCAGAGAAGGATGCCGCCCTGCGGTAGAAATCACCTCTCCGCGGTGGGAGCTGACGCCTCGCGTCATCTGCTGGGCAAAAGAGCAATTAATTACGCGCGAGGCGTGTAGCTGGAATGAATTAAGTTGATATTGGGCCGTGAAGAAGATATTAGGCCCAATTGGAAGAGAAGCCCACGAAGGAGAAGGAAGAAGCGCGCAAATTGAAGCTGAAGCGGAGCGGGAATTCAAGCGGAAAGAAAGAGGAGTGATGACGTCACGTTGATGTATGCACGCTGATGTGGAGTGAGCTGCTAGTTGTTGTTGGGCCGCGCTGATGAAGGAAGGATTTGGGCCGCGTGCTGCATTTGTTGGGCCGAAGATGATTAGCTGCTTGCCTTTGAATTAGGCCGAGCGAGATGTGGTAGCTGCTGTTGGGCCGGGCCGAGCTGCTGACCGAGATGGCTTGCGAGATCCGAGCGAGAGAAGACGGGATTATTTCCCAGATTGATTTGTTTACCTTTTATTATTATTATTTTATTTCCTTGTAAGATAGGGTTTGTGATCTTGGGCTTTAGGTTAACTCTATTTAACCTAATTCCCACAGCCTCCAGCCACAATTAATCTAGATTTAGTTTTGAAGTTCATTTCTTTTCCACCTCCAGGGTTTCCAACCCAGGGAGAACTAAACACCTTGTTCTACTAGACGTTTGAAGCAATACAGTTGATTATGTTGTGAGATTTCTATTCCTTGTTCTTATTCTTATGTGTGTTGGTTTGATTCTCTTGGTTATATTGATTATTGATTTATCGTTATTCTTCATAGTCTGGCCAGCTAGGTTGAATACTTTTTATCAATTGCTAGGATTGCATATAGGGGTTCCGAGTGCATATCTAGTGGCAAACACAATTGTGCATATAGGGGTTCCGAGCGTACAATTGTGAGTGAGAATCATTGCATGTTAAGTAGGGGAGTGAGTACTTGTACGTCTTTCTACTTGCATGTATCCTATATCCTTATGTGCATTGCTATTGTTGTGTTGGTGCTAAAGTACGCTGACAACTGTGAGAATCAGTGGTACTTTATCATTGGCATAGTAATAAGTCTATCGACAACTGTGAGAATCGGTAGTACTTAAGATCAGGGTGGGAACAACCATAAGAATAGTTAAAGAACTTGGTTTTATAAGATTTCAATGATCGACTTATGTCTGTATTGTGGATTTCGTTCTAGTAGAACTACTTTCCCCATTCATATTTTCTCATCAACCACACTTGTTTGCTTTGTTTTGCTTGATAACCAAAAACCCCTTTGCTTGTTACTTTGCATGCTTACTAACACATGAATTGATCACTTCCTCCCTGTGGATTCGACCCTTGCTTGCCTCTACTACTTGTTTAGGTTTGTTAGGATTATTTTATTTGTTTAGGTGTCACGACGACAACGCCTATCAATAGGGTGTTAGCTTTCCATTTTGATAGTTGGTTTTTGGATTTGATGATAATGTCATTAAATGTTTCTTTGTTGACTTTTCCATTAATGATTGGACATCCTAGGTATTTTTACAATGATGTTGTACTAGTGATGTTGAGTGTTTGTTGAATAATATTTTTCCTTATATTTGAGACATTTTTTGTAACTTGGAAAGCTGATTTGTGGTAGTTTACTTTTTGTCCAGAAATAGCACAGTAGTCTTCAATTATGATTTTTACTACAGAGCAGGCTGATTGGTTTGCTTTGGCAAAGTTCATGATGTCGTCTGCAAAAGCAAGGAATGAAATATCTGTGCCTCTTCTTGAAAGTCTTAAACAATATTGTTTGTGGTGAGTTCATATTTTTTCTGTAAGTTTCTTGCTAGGATTTCAACCTTAAGGATAAATAGAAATGATGACAAAGGGTCTCCTTGACGAAGGCTGCATTCAGGATAGAAGAGATCAACGTGTCCTTTATTAACAAGGACGGAGAAGGAGACGGTTTTGATACACTCCTCAATTCATCCAACAAATTTGTTGCAGAAGCCAAATTTCTGGAGGGTTTTTAAGATAAATTTCCATTCAATTCTATCGTATGCTTTTTCCATATCTAATTTAATTGCAATCCAACCTTCTTTGCCCTTTTTTGCTTAAAAGGAATGGAAATTTTCATGAGCAATTAGAATATTGTCCTGGATGGCTCTTTTTGCCACAAATGCCCCTTGAAGAGGGTGAATTAATTTATCCATGACTTTTTTTCAGTTTATCAGTGATTATTTTAGAGATTGTTTTATATATAGTAGAGCATATGCTAATGGGCTTGTAGTGATTTGTTGAGGATGGGTTATTACATTTAGGGATTAATGTGATAAAGATATGATTTATTTGTCTAAGAAGTTTTCCCGTATGAAAGAAGCTTTTGATAGCTTTAGTGACCAAAGGATCGACAATATGCCAGTACTTCTTATAGAATTCAACAAATAACCCATCAGGGCCAGGAGATTTGTTATCACCAATATTAAATATTGAATTTTTAATTTCTTCATTTGTTATATCTGTCATGAGATAGTCATTATCTGACTGTGTGATTTCAGGTTCAATGCTGCTCAATTGTTCAGATAGCAAGTTTGTGTTGATTTTGTCTTTCTTGAATCTTTTTTCAAAGTCTGTTCTTATTTCATTTCTAATATTTTCTTCTCCTATAATAGAGGTTCCTTCTATAGTGGTGATCTCTTTAATTACTTTTCTACTTCTTTTTTTGTTAGCAATGCGGTGAAAATAGTTGGTATTAAGATATGATAGTTTGGCATGTTGGATCTTGGCTCTTTGGCTCCAATAACTTTTTTGGAAATCAATTAGTTTTTCTTTTTTGTTTATAAGTCTAAGTTGTTTATTAATAAGATTCTGGTTAGTTTGTCTAGCAATTATTATTTGGATATTGAGAAATTCATCCTTAATATTTTTCAGTTGTTTGAAAATATTCCCAAATGTAGTTAGGTTTCACTTTTTTGCACCAACTTTCACTACTTGTGTTATTTTTTACTAAGCTAAACATGTTTGATCCTTGTACTCTTATTCTCCATGCTTGTGTAACTATGTTTTCAATTTTTTTTTTCATCCACATTCTCTCAAATTTAAAAGGTTGGCCTTTTGAGTTGGTATGGTTTTCTAATTGAGCAGATATTGGGTAGTGATCTAAAGAAGAAAAATCATGATTTTTGCAAGTGAAACCCGAGAACCATGAGAGGATTTGGTTGTAGACCAAGACTCTGTCAAGTTTTTCATTAATGTTGTTAACTTCAGATGAGTTTTTCCTCCATGTGAATTCGTTTCTAGTAGTTTGAACATCTTGAAGGTCGCAGTCATTTTTCAATTTGAGTAGTCTGTTAAATCTACTAGCGTTGGGAGTGAGACCTCTCACTTTTTCATTTGGATTTTGAATTTCATTCATATCTCCTATTATTATGTAGGGTAGATGAGTTAGTGAAATGTAGTTTGTTAGATCGTTCCAAAATGTGTTTTTATCTATATCCTTTAGAGGGGCATAAATAAAGAAGATAAGTATGGTTTGATCTTTACTTAGGATCTTGTATTTCATGCAAATCCATCTAGTTGTTTGGTCTACTAGTTCATATATTTCATTTTGTAGTTGGTATGATTTCCATAGCAGGCAGATGCAACCCGCCCTACCACTAGAGGGCAAGAAGATAAAATTATCAAATCCAGCTTTTTTTTCCAGATTGGTTCTTTTGGTTTAATTTCAGTTTTTAGTTCGGCTAGTGGAATTGCTTGAATACCATTGATTTCGCACAGCATTTCAACATCCGTCCAAAGATTTTTCTGGCCTAGGCCGCGAAAGTTCCAAAGGCTGATCTTCATGGGAAACTTTTTTGTGTAGTTCGCAAGCACTTGATATTTTTAGGATGCGGATCCGGTGAGAAAGAGAGCTTAGGTGAGAAATAATAATGAATATGGGCCATTTGATCCAAGGAAACTAAAGGCCCAGATTAAAAAAGGCAAAAAAACACAAAAATTCGACACGGCCAGATTTTATTTGAAACAAACGCGTATTTTTTGGGGGAAATACGGGCGGGTATGCTCATGCGTTTTTTTATTCGCTAGCACATACAACACAAAAATCATGCATATAGAGACTTATTTTCATGCACATACATGTAAAAATTTGTGCATTTTTTAACTCGTCCACATAAAGTCAAATGAAATACAAACTCGTGCACATTTTAGGGGTAAGTTTTTTGCATGTATGTGCATGAGTTTCCACTAAACAAAGACAAATAAATATTCATGCACATATAAGCATAAACTCGTGTACATTCTAAAAAAGTGCATCGGTTTTTGCCTGCATGTGCGTGTGTTTCCACTTATACAAAGTCACATATACAATCGAAATATGTGCACAAACTTATGCACATTCCAAGAAGTGCATAAGTTTTTGCATGTATGTGCATGAGTTTCCACTTAAACAAAGTCACACATTAAATCAAAACCTAGGCACATACAAGCACAAACTTGTGCACATTCTGGGAAGTGAATACGTTTTTGCCTGTATGTGCATGAATTTTTACTTACACAAAGTCACGTACATTTTTATTTCTAGAAAATATGTAAGTGGGAACTCATGCACACCTAGTACAAATTACATGCACATACAAGTATAAAGACATGCACTTTAAAAGGAATGCACATACAGTTCAAAACTCATGTACATTTTAACCCAGAAAAACGATGTACACAAGTAGAATTTAGATGCACGTACAAGTCCAAATCCATGCACACACAACCCAAAATCTATGCACATCCCATATCTTGTGCGCGCGCGCGTCCTTTTGAAGTTTTTTCAAAAATACGCGTTTTTAAACGGCATGGCCGTTTTTTATTCTCATTCTCACTCTAATTATCTTTCTCACTTGAACCTTTTCCATATTTTTAGCTTTGTGATTATAGTATCTAGGTTTGTGGCTCATGTTATTAGGTAGATTGGTTTTTCTTCTTTGGTACTTTGTTATACTTGTGTATAGTTTTGGATTTTTTGTTGCTCTGCAGCCAGAGTGTAGATCAATCAAGCTAATCTGGGAATAAAACAAGAGTGTAATTTGCTGAATTATAGTCCATTATGGGTAATGGATTCTTGTAACAATCCCTTTTACAGTGACAGAAAGCATAGAAGGCCGTTGATACACAGTCACTAAACAAGTCACTTTTTTAGTATATCCTTTACATGACTTATGTAGAAAAAAGTCAAATAATTGTGCAGTCATAGTGCATAGCAGGTAGACGATGCCACTGGAGACTAGAGTCTTCTGAGCTTGATTTCTTTCCTTTAAGGAGTTGTTGGTTGTCCAAAGAAGGCAGTAGACATAGATGATTGGACAAAGCTCTTTGAGTTTGAGGTCCAGTAAAAACCTGAAAGATAATGGCACAAGTAAGTAGTTATTTGTTGTGGTATACAATTATAGTATAACACATGAGGAAATAAAGCTAAAAAGGCATTTGTAGTTTTAATATATGAGCAGGGAGCTTATGTAATGCTTTTTGAGGATTTAACCGGTGACTGTATTTAGTCTTTGTTTTATAATGGATGCTTTGTTTTGACTTATGTTGTTCATTTTGACAATTAGAGGTGGTAATTCTGGATATCATATGAGTATGCAGTGCAATATTAGTCTTCTTTATGGTTAGGGTATTGCAAGTTGTACTGTCCACTTCAAGTAAGTTTTGTGTGGGAATTTTTGTTTTTGTGTCAATAAAATGAACAAGAGTGAGTAACCTGATTTGTTATTCCTAGGGGTTGGGAGAAGATTCAGAGTAAATGGCAGGTAGAAGAATGAACCTTTAAGGATGTGAGTTTCAACTAGAATAACCATGTCCAGAAACTGACCAAACCAATTCAAATAATTTATGTAAAATTTTAAATCTAGAATAGCGATGGAAAAATGCCATGAATGTAGAAAGCTATAGTAAGTAGGAAATTTGTAAATAAACTATAAAGTCCGATTTTTAGCAATGTAGTAAGCCAGAATATTAGGTGTCCAGATAAACCTAATATATTTTGATAGCTGAAAGATTACAAGATTCAGGATGTATCAGCCAAAAGAAGAGCATTCATCATAATTCATAAGCTTACAATAGCATGGCATACAAGCCATAGACATTAAATTGAAGATTACATTTAAACTTAGCATAACAAAGAAACTAGAATATGATTGATTTATAAAGAAACTTGCCCCTTGAGAGAGATATGATTTGCAGTAGTCATTGTATTATGGATAGAAGTTCCTGTCCATGTATAACACAGACAAGGAAGACAAAATGGAGCAATTTTATTGGTAAATCATCATAAAAAACCACTTGGATTAGTTTTTGGGTTCCTTGTTCCCCATCAGTTTGGAGGAGGCAGTGTCAGCATCCCCTTCCATTAATTTTCTCTTGCTTGATCCAGAGGTAGAGATACCATTAGACTGAACTCCCAGAGTTCCTAGCTTTTGCACCATAGAATTTGTTGTGTTTGTAGAGAAGAAAGTTGGAGTATCTTCCATCAGCTCTTGGTTGGGTTCATCAGGTTGCAACAGATTGTTCAGTTCATCTTCAGTGAACTCTCTGTCATCAGAGTTCTCTTCATATTGTTCATCACTCATTAAATCATCATTGTGTAATCAAACTGGTCAATGCTTTGGAGGTTCTCAATTATATCCTCATTGGAAAACAGAGGGAGCTCAATGTTAGGGGGTGCATCCTTGCCAAACTCCAGGATAACATCATTTAGGAGGAGATAAGCAACAAGGAATCCATGAAGGATTTCAGATTGGCCAGTAGGAAAGGCATCTGAATGAGTAATGTGATTTGCTTCAGGTTCTGCATTAGTGGGAGCAATAATTTCCTCAACCACAACAATAGTTGCATCATTAGCTTGCGTAGTTGTCTTAGGTTCCAAAGTGACCATCATAGGGGGAACATTTCACTCATGGTAGTATCATTACAACCTTCACAAGGATTGAGGTAGGGATAGTTTCATTGCTTTCTTGGGGAAAGAGATCTTCCTTAGAATCCACAGAGGATTCATCAGATTGGTAGACAATAGAGAAGCCAAATTTGTTTTGGAAGTTGCATTTGCCTGTATTGGTATGATTCTTAGGATTTTTCATGCTCTTCACCTTCTCCCAACCAGAAGATGTAAAAGAGGCATGGGAGGATAGGCTTTTTTGTTTGTTGGCCGAGGGGTTATTTTCTTGATGATGATTTGGAGCTTGGGAGGGTTATATTGTCTCAAAGGACATTTATTTAAAATATGATTGTGGTCACCACAATTTCCACATCCAACGGGAATATCTTCAAACCAGATAAATAACTCTTTCATTTCACCATCTTCATCAGGGATAAGAAGTTTGTTGCTTATGATATTGCCAAAGTCAATGTTTAGACGAAATCTTGCAAATTTGGCCCACTTTCTCTTTTCAGAGTTGGGATCCACCTTAAGTCACTCACCTAGGTGGTGTTCTTCTATAATGGCTTTGATTGCTTCAAAATTACATAATTCAGATGGAAGAAGGGGGATTCTCACCCACATATCTAGCTTGGTAATTGGTTCAGTTTGGGGGTTGAAACTAGAAGACCAATTTTTGAGGAGGATGAGTTGGCCAAAGATGTGATAAGGTCTAGCCTCCCAAATGGCTTGTTGGTCAATGGAATTTGAGAATTTGATCTCAGACCAACCATATTGACATTCAAAGAATTCAATTTCCCCATTGATGTTTTTCCAGTCAAACTTCAATTTGTTAATGACACGGGTGGTATCAATTATGTTTCCAATAACAAAGCCAAGAAGAGTGGATTGTTTGGTTTTTTGGGCTTCTTCCCTAACTTTAGAGAGGCGAGAGAGATAAGAGGAGACATTTAATTTCAATTTACCTTTTCCCTTCTCTTCAGAAGTAGCTTGTTGTTTTCCTGGTTTTTTGTTGGATTTTGGGATCTGGCGGAGATCCACTATCTTCTCTTTGTTCTTGTTGTTGATTGGTTTACTACTGGTACAAGCTTGTGAAGCTCATCAAAATAGATTTTGATTTTTGGTAGCACACTGGTAGTGGTCTGTGAGAGCCCATCTGTTGTTTTGTTGAGCTACTAGAGCCATCAATAGATGGTCCAATATTGGTTTGTTATTGGACAGAGTCCAAAGGGCTAGTTTTTTAGAGCAAACGATTTTTCTTGTCTTTAGCCATTGATTGTAAGAGACAAAGTAAATGAGAAGGGAATTTTCTAGAGGACATATAGTAAAACACAGAGACTGTCCCAAGTAGGGAGTAAATAAAGTCGAAAACAGGAAATGAAGATGAGTAAGAGTGCATGAATTTAATCCTAGTTTTATGGGCAAGAGTATTCAGATGAAAGCATGAGCTAAACTTAAGTAAAGTTTACGAGACTGAGCTTCATGTGTGAAATTCCATTAGTGGACATAGATATGTCTTTGAGCGAGATGGGGATCTCGTCCTAGGAGCCAGGGAGGCCAGTCAGAATCGTCAGGGCCAAGTCCCGTCTTTTCGCCCTTAAGATGGAAAAGGCGACAAAACAAGAACCACCAGGTCTTCACTTTACAAACACAGCAGTCGCAGATAGGGGAAAGACGCCGCCAAGAGTAATCTTTTTTTTGAGACTACACAGGCTAGAAACCTAGGAATCATTCTGGGTGTGCATAGGTTTGAAAATTTCTTTTGATTTCTGTTTCTCGGGTTTTATTCTAGGGTTTTCTACACACAGAGTACAACCTTCAGAGGCTTTTGATAGGGGGGTTGATTGTTATTTTTCATTGGCGATGCCAGAGATTCATGGGTAAGCAAGTCACCGAGGAACCGATATCCGAAAGTAACTGGAACTATGGTTTCTGGCAGAGTGGGTGGAGCAGAGGGAGAAGAGTTGAGGAGAATCACGGGTGGAAGGAGTCCACCGACTTTAGAGAAGCCGAAAGGAGTATGCAAAGATGCAGTGCAGGGTTGGAGTTGAAGAAGAGGAAATTGGGAAAGGGGAGAGGGAGATTTGTGTACGGATAGCGTTTTAGGGTTCAACTCTTGTTTGGTAAATGATTTGGCTTAGTGGGATATGTTTCTAAATGGTACACTACTAAGATTCTTTGTTTATAAGTAAAATTCTTTTACATAAAATCTCATGTAAAATTATTTTAGATATTATCTCCAATCAAATTCCTAAAATCCACATACGGATCTTCGTCGAGGTGTATAAGATGCTCCCACTTTTAGTTTTTGCTAATAGAAATCTCCCTAAATAATGGAAACACAAGTCAAGGTTTTGTTAGAAATTGAGTCACTTGACCTATTCTGCATTTGATATTTGATTTCTTCTTCAATTGAAATGTATATTTTAATTTGTTATCTAAACTTTTTTTATATCATCACTCTCTATTGTGCTTCCTACGAATCCCACCACTTATTTTTCAATCACTCAACTTCTCAAAATACACTTCTGGGAGAGAGTTATTCTCATTTGCTTATTGGAAAATCAAGTGGTTGACACCATTCGTGTTCTTATGCAACTCTCATAATTCAAATAATTGTATGTGCTTGAATTCATTTACATGTTTACTAGTAGATGATTAGACATATATACTCTATTTTAAAAAAAAATAATCTAGGCTATATTTCAATATGATAATAGACTGTAGTTGGATATTGTCATTACATTTGTTTATTTTTAATTTTTGTGAAGTGTAGTGTTACTAATAGCAGAGTTCAAATATGTATCCATATAAAGTTAACGATTTTTCTAACTTATGTGCTTATTTTTAAAAGTCCTGATTAGGTGTTATCATTTTAAAGATCGTAATATTTTTTTAGAAGGATTTAAGTATTTTGAACTTAAATATGTCTTATCCACTTCTTCTGAACTTTTATTCTATGCACTAGCGCAATTCCCCGGGCCAGACACGAGTTGTTACTTCATATATGTTGAATATAAAATATTATTAATTTTTAAAATTGATTTATATATTTAAAAAAAATCGTATCTAGATAATTTTGATATCAAAATCAAATTCGGATCATAATTTTATATCTCAATCATTCATATATCGGATTTCCTTATTTATTACATTACTATATCCACCAAAACAAACAAATATGATATTCATATAGAAAGAAAGATATATATGTGAATGAAACTGGAAAAAACAAAGAATAATGACTTTGGTTCAACAATTTAAATGATTTGGAAAATTACCGTAACAACATGTGACATATATGAGGCGTGGCTTATTGTGGAAGGGACATGTGATCTTGATTGAGTTACGCTTTAGTGTTATATAATAAATTTATGTCAATTTGATCATCTCAATCGACGTATTTGTTCCTAACTAATTGAGATAAGAATCATATGTGTTGAATGAGATAATTAATAGTGTTATTGTCAATAAATAAAGCAAGTACAAAGTGTTAAGCTAACAATCAGGTTAATATACTTTTGACTAGGTTGGAGAAAAAAGTATTAATTATTAACATAACAAAAAAAAATATAATTTCAGCATAAGAAGCAAAAACTTAAGATAGTTTATGATAAAAATCTTTGATGTATAATTAAATTTATTTTAAAAAGTGAAAAAGAAGAAAATGACACATGACAAATTTAATTAGGGGGTGTTATGTGGTATAATTAGGTTCTACTTTAGTATATATAGTAGATTGTTATAAATTGTGATTGCAGAAGCAACGATCATCTCAATATGTCTTCTTGCAGACAATTGCAGATGCACCACCGAAAAGTTAATTTTTCTCATTCATTTTGTACTCAGTTTGATATTATTTGTGTTTACATTTAGGATAATTTGTGCAGATCTATTATTTATTATTGTTAGATGCTTTATTGTTTGTGGGCATTTCGTTATAAGGTGGAATATGTCTTCTTGCAGACAATTACAGAAGCAACAGTTTCGTGGAACATCAACATGTTTGTCATGTAGTATATTCTTAGTTGGTAATCCATTATGTGCAATTTTCCATAAGAAGTTTTTTATTTTTTGTTATGTGTCTAGATTCCATATCCATTTTAGATTGAGATTGATGTTTTCTGTGTGTTTTGTTAAATATTGTTGTGCCGAATTTGTTGAGAACTACCCGTTTTTGCTATGTTCCCAGTATATTCTGTCTTTGATTGGATTTCTTGGTATCTGTATGTCGGATATAATGAGAGCGGATTCGTCATCAATGATCGATTTGAGTTTGTTAGTATCCCAAGAGGAGTTATTTATAATGAATTCGCTAACTTTGTGATTAATTTGTAATTTTTGTGATTGATTTGTATTCAAATTAGGAAAAGATTAGTGATATGTTTAATTAGCATACAAATCTTTTATATATAATTAAATTTATTTTAAAAAGGTGAAAAAATGAAAAAAATAAACATGGCGATTTTAATAAGGAGGTGCCATGTGGCGTAATTTGATTCTAATTTAGCAGTCCGGATCTGGTGCGGACTTCTCTTGCGATGCAAACTGTGTGGACGGGTGAAAGCGGTGGCATTTCCGTAATTTTTGGTGTTTTTTGTTTTTTTTTTCTAAACCCAATTTTTTTTGCTTCTGAACACAATGCACTAAAAATATATAGGTTCATACATTTTGTACTGTATGTTTATAAAATTTATACTATAGGTTCACAAACTTTGTACTAAAGATTCACAAACTAACTTCATACTAAGAGTCACAAACCTTATTCTAGTGGTTAACAAACTTATAGTAGGTTGATAATACGTTATTAAAATGTACTAATGTACCTAGGTTCATATATATTATGTAAGAGGTTCACAAATTTTAAAATTCATGAATCTACGTAGTTTTCACAAATGTGTGATTGAACTGAGGTTCACAAACTTTATACGAGAGGTTCACAACAAATAAAATTAGTACTAGAGGTTCATAAACACCATTCTAGAGATTCATAAACCTTATTCAAAAGGTTCATAAACCATTTTTATAGGTTCATAAACTCTATTCATAGGCTCATAAACCTTATTCTTGAGGTTCATAAACCTTATTCTAGAGGTTCATAAACCCTATTCTAGAGATTCAAAAACCATTTTCATAGGCTCATAAACTCTATTCATACGTTCATAAACCTTATTCTAGAGGTTTATAAACCATATTCGTAGGTTTATAAACCATATTCGTAGGTTCATAAACTCTATTCATAGGTTCATAAACCTTATTCTAGAGGTTCATAAACCATATTCAAGAGGTTCATAAACCATATTCTAGAAGTTCATAAACCCTATTATGGAAGTTCATGAACCCTACTCTAGAGGTTCATAAATCCTATTATAGAGGTTCATAAACCATATTCTATAGATTCATAAACCCTATTCTAAAGGTTCATAAACGTTATTCTAGAGGTTCATAAACCACTTTGAGATGCTTAAATATCAATTCGTAATTAATTTGGATAGAAAATAAAAAAATATAGTGAAAATAGTAATTATTTTGTACCAAAGATGAAAAAAATTTCTTAAAATTATAAAGATTGAATATTCATGTGTGTTTGGGTATTAAAGCTAGAAAGAAAGGCAAAGGGAAAAAAGGGAGCGCATTTCTCATGCAAGTAGAACTCATGATCTCTCAGAAAATGGAACCCGAATACGCTCCCTCATCCCCAAACCCAACCCCAAACCCTAAATTGGAACCCGTCGCCGCCCTTTACCACCCCTGCCACCAGCAAGATCAAGCTCATACTCTTCCATACCAACACTATCACCCAACGAAATCTCTCGATCCAGTGGATCCTCGCTTCCCCTGAAACCAAGATCTCCCACTGTGATGGAGCGGAGAAAAAAATTCTGTCCAAAGGGCGAAAACGAAATCTACGCCTTCAACAAACCGAACGCAACCATCTTTGGGCACGGACAGCGGCGAGGCAGTGGGTTCTTGCCTCCCTTGTCGAGGCGAACCTCTTTCCTCCGGCTTTCTCCCTCGTCATCTGCTTCTAGAATGGAGGTCAGAATCTGTCTTTGTTCCAATCAAAGCTTTGGTTGCTGTTGCCGGAAACCTACGCCAGCTTTGAGGATGCTCCACAACGACTTTCGGAGCTCGACGCCTATGGAGCTTTCCTTCACCATTTTGTTGAGTAATCGAGACGACTTGCCCAACCCGGCACCGCTCATCTTTGGATCTCTGCCTTGAGTCCTCTCCAACGTGATTCAAGGTGTTCCCTTTCTGATCCTCCCTCTTCTGGTCCTTTCCTTGATTTTTTTGTTTTGTTTGAACCTTGGATATTTGTGTTTACTATTTGGTTATTGTTGTTGCGAGCCTCAGATTTGTATAATCTGAACCCTAAGTTGAAAGCTTACTTCCTACCGTTCTTGCTAACCTTTGATTATGCTGTTCTGGATCGGTTTAACTTGACCTTGTTGTTGTTTGCCGGATCCGGATCCAGATCCCTTTTAAAAATAGAGGTAAGTACTTGTTGTACTTTGTTCTTCTCTGCTTTGTCAATGATCTTCGTAATCCTGAAAATCTTTACCCTAGAATCATGCATAAGGTGCTGGTGACCTTATGGTGTGAAGTGAAATTGGTTGTCTGGATCTTTGGGCATTTTTTGTGCTCTTGTGTCCCTGCTCTTATGAAAATGCTGCATTTATGCCTGAACTACCATTACCTTTCTTACCATAAATTTGAAATCCTTATCTCTATCATTAGTTTGATTTGGGATGTTTGGCTGGAAATGGTGTTGAAATGGTGGATTATTTGGTACTTTTGCTACTGGACTGATCTGCTTATTCATTATCATTTTTCAACTCTTATTGATTTTGAACCTTTGCCTAAGATGCAGCAAATTTGGTTTGGTGTCTGCCTCATCTATCTTTTGATCTGTGTTCAGGTAACCCCTGGCTTCTTTATCAAGAGCTCAAACAAGGAAGATCATTGTCTGTCTACATACTTATCTGCTAGGCTGTACATTTGGCAACTTCTGAACAATATTTATCGGACCAATCTTATCTACAGTTTATACTTTATGTCTTCTGAACAAATGCTCTTAGTGCTACCAATTGCTAAGAGTACACTCTCCCTGAGGAAGGGCTCCCACAATCTTAAAAACAATTTCTCCCTGAGGAAGGGCTCCCATAATCTTAAAAATGTATTATCCACTGCTATAAATGTCTTGTTAGTTCAGGGAACTTGCTTCTGGATATTTATATGGTGTGAACTCATGAAAACTGTGTACCTCTTCTTTAAGATGGTCATTGACAAAATAAAGCTTTATATCAAATTCTTACATTATAACCAGAATAATGTGAGTACTGTAAATATTTTTTTGTTGGTTGACCCACCAGAGTCATCAACTATGACGAAAAATAAATTTGAACACCTTTCTTCACAAGAGATCAAATGCGAACAATTGCTTGAATGGAAAAGGATTATATTTTGTATATTGGATTTTCGGAATTTTCGTGTGGTACCCTTGAGTTTTTGCAATTTTTGCGAAATACCCGAAGGTTTGTTTCATTTCGCGTGGTACCCCTGAGGTTTTGACAAATTTCGCCAAATACCCTTGACGTCAAAAAACATTAAATTTTGGCCGTTAACTCCTAAAAAATATATATATATAAAATTATAATATGAAAAATCAAGGTCTATTTTGATCGTATTTTATTTATAATTATAACATGTAATTTATTATAAATTTATTTAATCTTGCATTATAATATAATAAAATATATCAAAATACGCAATTTAAACAAATCCTAAATCACTTATCTTGCCATTTTCAAATATAAATGTATCACAAATAATTAAGTCGAGATAAATGTGTACAAAACCATTCAAAAATCAAAATACCTAAGAATAATTATGAACGAAAATCATCCTAACTACAAGTAAACTATGTATTTTGTTTTATATAAATCTAAACAGTGGAAGAGTCGTGTGCTTTAATTTTTTCAAATAATAATATCAAAGTTGGTGGTCTTATGCTTCATTTATATGTAAAGATAAATAATCTTTTACTTTTTTATATATATATTATAAAATCGACATCGTATGGAGATGAGAATTGTAGTTTAGAGTACCACACAGACTAAATAAGAAAATTCAGAACAAAGAAAAAAGAAAAAATAATAAAATAACACTTCTCGACTTAATTATTTGTGATACATTTATATTTGAAAAGGGGAAGGATATAAGTGATTTAGGATTTGTTTAAATTGCGTATTTTGATATATTTTATTATATTAAAATGAAAGATTAAATAAATTTATACTAAATCCCATGTTATAATTATAAATAAAATACGATCAAAATAGACCTTGATTTTTCATATTATAATTTTATATATTTTTTCTTTTTTTTAGGAGTTAACGGCCAAAATTTAACGTTTTTTGACGTCAAGGGTATTTGGCGAAATTTGTCAAAACCTCAGGGGTACCACGCGAAATATAACAAACCTTCGGGTATTTCGCGAAAATTGTAAAAACTCAAGGGTACCATACGAAAATTCCGTTGGATTTTTACAATCCAAAGAACAAGGCCTTCTTAGGTTACTTCACCAGGTGTAACAGCAATGTCGGAAATGAAATGACAATTACTTGTATTTATTCCCTCAAAATGTTAACAAACCAGCCCTTGGAATTTGAAATTCAAAGCCAAAGAGTGTTAGAAAAGTGGATACGAAGCCACTGTATGCAGAAAGGAAATTCTAGCCACTGTATTCAGAAAGGAAATTCTGTTGAGATCTATCAATACAATGAACTCTGGGATGATCATCATGAATCTTTGACGGTTTGCGCTCATATTAACTGTCATTACTATGAACCACGGAACAAGACCCCTAATTGTCATTGGATATGGGGCAATTACTCAATTGGTTTTTTATGAAAATTACAACATGGAATTGTCGTGGAATTGGGAAGAAATTTTTTTGGATGGATGTTGAATCCTTCTGTAAAATTGAACGTATTCAATTATTTGCACTCTTTGAGACAAGAACAAACAAAGAACCAAGCGAAAAAGTATGGAGAAATGCGGGTTTTGACCAATTCTACTGTGTCCCGGCTATGGGTTTCTCAGGTGGTATTTGTGTTATGTGGAAAACCTACCAACTTACTAATGAAATCCTTGAAATTGATCACATTGAAACAAGGTTTATCACTATCAAATATACAAATCAGCTCACGAACAAAAAACTTATGTTGATCCTAACTTATGCTCCACCCAATGAATCTACAAAGCCTGTATTCTGGGATGGACTCACCTCCTTTATTAAAAATTGTTCTCTTCCGTGCATTGTTATGGGAGACCTGAATGAAATTCAAGACCCTATTGAAAAATTAGGTGGTCTAATACCACCTTTGACAAAATTTGCAAGATTACGACATTTTAAGAATGAATGTGAACTATTGGATACTCCGATTCAAGGTAACATCTATACCTGGCGAAAGAACATTACAAAAATAGATAACATATATGAAAAACTAGATATGATACTCATTCATCACCAGATCCTTCAATGGTATCCTGATATCTGTACCAAACATTTTGCTTTTACCAGCTCAGACCATTGTCCCATATCTATTGATCTCGACTCAGCAACACCCTTTAAAAATCAACCTTTCAAATTTGAGAAAATTTGGATGACCAGGAAGGATTTTAGAAATATTGTCAAACAAGCCTGGAGAACAAACTATCATGGATCGAGATTGTATAATCTTGTATCCAAAACAAAATTACTCAAGAAACATGCCAAGATCTGGAACAAAAGCACTTTTGACAACGTATTCACTCAATTACAAACAATAGAAAAACAACTATATGAAATCCAAACTGAGATTTGTACTAATCCTACAAATGATCACATTAAAAAACAAATTAGAACCATAGAAAAAAAGAAAAACTTCTATGTTTCCAAAAAATCTACTGGAACCAAAGAGCAAAAGTCAAACACATTAAATTAAACGATACGAATACTAGCTATTTTCATAAAATAGCAAGTGGAAGGAGAAATAGAAAAATCATAAAAGAAATTAAAACACAAGAAGGAACAAGTATTACTGGAGAAGAAAACATTAGAAATGAAATCAGAAATGATTTCATTAAAAGATTCAGAAGCGAAATTATGAACCAGAGACTATTTCAGGAAAACCTCGAATTAATTCAGACTGAAATCTCTACAGAGGACAATCTAGAATCAATAAGAAACGTATCCAATGAAGAAATTAAGAAAGTTGTCTTTAACATTGGCTCTGACAAATCACCAAGGCCTGATGGTATGACAACAAAATTTTACCAAAAATATTGGGATATTGTAGGTCCCTCTGTTATTCAAGCAGTTAAAAGCTTTTTCCTTTCCGGGAAATTGCTCAAACAAATAAATCATACATTCATCTCCTTGATCCCAAAATGCGACAATCCAAACTCTACTAATCACTATAGACCTATAAGTCTATGTTCTACAATTTATAAAATCATCTCGAAAATCATAACAACAAGACTTAAACGAACCATGGAAAAAATAATTCACCCCCTACAGGGTGCGTTTATTGCTAACAGAGCAATTCAAGTAATATATTGATTGCCCATGAAATTTTTCACTCTTTCAAATCAAAAAAAGGAACTGAAGGCTTCATTGCGCTAAAATTAGATATGGAAAAAGCTTATGACAGAATTGAATGGAATTTCATCATTAAAACTATGGAAAAGTTTGGATTCCATGAAAAATTTATCAACTGGATAAGAGAATGCATTACAACGGTATCATTTTCGGTACTTGTAAACAACGGACCCATAGAAATATTTAAACCAACAAGAGGACTTCGTTAGGGTGACCCCCTTTCTCCTTTCCTATTTATTTTAGGATCTGAAATCCTTGCTAGAAAACTACAAACTGCTTCAGAAAGACCACGTAATCCTCTAGGATTTCAAATCACTCAACAAGGATCAAGAATTCCGTTTCTGGCATTTGCGGATGACATTGTGATTTTCTCAAAAGCTAAACAGGAACATTGCAAAGAAATCAAGGACATTATTGATGACTATTGCAAAATATCAGGACAAAAAGTAAATTTTCATAAATCGGCATTTCAAGTGACAAAAAAGGTTACCAATCAAAAGAAATTAGCAATACAAGGTATCCTCACAATCACAAACATGATATCTCTCGAAAAATACCTTGGTTGCCCTATCATTAATGGTAGAGTCAACTCGAATACCTTTGTTGACCTCTTAATTAGCACCCAAAATCAATTATCTAAATGGAAAGCAAACTCTCTTTCTCAAGCAGGAAGAACATCACTAATAAAAACCAATCTGGCATCAAGATCAAACTATCTTATGCAAAGTTTTATGTTACCTATACACACACACAATGAACTTGACAAGTTAAATAGATCTTTTTTTTGGAACAAAGACAACTCCTATAAACCTCTCATAGGCTGGGAAAAAATATGTAAACCAACACATCAAAGAGGTCTTGGATTGAGAAAAGAAAAGGACATGAATAAAGCCCTACAATTCAAATTACTATGGAAAATCTTAGCAGAACCGAATAATTATTGGGTTAGAATTGTTACTGAAAAATACTTGAAAACAACCCACATATTTCATTATGAGAAAAAAGGAAATTGCTCTTGGCAATAGTCCAAAATGATTGAACTCATGGATGAGTTCAAATCTGGACTAATTTGGCAAGTTGGTAATGGCAAAACAATCAAATTTTGGACGAATAACTGGGTCTTGAAAACCCCTTTATGTGATATCATAAACACACAATCAATCCTGAATAAGGATGCCCTGGTAGCTGATTTTATGTTGCCAAATAAAACCTGGAATAAGGATTTATTAGAACAATGTTTACCATATGATTTAACGAAAAAAATAACCTCGATCCCAATACCCTTAAATGATATTCATGATAGAATGTACTGGAAAACTAGCAAAAATGGTTGGTTTTCTACGAATTCTGCTATGTAACTAATAAACAGAAACAAGAACTATATTGCCTATGATTCTTCATGGATCTGGAAGATGGACACATACCCCAAAGTTAAAAACTTTGTCTGGAAAATAATGAAAAACGGACTCCCAACAAAAGCTAGATTAGTAGAAAAAGGTGTAGCAATACCCCCGAGTTGTATCCGTTGCAATGCTTAGTTGGAGGATTTGAATCATCTCTTATTCCAATGTAACCATACCATAAAAACAATCGAGAAAATGAATTATGATACATATGGCATCATTAGATCCCTAAACATAGGAAACAAAAAAATCAATGAAATCGTTGAAGAAATTCGACAAAAAACTGATAGATCACAATTTATAGAATTAATGGTCGCTTGGTGGGGAATTTGGTTTTATAGAAACCAACAAAGCTTTGGAAGAACGAACGATAATGCCGATTCCATAAAGGATGTACCAATTTACATTAAGAAACAAATTGAAAACTGGAATAAGACGAAGAGTTGAAACCCTGACCGTTTAGCAGAAGACAAACAAAAAACTCATAGAATGAACATTGTTAGACGACCAACAAAGAAATGGAAAAACCCACTTGATAATATTATTAAAATCAATACAGATGGATCCACTAAAACTAATGGTGAATCTAGCTTTGGCTACATTCTCAAGAATAATACGGGTAAACCAATCTTCCTCGGTGGGGATAAATGTGGTATCTCAACCCCTTTAAAAACGGAAACGCTTGCAGTAAGAAATGCCGTGGTAAAGGCCTATGAATTAGGCATTACCGACATTCAACTTGAATGCGATAACCTTACCATTGTGAATGTTTTGAATCAAATCTTGCACTTTCCATGGGATATTGAAATGTTAATTTCTGATATCCTGTGTGTTTTACAACTTTTCTCTTTAGTGCAGATTTTTCATGTCTTCCGAGAAACAAACGTGGTGGCCGACTTCATCGCTAAGAAGGTCTAGCTGAGTTCCTTGGAAGATATTTGAGCTAATCTAGAATTTGTAATTCTCATCCGAAAGGATGCTATAGACTGAGAAACCGACTCTTCTGTGATTTCCAGTCTAATTCTTACCTAATCAAAAAAAAAAGAAAAAAAGAACTCATGACCTCTCATTCCCCCCTTTAAGTCTCTACCACTGATGTGACCCAGCCCTCCATGTCAACTACAGAGGAGGAATACGCCATGAGACTTCCGCCTACAGGTCCTATCACCCGCGCCAGAGCGAAGAGTGTCCAAGCAGCGACACAATCCTTGGTGACCAAACTTGTAGCCAACCACGGCCAGATCACTACATCGTCCGAGCTTCTGTGTCTCGTCAGCTTAGCCGTGACTGACTCCTCTATAGCTACATCCAGTCCGAGCTCAATTTAGGAGACTTACTATTTCTAGACATTACTTGTTTAGTACTTTCTATGAACAATATTTCTATTTTTAGTAGCTGCTAGTTTTGGGTGATTTCCATTTATGTTAAATGGGCCGCCAAATTTAGTAACTAGAGAGTCCGGCCCATTAGGTCAACTCTCTAGTATAATTAGGAACTCTTGTCTTCTTTTCCTATTACGTCGAATTAGAGCTTTTGTTTACAGTCGAGTAATCTCCTGAAACCCGGGCCCTGACGTCAATAATTAACGCGTTTCTAGTCGAACTATCCTGGCGCATTAATTCGGTTACCCATATTATCTACAACCTTGCAACAAGAACTAACCCTAGTTCTTGCCGCCCTCACACCACCTTCACGGCCGCCACCCCTCACGCCTCCCTTTCCGCCGCGCCTCCCTCCATCGCCGCCGCACCTCCCTCTACAGCCGCCGGCGATTCCGACCCCCCTACAGCCCGCCGTCTCCTCTATTTCACTCCCGAAGAGTTGCTTCGCCCTACTACGTGTTCATCGGATCCTCGACAACATCTTGTAGTCTTTCCGTCGGGCAAGGTTACATCAACTGGCATCAGAGCCTACGAATCGCGTAAGTCGTTCCAACTCTTCGTTCAATCACTCATTCGTTTCCGTAAATCAATTCCTGCATAAAAAAAAACCTAGATCTTGCTCTAGGAACCCAAAATTTGTTTCCTTGCAATCTGAAACCGAAAAAAGCAACAAAACACTAGGTTTGGTGGTTGATACACTCGGCCATCATCAATTTTTTTTCCCTTGCATAACCGAACCTTTCACACAAGTTTCAACACTTTCTTGTGTTTTCCTTGGTTGTTGATTGTGTTTATTGTAGATCCGCTTGCATATAGGCTTAGATAGTTTGCTTGCAACTGTGTTTGCCTTGTTTGCGCCAACAATCTACATCTTCTTAATCTCTTTCTCTTCAAACTTGAATCACTGCACTTCTGAATTTTTTTTCTGCACTGAAATCTACTGTCCGCTGATTTCTGGTTGTCGCGCATCTGCTTGTTGTGTTCGTTGTTTGTTGTGTTCCTGCGAAGAGATATCCGCAGGAACCCTTGTTGCTAAAAAAATAAAATAAAAATACACAGCACCAGTAGCTGTTCAACAGTATAAAAATAAAATAAAATTTGGAACCACACAAGCCAAATTAAGGCAAGTGCATTTCTTTGCAGTGCAAGAGGGGAGATCCCGGTCTTGAATCCGACACCTTCAATTTACCGTCTTCGCAAGTGATTCATTTACCGTCTTCTATCTCTTTCACTATCTGGGCTACATATCTTGGTTGATTGTGTTGTGCTTGCTTCTGTGCTTCTATCCTTGCATATCTACTTTCGACATTTTCTTTGCGGAGCATTGCCTTAATTTTGTTGATTGTTGTGTGAATTGCTTTAGCCAGCTCGTAACCGCCCACACGGCCAGCCAGATTAGTTTCCTGAGTGATTGCTTGTTGAGTTCGGTTCTGCTTACCTGTTTGTTGTTACTCTTTTGCCGTTGTTGTTCGCCTTGATCATGTGGTTTGCTATTTCTTGCTGTCAGGTACCATGTCAGAAGGTGATATAACCCGTGATACAGGCTCCGAGACTGCTGAACATAAGATGCTACGAGAGATGCTTGCTGTCAACAAAGTCAGAGATGTGTAGATAGCCGAGCTCCTGCGTCAGAATGCAGAGCTCTTATCTCGATAACAACCGTCTTCGTTCGCTACAGTAGCTTCTGATCAGGGTCAATTACAGGCAGAGGAGTTGAGCGCCTTAGCCCTGGAAAAGGCAAAGGGTAAAGCCATGATGCCTCCCTCCACATCGACTCCAGGCCAACTGAAACACCTGGAGTCGCAGAAAGAAAGCACTGTCGTTCCGCAGCGTCGTCGACAACGACAATCTACGCAGGTCGTGATCCGGGAGAAGGACCCTGAAGCTGCAGAGGCGGCTGATGAAAGTTCCCAGGAGGAACATGAGGACGATCAGGTTCATTCCAGTGGTTGACATAGGCAAGCCCTCCAGCCTCCTACAGGTCAACCACCCCGCCAGCCGTCTGGTTCGCATCTTCAGCAGCCTCTGCGTCAGCATCGTTACCGGTAATCTACTGCTGTGCCGTTTGATGTTGATGCATTTCAGGATCATCAGAGTGTCCGCACTCCTATCTATTCTGATGAGGAGGATCAGTTTGATGAGTACGACCAAGAGGAGAATGAGGGTCAGTTTGGGTATGCTCATGATTTTCACCCACCATTACAGGATCCCCCTTAGTTACAGCAGCACCATACCAGCTGTGTTCTACCTCCTCGCCTGCCTCAGAATCAGGCAGCGTATTGGAACGCTGTACAATACGGCAACCCACAGCCGGCTCGCCAGCGCCCCGCCGCCGGCCATCAGCGTCATCGACGGCCTGCTCGCGACCCGCCGCCGTATGCCGAACCACATTACGGTCAGTATGCATCTCCTCCCCAGCATGCAGCTGGTCACTTCGAGCACCATGAGGACCCTACAACACCATTTCCTGTGCACCGCAGAGACATTAAGGTAAAGATCAAACACTTCTTTGGTTTATATGACCCTGTTATTTTCCTTGAGTAGTTGCAGAACACGAAGCATGTACTGCGATACTTAACCGTTCAGGAGCATGAGAAGGTCGAGCTCGTTACCTTACATTTTGAGGGAGCTGCTCAGACCTGGTGGAATCGTCTTGAGCAGCAACATAACAGAATGGGTTGGCCACCCATTAGTGAATGGCATCAACTTGTGCATATTATGACTAGAAAGTATGTGCCTTCGACCTACAAGGAGCAGATGCAGTCGAAGATAGAACGTGCTAGACAGGGTTCTGAGTCGCCACAGGAGTTCTTCGCTCACCTAGAAGACATGTACTTCAAGGCTGGCGTCAGTGTTTCTCCGGGAACCTTGAGGACGCGATTCATTACTGGGCTTAACCAGCCCTTTAGTGATCAGTTCGACGTGCTGTCGATACGGGACCTCAACAATGTCGTTCACACTGCCCAGAAGTTATATCTTCAGCACCTTCGTCACAAGCAACAACCATGGCAGTCCACGACTTCGTCCAGGTATGGTTCTAGACCCTTCAATCCGGGTTATGGCACTAATTATACTCCTACTTCTAGTGTGCCTAGACCGGACCGTAGCAGCACAGGTACAACATCTGCTACAGCGACGCAGAGATCAACACCATCTGCTCCTGCTCGCCGCCCGCAGCCGCCAACTACAGAGAGCGCTCATTCGGAATGAGCTCGAGATGTGGAATGTTACAAGTGTGGTGGAAGAGGACATTACAAGAAGGATTGTCCCAATGCCAAGAAGGTCCTCTTCTCCACCCAATCTGCAGGTTATGAGAGTTACGACGACGCCGATGAGGACGACGTCGAGACAGACCCTGCACCTGTCTATACAGCCGATGCTGATGGATGTGTGGTCGGTACTTCCGATCACCATGATGACCAGGCATACCACTTTGACTTGGTTACTAGACGCGTGCTGAGCGTCAAGTAGGGCGACCTGACTGAGCAGAGGGAGAACTTGTTTCATGCTAGATGCAGACTTCAGGATGCGTCGCTGAGTATGATCATTGATCGGGGTTCTTGCTGCAACATTATCAATGAGAAGGTTGTGCGCCATTTCAACCTGCCGACTACACCACACCCCACTCCATATGGCCTTTAGTGGATTTCTGATGGTTCAGGTAACAAAGTTTTGCAACAGTGTCTTATTTCTTTTTCTATTGGTCCATACAGCGACACTGTGCTTTGTGATGTTACTGCCATGGACGCCACCCATTTGCTTTTGGGATGTCCCTGGTTGTATGATCGTCGCGTGCTTCACGATGGGTATTTGAACACTTACATGTTCAATTACCACGGGAGGCGCGTTACTCTCTTACCCATGAGCCCACAGGAAATTTTACAGGATCAGGCGGAGCGCCAGTGGCAGAAGGCAATAAAGGCCGCAGGAAAGAAGCCTGCTACTACACCAAAACAGACGGCCAACTCTGCGTCTGACCCTTGACGCTTCCTGCGAGATCTACTGAGCAGACATGTAAGTGTTCTCCACCTGGTATTACTTTTAAATTACCATCTACAGGTACGGGTGGATCGTCTGCTACAGGGGCTACTGAGCCACCTATTTCTGTCCTGCGTGGAACCTGTGAAAACAGGGTTCTACTGGCTCATCACAGCGACATCACTTCGGCACTTCAAGGCAAGTCCCCTTGTTTCCTTGTTATTCCTAGCCTTTGTGCCACTACTACTTGTTGGGCCCATCATTCTCCGAGAAAGATCAAACGAGTAAGTTGGGCCATGATCCAAACGGAGTCGGAAACCAAGAGAAACCAAGAAGAGGCGTCGAACATCCCTCAGACGTATAGGACCCGACCCATTCCGAAGATCTCGCCAAGAGCATTAAAAGCTTAATCAATGACAACGACTATGACATTAAACGCAGGACTCAAGCTGGCAATCAAATAGCATATCCCTAAGATCTCGCCTGGAGTTAATAGGAGATATTGGCAAGAAGAGAATAACGGTCAGAAAAGGGGAATTGCCATATATAGATCGCGATAAAGCAAGCAAGACACACACGTCTACATCAGGCATTCGAGTACTTGCTCCGAAAAGAACTTGATAGTGCACCCAGTCTAGCTCAGTCCCCTCGGAATACCGCTTGGTCACCACTGGTCGAGTCACAGGATCGCCGGTCGAACAGGATCCGATCGTTTGTCCTCCAAGGATAAGTTGTACTTCGATCTGATTAGTCATCGATAGATCAATAAAATTACCTTGCTATTTCGTGTCTATTCTTTATTATTTGATTGTCTGTTTGGTTTGGATTGATTTCTATTACTCAATCGACTTGTTACCCCGTCTAAGGCGATTTAGGTCGTCCGATCTTTTCGCCCCAAAATAATTTGGCGCCCACCGTGGGGCAACTTGCCGATCACCATCTTAAAACCTTCCAAAAATGACTATCAACCCACCTACCAATATCGAGGAGCCACGCCTCGAAGATGACACCCAAGCTCAAGGAAACACGACCGAAAGTCCTACCCCAACCCAATTCCAAGAGCTTGCCCAAAAAATGACTGCCCTACAAGAAGAACTCGCCCAGCAACGCCAAAAGACCGAAGCCTTGGCTACCTTATCCACCCAATCTGAGGCCGAAATTGCACAACTAACCCATGAAAACGAGTCTCTCAAGTCACAGGTACAATCAATGGCTTCTGGATCCAGGCGAATGCCCACTCATAGCAACGTCCAGATGCGCCTTGACATGGATGGCGTCGAACAGACCCCTCCAAGCGTACGACGTCCCGGATATATTGAGGGTATGTCTCGAACTCCTTTGGTTAATCCATTTTCAGCTAACAATGTTACTTTCTCCATACTGATCGGGTCAGCAAGGACCCGAATCGACGAACCACAGGGTACCAATCCCTACGACATCCTAGCTCTCGTCCAGCGGACGCTCAATCAACATATGAAGACGCTTGACGATCGCATCGCCAGGATTCCCGGAGTTCCGCAGCCGATCGAGAGAGAAGCGTCAGGCGGATTCGAAGAATCCTCGTTCGTCGAAGAGATCGCTAGAGTCGAGATCCCAAAGAAATGCCATCTTCCCACCATGGCGACATTCGACGACACCAACGACCCAGATGATCACATTTCTCTCTATAAAAAAAAATTAATGACTGCATCCGTTCCGAGGGAAAGTCGCGAGGCTGTCATGTGCAAAAGCTTTGGCACGACCCTCGCGGGTCTCACACTGACCTGGTTTATGCGTTTGCCTTAGGGAGCAATTGCATCGTTCGCCGACTTGGTCAATTCCTTCAAGATCCAATTCGCTAGCAGTCGGAGGCTCGAAAGACAATCGAGTGACCTCTATCGAATCACCCAAAGGTATAACGAACCTCTCTGAAGCTATCTTAACAGGTACAATAAAGAAAAGGTCGCGATCCCCCATTGCGACATCACCACCTCCATCGAAGCCTTCCGCTAAGGTTTGATCAAAGACAGCAACCTCTACAACGAGATCACCAAGTACTCATGCAGAAGCTTCGAGGATGTCCAGGCCAAAACCATGGTCGAGGTACGTTTGGAAGAAGATCGTGAGTCACGAAAAGCCTCCCATGGACCTGACCAATCCGATCGCAAATCCTCCTCCGACAACCGTCGGGACAGACGCCATCACCCCTATCCTCGTAATCGAAACGAGCAAAATCAGGTAAACTCTTTCCAAGACAGGTCTCAAGACTGGAGAGATGGTCCGACGTTGCCTCTCATGGTTCAATCTTACAACTTCAATGTTTCCGTGTCGGAGCTCGTCAAGAGTTTCGACAAATATGTAAAAGAGGTAAGATGGTCCCGAAAGAGCGACCGACCAGACATAAAAAGGGACATAAGCCGATGTTGCAAATTCCACGGTGACCACGGACACTCGACGGACGAGTGCATCGCCTTGCGTAAAGAGGTCACTAGGTTGCTCGCGCAGGGGCTCCTGCGAGACGTAATCTCGGAATGAGCCAAAGCCACCATGGACCGACGAGATCAGGTAAAGCAAGACAAACCTCCGTCTCCTGTCCACAAAAAGATTGTCAATACTATTTCAGGTGGTTCAGACGTATGTGGAAACACGTACTCCGCGGCCAAACGACATGCAAAAGAAAGCAAAGGTAGTAAGCCCGACGCGCCGGAGTCCAGACCAAACAAGATCTCCGATCTCCCGATGGTCACGACGAATCCGATGCCGATGGATCGGAAAGCCACCACGACGGCCTGGTAGTCTCTTTATCTATCGGGAACTATTTAATACGTAGAGCACTAAACGATACAGGAAGTTCGACCAATCTCTTGACCTTCGACGCCCTCAAAGGGATGGGTCTGGGCGAGGACGACCTGATCAAGAAATCGACTCCACTAGTCGGGTTCAACGGCGAGGTTAAACACACTATCGGCGAAATCATTCTCACAACGTACGCCGGAGGAGTCAACCAACAGGTGAAATTTCTAGTCCTAGATTGCCCTTTTCCCTATAATTGCATTCTTGGCAGGCCATGGATACACGCTATGAAAGTGGTACCTTCAACGTACCACCAAATCATCAAGTTCCCTACCAAGTGGGGAGTCCAGGAAATCAAGGGAGACCAGAGGACGGCCAAGGAATGCTACGTCGCCTTCATGAAAAGCGTCGTCCAGCATGGGGCCGCATAGCAATCACAGAGCGGCAAAGGACCTAATCGATACGTCGAACCAGAAATGGAAAAACTCGACGAGATCGTACTAGATCCTTCAAGCCAAGCCAAACGGTAAGGGTCGGGTCGGACCTGGACGACTCGACCAGACAACAAATTCTTGGTTTTCTCAGATCCAATACTGATTGTTTTGCATGGTCACATGAGGACATGGTCGGTATATCTCCAAACATTATTACTCATAAGCTGAACGTAGATCCATCTCACCCCCCTGTAAAGAAAAAGAGCAGGAAATTCGACCCAGAGCGAAACAAGATCGTCGACGACAAAGTCAAGAGATTGTTGGAAACAGGGAAAATCAGGGAAGTCAACTATCCCGAGTGGCTAGCCAACATGGTCATAGTCCAGAAGAAAAATGACAAGTGGAGAGTCTGCATCGACTTCACCGACCTCAACAAAGCCTGCCCTAAAGATTCATTCCCACTCCCTCACATCGACGCCATGGTCGACGCGACGACGGGGCATGAGATGTTAACCTTCATGGACGCGTTCAGTGGCTACAATCAAATCCTCATGGAACCAGAAGACCAAGAGAAAACGACATTCATCACAAGCCAAGGTATCTACTATTATAAAGTAATGCCGTTCAGACTAAAAAATACAGGGGCTACTTATCAACGACTGGTCAACAAGATGTTCAAAGATCAGATTGGGGACACCATGGAAGTCTACATCGACGACATGCTGGTCAAATCGAAAAAGAAGGAAGATCATATCGACCACCTCCGCGAAAGCTTCGAGGTACTAAAAAGATATAACATGAAATTAAATCCTATGAAATGCTCTTTCGGGGTGTCGTCAGGAAAATTCTTAGGGTACATGGTGACGCAAAGAGGAATAGAAGCCAGCCCAGAACAGGTCAGGGCCCTCATCAACCTCCGATCCCCCCGATGCGTCAAGGACGTGCAAAAATTGACAGGTCAGATAGCAGCCCTGAACAGATTCATCTCGAAGTCATCCGACAAGTGCAAACCCTTTCACGACGCTCTCAGGAAGAACAAATCCTTTCAGTGGACGGAAGAACATGAAGCTGCATTTCAGGACCTAAAGAAATACCTTGCCAGTCCCATGTTGCTAACCAAACCCAAAGGCGACAGGCCACTATTGCTATATTTAGGAGTATCGGAGTCCGACGTAAGCGCAGTACTGACCAGAGAAGAGGATGGCAAGCAATCACCGATAAACTATGTCAGTCGGACGTTACTGCCAGCAGAAACAAGGTACTCGTCACTAGAAAAACTGGTAGTATCACTGGTAATGGCGTCAAACAAACTCAAACCATATTTTGAATCCCATACTATAATTGTCCGCACTAATCATCCCATGAGAGCAATCATGAGGAAACCTGAGTTCACAGGATGAATGGCCAAATGGGCCATACACCTCAGCGGCTATGACATCGAGTACGAGCCCAGAACAACGATCAAGTCGCAAGCCCTGACTGACTTTGTGGCAGATTTCAGCCCGACCCTAGAGCAAGAAGCCACCAAGGAAGCGACACAGTTACTCGCAATGGAGGAAATAGGTAAATGGGAGCTCCACACAGATGGTGCGTCGAATGCCAGAGGATCGGGGCTAGGGATCGTGCTGAAATCGCCACAAGGGGACAAGATAACACAAGCCGTAAGATGCGAATGGGACACGACTAACAACGAAGCTGAATATGAAGCACTTATATTTGAGCTCATCCTGACCCGTGACCTAGGAGTCCAGGAAATTGAAGTCATTTGCGACTCCCTCTTGGTCGTAAACCAAATACAAGGGTCGTACAATGCAAAGGACGTCAGGATGATAGCTTACCTGGGAGTGGCCAAGAAGTTGATCGACCAGTTCCAAACGTTCGACATCAGACAAGTACCCAGAGATCTCAACTCTCAAGCTGACGCACTAGCCAATCTGGGGTCCGTCCTGGATCTAAAGGAATTTCCCAACATCCCATTGGCACACGTCATGACACCAGCTGTCCCGGAAACACCCAAGGGGTCGGTCACACCATTAGAGGAACTTGTCACGATGGAGATAGGCGACCGATCAAAAGAAGACATCGTCAGCGCTCATGACGACTGGACACTACCTTACGTCAAATGGCTAAGAGACGACATCCTACCCAGCAACAAAACAGAAGCAAAAAGGCTGAAGGTACAAGTACTTTCTTTCAATATCATAATAACATCTTGTACAAACGATCTGTCACATGGCTACTCCTACGATGCCTCAAGACTCCAGAAGTCGGACGTATCTTACAATCATTACACGAAGGAGAATGTGGAAACCACACCGACGGACGAAGCCTCTCGGGAAAAGCCTTGCGAAACGGATACTACCGGCCCACGATGAATAGAGACGCAATGGAGTACACTAAGAAGTGCGACACTTGTCAACGACAAGCACCCGTTCCACATCAACCTTCGGAACTCCTTCATCCGACTCTGGCGCCGTGGCCCTTCATGAGATGGGGAATGGACATCGTCGGGAAACTCCCACCTGCGTCGGGTCAACGAGTCTTCTTCCTTGCCATGACAGATTATTTCTCTAAATGGATCGAAGCCTACCGAGAGGTAAAAGATCAACACGTCATTTCATTTATAAAACGCAATATCTTGTGCAGATTTGGCGTCCCATCAAAAATCGTATGCGACAATGGCTCCCAGTTCATCAGTCATAAGACTCGAGCCTTTTGCGATCAATGGAACATCAAATTGGTCACCTCTACCCCTCGGTATCCACAATCCAATGGACAAGCCGAGTCCAGCAACAAAATCATCATCAACACCCTCAAGAAATGCCTCACAGGGGCTAAAAGCAAATGGGCAGACGATCTTTCATTCATTCTCTGGTCCGACAAGACCACTCCAAAGAACGCGACCGGACAATCGCCATTCTCACTCGTCTACAGAAGTGAAGCAGTCATCCCCGCCGAGTTATTGGTTCCAACTGCTCGTTACAGCCTTCAGACGAACAAGCATAACGACGTCGAACTAGCACACAACTTGGACACAACAGATGAGACTAGAGAAAAAGCCAGGATTAGAATGGTCAGACTCCAACCACAGGTCGCAAGAAGTTACAACAAAAATGTTCGAGCCAAGGTCTTTAAAGTTGGAGATTAGGTCCTTAGAAAGACATTCCAGAACACCAAGAACCCGACCGACGGAAAACTCGCACCTCAGTGGGAAGGACCCTACCTAGTCAAAGAAGTAGTCGGACAAGGAGCATACCAATTAGAAGACAAAGACGGACGACCAATCCCGAGAAGTTGGAACGCAACACACCTAAAGGTAAAGTGCTAACATCCTTTCACCTATCGTACATTACTCGTTGTCACAAGCATAACTCTATTTCTTGAAACTGAGCATTTACATCTAGTAAGGACATTTCCCTTGCAAACCCAAGTACAAGACGACATCAACATACACACTAGATCCAGTCACAAACAAAAGCGCTTACACTACATCTACACGATCGATCGGAACACGGGGAGATGAACAACACAGGCACGTCGGCACACCGCCTGCCTTACACAATACATAAGGTTAATACACCTTATTACGTTTACGCAATAGAGACATATTGATTTCCTCCCCGGCATAAAGTCATGACTAAACACATACATTTACAGGCCTCCTTCTTTACATACATACGGTAAAGCCCTACTCGACGGAGCACACGGGCGAACCCGACAGACAAACCAAAGGCGTCAAACAACAAACTCCTCTCGAAGAGTCTGACGGAACATACGAACACACGAATGTACGACCCTTGGTAACACATCAAATTACATCGAATAAAAGTCCAAGCATTTTTTACATACATACGACCCGCGATGGTGGACGGGTCGCCAAAACACATTGTCCGCCTACACACGTAGGACTTCAAATCGTCCACAAACACATTCTGCGACCCGCAATGGTGGACGGGTCACCAAAACAGAAAATATCCCACTCACACACAGGTGAGGTCATAAATCAGAGTATGAAAAACAGTCAGGAGTTAGGGTTCGCAATATCACCTTCAGCAGGGATCAGGCCAGGAGAAAGCTGGGGCTCAATCCGCACGGTATCACTAGAGTGGGCCTCATCATCACCAGCACTACCGTCCAGAGACTCCTCTTCGACACCAGCCAAACGGAAGAGCTCCGAGCCCGGATTTCCCTTCGGACACAGGGAATCCATGGTCTCCGCCTTCAAATCCCAGGTCCCGTGCTTACCCTCTTCAAACTCTTCAATCATCTCAATACACGACTTTAGCGCATAAAAAGCGCCTACATCGCCAGCTACCCGACCGTCCTCGATCCTAGCCTGCTTCACCTTCTCCTCGATACTCGATTGACTCTCACTAAGCTCCTTTCGACAAGCATCCAGATCATCTTCACGTTTCTTTAGCTCCCTGGCAAAGTGACGTTCGACGTCCTTACAACGGCTCTCAGCTTCCTCCAATTTGGTTTTCAAAGACGCTAGGTCGGACTCTGACCTAGCAGCCCTATCCTCAGCCTTATCAACCATTGCCTTAACACCAGAATACGCCCCTAAGAGGTACTGGAAAGTCTGGAAGAAAACAAAGCCGATCAAAAGACCGCAAGGAAGAAAACAAAATAAAACTCGGGATACAGCAAAGCAACTTACCGACCATGCAGAGCACCCCACCTCACCAATACAATCCAAAGGAGAAGCATCATCAACTACAGACTTCATAGTCGGGTACTGAGCACGAAGAAGATTGGCAATCGATTGGCCAACCGCGTCAATCCTCTCTATTCCTCGAGTAGCCGTACCCTTCTTCTTTGGAACATCCACCACCTTCACGTCGCCAGAAGAAACGTCCACCTTCCTCTTCGAGCCAACTCTAAGCAGAAGCAACGACTCCGCCGGCGTCGACTTACTTGACGAGGCCCTAGCCGCCGCTATCCTCTGATCTATCAGACCCTTCCCAGACACTCCTTTCAAACGAGCACTCGACCGACCAGCCGGAGACGCTGACACGATAAAACAAAGAACATAAAACATGAGCATACAAAAAAAAGAGATACACGAAAACGGAAAGCTCACACTTGACTCGAGAAGACGAAACATTTGACATGACGTCCTGAGCAGTAGGAGAGGTCGACAACAAATTAACATTCACAAACTTCCGTTCCGATGCAGGGATGTTAAGGATGATCTTGTTCAGACCTTCCGACTGAGTATCCACCTCCAAATCTTCAGCCTCGGGAACTACAAAAAAGAAGAGTTAAAGCAAGGGGTTAAAACACATAAAAACAGGCAAAAAGAGGTCGAAAACATACTCTCGACTCGCCACTCCGACAACAATAACTAACAGTCACCCCCCTTCTCCAGAGACGAACGCTCGACAAAGAAAAACTTCGACCCCCAACCACGGGCGTTTACATCCATATTGAGCACCAGAGGCTTCCGACCCGGGCGAATATGCAACTGGACGCGAGAAGAACTCTTCGACCCCAGGGAATAGTTATACCACAAGGCATCGAAGTTAAAACCAGCCCCCGACTGGACATTCAACAAGTCTAGAACCCTAAGAGTTCGCCACACTTGTGGCATGATCTGACACGGCGCGAGCGCCAGAGTCGCTAAAATGTCCCTAACAAAGGGGGAGAAAGGAAACTTATGGCCAATCCTAAATGGGTAAGCATAAAAACAAACCCATCCTTCATAACGAGCGTCGGCCCTCTCGTCCGGATACGGCAACCTCGCAACCGTCTCAGGAGGAAAGCCTCCGACTTGGAGGATCTGCTCCAACTCTGCCTCTGACAAAGACCCCGTCAGAGCGTCTGCCTCCTTCAAAATGAAAAGGGGGGGAGAGACCTCATTCTTGCTCGAGTTCGAGCGAGTAGTAGATGACTCAGAGGGCTCGCTGGAGACCATTTCTAAAACGGAGAGAGGAGGAAATCAGAGAGCAAATTTTGAAAACCTAAAGAGACCTATCAGATGAAGAAACAAAGGAAGAAGATGGAGTCAAATCGGCAGAAGACTAATTCGAATTTATGGAGGGAGACGGCAGGCTGCAGAAACGTCCCATCGTGCCACGCGATTACCGCCACGTAGCCCTCGTCTAACGCGCCAAAATCCGAAGATGGAGATCGTGCGAGAGGAAGTTGTTTGGACTCCACCCTATAGCACCCTCGAGCCCAAAAACAACTTGGGGCTATTGTTGGGCCCATCATTCTCCGAGAAAGATCAAACGAGTAAGTTGGGCCATGATCCAAACGGAGTCGGAAACCAAGAGAAACCAAGAAGAGGCGTCGAACATCCCTCAGACGTATAGGACCCGACCCATTCCGAAGATCTCACCAAGAGCATTAAAAGGTTAATCAATGACAACGGCTATGACATTAAACGCAGGACTCAAGCTGGCAATCAAATAGCATATCCTTAAGATCTCGCCTGGAGTTAATAGGAGATATTGGCAAGAAGAGAATAACGGTCAGAAAAGGGGAATTGCCATATATAGATCGCAATAAAGCAAGAAAGACACACACGTCTACATCCGACATTCGAGTACTTGCTCCGAAAAGAACTTGATAGTGCACCCAGTCTAGCTCAGTCCCCTCGGAATACCGCTTGGTCACCACCGGTCGAGTCACAGGATCGTCGGTCGAACAAGATCCGATCATTTGTCCTCCAAGGATAAGTTGTACTTCGATTTGATTCAGTCATCGATAGATCAATAAAATTACCTTGCTATTTCGTGTCTATTCTTTATTATTTGATTGTCTGTTTGGTTTGGATTGATTTCTATTACCCGATAGACTCGTTACCCCGTCTAAGGCGATTTAGGTCGTCCGATCTTTTCATCCTAAAACACTACTGTAGAGCCTGCACTCTCGCTTGCTATTTTGTCTGTTTTGCAGGACTTCGTAGATATTATGCCTGACGAGCTGCTGCCAGGTCTGCCACCAGTGCGTGGTTTTGAGCACTAGATAGACTTCATTCCCGGCGCTTCTCTGCCGAACCGTGCTACCTATAGAGCTTCTCCTGAGGAAACTAAGGAGTTATAGCGACAGGTCCAAGATCTTTTGGACAAGGGTGTTGTGCGGGAAAGCTTGAGTCCCTGCGCCGTTCCGGTGATTCTGGTGCCGAAGAAGGATGGGACTTGGAGGATGTGTGTGGACTGCCGCGCCATCAACCAGATCACCATCAAGTACAGACATCCCATTCTACGCCTCAATGATATGATGGACGAGCTGCATGGTGCCACTTTGTTCTCCAAGATTGACCTTAGGAGTGGCTATCATCAGATTCGTATGAAGGAGGGCGGTGAATGGAAGACAACTTTCAAGACCAAGTATGGTCTATACGAGTGGCTAGTCATGCCATTTGGATTGACCAATGCTCCATCGACGTTCATGAGACTCATGAACCATGTCTTACGGTCTTTTTTGGGGAAGTTTGTCGTCGTTTACTTTGATGATATATTTGTGTTCTCTCGTAGTTTAAGTGACCATATTGATCATCTTCGATAGGTCTTAGAGTGCTTGAGATGTGAGAGCTTGTACGTCAACCGAGGTAAATGCGTATTTTGTTCTGAATCTCCCAACTTCCTTGGTTTTATTATTGGCAGGGATGGGCTACGAGTGGATGAGGAGAAGATCCACGCCATCAAGGAGTGGCCTACACCGATGACACCCACTTAGGTTCGCTCGTTCTTAGGGTTGGCCGACTTTTATAGGAGGTTCGTCCGCGACTTCAGCACCATTGCCGCCCCTTTGCACGAGCTGACCAAGAAGGCGACGTCGATCACATGGCTTCCACGACATGATGCTGCTTTTGTCTCCCTGAAGGATGCCCTGTGCCGTGCCCCTTTGCTGCAGTTGCCTGACTTCACTCGTCGCTTCGAGGTGGAGTGCGACGCTTCCGATTTCGGCATCGGGGGTGTCTTGCTGCAGGAAAGGCAACTGATCGCCTACTTCTCGGAGAAGTTACCGGGTGCTCAGCTGAACTACCCCACGTATGACAAGGAGTTGTACGAGTTGATCCGGGTCCTGAAGACTTGGAAGCACTATCTCTGGCCAAGTGAGTTTGCGATACACTCAGACCATGCTGCTCTGACATATCTGAAGAGCCAGACGACCCTCAACCGCAGGCATGCTAGGAGGGTCGAGTTCATGGAGACATTTCCGTACCTGATCATGCACAAGAAAGGTAAGGAGAATGTGGTAGCCGACGCCCTTTCTCGTAGGTACGTGCTCATAACTCATCTCCAGTCTCGTTTACTTGATTTTGCATTGCTCAAGGATTTGTATGCTGCTGATGTTTTCTTTAAAGACATCTTTGAGCAATGTAAGATCAGCAGAGAACATGCCACGTATTTCCTGGATGACGGGTATCTGTACAAGGCCGAGAAACTTTGTATTCCTACGTCTTCTGTTAGGCACTTGTTGCTCCAGGAAGCACATGACAGCCGTTGCCATTTTGGGGTGTCTAAGACCCTTGCAGCACTTCGGGAGCATTTTTTCTGGCCAAAGATGGCCCAAAGTGTTACCAGGTGTTGGGGTCGGAAAATCGACTACTCGTCCAATGGGCATCAACTGTCTGACGCAACCGTCGGACGCATCAGACCTGTCGGACGTGAGCCATGCGGCCGTCGCCTGATTCCTGGACGCAATGGACCAGCGAGATTTTCTCCTTTAAGTATAACAACTCTAAGATCTCCAACGGCTATATGCATTATTTCAGCCATCAAGGAAGGAATCAACCATCTTTAAGAGAGGATCAAGGCTAATAAAGAGGAGATCAAGCGTAATTAATGCAGAATCAAGGAGAGATCAAGAACATTTAAGAAGAGATCAAGAGCATTTAAGGAGAGATCAAGAGCATTTAGGGAGGGATCAAGCAAGTATAAATAATGCTCTAGGAGAAGCCTCAAACGACATTCTACAACACTCCATTTTCAGCAATAACCATTTGTACTCTCATCACCGAACTCTCATTTTTATATATTCTATCTTGTCCAACGTTGTTTAGTCCGACCGACGCTTGTAATCTGGTCCGACCATCTCATCTTCTTCGACTATTCATGTTGTAACCTTCTTCTTCCTCTCTTGCATCACAAAAACTACCATTTGTAATCACTTATTCTCATCAAACGGAGTAGATTTATCACCCTAACTATCATTACCCCTCAAATCAACGGATAAAAGATCGATTGGTCATTTTTCGTCCAAAACAATTTGGCGCCCACCGTGGGGCCGATAGTTAGATAATCCTGATTCATCTACTTCCTAATCCAAACACATCCAATTCGTGTCCATGCAAGGAGGACAGGGGCAAGTCACCATGGATGACCTCTCAAAAGGGATCGACTCATTGAGGAGAACACTAGATCTCCAAAAGGCCCAGATCATCGAGATGGCTGCCTAAAAAGCTCAAACCGATGCCAAGATAGCACAGTTGACTCTTTAAAATGAGTCCCTACGAGAAAAAATCAGGTCCAATGTCTCAAACTCAAGACAAGGTCGACTCCTTAATATAGGCGACCAAGCAAGGCGACCAGATCTGATGAGGCGACCTGACCTGATGATGCGACCGGATCTGACAAGACAACAGGATCCAACGACGCGATCAGACCAAACGACACGACCGTGTCTGACGGACCAGTCCAACCTATATGATCTCATCAAGCAACAAATTGAGGAGCACTTTAAGGTTGTGGACGAAAGGATCTCTAGAATCCCCGGCGCCCCTCGACCCATTCAAAAAAGAAGCCGACAACTGCTTTGAAGATTCATCCTTCGTGGAAGCGATCAATGCAGTCGAAATGCCGAAAACGTTTGTCATCTCAAACATGACTTACTACGACGGTTCAGGCGATCTAGAAGACCACGTGTCCATTTACAAACAAAATTTGATGGCATGTCCAATCCCTCATGAGACGCGCAAGGCTATCATGTGCAAGGGATTTGGGTCGACTTTGGTCGGACCAGCCCTTACATGGGGCACGACGAAACGACAAGGGACTACTTGAAGCGGTTTAACCGGGAGAAAATTGGGATCCTTAATTGCGACGTCCCGACCTCCATAGAAGCGTTCCGCCAAGGACTCGATAAAGAAGGCGATCTCTACGAAGATCTCACAAGGTACCCATGTAAGACCTTTGAAGACGCCCAAGCTAAGGCAACGGCTCAAATTCGACTCGAAGAAGACGCACCCGAAAGGACGACGCATCATCGAAGGGACAATAGGTTTCATCCATATCGTTTCTAAGTAATTTATTACTTATTATCATTATCATTTACTATTTGCACTCATCGCATCTTTGGATTATCGCTTTTCGAATTACAAAATAATTTGACTTTTACATGTCGACCTACGATTACATTCGTGTCATTTCAACTTTAAATATATTCTCGTTATATAATATTACTTGACATGATTGCTAACATGACTATTGGAGGATTGTCGATAAACTCGAGCACCAAATCCTACCATGTCTTTTTGATCCTACAAGGTGCATGACGAATCTATTCAGTGCGACGAATACAAGACAACATCAAAATCAACTACGAACAAATCAACTTGACATGTCGCATTACATTTACATACATACGGGTGACGACCCTTAACATACATGTTGGATCCAGTCATCCGCAAAAAGTTCTTACATTACACGATCGATCGGAACACGGGGATATGACAACACAGGCACGTCGACACACCGCTTGCCTTACACATTACATAAGGTTGAGACACCTTATTACATTTACGCAATAGAAACATATTTGCTTACCTCCCCGGCATAGAGTCATGACTAACACACATTATGGGTGACAAACCCTACATACGGTACCTACAAATACACAAACCTGCGCAGTACACATTTACAAAGTTAACGCCTCACACGGCTACAACTTACACACGACCCACCAACAAAAGCTTTTACGCAAACGGTGGTACAATACAATATACATTTACGGAGTTAACGCCCGATGGCTAAAAACTTCAATTCAACACTTTCAAAGACAAAAGCGTTTACACAAGCAACGTCACATCACATCAATTCATCGACTATCTACATAGCAGGACGAGTTCGGACAAATCAAAATTACTGAAGGACGATTCCCTTGAAGACTTGAAATTCATCTTATCCACCGCCTTGCATCGATGACTAAGATGAATTTGGGGCAATTGTTGGGGTCGGAAAATCGACTACTCGTCCAATGGGCATCAACTGTCTGACGCAACCGTCGGACGCATCAGACCTGTCGGACGTGAGCCATGCGACCGTCGCCTGATTCCTAGACGCAACGGACCAGCGAGATTTTCTCCTTTAAGTATAACAACTCCAAGATCTCCAACGGCTATATGCATTATTTCAGCCATCAAGGAAGGAATCAACCATCTTTAAGAGAGGATCAAGGCTAATAAAGAGGAGATCAAGCGTAATTAATGCAGAATCAAGGAGAGATCAAGAGCATTTAAGAAGAGATCAAGAGCATTTAAGGAGAGATCAAGAGCATTTAGGGAGGGATCAAGCAAGTATAAATAAGGCTCTAGGAGAAGCCTCAAACGACATTCTACAACACTCCATTTTCAGCAACAACCATTTGTACTCTCATCACCGAACTCTCATTTTTATATATTCTATCTTGTCCAACGTTGTTTAGTCCGACCGACGCTTGTAATCTGGTCCGACCATCTCGTCTTCTTCGACTATTCATGTTGTAACCTTCTTTTTCCTCTCTTGCATCACAAAAACTACCATTTGTAATCACTTATTCTCATCAAACGGAGTAGATTTATCACCCTAACTATCGTTACCCCTCAAATCAACGGATAAAAGATCGATTGGTCATTTTTCGTCCAAAACACCAGGTATTGCAAGAGTTGTGTGACATGCCAAAAGGCTAAGGCACGCTCGAGTCGACATGGTCTCTACACGCCCCTCCCGATTCCTGCAGTCCCGTGGGAAGATCTGTCGATGGATTTTATCCCATGGTTTCCTATGTCTCGGCGTGGTAGAGATTGTATATTTGTAGTGGTCGACAGGTTCTCAAAGATGGCACATTTTATTCCATGCAAGAACACCAACAATGCTACCGACATCGCTGGATTGTTTTTTGAGCATGTGGTGCGCTTGCATGGTGTCCCTAAAACTATTGTTAGTGATAAGGATACCAAGTTTGTGGGCCATTTTTGGAGAACCTTGTGGGAAAAGCTAGGCACCAAGCTTCTATTTTCTACTAGCTATCACCCACAAACGGATGGTCAGACGGAGGTGACCAACCGTATCTTGGGAGCCCTCCTTCGGACGGTTCTCAAGGCTAACCCACGCAGGTGAGAGGACTTACTTGCTACAGTTGAGTTTTCCTATAACAGGTCCAGGACGCCGTTGGACATGACGTCATACCCGTTGCAGGACCAGGAGAATATTGCTGCTAGCAAGTTGGCTGAGCACATTCAGGAGCTGCACAAGAGGACACGCACACAGCTGGAGCGGCGTGCGCTGCAGTACTCAGCCCAGAAGAACAAGGGCATGCGACGCTTGATCTTCGCCACGGGCGACTTGGTTTGGCTTCACTTGCGGAAGGAGCGATTCCCTTCCGTCCGCAAGTCTAAGCTCGACCAACGGGGTGATGGTTCCTTCAGAGTCGTCAAGGCCATTGGCGACAACGCCTACCAGCTCGAGCTCCCGGACAAGTATGGGGTGCATCCGACGTTCAACGTCGCTGACTTAGCACCATATATTGAGCCTGAGTATGATGAGGGTGAAGCGGGGATGCTTCACACTCAAGTGGGGGAGGGTGATGTGACCCAACCCTCCATGTCAGCTACATAGGAGGAAGACGTCATGAGACTTCCGCATACAGGTCCTATCACCCGCGCCAGAGCGAAGAGTGTCCAAGCAGCGACACAATCCTTGGTGACCAGACTTGTAGCCAGCCACGGCCAAATCACTACATCGTCCGAGCTTCTGTGTCTCGTCAGCTTAGCCGTGACTGACTCCTCTACAGCTACATCCAGTCCGAGCTCGATTTAGGAGACTTACTATTTCTAGACATTACTTGTTTAGTACTTTCTATGAACAATATTTCTATTTTTAGTAGCTGCTAGTTCTGGATGGTTTCCATTTATGTTAAATGGGCCGCCAGATTTAGTAACTAGAGAGTCCGACCCATTAGGTCAACTCTCTAGTATAAATAGGAACTCTTGTCTTATTTTCTATTATGTCAAATTAGAGCTTTTGTTTACAGTCGAGTAATCTCCTGAAACCTGGGCCCTGACGTCAACAATTAACGCGTTTCTAGTCGAACTATCTTGGCGCGTTAATTCGGTTACCCATATTATCCGCAACCTTGCAACAAGAACTAACCCTAGTTCTTGCCGCCCTCACACCACCTTCACGGCCGCCACCCCTCACACCTCCCTTTCTGCCGCGCCTCCCTCCATCGCTGCCGCACCTCCCCCTACAGCCGCCGGCGATTCCGACCCCCCTACAGCCCGCCGTCTCCTCTATTTCACTCCCGAAGAGTTGCTTCGCCCTACTACGCGTTCATCGGATCCTCGACAACATCTTGTAGTATTTTCGTCGGGCAAGGTTACATCAACCACTGTACTACACGATCCTTTAGTAATAAATCGCATACTTTTATTTTAAACACACGCAAGCCTAATTTAAACTGCTAAACGGACGACTCTAGATTAGTCCGCACATTCCACACATTTGGGTCGGTCCGCATATGATCCGGTTTCTCTAATTTAGTATATATATAGTAGATTTAGGCTCATATATTGTTGTTTTTTTTGTCTTAGCTCATATATTGTTGTTTATGTTGCTCTATTTCTTGATGTCTCTATATGGAAGTTCCAAAAAATATTTAAGGGTTCAAAAGTATGCTGTCGTCTAGATGATTACATACACTGATACACCCATAATTAGGTCCGTGTAAACATATATGGTTCTTAATTATATTTGGTTTTTTTTAGTGTGTGCCAATGGGCACACTCTAACAAGCTCATTTTTAGCAATAATTTTTTTAGCTACTAGTTTAATCCTTTTTTTAAGGATTTATTCATTCTCTATTAGGAAATATTTTTTAGATAGTTTCCTACTTTAACTTGTTATAGTGTGTCCATGGGCACACATTAGAAAAACCGATTATATTTTATGTCTAGTACATATGCTTTTTAATTTGTTAATTATATTTTATGTCTAGTACATATGTCTATTACATACACCCATATATGCTTTTAATTATATTTTATGTCTAATCTATGTATAGTATCTTTCTTATCTTGATGATATCCACACACTTTTCATTTGTTGCTATGTTTCTACTTTGGGCTCACTTGGCATTGGTTGAGGATAGTGTTAACTTATATGTGGCATGTGCAGTAAGATCACCGACAAGTATAAATTGTATTTTGATGAGCAGAACTTTCATACTACAGACATCTACGATTGCATGTAGTATCATTGATATGAATATGCTCATGGCCAGTGAAGTGCCCACCATGCAAGAGGAGCCCATGTCCAAGACCAAGGCAAAGGCAACCCGGGCAAACCCTAAAATCCCGTCGGCAAACCCTAATTGCCCGCCAAGCCACATGGAGATTCCTCTCGACACACGTCCAATTCTCTCGGCCACCAAGACTCCCACAACTCCCACAGAGTCACCTCAGATCATTGGAGCCCAAGGTGCCAAGCCATGTCAACATTTGCCGAGCCCTAGGTCAAGCCCTAGATTCACGGCCGCGCGTGGGGAGGAGTATAGGCACGAGCCCACACCTGGCTCAATCACCCGAGCCCGAGCTGACCCACTTCACCACCAGCTCAAGGGAGGTCCAGGGGCTCAAGGAGTGTCGAGCCAAACCGAGCCCAGCCCGGTCCCATGCATTGGAGCTTCTCCGAAAATCTCACCGCCGACCACGTCCGGGTTAATAGCCCATGAGAAGAATTGAAGTCCCATTGAATTTCCGAATCATTTCCGGTTGTTTTTATTTGGTTTTTAAACATTATTAGACTTATTTTAATTTCCCTAAACTGTCCATTAATTGTGTTTAGGTTAGTGGGCACGTGTTAGCTTAGTGGGTTAATTTTAGTGTTTTTCTTTTTATTTCTCTTGGTAACCGAATGCTAGGTTACTAAGGCAAACAATTTGGCATTGTGTTACGTACGTTTATTCAGATCAAAACCAGAGTTATTCAGTTTCTAAGCTTTTCTCTTTGTTCCTTAACTTGTGTGTGATATCAAGTTCTTCCCTTGAGAGATTTGAGTGTGTTGTATCTCCGATTTCTCTTGGTCGCTTTTCCTTGGTTTAGTGCGTGATATCTAGACCTAGGAGAGTGCTTATCCCCCACAAATCAACACCCATTCAATCGTTCCATCGTCATCCACCAAAAACCCTAAAAGTGCCGAAGGTGCCCTAGTTCTTCATCCTTTGGAGATTAGCTATTTTCGTCCACAACAAGAGCAATTCTTGCACAGAGGCTTCCATAGATCCGAAGGGCTATCATTTGGTATAAGAGCTACGTAAGTCTTGCTCTTATTTGTCTTCAATCTCTTGCAAATTTCGTAGTTTAATGCTCTCTATTTCGTGCCTTGCATTGTTGTTAATTTCTGAGTCTTGTAGTGCCTAGTGTCTTAGGTTTTCTTGCGTTTTGTGTCCTTATCTTTGTGTAGAGTTGTGTCTACATTTAGGTATCTCTTTAGTGTCAAAAATCAGGCTGAATCACAGGTAGAAGACGGCAGTTAGGGCTTGAAAATTTGTTGGTTCGGCACGCCTAGAATATAGGACTTGTTGTTGAAGTTGTTGCGTCAATTTGATTTCAAAATTTGAAGCTGCCGTATGTTTACCTTTACCCTAGCCATGACCAGTCATTAGTTGCATATAGTTAGGACCTTTGAGTCTTTAATTTTATTTCATTTGGCACTTGAAACAACCTACCTAAAGCACCTTAAGTTAAATCCAATCCAAATTGTCAAGTGGAGGAACTTCCGAGAGGTGTGTGAGCTATAGGTTGATCAAGTAGTTCATTTTATTTTCATTACTTTCATTGGTAGTAGTACAAAAAAAAGAGAAAAGAAGTTGGCCAGTTTACAAAAAAAAAATAAAAAAAATTAGACAAAGGCCTTAAGTTGTTCATTCTAGTGTCATTGTGATTCTCCTAGTGATCTTGTGAAGTGCTCGTAATTGTGCTCAAATCTTCATTGTAAGCTGCATTCCTTTGTAATCTTGCTTGAATCATCCATAGTAAGTGGCAATAGAGGATAAGTACTTACGAGACAATTTGAACTTGCATCTAATTTAAGTGCTTGAATCAAGGTTGTGGTGCACTTTGTTTTCTATTTTGTGAGTCATTTGCATATAGGAAGCCTACCTTGACCTTTTTGCTGAGCTTGAACTTGAAATTTTGCAAGGAGTTGTTGATAAGTATAAGCTCCTTACTAGCTCTAGAGACCATTGTGTTCTTTGGCATTTGTGGGCTGTTGTGTGGATTTTCTTGCGTGTAGGAAGTCATGGTGAGAGCCAAGGATAAGAATGTGGCTGCGGAGGACCCTAAGGAAGGTGCGGAAGTGACCTTGGAGGCCATACTCTTGGCTATCCAATCGTCCAAGGAAGAGGCCAAAGAGCGAGAGCGCCAAGCTGAAGAGCGGACTCGCTAAGAATTGCAAGCCTTGCGAGATGAGCAAGCAACCTTCATGAAGACCATGGAGGAGAAGTGGGGGCTGTCCCACAGTCCATCACCGAACCCATCTCAAGGTGCTTACCAAGGGAGTGTTGCACCAAATCCTCTAATGGCCGGACCATCAAGCGGCAATCAAGGGGTCCAAGTGACCATACCCCTTCTAGCTCAAGAGTTGGCGAATGTGTCTCTACGTGAAGGATTTCATCACCCTCCACCGAATGTGGCTGCCTCAAGGGAAGAGTTCGGTTTGACCTCTAATACTTCTTCTCCTTATATTGCACCTTTTACTACTAGCATGGTTTCTTTGTACCCTAACATGGCAGGACCAAGTACCATCCATAGAGAGGAGTCAAGAGGGGTGCCGAGCACCATCCATAGAGAGGAGCCAAGAGGAGCACCGAATGCATACAATGGGTACCATGACCCGGGAAGGAGGATGGCTGGAAGAGGAGGTATGGGCCGAGGCCAATACCAAGGTGGGAGGATGCCCTATGTCCCCCAACGAGGCTTCGGAGGCTTTGAAGAGGACTATGGTGACCAACATGAGGAGTATGCACATGACCAACAACGGCCTCATGGGATAAAATTGGAGGTACAATCTTTTGGTTTACAATGTGACCCGGAGATCTATCTTGATTGGGAGCAAAAGACCGATCAAATCTTTAGGTACTATAACTACTCGGAAGCTCAACGGGTAGCTATAGCGACCATAAAATTTGAGGTTTTTGCTTACCAATGGTGGCTTGGGGACAAGGAGGAACGAGAGTACCTCGGAAATCCCCAAATCACTACTTGGTAAGCACTAAAGCAAGCTCTCCGAGACAGGTATGTCCCGGATGATTTTTCGGATAGGGTGCATGAGAGGTTGGAGTTGTTAGAGCAAGGGAATAAGACCCCGGATGAATTCTATATGGAGCTAAAGACCTTGGTCTTTAGGTCTAGACTTAGGGTTCCCGAGGGGTATCTTATTTCTAAGTTTATTAATAACCTTAGCCCCGAACTCCGAGCCATAGTGAGCAAGCAACACTTTTCTAGAGGGACCCCTATGGAAGAAGTGCTTCATTATACAAATCGTATATATAAGGCACTTCATTCAAAGCGTCCCCAAGCTCAAAGCTCACGGCCTTGGCAAAATGCATCAAGTGGCTCCAAGGGACCACAACCTATGCCAAGACGCTTAGAACCCACTAGGAGTGACAACTCAAGTCACCCTAGAAGAGAGGCTCCTAATTCGGACCAAACTCAACGAAAGGAGGGAGAGACCCGAGCTAGGGATCTTAAGTGTTTTAAGTGTCTCGGCCATGGCCATTTTGCCAAGGATTGCCCCTCAAAAAGGCAAGTGGTGGCCGCCGAGGGTGAGTGCCCCTCAACACTATAGGGGGCATTGAGTCCGAGGATGAATGGGAAGAGGAACTTGTTAAGAAGGAGGATGGTTTAGAAGAGTTGCATGTGGTGGCCGCCGAGGGTGAGTGCTTTTTGGTCAAAAGAGCACTAACTATCTCGGAAGGTCCTAGTGCACCTAGTCAACGTGAGACTCTCTTTCACACTAGGTGTACCATTAAGGGAAAGGTGTGTAGTGTCATCATTGATGGTGGCTCATGTTGCAACTTAATTGATCAAGAAGTGGTGAGTAGATTCAATCTATTGACCACTTCTCACCCGCAACCCTACACACTTTGTTGGTTGAATTCCGACAAGCCCCTTAAGGTCAAGGACCAAGCCATCGTTCAGTTTGCTATATGAGAATATGTGGATGAGGTTGTGTGTGATGTTTTACCCATGACCGCATGTCACCTTCTCCTAGGCCGACCATGGCAATTCGATAGGGGTGTCATCCATCAAGGGGTGACAAATGAGTATTCTTTTATCATGAATGGTAAGAGAATCACCCTACACCCTATGATGCCCCATGAGATCATGGCTGACCATATGGCTAGAGAGCAAAGAAAGGCTGACCAACAATTAGAGCAAAGCCAAGGTAAGAAGATGGCAATTGGAAACAAAGGTGGTGCTTCTCATCACATGCTTTTGGCTAAGCCTTTTATGCCTACTTTCATTGCATGTCCTTCACCATTCATTACATTTTATGAGACTAACCCTACTAATGAGGTGGATGTGGTGTTGCATAGTTTGTCCTTGTAGTTCTATTGTAGGTCAAGGAGGTGTACCGCACAAGGAAAGCTATTGCTTGGAAGGAGTAAGAGACTTCGACGAGCTGGATTCGAGGTCGAATCCCTTTCAAGGGAGGGAGGATGATATGAATATGCTCATGGCCAGTGAAGTGCCCACCATGCAAGAGGAGCCCATGTCCAAGACCAAGGCAAAGGCAACCCGGGCAAACCCTAAAATCCCGCCGGCAAACCCTAATTGCCCGCCAAGCCACATGGAGATTCCTCTCGGCACACGTCCAACTCTCTCGGCCACCAAGACTCCCACAGCTCCCACAGAGTCACCTCAGATCATTGGAGCCCAAGGTGCCAAGCCATGTCAACATTTGCCGAGCCCTAGGTCAAGCCCTAGATTCACGGCCGCGCGTGGGGAGGAGTATAGGCACGAGCCCACACCTGGCTCAATCACCCGAGCCCGAGCTGACCCACTTCACCACCAGTTCAAGGGAGGTCCAGGGGCTCAAGGAGTGCCGAGCCAAACCGAGCCCAGCCCGGTCCCATGCATTGGAGCTTCTCCGGAAATCTCACCGCCGGCCACGTCCGGGTTAATAGCCCATGAGAAGAATTGAAGTCCCATTGAATTTCCGAATCATTTCCGGTTGTTTTTCTTTGGTTTTTAAACATTATTAGACTTATTTTAATTTCCCTAAACTGTCCATTAATTGTGTTTAGGTTAGTGGGCACGTGTTAGCTTATTGGGTTAATTTTAGTGTTTTTCTTTTTATTTCTCTTGGTAACCGAATGCTAGGTTACTAAGGCAAACAATTTGGCATTGTGTTACGTACGTTTATTCAGATCAAAACCAGAGTTATTCAGTTTCTAAGCTTTTCTCTTTGTTCCTTAACTTGTGTGTGATATCAAGTTCTTCCCTTGAGAGATTTGAGTGTGTTGTATCTCCGATTTCTCTTGGTCGCTTTTCCTTGGTTTAGTGCGTGATATCTAGACCTAGGAGAGTGCTTATCCCCCACAAATCAACACCCATTCAATCGTTCCATCGTCATCCACCAAAAACCCTAAAAGTGCCGAAGGTGCCCTAGTTCTTCTGATACGGGGTTAGCCGTGTAGAAGATGGATCTAGGCAACGGATCTCAAAACAAAAGAAAACACAAGATTAGAACAATGGCGGAAGTGAAACTAATGGATAGGATAATAGATAGAACCAATAGAAACGACGAGAAAACCCGCTTGCTTGATAGCAAGGAACCTTGTCGAACGATCTACCAACCCGATCTCTATAACGCCACACAACCAAGAATCGCTGACGAACTTGGAGCACGGAGAGGATTGCTTATGAAGTACGAAATCACCAACTCCAGAGGGACTTGACAAAGACGAAAACAACTAAGCATGAAAGAACAATCGATTGAGACTCTCACGGGGAGCCGAGTTTTCAAAGCAAAAACCAAGCTCTGTTTTTGTGTTTTAACAATATGAGAAATCTAACTAATGAAGAAGACAAGGGCGCCTTAAATACCTAAGAGGTGGCCGGCCCTAGCTTCCTAAAACGGGCTACAATTGTTCCAAAAATACCCGAAAATAGAAAGCTGAAAATAAATAATTAATAATCCTAAAAATATCCAATGCAGAAATTAATAAGATTAAACATATGTAACGTTGACCAATAAAGTCAACGCCTTGACTTTGGACTTGTCCTCTTCGTCATGTGATACATCATGTTCCATAAACGTCTCCAGCTCTTGACGTAGTTCCTTCAATCTTGACCTAGTAATCGGTCCATCAAAGGTTGGCACTAATGGCGGGGATGATTCCTCATCATTCTCCCCTTCTTGAAAAGGACTCGTCCTCGAGTCATCAACATCAGCGGTTGCATAAGGGGTAAGATCACCGACATTGAATATCGGGCTCACGCCATAGTCATCGGGCAGCTCCAACACATAGGCATTGTCGCCTACTCTCTTCAGCACCTTGAACGGTCCATCACCCCTGGGAGACAGCTTCGATTTCCTCTGCTCCGGGAACCGCTCCTTGCACAGGTGTAGCCACACCAAGTCGCCGGGCTCGAACAACACTTGACGCTGGCCGTGATTAGCTCGGGCTGCGTTCTTCGCTGCAGTAGCTTCCAAACGAGCCTTAGTCCGCTCGTGCAGCTCCTTCATGAACTCAACCTGTCTATCAGCATCAAAGTCTGCTCGTTCCGGTAAAGGCAACGGCTTAAGATCCAAAGGGGTTAGGGGATTCAAACCATACACACATTCAAAAGGGGACATATTAGTAGAAGAATGAATAGTCCTATTATAAGCAAACTCAACATGTGGTAAGGCTTCTTCCCAACTTTTCAGATTAGATTTAATAACAGCCCTAAGGATAGTACCCAATGTACGGTTAGTGACCTCAGTTTGTCCATCTGTCTGGGGGTGACTAGCAGTAGAGAACAACAACTTAGTACCAAGTTTACCCCACAAGGTCTTCCAAAAGTAACTCAGAAATTTGACATCCCTATCACTCACAATAGTATGAGGTACACCATGTAACCGAACAATCTCTCTAAAGAACAAATCAGCAACATTCCTAGCATCATCAGTTTTATGGCATGCAATAAAGTGAGCCATCTTAGAGAACCTATCAACAACCACAAATATAGAATCTCTCGCCTTCTTAGTCCTAGGCAATCCAACAATAAAATCCATACTAATATCAACCCAAGGAAAGCAAGGAATAGGCAAGGGAGTATAAAGACCATGCGGTTTTGCCTTAGATTTAGCCTGTAAGCACTCAACACAACGTTTGATAAAATTCTCTACATCCCTAAGCATGTGTGGCCAATAGAAATGAGTATGCAACATGTTATAAGTCTTATCTCTACCAAAATGACCCATCAATCCACCTCTATGGGACTCATCAACAAGTAACAACCGTAGAGAACAAACAGGAATGCACACCTTATCAACTCGAAACAAGAATCCATCAAACAAGAAAAACTTATCAAATGAACCCTTTTCCACACAATGCTTATAAATCACTCCAAAATTAGAATCCATATCATACAACTCCTTAATATAAACGAATCCAAGGACCCGAGCATCCAAAGTAGTCAAGAGTGTATGTCTCCTAGAAAGGGCATCAGCTACAACATTATTTTTTCCTTTCTTATACTTAATCACATAGGGAAATGTTTCTATGAATTCCATCCACCTACCATGCCTCCTATCCAACTTATCTTGACTCCTAAAATGCTTTAAGGACTCATGATCAGTTTTAAGCACAAATTCTCTAGGCCAAAGGTAGTGTTGCCAAGTTTTCAGCACTCTAAACAAGGCATATAATTCCCTATCATAAGTAGAATAATTCAAGCATGCACCTTTCAACTTTTCAGAAAAGAAGGCAATAGGCTTACCTTCCTGCATGAGGACTCCTCCAATACCAATGCCAGAGGCATCACACTCTAGTTCAAAGGGGCGAGTAAAGTCAGGCAGAACCAGCAATGGTGCGTGTGTCAAACGATCCTTGAGAGTCTGGAACGCCTTTTCTTGAGCTTCACCCCAACGGAACGGAGTATTCTTCTTTGTGATCTCTGTCAGCGGGGCTGCAATGGTGCTAAAATCTCGAACGAACCTCCTGTAGAAGCCAGCCAGGCCGTGGAAACTGCGCACGTCACCTAGGTTCCTCGGGGTCGGCCAGTCACGGATGGCTTGCACCTTCTCTTGATCCACTTGCAGTCCATGAGCACTCACTACAAAACCAAGAAACACAACTCTGTCAGGGCAAAAATCATACTTCTTCAGATTTCCATACAACTGTACAGCTCTGAGAGTGGATAAAACTTCCCTGAGGTGCTCTGTATGTGCTTCCAAAGATTTGTTGTAGATCAGAATATCATCAAAGTAAACTATAACAAATCTACCAATAAAAGATCTCAAGACATGATTCATAAGACGCATAAAAGTAGAGGGGGCATTAGTCAAACCGAAAGGCATAACAAGCCACTCATACAAACCAAACTTCGTCTTGAATGCTGTCTTCCATTCGTCTCCTTCCTTCATCCGGATTTGATGGTATCCACTGCGAAGATCGATCTTGGAAAAGGTGGAGGCGCCATGGAGCTCATCCAACATGTCATCGAGCCTGGGGATCGGGTGCATGTACTTGATCGTGATGTTATTAATAGCCCTGCAATCAACACACATACGCCAAGTATTGTCCTTTTTGGGGACGAGTAAGACAGGCACAGCACACTGGGATCGGCTCTCTCTAACATACCCTTTATCTAGAAGGTCCTGGACTTGGTTCTGGATTTCTTGGGTCTCAGTAGGGTTCATCCTATAGGCAGGCCGGTTGGGTAGGGTAGCACCGGGAATCAGGTCTATCTGGTGCTCAATGCCTCTAATAGGGGGTAGGCCAGGGGGTATCTCATCCGGGAAAACATCAAGGAACTCAACTAAAAGGGTCTGGACAGCAGCTGGGAGTGTAGCTCGGTCGTCGTCACCTAACAGGGTATAGGCCTGACAAAGGGACATGAGGGCGACGTCCGGGGGAAGGTAATCTACCAGGTGGTCTCTGCTGGATGCTAAGAGCACTCGGCTAGGGGTAGAGGCGAGGGTGAGGTCGGTCCGTGTGGAGGCAGTGGATGGTTCGGCTGGGGATTTACCCTTACGCTCGGCCTCTCTTTTCTTATCATAAGCTTCAGCCACTTGAAGCGGCGTCATCGGTTTCAACACCACTTTCCTACCACGAAACTCAAAGGCATGTTGGTTAGTACGTCCATCATGAATAACATGTCTATCAAATTGCCAAGGATGACCTAATAAAATATGACAAGCTTGCATAGGAACAATATCACATAAAATTTCATCCTCATAAGTTCCTAGCTTAAGTATAATCTTAGCTTGCCTATTCACCTTGAGTTCACCACAATCATTCATCCAATGAAGTCTATAAGGTCTAGGATGCAAAAAAGTAGGGAGTTGCAGTTTATTAACTAATTCAACACTAGCAATGTTACAACAACTACCACCATCAATAATCATGTTGCAAACTTTCCCTTTAACAAGACATCTTGTATGAAATAAATTCTCACGCTGATTATCATCACAAGGAGCCTGATTAACATGCAAAGTCCTCCTAACGATCAATGAATCACCATGCTCATATTCAATAAAATCCAAAACATCATCATTGGCATGCTCATTCATATCATGGCTAGCAACTAAATTTTCATGCTCAGTGTCAGACTCAGACTCTAACTCACCCAAATGATTAATCATCAAAACACGAGTATTAGGACAATCCTTCATGTAATGACCCTTTCCTTGACAGTTAAAGCAAGTGATATCTCTAGCTCTAGGAGGAGGGTCAGCAGGGTTACCTCGTGTAACTGCAAGGGCGGGCCGTGTGGGCTGCTGTGGTGCGGTGGAGGTAAAGGGGTGCGCACCACGAGAATTCTGCTCATTGCCGCGAGGCGGACCGGTTGCTGGGCGGGATCTCTGGTGTCCGGTGCGGCCCTGCTGCTGGTCGGGATGCCAGCTTTGGCGTTGTGGCACCGTGCGGTGTTGTTGGGTATAGCTGGACTTGAATTGTCTCTCCACTTTAATTGCTTGGTGTAGCAAATCTGTCATGGTAGAATAGGGATACAATTCTATAGTGTCAGATAAATGAGGATGCAAGATACGTAGATACCTGGACATAGTGGCCTCTTCATCTTCGACGACGTTGCCGCGTGCCATGGCTATCTGCATATTGTTGTAGACCTCTTCAACACCTAAAGAGCCTTGCCTCATAGTCTCCAAACAGTTGCGGAGAACTCTATTGTGGTGGTGGGGAACGAAGCAGGCCCTCATCATAGCTCTCATCTGGTTCCATGTGTTGACCGGAGGGTCCATGGCTTGTCTTCGAGCCTTCACAACAGAATCCCACCAAACCAAAGCATAACCAGTAAATTCAAGAGCAGCGAGTTGTACCTTTTTATGTTTAGGGAAATTGTGGCAACCCCAAATCTGCTCAATCTTCGTCTCCCATTCAAGGTAGACGTCTGGATCACACTTTCCATCAAAAGCCGGGATCTTCACTTTGATCCGTCCAATGCCGTCTTGTTCGGCTTCACGGCGGCGGGGCTGTCCGCGGTCATTCCGGGGGCGGTAAGGACGCCACTCATTACGCTCCTCGCGCTCATAGTCCTGCATATCATCATCACCCCATAAACTAGAACGTATCGACATAGGAGGGGACTCAGACCTATCACGAGGTGCGGGATGCCGAATCGGGCGTATGCGGTCGGTGCCAGTGGCTCTCGGTTGGTGACGCTCGTCCATCGCCGCTTGGTAGGCCGTGGCTTGGGCGACCAAGGGCGCGGTGGCGGGAAGCGGTGCGCTATGCGATGGACCAATGTGTTCCTGCGCAGCCGGGAGTGGGTTGGAGCGGGTCTCCAACGAGTCAAACTTCGCAGACAACTGCGCGACTATAGAAGCCAACTGTTGTAGCATCACCTGCATATCGACATGGGAACCATTTGCAGTAACCTGTTCATCACCGGAACCTGTCATGATCACCACTTAGACGAACACAGAAAGACGTTAAGGTTAGGAAAACCAAAAAAAAAAACTCTCAAGTGTTTGCACTCGGTGATTGTACAACCTGTGAAGTTAGGCTCGTAAATGACAAGTTCTCTATGTGCTCAAGATACACAGCAAATCAAGGTCAAGCAGAGATGTAGTAGACAAGACAAGTAGATGTATGACGAAAAATGACTCAAACAAAAGCGAGACTAGAGGACGACTCAACAAGGAAAGCGACACAACTATAGTCACAAGAATGAAATGCAACTAAAGATGGGGCTATATATGTGTTTCGAACTCAAGAAATGCGAATTGCAAGTCAGAAAGACGTACCTTTGTCGACTCGGAACGAAGCCAATTGGAGCCGAGAGTGACCCGAGGGAGCAGAAGGGTTCGGAAAAGAGGGGAACGGGACGGCTCGACTGAGGACAACTCGGGCAAGGTCCGACCGGGTGGGGCTCGACTGAGCGGAACCCGGGCAGGACCCGGTCGGGTGGTGGCGACTGAGGAGAACTCGGGTGGGACCCGGTCGGGTTGGGGCCGGGTCGGTGGCAGGTACGTGAGGGCTGGGTTAACTGAGGCTCACCCGGTCTGGACCCGGTCGGGTTGGGGTCGGGTGGGGCTGACTGAGCGCAACCCGGTGGGGACCCGATCGGGTTGTGGCCGAGTACTGTTGCGGCGGCAAAGAGGTCCGAAAAAAAATCTGAAACGGAACCCTAATTTTTTTTTTTTTTTTTTTTTTGTATTTCGAAAAAAAAAATCTGAAAAATTCTCAAAAATCCCAGATGCCTTTTCCTCTTTTTTTTTTTTGAATTTCAATAATGCTTTTTTTTTTTGATATAATTTTCTTTGAGGCAACTTGTTTTTCCTAGGATATTACACCATAAAGATAAAATAAAATCTCTAGAAAATCAAGCAAGTATCTTGAAGATTACCAAAATTGAACAATCGGATCTCTGGCGCGCACGAACCTGGACGCCGTCGTGTCTTGCTCGCCAAGCTAGGGTTCGAACAACAATGGTGGAAGAGGGGGGCCGAATTTTTGTTGTTGATTTTTGGACGTTTTGGTATGTTTTTGTGGATCCTCGTAGTCACAATCAACCGCAACGAACTCCTTTCCAAGACAAACAAGAGCAAACAATCAGTCAGACTAACAATTCACTAATGTGACTCAAACAAAGAAATTCAATTGACGATTGAAAACAGGAAGATCCAATTTTTGATGATGAATCTGGAACCGTCAAAGGCGATCCGAAGCTGCAAAGCTCTTGATACCAATTGATACGGGGTTAGCCGTGTAGAAGATGGATCTAGGCAACGGATCTGAAAACAAAAGAAAACACAAGATTAGAACAATGGCGGAAGTGAAACTAATGGATAGGATAATAGATAGAACCAATAGAAACGGCGAGAAAACCCGCTTGCTTGATAGCAAGGAACCTTGTCGAACGATCTACCAACCCGATCTCTACAACGCCACACAACCAAGAATCGCTGACGAACTTGGAGCACGGAGAGGATTGCTTATGAAGTACGAAATCACCAACTCCAGAGGGACTTGACAAAGACGAAAATAACTAAGCAGGAAAGAACAATCGATTGAGACTCTCACGGGGAGCCGAGTTTTCAAAGCAAAAACCAAGCTCTGTTTTTGTGTTTTAACAATATGAGAAATCTAACTAATGAAGAAGACAAGGGCGCCTTAAATACCTAAGAGGTGGCCGGCCCTAGCTTCCTAAAACGGGCTATAATTGTTCCAAAAATACCCGAAAATAGAAAGCTGAAAATAAATAATTAATAATCCTAAAAATATCCAATGCAGAAATTAATAAGATTAAACATATATAACGTTGACCAACGCCTTGACTTTGGACTTGTCCTCTTCGTCATGTGATACATCATGTGCCATAAACGTCTCTAGCTCTTGACGTAGTTCCTTCAATCTTGACCTAGTAATCGGTCCATCAAAGGTTGGCACTAATGGCGGGGATGATTCCTCATCATCTTCATCCTTTGGAGATTATGTGCCATAAACGTCTCCAGCTCTTGACGTTTATGGCACATGACTTTGGACTTGTCCTCTTCGTCATGTGATACATCATGTGCCATAAACGTCTCCAGCTCTTGACGTAGTTCCTTCAATCTTGACCTAGTAATCGGTCCATCAAAGGTTGGCACTAATGGCGGGGATGATTCCTCATCATCTTCATCCTTTGGAGATTAGCCATTTTCGTCCACAACAAGAGCAATTCTTGCACAGAGGCTTCCATAGATCCGAAGGGTTATCAATCATGGTTATAGAACAGATTGGTTAATCGAGCCACTGATTGCAAACTAGAATACAAACAGTTTTGTAAATCTAATCATATGTTTTTACGTAAATTTTGCATATTTGTTGGATACTAAAGTTCTCATTCCCCAATTTTTTTTGCCATATATACTAAGGTTTGTTTGTTTCATTCATTTATCAAGGCCTTTTTGTAAATAAATATTTTTATAATATAATGGTGTTTGGTGGTGTAGTTAATTTTTTTTTGAAAAAAGTAGAGAGAGGAGAATGAAAAATTGAGAAAACAGGGTCATGATTTGGCACAATTACAAAGCATTACAAATACTTATTTCAAAAATATGACATTATAAAAAATAATGACATTATAATGGGTGACCAAATAAACCCTAAATTATATAACTGAAAAATAGGAAAAACAAAATTATTTATTATTTCAATCATCATTGTATTATTTATATTAATGGTTTGTTTCTTTCATTCATTTATCAAGGCCTTTTTGTAAATAAATGTTTTTATAATATAATGGTGTTTGGTGGTGTAGTTAATTTTTTTTAAAAAAAGTAGAGAGAGGAGAATGGAAAATTGAGAAAAAAGGGTAATGATTTGGCACAATTACAAAGCATTACAAATACTTTTTTCAAAAATATGACATTATCAAAAATAATGACATTATAATGGGTGAGCCAAATAAACCCTAAATTATATAACTGAAAAATAGGAAAAACAAAATTAATTATTATTTCAATCATCATTGTATTATTTATATTAATAAGAAAACATATAATTTTTATATAACTAAAAAATTGGACACTAGTCATTTATTCTTCAATTGTAAATATACTAACACAATCCTTAATGAATGTCTAACCCCGTCTTTACAAACCACAAATTTCAATAACAATTGAACATACAATAGAGAGTGATGCCAACTTTAAACTTGCGTGCTTTTGCCTGGTGGCATAGAACCATAGAAATTCCATTATTTATCATTATGCTTAATTTGCTAACAAAATTAAAACTTCCATGCCATGCATTCGGTCTACACTAGTTTAAATAATCTAAAATACGTATATAATAATCTAAAATACGTATATGTTTTCCGATTAAAAACTAATATACTAGTCAGTTTTTGCGAGCATAAAACGAGAAAATATAAAATTGGAGTTGTAAAACATTTTTTCCATTCGAGCAATAAAAATGTTTTCCCATTGTTAATTATAGTTAAAAGTAATAATTGTGATTTGGTAATTGTATATTTTTTTCCCATTGTTAATTATAGTTAAGAAATGTTTTTTTTCTTAAAAGTAATTGTGATATTGTGTTAGATATAATTACATATATATATATATTAATAATTATTATTATTTATTTATTATGTTTAATTTGTTATAAAAAATACTATAAATATCGGTGCATGACTTCGAGTTTACACTAGTTTAATTAATGTAAGTGACATATATGTTTTCCAGTTTAAAAACTAATATACTAGTCATTTTTAATGAGCATAAAACGAGAAAAACATAGAAATGGATTTTTAGAACGTTTTTCCCTTTCGACCACGAAATAACGTTTTTCCCATTTCCCCCAACATTTGTTAAAATAGTGTACCAACCAGGGATCCTAATTTCCTAAGGGCATTTTTATCAAGGTCCCATAGGGAGGGTCTTATAATTATTTTGTAATAAAATACTCAAAAGGAAGCTGAAAGACCCAAAGAGAGTCTCAAAATTTCCCCAAATACGGGACCGTCCCATAGGGAGGAAAATAAGGGGTTGTTTGGCTGTGCATTTTCTTTTTTTGCCTTGATTAAAGACAAAACGTCGTCGTATAGGGGGGTGAAACAAATGCGGCCTTCTGCGGTAAGGGGGTGACAGTGCCACGCGTCGCGCGCTCGCCCGATGCGCAACGCGTGGCGTGTAATGGACGACTAGGATTTATTCCTGGCCATCCGTTATTTTTATAAAAAAATTATATTTAGAAAAATTGGCTGGTTAAAAAAATTACCATAATTCTAATTACATTTTTCTCTATATATAAACATCCATTTTGGATAAATTTGGTAGATTTTAATATATTTTTTTGTATTTTCGATATCATTAAGTAAAAATAAATCATTTTATTATTATTTTTGGTGGTTTAAAATAAAATAAATACCAATTTAATTTCTTTATATGAAAATTACATTGTAAGTAAATTTTAATAATTTTATGTATTAATTTTGACAAATTTTAATATAATTAAGTCCAAATAAACCATATTGTTATTATTTAGGATATTTCAAAATTATCAATATGTACTAACTAAAATTATTGATACTAATTTCTGGTGGGTGTAAAGGGTAGGTATGGTTGGAGAGTAAATAAGGGTAGGTAAGATTATGGGTGAATTATATATGGTGTACTGACTACTTTTTTAATAATTTAACAAAATAGAAAAAATGTAAATGATTTTTTATTTGCCTATAAATAAGATGTAGTTGCAATTGCAAAACCCACACATTTTTCTATTCTCAATCTATCATTTATCTCTTGTAACCTCTCATTCCTCTCTTTTATTCTTTCATCATGAATCGAAACCAATGTGACATCCCAAATAACTTTCAAGATTTGTCATTAGATGCGTATGATGCCTATAATATGAACTACACATAGCTCCTCTTACAAAATTCACAAACTCAATACACATACGGAGGTGCATCTCAGTCAATGAAGATCCCAAGCTTTAGCACACAACCTCACATGTTGTTGAGTCACCCGAACAAACTCAAAGCAGTGGTCGTGGTCATGGTCGTGGTCGTGGTCGTGGTCGTGGTCGAGGTCGTGCTGCTCGTGGTGGTGATGTCGGTGACACCCCTAAATCCACAAAATGTCCCTAGAGTAAGGTTGGTGATGTGCTCCTCATTAGTGGGGTACTTAAACACCACTAAAGACCCTGTAACCAATACCAATCAGACATCCGAGGCATTCTGGAAGCGAATTCAAGGCTATTGGAACACTAACCCAAATCAAGGTGAGCAAACTTTGAAAAGTGTTACGAATAAATGGAATACAATAAATCCTTGTGTGAATAAGCTTGTTGGTGCGTATCGGGATGCATGTGTTGGTAAAAAAAGTGGGGAGTCAGAGGATGATGTTATTAAGAATGCACATGAGTTGTTTTTAAATGAAACAGGAAAAGGGTTTTTATATGAGCATGCATGGGAGGATCTTCGGTACGAGCCAAAATGGAGTTATTCTTATTTGCACAAGGCCAGCGGGACGAACCCAAGCTCGAGAAGTGCCCCAAGATGGAAAAGATCGTCTACTGATATGGAAGGTTCTAATCAAGATACTCAACAAGTGCTTTCACTGGGATTTTTTAGCATCCTGAGGGCATCAAGAAGGCTAAACGAAAGGGAAAAAAATTGGCATCCACAAGTTGTGCTGAAGATGATAGGGAAAGTACGCTCGAGAGAGAGAAAAGTGTCATCCACAATAGAGTGCATGAATTGGCGATGGTAAAGGAGGCACGGAAGAGGGAGAAGCAAGCGCAGTATCTTCATATCAAGACCATGGAGATGGCACAGAGGAATATCGATAGGAGCAAGAAGTGGGACATGCTCTAGTATTTGATGGGGAAAACGGATTGCACACCGGAGCAAGAAGTTCTCAAGATGCAATTGATGCAAGAATTTTGTGCTTAAGTATTATCCATGTACTTGTGAGGAATATGTCTTTGTAGTTTATTTTCCGCCTTGCATGTTTTTATTTTCGAATGCATGTTTCAATCTTGCTATGTATCTTTGAATCTTGTAATGCATATTTCAATATTGTAATGCATCTTTCGATCTTGTAATGAAAGATTAACTTAATGTAATGCAAGTTTATTTATGTGATACCAATGCTTTTCATGTGGTCTAAAATCATGCAGAGAAAGCAATTGATTGCATTTGCAAACACAACATGTGATACGATGTTTTTTTTTTTGTATTTTTGACTAAGCATAGAGATGCTTTAATGGGTTGTCATTTGCTAGATTTTCATGTGGTCTAATATCATGTAGAGAAAGCAGTTGATTGCATCTGCAAACATAGCATGAGATACCATGCTTTTTTGTTTTTTTTACTAAGCATAGAGATGTTTTGATGAATTGTCATTTGCTAGATTTTCATGTGGTCTAAAATCATGCAGAGAAAGCAATTGATTGCATGTGCAAACATAGCATGTGATATCATGTTTTTTTTTTTTTTTTACTAAGCATAGATATGCTTTAATGGGTTGTCATTTGCTAGATTTTCATGTGGTCTAAAATCGTGCAGAGAAAGCAATTGATTGCATCTGCAAACATAGCATGTGATAACATGTTTTTTTGTTTTTTTATTAAGCATAGAGATGCTTTAATAGGTTGTCATTTGCTAGATTTTCATGTGGTCTAAAATCGTGCAGAGAAAGAAATTGATTGCATCTGCAAACATAGCATGTGATACCATGCTTTTTTGGTTTTTTTTTTACTAAGCATAGAGATGCTGTAATGAGTTTTCATTTGCTAGTTTTTCATGTGGTCTAAAATCGTGTAGAGAAAGCAATTGATTGTATTTGCAAACATAGCATGTGATACCATGCTTTTTTATTTTATTTTACTAAGCATAGAGATGCTTTAATGAGTTGTCATTTGCTAGATTTTTCATGTGGTCTAAAATCATGCAGAGAAAGCAATTGATTGCATCTGCAAACATAGCATGTGATACCATATTTTTTTGTTTTTTTGATTACTAAAAGCATAGAGATGCTTTAATGGGTTGGCATTTGCTAGATTTGTAGAGATCTATATAAGTGGGGATAAACAATGGTTTAGTCTCTCCTCATTTCTTAAAATCTCTAAAAATGTCTAGTTCATCCTCAAACTCCTCAAACCCTTTACTTTCTAGCGATAGCTCTGAAGATAATGAATAACAAAGAATTGTACAAGAAGCGCTTGATGCGTGTGATTCACTTCAAGAACGTGCTCGACATCGCAGAAACAATGCAGAGCCAGGACGTGCTCGACGTTGTCGAAACTATATTGAAAGAAATAGGAAAAAAGGCTATGAGCAGCTTTACAGAGATTATTTCTCTGATCAACCAACTTATCCAGATGACGTCTTCCGACGTAGGTTCAGAATGAGCAAGAAAGTTTTCAAGCGCATTGTGGAAAGACTAGGGAATGGAATGGAGTATTTTCAACAAAGGCCAGATGCAAGAGGTAGGTTTAGTATATCTGTATTACAAAAAAGTACTAGTTCCATACATATGTTGGCCTATGAAACTGTTGTTGATGCTTGTGATGAGTATTTTCGTCTTTTCGTCTTTTCGAAGGAACCGCAAGGCATTGCTTGGAGCATATAACAAAATAATTGAATAAAAATATCTTTAATCAAATTTATGTATGAGTTTTTTATAATTTGTTTTTTTTTACAATTTAATATTATTTTAAGAGATATAATTATAATTTAATAAAATAAATGGTATATTGGTAATTTAATATAAAGGAAGGGGTATAATTGTAAATTAAACTAAAGTTAAAAGCCCCTCTTAAAAGCCCCCAATAAAATATCCCATTTCACCTAGGGTCTTATAGCAATTAGATCCCACAAAACCCACCTAAAAGCCCCTCCCTATGGGACTCTAATAAAAAGTGCTCTAAGCTTATGAGGTGTGAAGGTACGATATATATTTCTAGCTTCAAACAACTTTCCTTTTCCGTTCCTTATTTTCAAGGACAAAATATAACAACTCTTAGAGACGGTGATTTACTAGAAGAACTTTCGACAGTTTAAAACTTGAAGTTTTATTGGCTGCTTTTCAAATAAATATTGAAGCCGAACAAATTCTTACATGTTTTTAAAAAAAATAAGATATCATAAAATGTAACGTATATATGCAAGAAAATATAAAACTATGAACCCTAATTCTCAACCATGTTGTCCATTTTATTAAGCTTGATCATGCCTCAACTGTGAGAAACAAAATGAAGTTTGCTAGAGTCTGCATTAATATTGACTTGACAGCCCCCCTTGTCTCTGTTGTTATTATGAATGCTCAAGATGGCTCTGTCATGGCGCTTAGGGTATGGTATGAGGACTTCTCTAGAGGTTTTGGCTGTTGTGGAGAACCAGACCATATCTATGATGTTTGTCCCCTTAACTCTGTCCAAACCAAGAGGCTTGCTATTACTATCGCTTTTGTTCCTGAGCATGATGCTCTTGAGCAAGATACCAGGAGAAGAATTCTTGGCTCTGTTGGGCCTTCAAATGATAGATCCTTCAGCTCCAGGGTCCCACTTTTGTGAGGACAAATTTTCATTCTGATGAAGGAACTAGCAACAGGAAGGGTAAAAGTGTTGTTATCCAGGATGAGCCTAATTACACCACACCCCCTGCCTCTCTTTCTAGCACCATTCAAGGCCAAATGCTCCCTCCTCAACTTAAGTCTTTGTTGAACACTGAGGTGCTTTCTCAACTTGACCCAAACTTTCCAATGGAGCTCACCAGACTCCTCTCTATGGCCCCAACACCCTCATACTCTACTTGTCCTATGCCTTCTAACCCCACTGAGACTATGATGACCTCTCATGTTGTCTGTGTCCCCCTGCTCTCCTCCTCTGGATGGCACCATAGCTGATGTGGTCTCATCTGCTATGGTACAACCCCAAGAGGGCAGTAATGAGTTGGTTGCATAAAGGAGATATGAGTCTTCTAACTCCACCATTGTCAAAAAGATTGAAAACATAGCCATTCATCACAATGTGAAGGATAGCTCGTGGCAAGAGAGTAGGGAAGAAGTAGGAGATGCAGATTCTCTGTCTCCTCCTTCTCTAAAACCCCCAAGAGAAAGGATGGTGAACCTGGACCCTCTACCACTCCAAAGAGGAACAAGAAGAAGAAAAATGCTTATTAATGATATGACCTCTTAAGTTTATGGTTGTGTGTGTTACTATCCTTATCCTCAGTTATGTTATGACTTGTTTATCTTGTTGTCTTGTTATCTCTTGCACTACTTTTGAGCTTGATGATCATTGTATTTGGCTTATAGCAACATTTTGTAAACACCTAGGCTTCATTTGGTGTGTGCCATGCCTCTCAATTTGCTCTAAATCCTATGCTTGTAATCACTCTCCCAATTGTTGTCTTCATCAGGATTATTATAATGATATTTTCTATTTTCAGTCTTATTATAATTACTACAATCCTTTCTAAAAATGCTAATGGCAACCCCCAAGTACTCTACTAAGGACCAATATCCTCATTGCTGGCTATCTGACTCCAACATTTGCATCAAACTCTCCAAATCTAAGTCTCTCTTCTCACATAAATCATGTCTTTACTTTGTCAACAAGTATTCTTTTGCATTGGTTTTACTAACCAACACCATATATGTTTGGCAGGTTGATTGGTGCTTGTTCTTGTGGTGTTGGAGACGTTTGTGGACGGCTAGATGTAACCCTTCTCAATCCCACTGTAATCAACTTCAGCATTGGAGATGCTCTCCAGCCTTGTCATTTATGGATATATGGCCCTTAAAAGAAATTAATATGCTTATAAATTATTGCACTTGGCCCTCCATGATTATGTGTGATGTTTACTTCTCTGTTTTGATTTTCAAAGATCCCATTCTAGTCTGTTTTGCTAGCCATGCTCTTGTTTTATGCATGGATGTCATTACCCATTATCTTTATGTAATCACCTATCTTAGTAGCAGTGTGGTTGCCCAAAATCTCATTTGGACCGTGGGAGTCAGTAGATTTGTTTACAGCTTCATGTTGGCTCTTCCTCTCTCTCTTTTTATTAAGGCCCACAAGTCGTTGCATTATAACCCACCTCCCTCTCGAGGTGTCAAACCTACTCTTACCATTACACTAAACCATTTCGTCTAAACAATGTTAATAGTACATTCTCTAACGTAATCCAACCAAATCTTCGACAATAAACTAAAGATTTAACAATTTTCAAACGTATAATTAACTTTGGCTCTCTTAAACTAACAACAATTTTATGAATAGTGGTTACTGGAATGTTAGATGGATTCGTTGCCCAGGCTTCTATGAAGAAATTAAATATATCAAAATATCAAATAACTTAAATATCCTATTCCTTGCAGAAACAAAATGCAACACAACTCCAACTGATAACTCAATTAGAAAGCTTGGATTCCAAGAGATATTTTTCATTCCCTCCATTGATACTACAGAAGGCTTATGGATCCTTTGGAATCATAGCCAAGAGACAAAATAATTCCACCTACTAAAAAGTTATACTAACATGGCTATATATAGATATGATCATGATACGATTCCATATATATGTATTTTTTGTCTATGCACCATCCAGAGAAGAAAATAAACATGACTTATGGTCCAAGCTTGAACAAGAAATAGTAAATTTTGGATTACCGGTAATGCTTGTAGGAGACCTAAATGAATTAGAAAATGACATGGAGAAATTAGGAGGAGCAATTATCAACCCATACGGATTTAGAAGACTAATTAACTTTCGTAATAGTTTAGGTCTTATTAATACCAGAACCTGTGGTTTTCCTTATACGTGGAGGAAACAAACATGTGGGGTTAATACACTATATGAGAAATTGGATAGAGTTGTAATCCATCCAGATATTCTAGATATTTCACCTCATCTAATCATAAAACATCACCCATTTACAACATCTAACCATTGCCTAATCACTTTCACACTTGGAAAATCAATCAAAAAAATAAATCCACCCTTTAGATTTGAAAATGCATGGACTGATTTTGGGGACTACGAGAAACTAGTACAAAAAATATGAAAATATAAACTTTAGGGATCATATATGTATAAACTACAAAATAAATTAAGCCTGCTAAAAAAATACTCAAAGAGATGGGCAAATGAGACTTTTAGTCATAACTTCCAACAAATGCAAATATCATAAAGCAAATTAGAAGAAGTACAAAGACAATTAATGTTAACACCAACTTGTAACAGAAAACCGCCTCAAACTATTAACAAATGAACATCAATTTATACTGAAGTTTCAACACGAATATTAGAAACAACGAGCAAAACTGCTCATATTAAATTGGCAGATTGTAACACAAAATACTACTCCCTCCGTCCCATAATGACGTGCCTACTTTGACTTGGCACATTTGTCGAGACGGGTTTTGTATTGTTAATATCTTTAATTACATATTAATAAAAATTATAATTTTTTGATATTATCAAAGTACTCGTTGAGACGAATCCTACAAGACCCCATATGACTATGTTTTTTCTTATATATTGGAAGAAATCTTAAAAATTATCTTCAACTATGAATAGTGTACAAAAGAGAAATAGACACATCATTATGGGACGGAGGGAGTATCAAACAATTGAAAAAATTCATTTCACAAAACAATCTATTACTAAATTCCAAAATAAATATGGACTTATGATTTTTTATCCAAATGAAATAGAAAATGAAACCTCAAAGGAAATGGGAGCTAGATTTGTGTTCCATAACACAAGTACTTTGTAACCAATACAATTAATACAATTTTTTTTATGATGATAACAGTAAATTGTTAAAATTACCAATAACAGAGATAAAATTAGCTATAAATGATATGCCTACAGACAAAACGCCAGGCCCTGATGGCTTTCCTATTGATTTTTTTAAGATATATTGGAACACTGTTGGAAGATCTGTCATAAATGCAACAAGCGCGTTTTTCCACTCATGCAATATGCTAAAAGAAACAAATCATGCTTATATTGCACTTATACCAAAGGTAGACACTCCCTTAAATATAAATCAGTTCAAACCCATTAGTTTATGCAATACAACGTACAAAATTATGACAAAATTTTTAGCAAATAAAGTAAACCACTATTACCCCGACTAATCCATCCTCTTCAAGGAGCCTTTGTGGAAGGCCGACTAATCCAGGACAACATACTAATAGCATATAAAATTTTCCAGTCCTTTCACAAGAAAAAAATCAGGGAAACATAGCTGGATGGCTGTGAAATTAGATTTAGAAAAAGCTTACGACAAAATTCGGTGGGACTTCAATGAACACATTCTTTTATCATTTGGATTTCATGAAAGATTTGTCAAACTCATTATGGCCTGCATTACAATAGCTTTCTTCTCAGTAATTGTAAATAACGAATCGGGATACATACAGACGCCCTCCTGTGGTATTAGACAAGGAGACCTAATGACACCCTACATTTTCGTTCTAGTAATGGAGTTCCTAGCCAAAACTCCATCTACTAAATCTGAAAAACCAAACCCTAAGATAGGAAACAAATTAGTTAGAAACGGAACTCCCATCCCTTTTCTTGACTTTCTCCAATGATACACTGATATTTGCGGAGGCCAATGCTACATTTGCTAGTACAAACTTTGAATTAGTTTATAATAGAGGAGCTAGTAAAACCTCAATTCAATTAAATAACAGTAGGAGATAATTTTAAAGATAATCTATCTTATAAAAGAGGAGCTAGTACAAACTTTGAATTAGCTTGTTTTGCCTGGTTGCATACCTAGAACTTTAAAAAACGCAATGATATTTCAAAACATATCACATGATCTTCCCAGATGTGATTCTATTGCAACTTCATATAGAATTCTTAAAAATCTTGAAATAGAAAATAAGAGAATCAAACTGAGTAACAGAACTAAACGTGTAGCTTGGACAAAACTGGTAATAGACCACTTGAAACGAAATTTTGAAGATCAAAGAGTAAATATGGTTGTGATCGTCCGGTTTTCCGAGAGGAAATAGTTGGCGGTCCACATAGAACCAACTTCGGCTCGTCTCTCCCGAAGACCTCTCTCCCCATTCCCATTCGACTGCCTTCGGTCACGTTAGAGGCCGTTCGATCTCGAGCTCCGACCTGAAAAATAAGAGGGGCCCGAGGGTGACCTCACTCTTGCTACTCCGACGCTCAAGTCAATGCTCAACTCGCGAATGGGGCATAAAGAAAAGTAGAGCCAAAGGTACAGTGGCACAACAATGGCAGAGAGTGAGAGAGTGAGTGTTTTGGTATTAGCCGATGGGGTGGGAGAGAGAGGCCAACCAGAGAAAGGGTCAAGAATCCCTTTTTCAATCACAGTCTCCTCCTTATATACCTGAGGCCAAAGGTACAATGGCATAGTCGGCCCAGGCTGGGAAGAAGGTTCTCGAGCCGCGTAGATGGGACAGGTTGGGAGGAGCCGGCTGGGTATATCGGGAAGAAAGCCCTCGGACCGTGTAGCCGGATCGAGTTAAGGAAGAGTTGTTATGGCCTTACACTGAGTTGGGCCGTATTGCTAAATGGGCTTTTCTCCTGTTTGGGCCATGCATTTGGGTTGGGCTAAATACGGCTCCTACACAGCCCCTCAAGCCACACAGTCGAGGTCCTACCCGGCCGGGGGGCTTGGTCTGTAAAGGATCCGACTGGCTTGGTATGGCCGCGAGCCTCGTCAACTGGTTGTGAAAGAGGAGACTATTTCTCTTGCCATTATTGTAGGATAGGTGGTGGGCCCCACATGTCTCCTCTAGAAGGACGACTATAAAAAGAGCGGTGTCGTCTCATTTTCTGCTCATATCTCTGATTCTTCCTTGATCAAACCGCACTAAACACTTGCTTCAACACTTGCTTTAAACAATTGCTCATATACTTGCTCTAAACACTTGCTCTGAATGCTTGCTTCTCTCCTTGCAGTTCCTCACTTGCCCGTGCTCTTCAAATCAAACGCATATCTACTTGCTTCTTCTCCTTTTCTTTGCAGATGGCAGACCGAGCGATGGCCGGAGGGAAAGAATTCCCTTCGAGCCAGGAGGGCATTGTTATTTGTTGTCCGTGGATTGTGATGGCAGGTTACATCGATAGAAGCGTATGAAGTCTGTATGAATATGGCTCTGAGCGCTTGCGGGTCGTTGCCTCTGATTCTCCTCTTTAAACCCTCCTCTAAGGGGACGGGAACACCTCAAGTAGAGGTGCTTCAAGGGAGGTGGGAGGTGGCTGACGTCCCTCAGGACGCTCTTGGCTTTGGAGCGTCGCGGCCGCCTGGACGAGAAGGAGAAATTGTCTTCTGGTCCAGGGGATGTAGGGCAAAGTGAAGCAGGGGTCGTGAGGGCAGCGCTTTGCTTCCCTGCAAATGGGGGGGCCTTCTTTGACTTGCCGACTCCCAGGCCGCGAGGCATAGCGCTATGGTGGCGCCTGAGGCCGCAGACGGGGAGCGCGCACTAGCAATGTCGGGCAGCTGGCAAGGAGAAGATGCTCCTCAAAGGTCCCCATTCAAAGGGTGTCAAGTTGGCATTTTACTCCTTCACGGCGGGATCCCCTTGCATCTTTCCCTCCGCGGGGTTTGCCAGCTCTTCGGGCTTCGGGTGGAGCCGGAGGGAGCGTGATTCATGTTCACGTTCACCTCGAATCCCCAGGCTTGTAGCTTCCGCAGAGTCCTTAGAGCTCGCGACGGCCCTCACCTTCCTTCTCGTCCTCGTTCTCCTCTTTTGTTAGATTCCTTTTTGTATACTTGCGGCCGAAATGGGCTGGCTACTTGTAATCTCTCCTTGTAATTCTGATTGACATGAATAAAGAATAAGATTTTTACCCATTGCTTGCTTTCTCTTGTTTTGCGGTGGTGCTATTTCTTCCTTTTAGAGCTTTGTTAAGGGCCGCGGGCAGTGCTCGCAAGCTTCGCGAATCTATCTCGTGTATTATAACTTTTCTCCGTGATTTATTGTTGTTTCATTACCCACGGACAGACCGCTGGGTCCGAAAGGCTACCCTAAACCCTCTCGATTCGTACTTGCCCATGTCTCGTCGGCCTTCTCGTCATTCACGGACCGGCTACCGGGTCTACGATGGCAGTTTGAATGTCGTCTAAACGGTTTTTGAAGCGGTTGATTTGTGACAGTTTCTCTGCTCCAGTAATCATATCCGTCCAGTCACATCGCCGGTTGATTTGTGACAGTTTTCGGCTTCTTTCCGGCGTCTTGCCGCATTTCTTCTCTCGACTTTCTCTTTACTTAGCCATTGTCATTCCCTCTGTTCGAGCTTCTTTGTGGAAGGTACAGGGTGGACCAGGGCTTCTTGTCTTTAATTGGGTAGGTAAGCAGCCCTCGTTTTCCTTTTCTTCCCTTCTTTTTACTTTCTTTTTTTGCTTGTCAGTCGAGAAAAAACTCTTGCTTACAGCAAAACGATCCTGTCTCTAGCGTTTCGCCGTCATTGCCTCTTTTCTTCTAGCTTTGCGGCGATCCCCTTTCTCCTTCATCCTAACACCGACGAGCTTGCTCGTAGCAGAGGCGGGTTATCTTTTCTCTTTTCTTCTTCTTCTCGCGCTCCTTCTCAATCGGGTTTCGCTTTTCTATGAAAAGTCTCAACTCCGAGAAGAGATGTCTTCGAGCTCCAGCGACAGAGACGACCTCCTGATAGGGCACGGCAGTCAGCGGGTCTCGTTGGTTAGTGTGAGCCCCAAGAAACGGAGCCCCAGGCGGCGGAGCCTCGAGTGGCAGGGTCCCATGCGGAAGAGTCCCTGGCGGCGGAGCCCCCAACAGAGGTTGGGCGAGATGTCGACAATGGGTCTGATGTCCCATTGGGTTCGCCGTCGAGCGATTCTGCCTTGGGCGGGATGGCCAGGAGCCCCAGCGGTAGGATCGTTGCTCTTATTCGATCCGAGAGGGTCAAATCGGCCTTACTCGAGGGGGACAACGACTTCAGGAAGTTCGCGTGCCAGTATGGTCATTGCTCTTCTTTGACCTACACGGACCTCCAAGCAATCCGGGTGGAGTATGACTTCCCTCCCGGTGTCTCGCTTGCATTGCCCTTACCCAAGGGACGTTTCTTGTACGCATACCCGGTCGCGGTGGCAACTAACATGGAGGCCTTGAAGGCCGGCTTGCGCTATCTGGTCTGCGACCTAGTGCTCGAGTTGCTGAGGGGCTTAGGGGTTGCGCCGATCCAGTTGCACCCGAACGCGTAGATATGGATATTCGTCTTCTTGGTGAGGTGCCATGAGATGGGAGTTCGCCCTACCTTCCGATGATTCATCACCCTGTTCTCGGCCCGGACATTCAAGCCCGGCTACTTTACATTGAAGGTGGAGGCTGACAAGAGAATGGTCTCCCCTCCAAGGTCAAGGCCTGGGAGTCAAAGTGGTTCATGGTCGTGTGTGACGACGTTGAGAGCCTTGGTGTGAGGAATGTCCCCATTAAAGGGTCCAAGCTAAAGCGCTCGAATGCCTTTCCCGCGGACATCGGGAAAGAGTTTGCCGACTAATTCGTGGGCCATTCCAAGGAGTTGGTTAAGTGTACCGACTTCTTGACGTTCGACAGAATGACTGCCGTGGGGTTGCTTGTTCCACGGGCTAATCCTGATGGCCAACGAAGGGGTAAGAGCCCCCATGCTGCTCCACGACCCTAGTGATGGCTAGTCGTTGTGCCTCTTCTTCTTTCTTTTGGTGCTCTAATGCCTCTTGCCTTTCTTCTTTTTTGCTTTGCATGTGATAGGATGGATCCGGATGACTTCGAGAGCATCCGCGAGTCCGGTGGTGGCTTGGGAGGATACCCGGTCAACTGGTCGATCCAGGGGCGGGGTCGAGCTTTAGCTTAGGGTATGAGGAGGGAGCTGGTAACTACGTCACGGGGCCGGCGTAGGCCGACGTGCAAGACCCATAGCTTCTGGCGAGCACCCCAAAAGGAAACGTTGTCGGGGGAGCCACAGGGCAAGTGCAGGCTTCCAGACCGTCAACGCCGTCGACACAGGTCGTGCACCTCGAGGATACCCTACCGGGGGGAGGGGAAGCCAATTCTCGCGGTCCGCAAGACCCGACTTTGTTGGTGGGTAGGTTGCCGACTCTCCATGTGCTTCCCTTCAGCGAGGTGACTAATGTCCTTGAGACCCTTGTTGGCTTCCCGATGGGAGGAGTTTACGTGAGGGGGCTCTCTCTTTCGGACGAGGGCCTCGACTCGGTGTTGAACATGTCATGGCTAACGGTATGTTTCTTTCCTTTTTTTCCTTCTCTTTACTTCTTTGTCGGGTGGTGCATTGGGTATTGTATGGGTAACCGTCCCTCTTGCTTTTGATTTTTTGCATGCGGGGATTATGCTTGGGGCGCGCAACCAGTGCACCCAGGCGTTGCGGGATGCTATGAGGCGGGCGGAAGAGCGAGCATACCATGCGGAGGAGCTGGCACGGCGAGCCGAGGAGCGCACGCGGCAGGCTGAGGCACAAGTGCAGCAGGCCGAGGTGCGAGCACGGCAGGCCGAGGCACAGGTGTAGCGGGTCGAGGGGCGGGCGCGGCAGGTTGAGGAACAGGTTCACCAGGTGAGGCGGAGAGTCGAGGATGTGGAGTAAGAGGTCACCCTGCTCAACCATCAACTTGTCGAGGTCTCCGTGGGCATAGAGGCAGCTAGAGCAGGAGTTGAAGCCGCCAACCGCCAAGCCGAGGAGGCCGGGAGGGAACTTTCTTGCTTGGGACAGGAGCACTCTAGGCTCCTCTCGGAGGTCGAGAGCTTGAGGAGCAATGTTGCTAGTTTCGCCGAGCAAAGGTTGGCGATCCGAGACGAGGCAGTGAGCAAGTTTGCAAGAGGTCCACTGACAGGGGCTAAAGTCGTGATGCCCAATCAAAGTAAATCCTTAAAAACCTAAACTTAGTAGAATAGGCAAGCAAGGGTTGAATCCCACAGGGAGGAGTTATCTTTCTTAGTGCAGATTAGTATGTCAAAGTAACAAAGGGGGGGTTTGTTGGTTGGTTGATTGGAAGTAAATAAAGTAAGTAAAACAAAGGTTGTAATCAATTTGGGAAAAGTACTTAGCCAGACAAATATCCACCATTCATTCGATTGATTGGTCCTAGATTATCTCTATTCCTTCCTATGATTATTCATGTCCCTATTCTGAATTAGTTACCAGTCCAACTAGTCTTGGCAATCCTAACTATCGAACGCACGAGAAACTATCAAGATTTAGAAAAATAGATGCATGAAGCATAGGAATTAACCAGGATACATGCAACACCACAACTCGCAACATTTAACACATAATCAATTCTCTTTCATAATAAACTAGTCCAACTAGTCCTAGAATATCATGGTTGCTACACAAGATAAGAGATTTCAACTCGAAATATCCAAACCCTAGCAATAGACAATTACTAATATCAACTAGGTGATCAATCCAGTCAAATCAATAAGAATCAATAGGAATAAGCTCAAGAGAAAAGATATAATCCAAAGGAATAGGAATAGAATTATAACCTCACAATCATATATCAAATGAAGGCTTCAATCGTCGGACTAAGCAAAGGGTGCTTAGTTCTTCATAGTCTTGAAACAAAAACTCAAAGGGTAAAAATATGCTAAACAATGAACGATAATAAAAAGAGGCTCTAGCAACTAGGTTAAATAACCTAGCTAAAACCTAAGATAGAAAATAAAATCTTTCCAAAAGGAAATAAAAAGGAATAAAAGAAAATAGAAATAAAATAAAGTAAAACTCGGATCCTCGGACGAAACTCTTCAGCGCGTCTGATGAAGGGATTTCCGCGACCGCGGAAGAATTTCCGCGACCGCGGAAATCTTACTGTTGCTCTCGCTGTTTGATTTTTCCACGACCGCGGCTGATTCTTCCGCGACTGCGGATTCTCGGGTTTTGCTCTTCTCCGTCTCGTGATGTTCCGCGACCGCGGCGGTGAATTCCGCGACCACGAAAAAGCTTATGTAGCTTCCCATCTCTTCCTTCTTCGTCTCCTCCTTGGTCTTCTCTTGTGGTTTTCTTCTCATCTTCTTAATGTCTTCTCTTAAGCTCCTCCAAACCACCAAATCTACACTTCTTCACCTCAACTCCAATCTCTACAATTGTGCTCTAAACATCTACAAATGGTACCCAAAACACCGATAACAACTCCTAGTTAAACCCTACAAAGTAGCGCTGATCAAATTCCCTCATGCTTAAACCTTGCTCGTCCTCGAGTAAGCTAATATAAACCTACTCCTCCAATCAAATCCCCAAGGTCTCAGGAAACATGGAAAAACTCTCTTCACTAAGAACTGCACCTAATCATGAAACTCCAAGGAAAGCAGAGTACTTCCCCCAAGCTTAACCCGAACACCATAGAGTGAAAAAACATCTAATCCTAGCCTCCATCTATCTTCTTATACCTCCCAGAGTGATGTGACCTTGCCTCCCATGACGGCCCAAGACAAGGAAGAAGCCATGACCGTGGGCTCGGAAGAGCCAAGTACGAAGACCGCGATCTTCGTCATACTCCTCGCATCTGGAACAGAGACCGCGATCTCATTCAAGCGTTTCTATCCAAGACCAAAGATCGCGTGCCTCAACGCGTCTTCCTGCAAGCGACTCAATGTTGAACGCGATCTCCTTCTAGCGACTCAACCTCTTTCAATGCTGGTCGCGTTCTATTTGAAGATTCTCGCATTCAATGCCTTTAACGCGTTCTTTTGAGACACTTTCTATATTTATTATTTATAGCGTTTTAGATAGTTTCTATTTATAGCGTTTTCTATTTTTGGGTTTGTGAATTTTGCATGCTTGCATGGGCTAGCCCATAGGTTCGTCTCGGTCCAAGCCCATTAGGTCTTGGCCGAGTTCTTTGGCTATTTAAAGCCTCCTTTTTTATTGTTATTTTCTTACGTTCAATTTTAATCAAGGTTTCAAGTAGAGTGTTTATCCTCCTTCCCTTGATCGGACGTCAAAACCCCTCTATCTTCGCATCCCCTTCCCTCCGCCGCCGACGCTACGGCAATTGCTTGAACCTTCAAGCCAGTCTTCCTTCGCATCTCCCTTCACCCGCAGTCGACGCTACGACACCCGCAGTCGATGCTACGACACCAACGACTTGTCTCTTCAAGTCACCTATCCTTCATCAAACTGCTTTCGCCACCGCTATCCAATCGCTCCATCAGCCGCGTTCACCACCACGTTCATCATCGCGTTCATCAACGCGTTCGCCATCTTCTTCACTGTTGTGACGTTCAACATGACTTCTCACCCAAGACTAGATCCCAAGGCGCCACCTTTTGACAATTGGCTTGTCATCGGAGGCAAGAACACATCACAGAGTGACCTACCCGAATCCTCCTTATAACACCTCTTCTTATGTCACCATGCCAGAAAAAATGAGGAATCCTAAATATCACTCTTCTTCTTTTCACTCATTTTGCCAAGGCGCCCTTTCGGGTTTTCACCAAGCCACTCATTTCATTTTTCAATAGATGGGCTCACATAAAACTCACATCACTCTTGACCTCATATCACTCTTGACCTCATCACTCTTGGACACGGAAGGTGTTGCTGGCGGTATAGTACTGAAAGCACATGTCTCTGGTGTCGCGCCGGTCTTGAAAACAAACTCCACCGTGCAACCAAATAAATCCACTGTAAGGTGTAGTGGTATATCAAAGAGTCGGGGCTACACGGCCTTCAATGAACACAAAAATAGAGCCCAGATGTAATCATGGTGTGGGCTCTGGTGTTCCTCTTCCTCAGTTGTCGAATGTTGGGCCATCATCGGTGCTAAATAAAAATATGGGGCGAATGTCTCCTCCTTGGCAGCATGATGCACACCATCTCTCAATGGGAAATCGGACAGTAGGCTTCGGTAAAACTATTTTTTTTTCGGTTTTTTTTTAGCAGGGATTAAGAGACTTACAGTAACTTTTCTGCGACCGCGGAGAAATTTATGCGCCCGCGGAAAAGACTCTGGTGCGTAGTTCACCGTCTTCATTTTTTCTTCGGGTCTCCTTCCTGCAGGTTAGTCTAAAGCAAAAACAAAAGCAAAAACAAAATAACACAGGATAAAATAAAAACAACTACATACATGGAATGAAAAGACAAGAAAAGGGATACATACCTCGGGTTGCCTCCTGAGCAGCGCCTTAGTTATTGTCGTGGCTCGACTTGGTGCTCTCCCACTCAACTTGGGTTGCTCACATCACTGGTACGCTCGGGGGTTCCATCAGGAGGGTGTCTCTTTGCATCATCTAAGTTGAATTCGACCCTCACCCCGTCAAATTCCATTGTGAGCGAACCGTTGCTCACATCCATCTTTGTCTCTGCCGTGTTCATAAACGGCCTTCCTAGCATCACTGGGGCTGCGTTTTTGTCTTGCCCCGTATCCATCACAAAGAAGTCCACAGGGAAAATCAACTCATCAATTTCTACTAGCACATCTTACACCACCCCCTTGGGATACACAAAAGAATTATCCGCCAGTTGGATCACAATCCGTGTCTTCTCTAATGGCCCGACCTCTATAGACTCGTACAGCGAGAGAGGAAACACAATGATGGAGGCACCCAAATCTAGCATAGCGTTTTCAAACATGGTGCCACCTATCTTGCAGGGAATAGTGAACATGCCCGGATCACTGCATTTCTTGGGCAAACGCTTTTGCAGCATAGCGGATACATTCTCATTGACTTGTACCTTCTTTTTCTCCTTCACCGCTTTCTTCCTCTTTATTGTGCACAGCTCCTTCAAGAATTTGGCATAGCGAGGAATACTTTGAACAAGTTTTAGCAAAGGAATATTTACCTCGCAGTTGCTGAAGGTTTCAAATAAATCTTTGTCGTTCTCCACCTTTCTGGTGTCCTTCAGCGCCTCGGGAAAGGGAACGGGAGGCTTTAATGTACTGAGCGGAGGGAAATCGGGGCGCATATAACCATGATCAACTTCGACATCGTCTGAGGGTCCAGGGGCTTTTTCGCGGTCGCGGACGTCCTCTCCGCGATCGCGTAAATCATCGATTAACTCGTCCTCAGTAGAAACTTTTCCGCGATCGCGGAAAAGCGCTGATTTTTTTTCCGTCTCCAGAAACATATACGCGATCGCGGCCTTCTTCTCCGCGGTCGCGGAAAACCTTCTGTTGGTCTCGGCTTTTCTCCACATGTGTTCCGCTCCTCAGCGTCATGGCGCATACGTTCTCCCTCGGGTTTACTACCGTTTGAGATGGTAGTTTCCCCGAATCCCGGGCTTCCAGTCTGCTCACTGCGATGGAGATTTGCCCCACTTGCTTCTCCAAGTTCTGAATACTCGACCACATCTCTTGATTTTGTTGGATCATATTATTTCCCAACGTTGTCACAACATGAGCGAGGGTCTCCTGTTGCTTGGTCAACGCTTGAATTGATTGGCTCGTAGTGCTTGCCAAAGTGGTTACACTCTGGGCGAGAGACCTGACCATGTCTTCATTGTTTGACACGCTCTAAGCAAGAGATTTGAACATGCCAACACCGGGCATAGATGAACTTGAGCTTTGGCCTTGGGGTCTTTGGTCATATGGAGCTCGAAATTGTTGTTGATGACCCCCAGGCTGCTGATATTGTTGTGGGCGGGGTAGAAATTGTGGAGGCCTCTGGTGATATTCTGGATTCTCCTGGCCTTGTGGAGTACTCTATTGATTCCCGTATCTCAGATTGGGGTGATCTCTCCACCCTGGATTGTACGTGTTAGAGTACGGATCATATCTTGTCCTTGAAGGGTTGTATCCTCCAATGGCATTCACCTCAGCAGTGGACTCCTGCAGCGTGGGACATGCATCGGTTGGATGCATCGTATCATAACATATCCCACAAGACTTGACTTGCTGCTAGCCACCCTTCATCATGTAGCTCCTCATCATCTTCTTCATCTCAGCCATGTCAGAAAGGATTGAAGAATTGGGCTGAGAGTCCGCAGCCTTGACTGTTTGGGCGCTCGCCCTCCTGTTGAACTGTCTTGAGCCCTCAGATAGCTCAAAGAAGACCTCGTACGCTTCAGATGGCGTCTTGTTCAAGATGTTTCCTCCACATGCTGCATTCACCATTCGACGCTCCTCGTCAAGAAATCCTCCGTACAAATAAAGTACGAGGTCTTGGTCTGAATACCCATGGTAGGAACATCTAGAAGTCATCCTCTTGAACCTCTCGTAGTACTCGTACAACGACTCAGCAGCCTGCTGTTCAATGTTGCTTATGCTCCTCTTCAGGCTGTTGAGCTTTGTCACAGGGAAGTACTTCTCCGGGAAGGCTTTCGTCATCTTAGCCCATGTGTCTATGCTTCTTGGAGGCAAATAGTAGAACCAATCATTGGCCGCATCCTTTAGTGAAAAAGGAAAGGCCTCAGCTTGATCTGGTCCTCCGTCACGCCTTTTGGCTTCATGCTGGTGCAGACGGAATGGAACTTTGAAAGATGCTTATTGGGGTCTTCTCCACTCATCCCATGAAAGTGGGGGAGTAAGTGGATCAACCCGGACTTCAGCTCGAAATTTACGCCATCTGCCAGCTCATGGAATTGCACAACCAGCGGTTGCTGTTGCAGATTTGGGGCAGTCAACTGCCTCAATGTGGGTGCTGCGTCAGCCATCTCAAAACAAGGATTATCAAAACACAAAACTCTGTTTATCTTGCGGTTCCTAGAAAGGGTTCTCTCAATTTCTGTATCACAAGCAAGAAGAGGAGAGTTAGTAGCACGGGTGTGGACCATAAGATAGGTCCACACAAAAATTGACATACAAACACACACAAAGAGAAAAACAAAATTTGCCTCCCCGGAAACGGCGCCAATTTGACAGGGGCTAAAGTCGTGATGCCCAATCAAAGTAAATCCTTAAAAACCTAAATTAGTAGAATAGGCAAGCAAGGGTCGAATCTGTAACACCCCCAAAACTTAACCCTTTTGGAAAGGTATTACCGCCATTGACCCCAGTGTTCCTTACCGAGATCACCCAAGGCTTTACCAAATAAATACAATTTATGAAATGCAATTGATACACAAAGATCAAGCATTAAATTCCAAAACATAACATTGTCGAGGAAACAAGAGTTACGGGATTACAACCCAATCCCGAATAGGTCAAAACATAGTTTAAACCAAACACAGCGGAAGACTAAGAAAGTACATTACAAACGGAGTTATTGTCCAAAGGATCATAACCAGATTAAAGAAATAATTAGAACATTCAAAAACCACTGCCGACTCCATAGTCCTTCTAATCTTCTGAGCTACTTCTTAACTGATGTGCCGAATCGAACGGATGACACCAGCCAACCATGCAAGGGAAAAAATTGGTTGGTTAGTCTAAATGAATAGACTAGCAAGGGTATAAAGCAGACTGGTTCGAAGCAGTCATATTAGATTAGACTCATCGTTTCTCGGATAATAACCGATAACGGTAGTCAACCATCATATTCCTACTGGAATAAACAAGAGGTATGTACAGGAGAAGATTCTGGAAGACTGAATCTTCACAGAAATCGACTCGAAAGAAGACTCCAACGGAAATGAGTCTTTAAGGAAGAATGACAAATCTGGAATATTACAGAATCATTCAACAATGATTTAAAACTGACTGAGATGCTTCGGTTCACGACCAACCTCATCGCCTACAGCGAATCCAGATTGGAAAGAGAACGTACTACATTCAAGTCAAGACAAGTTTTCCTAGCTGCACTTAACTTAGCTGCACTACTCGCCCAAGGTGTATTAATTATGTGCGTCAAGGTAGCACTTATCTGATTTATGTTTCAAAAACACACATCACGTTATAGACTTTTACATGTGTACCCCACCAATGGGACGACACATCTTAGTATACGTTTCGTCGAGAGTGACGTATACCGAAAGGTTTGTGACACCAGCTAAGTGTCATGTCTCTACACACATGTGTAAGAGACCGATCATGATCTTAGAATAGTACCAGATGGGGACGAGCCATCCCGATACCAGATTATAAAGAAATGACTGGACAGAGTCCGAGTAACGTTCTTATTTAACAGTGCTAACTAAACAGTTACAGCACAACAAAAGTTACAGGATAAATCCACATAAAGGCCCAAAAGGCGATCACAGATAATAGCGTTGTTCTAACAGATATACAACCTATTATATGGTTTTCAAAACAGTTTATCAAAACCGTTTCCAGACAAACAGAATATTCATTCCAAATTAATTACTCGATAAACTACTGATAATTAATGTAAATATGGAACGAAAGAGCAAGAGCGAACCGCCACTTGCCTTACTCCACAGAATAGTTCTAAAGACGTCAACTGGATTCCGGGCTCGACACAGTATAGTTCCGACAGCACAACAACCTTCGAGTCGACCCATAAAAGGAACCCTAAGTTAGATCCGACATAAACAGTACGAATCTAAACACGGCGAAAGAACACGAAAGGAAAGACGCCACGACGACAACCGACCAAGCCAAAGCCACGAAGGCATTCTGGGCACTGGCGGCGGTCGCTGTTCTTGGCGGCGGTCGCCGTATTCATCATGGTGGTCGCCGTGAAGAACACGGTGGTCGCCGTGACGAACTTAGATGACACAGAACGAGAGAAAACTCACCCCAAAACACGAGCGGTTCGGCCTCCTTCGACTTGCTTTGGCTTCTAACCTCCAAGGCTAACCAAAAGCTTCACAAAGGCACTCAGGAACCACACCAAAGCAACACCGGCGAGACCTTCAAATTCCGGCGAAAACACAACTCCGGCGAGAGGCGAATTTGGCAGCGATTCGGGGTTATAGATGACCCAAAACCCATGCCCAAGTTCATCTATTTATAGGCAAACCCCAAGGAGTGATCTGCAAACCCTCAGACGCGGCAAACGACGCAACGGCGCGCCTCGAACGACATCGGCGACCAACGGGCAATGCCCACTGGACAATCACGGCGGTCGCCGTGATTTTGCCTGCGGCGGGCACACGGCGGTCGCCGTCGTTAGGCCTGTCGTGGCCAGCTAGAAGCTGACACGCTGACTTCTCGGGCTCAACCACGGCGGTCGCCATTTCTGAACGGCGGTCGCCGTTTCCCCCTTTTCCCACCCATTCGGCTTTGAACGAGCTTGACGATAAACCGGAATAAAAATTATCGTACGCGAACGACAATTAAACTCCAAGGCATGATGTCTATATTTTATTTCACTGAGAAAAATATTACAGATACAGAGCACATTACAGAATGTCTCAAGCTACCTGAATTAAATCCGACGTACACAACGGGTACTCGGGAAAATTCCATAATTCCCAAAATAACCTTACAAAATTACGGGGTATCACATCTCCTCCCCCTTACAAGAAGTTTCGACCCTGAAACTTAGGTCGAGAATAACTCGGGAAAACGCCTGAGCATATCTGACTCGGTTTCCCACGTCTCCCAAGTAACTTCTTCGGTCCCTGACTTGGACCACAGCACTCGTACCAAAGGTACGATCTTGTTGCACAAATGCTTCTCCCGACGCTCCAAAATGCGCACGGGCAACTCTTCATAAGTACCATTAGCTTGAATCTCGATGTCCTCGTAGCTAAGTACATGAGACTCATTTGGTACATACTTTCTGAGTAAAGACACGTAGAACACATTATGCACTGGGTGAGCCGATGGTGGCAACGCCAAACGGTACGCTAGAGATCCCACTCTATCCAGAATCTCGAATGGTCCCACGTAGCGAGGGTTAAGCTTCCCACGCTTACCAAATCTGAAAACTCCTTTGGAAGGCGATACCTTGACAAAAACTTTGTCACCGACCTCGAACTCGACAGTCCTGCGCTTCCTATCTGCGTAGGACTTCTGTCGACTCTGAGCGGTCAACATTCTTTGTCTGATCAAAGCAATGTCTGAAGCGGTCCTTTCGACCAACTCTAGTCCAAGCAGAATTTTGTCGGCATTATCGTTCCAACAAATCGGAGATCTGCATCTGCGACCATACAAAGCTTCAAACGGAGCCATCTTGATTGTAGCATGCCAGCTATTGTTGTACGTGAACTCAATCAGACTCAAGCTGTCCTCCCAGCTAGTCGGACGATCGAGCACACAAGCTCTAAGCATATCCTCCAGAGTCTGGATGGTCCTTTCAGACTGGCCATCTGTCTGAGGATGAAATGATGTACTGAACCTCAACTCGGTTCCCATAGCCTTATGAAGTTCCTTCCAGAATCTTGACATGAAACGGCCATCTCGGTCCGATACAATGGTCTTAGGAATGACATGTAAGCGGACAATCTCCTTCTGGTAAACTTCAGCTAGCTTCTGGGTTTCCCATGTGGTCTTGATGGCTATGAAATGAGCACTGTTCGTAAGCCTATCCACAATTACCCAGATAGCATCTCTCTGACTTCGAGTCTTGGGTAGCCCAGTGACGAAGTCCATGGAAATGTCCTCCCATTTCCATTCTGGCACGGGGAGAGATAGCATCTCACCACCTGGTCTGCGGTGTTCGATCTTTACTTTTTGGCAAGTTAAGCACTTTGCCACAAAGTCTGCTACGTCCCACTTCATGTTTGGCCACCAAAACTTCTTCCTGAGATCCTTGTACATCTTGCTAGAGCCAGGATGCACAGAATAAGCAGATGAATGAGCTTCTCTCATCACCAACTGATGAAGACATTCTGTGTCAGGCACACAGATCCGATCCTGAAACCAAAGTGATCCATCATCCTGAACCACAAAACTGGGAGCTTTCCCATCCATCACTTCACTGCTTAACTTTACCAAGATGATGTCATCGACTTGTTTTTCTTTGATCTGATCCAACAGTGTAGCTTGAATCTCCATCATACTCAGGTACCCTCTACGCTGGTCATATAAGACTTCAATGTCGCATGACTCTTGGTTTAGCTTGGTTTGAACAGTAAGTAGAGCAACTACAGTCTCGTGCGTTGTCTTCCGACTTAGTGCATCAGCTACTACATTAGCCTTGCCCGGATGATACAACAACTCCATGTCGTAGTCCTTGAGCCACTCTAGCCAGCGGCGTTGTCTCATATTTAACTCCTTCTGAGTAAATATATACTTGAGACTTTTGTGGTCAGTGAAGACTTGGCATCTTATACCGTAGAGGTAATGCCTCCAAATCTTCAGCACAAACACAACCGCTGCTAACTCAAGATCATGGGTCGGATAGTTTTCTTCGTAAGTCTTGAGTTGTCTAGATGCGTAAGCAATGACTCTACCCATTTGCATCAAAACACAACCAAGGCCACACTTGGAAGCATCACTATAGACCACATAATCGTCATTCCCCTCTGGGAGTGCTAACACGGGTGCCGAGGTCAACCGTCGCTTCAACTCCTGGAAACTGACCTCGCACTTGTCATTCCAGACAAACTTCTTGTGGACTTTGCGGAGTAGATTGGTCATAGGTAGAGCGATCTTTGAAAATCCTTCTACGAACCTTCTATAATACCCGGCAAGTCTAAGAAAATTGCGTACCTCCTTCACGCTCTGGGGCTGTGTCCATTTAGCAACCGCTTCAATCTTTTGGGGATCAACCATAACCCCATTTTTATTGATCACGTGGCCTAAGAAAGCCACTTCCTTTATCCAGAATTCACACTTAGACAGTTTAGCATAAAGTTGATGTTGTCTAAGGATCGACAAGGAAATCCGCAGATGTTCCTCGTGGACTTCTTCATTCGGAGAATAGATCAAGATGTCGTCGATGAAAACCACCACGAACTTATCCAAGTACTAGTGAAAACATCGGTTCATCAAATCCATAAAGACAGTTGGAGCATTTGTAAGCCTAAAAGGCATCACTACGAACTCGTAATGACCATATCTGGTCCTAAACGCAATTCTAGGAATGTCCTGCTCCCGAATCCTGAGTTGATGATATCCAGATCTTAAGTCGATCTTGGAGAAAACCTTTGCTCCCTGCAATTGGTCCAACAAGTCATCAATCCTAGGCAAAGGATACTTGTTCTTGATCGTCACCTTGTTCAACTCTCGGTAGTCGATACAAAGTCGGAACGATCCGTCCTTCATTTTGACGAATAGTACCGGAGCACCCCACGGCGATGCACTCGGCCTGACATAACCTTTATCAAGAAGATCTTCAAGTTGATTCTTCAATTCCTGCATCTCAGCCGGAGCCATCCGATACGGTGATTTGGAAATCGGTGCCGTACCAGGCTCGAGATCAATTGAAAACTCTACGTCACGATTTGGGGGTAATCCTGGAATTTCTTCCGGAAAGACATCCGAAAACTCCCTAACTACATGAATATCAAGAACCTCAGGTTCATCCTTTGCAGGCGAATCCAAGTAGCAAAGGTACCCGACACATCCTTGTCGTAGTAGCTTAAACGCAGCCATCGCATTGATCAGCTTGCCGTTATCAGCGTCATTTCGACCTTTGAACTTGCACACGAATTGGCCCCCGGATGACACCGTCACCGTTCTTGAACTGAAGTCGATCACCGCCTTGTGACATGTCAGCCAATCCATACCGAGGATAATGTCGTATGGAGCCATGGCTATGCAGATTAAATCTGCCTCGAATTCCTTACCCTGAATGGTAATCGGAAAGTCGGACAAATGCTTGGTTCCCACCAAACGTTCTCCATTAGGAAGATTAACGACAAAAGGGTCGCACGAATCGTTGCACACTAAGTCTAACTTGCTAACACAGCTATCCGAAATAAAGGAATGCGTAGCACTAGAATCAAACAGAATGCACACTGAAGTAGAGTGAAGGTATAGAGTACCTTGAGCAATCGGAGAGTTGGGTACATCTGCCTCACGCATCTCGTACAAGCGTTGGCCCTGACTTCCAGAAACAGCTGGGGCATTTCCCCTGTTCTGAGCAATCGTCTGCACTGAAGGGCTAGGAGTCTCGGCAGGCTTAAACCTAGGTCGGTTGCTCTGATGAACTGACCCTTGCTGCGACTCTACTCCCTTCTGCTTCCCCTGCTTGCAGAACTTTTGCAGATAACCCAAAGCATGGTCTCCTCTCCTTCCGACAACTGTAATACCCCCAAAACTTAACCCCCAAAACTTAACCCTTTTGGAAAGGTATTACCGCCAGTGACCCTAGTGTTCCTTACCGAGATCACCCAAGGCTTTACCAAATAAATACAATTTATGAAATGCAATTGATACACAAAGATCAAGCATTAAATTCCAAAACATAACATTGTCGAGGAAACAAGAGTTACGGGATTACAACCCAATCCCGAATAGGTCAAAACATAGTTTAAACCAAACACAGCGGAAGACTAAGAAAGTAAATTACAAACGGAGTTATTGTCCAAAGGATCATAACCTGATTAAAGAAATAATTAGCTGCACTGAACTTAAGGAAGAATGAGTCTTTAAGGAAGAATGACAAATCTGGAATATTACAGAATCATTCAACAATGATTTAAAACTGACTGAGATGCTTCGGTTCACGACCAACCTCATCGCCTACAGCGAATCCAGATTGGAAAGAGAACGTACTACATTCAAGTCAAGACGAGTTTTCCTAGCTGCACTGAACTTAGCTGCACTACTCGCCCAAGGTGTATTAATTATGTGCGTCAAGGTAGCACTTATCTGATTTATGTTTCAAAAACACACATCACGTTATAGACTTTTACATGTGTACCCCACCAATGGGACGACACATCTTAGTATACGTTTCGTCGAGAGTGACGTATACCGAAAGGTTTGTGACACCAGCTAAATGTCATGTCTCTACACACATGTGTAAGAGACCGATCATGATCTTAGAATAGTACCAGATGGGGACGAGCCATCCTGATACCAGATTATAAAGAAACGACTGGACAGAGTCCGAGTAACGTTCCTATTTAACAGTGCTAACTAAACAGTTACAGCACAACAACAGTTACAGGATAAATCCACATAAAGGCCCGAAAGGCGATCACAGATAATAGCGTTGTTCTAACAGATATACAACCTATTATATGGTTTTCAAAACAGTTTATCAAAACCGTTTCCAGACAAACAGAATATTCATTCCAAATTAATTACTCAGATAAACTACTGATAATTAATGTAAATATGGAACGAAAGAGCAAGAGCGAACCGCCACTTGCCTTACTCCACAGAATAGTTCTAAAGACGTCAACTGGATTCCGGGCTCGATACGGTATAGTTCCGACAGCACAAAAACCTTCGAGTCGACCCATAAAAGGAACCCTAAGTTAGATCCGACATAAACAGTACGAATCTAAACACGGCGAAAGAACACGAAAGGAAAGACGCCACGACGACAACCGACCAAGCCAAAGCCACGAAGGCATTCTGGGCACTGGCGGCGGTCGCTGTTCTTGGCGGCGGTCGCCGTATTCATCACGGCGGTCGCCATGAAGAACACGGCGGTCGCCGTGACGAACTCAGACGGCACAGAACGAGAGAAAACTCCCCCCAAAACACGAGCGGTTCGGCCTCCTTCGACTTGCTTTGGCTTCTAACCTCTAAGGCTAACCAAAAGCTTCACAAAGACACTCAGGAACCACACCAAAGCAACACCGGCGAGACCTTCAAATTCCGGCGAAAACACAACTCCGGCGAGAGGCGAATTTGGCAGCGATTCGGGGTTGTAGATGAGCCAAAACCCATTCCCAAGTTCATCTATTTATAGGCAAACCCCAAGGAGTGATCTGCAAACCCTCAGACGCGGAAAACGATGCAACGGCGCGCCTCGAACGACACCGACGACCAACGGGCAATGCCCACTGGACAATCACGGCGTCACCGTGATTTTGCCTGTGGCGGGCACACGGGGGTCGTCGTAAATGCGGCGGTCGCCGTCGTTAGGCCTGTCGCGGCCAGCTAGAAGCTGACACGCTGACTTCTCGGGCCCAACCACGGCGGTCGCCGTTTCTGAACGGCGGTCGCCGTTTCCCCCTTTTCCCGCCCATTCGGCTTTGAACGAGCTTGACGATAAACCGGGATAAAAATTATCGTACGCGAACGACAATTAAACTCCAAGGCATGATGTCTGTATTTTATTTCACTGAGAAAAATATTACAGATATAGAGCACATTACAGAATGTCTCAAGCTACCTGAATTAAATCCGACGTACACAACGGGTACTCGGGAAAATTCCATAATTCCCAAAATAACCTTACAAAATTACGGGGTATCACAGAATCCCACAGGGAGGAGTTATCTTTCTTAGTGCAGATTAGTATGTCAAAGTAACAAAGGCGGGGTTTGTTGGTTGGTTGATTGCAAGTAAATAAAGTAAGTAAAACAAAGGTTGTAATCAATTTGGGAAAAGTACTTAGCCAGACAAATATTCACCATTCATTCGATTGATTGGTCCTAGATTATCTCTATTCCCTCCTATGATTATTCATGTCCCTATTCTGAATTAGTTACCAGTTCAACTAGTCCTGGTAACCCTAACTATCGAACGCACGAGAAACTATTAAGATTTAGAATAATAGATGCAGGAAGCATAGGAATTAACCAGGATACATGCAACACCACAACTCGCAGCATTTAACACATAATCAATTCTCTTTCATAATAAACTAGTCCAACTAGTCCTAGAATATCATGGTTGCTACACAAGATAAGGGATTTCAACTCGAAATATCCAAACCCTAGCAATAGACAATTACTAATATCAACTAGGTGATCAATCCAGTCAAATCAATAAGAATCAATAGGAATAAGCTCAAGAGAAAAGATATAATCCAAAGGAATAGGAATAGAATTATAACCTCACAATCATATATCAAATGAAGGCTTTAATCGTCGGACTAAGCAAATGGTGCTTAGTTCTTCATAGTCATGAAACAAAAACTCAAAGGGGAAACATATGCTAAACAATGAACGATAATAAAAAGAGGCTCTAGCAACTAGGTTAAATAACCTAGCCAAAACCTAAGATAGAAAATAAAATCTTTCCAAAAGGGAATAAAAAGGAATAAAAGAAATAAAAGAAAATAGAAATAAAATAAAGTAAAACTCGGTTCTTCGGACGAAACTCTTCAGCGCGTCTGATGAAGGGATTTCCACGACCGCGGAAGAATTTCCGCGACCGCAGAAATCTTACTGTTGCTCTCGCTGTTTGATTTTTCCGTGACTGCGGCTGATTCTTCCGCGACCGCGGATTCTCGGGTTTTGCTCTTCTCCATCTCGTGATGTTCCACGACCGCGGCGGTGAATTCCGTGACCGCGGAAAAGCTTCTGTAGCTTCCCAGCTCTTCCTTCTTCGTCTCCTCCTTGGTCTTCTCTTGTGGTTTTCTTCTCATCTTCTTAATGTCTTCTCTTAAGCTCCTCCAAACCACCAAATCTACACTTCTTCACCTCAACTCCAATCTCTACAATTGTGCTCTAAACATCTATAAATGGTACCCAAAACACTGGTAACAACTCCTAGTTAAACCCTACAAAGTAGCGCTGATCATCCGCGCCATAAGCGGAGGTGTGTGCACTTCTCGCATCATTTTTATGAGGCCAGGGGTCAAGATGGCGTGAACCAGATGGCTCGTCACGCCGGTGTAGCTCCCATTGTGTTCAACTCGCGTGTGCAACCCATAAAGCCTAGTCGGGCCGTGCCTTTCCGGCCTCTTCCCTACGGACAAGTGACATGCGATTACCCCGGCATTTTGGAAGCATGGGACGAATCTACTCCCTACGAGGGATCGACAATGCCTAGAAGAGGAGATCGGGGCACGTAGAGGAAGAGTGACGAGCTTTCTTCGCCGCTTGTCTTCTCGAGGAGCTCCTCGCATCAGGTTGTCGCCTCTCCCAAGACAGCAGGAGGGAGTTCATTGATTCCTCTTCCATTAGTCTTCTCGGATCCGCCGAGCAACCAAGCTCAAAACGACGAGTTGCTGGATAGGATGATCGCGGCCGCCTCAACAACCGGGGGCTCTCAAGACGCTGCGAACTCTGAATTGCCGAGTGTCGATCACTGAGTTTTGGCCAGGTGGCTCTCCTGCTTGCTTTTCTTTCCCTTTACTACTTTTGCTAGTTCCCTAGGCATTTTTTATTAGACAGTTTTAAACAATTTTTGTTGGTGGTTAATGAACATTTATTGCAGCCTTCGGGCTCCGGGTGGTTATGGCCAACCACTTGCTATATATTGGTCTCTCCCTTTGTTTTTGCTCACTTGCATCACTTGTGTACTTCCGCCTCTACAACGTTCGGAAGGTTCACTATTTTCCTTACTCGGCCGAACTTCCTCGCGTTCTTCGCCGGGTGGAAGACCAGTCGGATGCTGACGCGATCTACGGCCTTAGCCGACGCGAACCGGTGTCGATGTTCGTGGTTGGGGCTCCGGGCCTCTATGGCTCCTTTGCGAATTACGTTGCCAGGTTGCATGGGGGCAGTGACTTACGATGCCAGGTTATGCAACCTGACATGTGTAGCCGGCCCAATTTTCCTTTTGGCTCCTCCGCGGGCGGGTTAGGGGCATTCCTTGACTAACCTGTGAGGGGGGTCTCTCTAGGTCTTCTCTTTTAGGCTTAGTAGCTCTCGGTCGGGTGTACCTTTTGTATGATACCTTTGTAATAACTCGCTCTCTTCTTTCAATGAATAAAGTATTTTGCTGCCACATTTCTTCTCGTCTTTTTTCTTCTTGCATTCTTTTATTGTTGTCGTGCTACTCCCATCCCCCTAGCCCGGGGGCTTTGCATGAGTGTGTTGTGCCAAGGGAAGCCCGCGGGGCAAATAGAGTAGTCAGTCCCTTTTCGATTGTTAAAGATAATGGGTCTTTGCAAGCGTTTCTTTGCTCATGTTGCTCCCTTCCTTCGACTAGTCTTATGTGTCTTGCGCGCTCGATTATGGCTTCAATGTTGCTTCGAGGCGGAGCCCCTTGCATGTTATTTCACATGTTCGTGTCTACTGCCTTGTTGTGTTCTAAGGGTTGTTCCCGGCCTTTCAAGGGCCTCCAACCTCATGGGCTCTGAGGTGGCACTTCGTTGCCTGTCGACGTTCTTGTTGCGGGCTTGGGCTCTGTTGTAGCTCTTTTCTCTGATGCATTTACCTAGCTCCGTGGTCTTGGTGATTCTGCCACTTTCTTGCTTTTTGTTGTATTTGTCTGGCCCCGCGTTCTTGGTGCTTCCTCCACTCTCTTGTGTTGTGTGCTTGCCATCTTGTTGCTTTGTTTCGACTCACATTGTCGTCGGTTGGTGCTTGGTCCTTCCGCCTTACTCCAGCTTTACTCCCGCTTGCTTGGCATTTCTCTTGCTTTCTTTGCGGGCTTGATTCTACATTTTATTGTTTTGTTGGTTTAATATTGCCTTTGCCCTTCCCCGAGCTCAATGTTGCTTTAATATTGCTCATGCCCTTTCATGGGCTCAATGTTGCTTTAATATTGCTCAATCTTGCTTTTATATTGCTCTCTCCCATTCCCGGACTCAATGTTGCTTTAATATTGCTCAACCTTGCTTTCATATTGCTCTCGCTCCTTCACGGGCTCAATGTTTCTTTAATATTGCTCAATCTTGCTTTCATATTGCTCTCGCCCCTTCCCAAGCTTAATGTTGCTTTAATATTGCTCAATCTTGCTTTCATATTGCTCTCGTCCCTTCACGGGCTCAATGTTGCTTTAGTATTGCTCTCGCCCCTCCCCAAGCTCAATCTTGCTTTAGTATTGCTCAATATTGCTTTAGTATTGCTCTTGCCCCTCCTCGGGCTCAATGTTGCTTTAGTATTGCTCAGTATTGCTTTAGTATTGCTCTCTCCCCTCCCCGGGCTCAATGTTGCTTTAGTATTGCTTTCCTGACCCGCGCTTTCGGTGCTTAATATTCGTGGGGCTTTAATAAAAAAGATCTAACAACTAATCGGCCTTGCCGGTGCTTACATTACACATGCCTCTAGGGCTTACATAGGTGGTGCTCTACTTTGGGTGCTTCAGTCGCTCTCTTGCTTACGGGAAATACTTCTTCAGACGCAAGACATTCCATGTGTTTGTGACTAGGTTGCCGTCCTCTCTCTTCAGCTTGTAGGCTCCTTCAGCCACTTGGTGTGAGATGATGTAATGGCCTTCCCACCTTGGGTCTAGCTTTCCACCTTCCGTTCTCCTAAGGACAAGATCCCCACTTTTGAAGCATTGGGGGAGGATTTTATTGGTGTAGTGCGCGGCAATCCTTCTCTTGTACTCGGTTCCGCGGATCTCGGCCATTTCTCACACCTCCTCCCTTAATTGTAGTTCCACGGACATCCTCTCATTGTTGCTCTCCTCGTCATAATGCAAAATCCTCTCATTCGGAAAAAGGTGCTCCACCGGGACAACTGCTTTAACTCCATACGCCAGACAAAATGGGGTATCTTCGGTCCCTTTCCTTGGTGTGGTTCGATTGGCCCAGAGGACGAGCGGGAGGATTTCTGCCCATCGCCCTTGCGCTTTGTCTAGCCTTTTATCCAAGCCGGCCAAAATCTTCCCGTTCACGTTCTCTACCTTGCTCATTCCTCTGATCATTGCCTAGTAGCCTCTGGCGAACATAGACCCCAAGGTGGGCTTCTTCGCTGGGGATCCATATCACATGCACTCACGGTTATCATGCGTCTTAGATTGATGGTACGGGCAGAATTTCTAAGGAGGCTGCCCTTGCTGGGGTGCTGCTTGAGATTTGGAGCGGTTGAGAAAGGGGTTGTGTTGCTGAGGCAACGGGTTCATTTACACTGTATGTACTGAGACGCATTCGGGGGCTTTGCCCTTGTCAACGGCCGCGGCAGGTCTCCTTGTTCCCACGTGCCTTGGTACCTACCTCCCTTTAGGCTCATTCCGAGGCGCACTCGGAGGACCACGGTATAAGCTTGCCATCTCTTCGGCTCTGATGTGGGTGTTGGCCTTGTCCAACAATTTAGAGTAGGTCGCGGGCTCTTTCTTGGTGACCGAGAACTACCCAAGTTTGCTAGCCCTTGTATGAACGCGATCTTGGCTGCATTCTCGTTGAAGTCGCACACTTGCATTACCTCAGTCGTGAACCTCTTCACGTATGAAGTCAGGCTCTCCGCTTCGCACTATATCAGGGCAAAGATTTCTTGCATTCCACGGCGTCTCCTCCTTAAGCTTCCGAAGTGTGTTAGAAACGACTCCTCTAGCTGGGGGAAGCTGTCAATGCTTCCCGCCAGGAGGTTGATCATCCACGTGAGGGCCGCTCCAGTAAGTGAGCTGAGGAACAACTTGCACATAGTTGGCCCGTCCGCCCGGCAGGATAGCATCGCGTACTTGAATTTCGAGATGTGGTCTTGGGGATCTCCTTTGCCGGCATACTCTCCCATGGTTAGAATCGGGCTGACATCAAGCTACGGTATTGCCATCAGTACCTCGTTCGTGAAAGCGATAGAATCGTATAGGGTCGGGAGGTCGACAAGATACGGGCATGCCTCGGGCTTGTCCGCGGCTTGATGGGGCTCCGTGTGCGAAAAAATATGCCTCATTTCTCGGTTGTGGTGTCGATCGGGTCTGCTGGCCTTCGATCACGTCAGACGTCGTTTGGTCCCGAGCTCCGACCTGAAAAAGAAAAGGGGCCCAAGGGTGACCTCGGGCTTGCCACTCCGACGCTCAAGTCAGTACTCAACTCGCAAATGGGGCATAAAGAAAAGTAGAGCCAAAGGTACAGTGGAGCAACAATGGCAGAGAGTTAGAGAGTGAGAGTTTCAGTGTTAGCCGATGGGGTGGGAGACAGAGGACAACCATAGAAAGGGTCGGGAACCCCTTATATACCTGAGGCCAGAGGTACAGTGGCGTAGCCGGCCCAGGCCGAGAAGAAGGCTCTCGAGCTGCATAGACGGGTCAGGCCGGGAGGAGCCGATTGGGTAGATCGGGAAGAAAGCCCTTGGACCGTGTAGCCGGATCAAGTTAAGGAAGAGTTGGTATGGCCTTACTCTGAGTTGGGTCGTATTGCTAAATGAGCTTTTATTCTGTTTGGGCCATGCATTTGGGTCGGGCTAAATACGGCTCCCACAATGGTGACTCGAAAGTAGGATATATTATTAGAGACAGGGATAGCAATATAATATTTATGGATAGTATAAAGATCATGCCAGCTTCTATCCTATAGACAAAAGCAATGTCGATGTGGGTATGTGTAGCTCAAGCTCATCGGATGGGCATCAAGAAGATTACAATTGAAGGGGACAACCTCACTATCATTAATGTTGTAAAGGTATCTGGGACACCCCATGAGAGATTGACATGATAATCAAAGATACAAGAAGATTATTGGCTTACTTTGAAGATGTGAAAATCCGTCACTGGTACCGCGAAGCTAAACAAGTTGTTGACTTTCTGGCTTCTCATGTGTGTGAACTACAGACTTTACGTCACTTAGGTTATGTAAGTAGCTATAATAGTAATGGGATCCTTCACCCTACGTTGAAGGCTTTTCTTATGATTATCCGAAAGGATAATTTAGGCTGGATCTTTCTTAGAAAGTCAATCTAATTCTTAACTATTTAAAAAAAAAGTATGAAACGTGTCAAATTTAAATTACAATATCAAAATTTAGTGTCAGGTGATTTACATTTTAAAACATGGTGTTATTATATATTGCTAATTATGAAAATTTCTCAAATCTATTAAAAACTTTATCACCAATCGTGATTATAAAATATTATTGTTTCATGGACTTTGCCAAAAAATGAACAAAATGAAAGTGAAATACCTTTTTTTGGTCATGAGTAAAATATTAACTTTGTAACAAAATAATATCAAAGTAAACATAATAAATGAAAATAATATAAACTGTTGGATTTAGACCTAAAACAATACGAATTTTAAAAACTATAAAAATAATACAAAGAATTACCTTATAAATAAAAAACCAATTTTTAACTAAAATTATGATAAAAAAGCATAAAGGCCAAAAAACGAATGTGTTATCAATGTTTAGTCCATTATTCATTATTGTAAGTTAAATTATCACTCATTTATTGGCCTTTACATACTCAAATTTTAACTCAAAATTGACTAATTTTAAATTAAATTTAATAATTAATACTATTTTTATTGGTTTTTATAATTTGTACTAGTTTATTTCTTGTCTCGATAAATCAAAAGTGGGGCTGGATTTTTGGGAATTCTTCTCTAATAAATGGCTATTGGTATAATTAAAATTTTAAAATACATATTTGATGTAAGAACACGATTCCAATCCGCGCAACGATTCACGGTTTTCATTTCTTTTTGTCTTTTTCTTTTCCTTTATTTTACTAGTTTATTAGCTTATTATCACTCTGTTCTAAAAATCCTAACCTAGGGTCGTCTAGGCGAGAAGAAGTTTTCGATGTTGTGGAAGCAACTAAGATGACGGATGCATAGAACATAGTTGTGGGTTATGTTTTGTAAAATAAAGTCTATAATAAAATTTCAAACCTCATCACAACATAGTCTTATAAGCATTAATGGATTTGAAAGAACATAGTAAAATAATCATATTAATCAGGCATAACTTTTAATCCGCCTAGGCGCTAGCGCCCCCCCTAGGGCCGTTTAGGCGAGAAGAAGTTTTCGATGTTGTGGAAGCAACTAAGATGACAGATGCATAGAACATAGTTGTGGGTTATGTTTTGTAAAATAAAGTTATAATAAAATTTCAAACCTCATCACAACATAGTCTTATAAGCATTAATGGATTTGAAAGAACATAGTAAAATAATCATATTAATCAGGCATAACTTTTAATCCGCCTAGGCGCTAGCGCTGTAACACCCCCAAAACTTAACCCTTTTAGAAAGGTATTACCATCAGTGACCCCAGTGTTCCTTACCGAGATCACCCAAGGCTTTACCGTTTAAATACAAATCATGAAATACAATGATACAAAATGATAACCTTATTTACATAAAACACGAGTCCCGGGATTACATCCCAATCCCGAATAGGACAAACACAGAGTTTAAATAAATTACAACGGAAATCTTAAACAAGGCACAGCGGAAAACTTTTAAAAGATATTACAAAAAGGGTTGTGATCGTAATGATCACCTGCCCAAGGATCTCAACCTGATTAAAAGAAATTATTAAAAACGTCGGAAAACCACCGTCGACTCCATAGTCCTTATAGTCTTCTCATCTACACTCTATCTGATGTGCCGAATCGAACGGATGACACCAGCCCACATGCGGAGAACAAAGTTCGTGGGTTAGTCTACTTAAATAGACTAGCAAGGGTAAAAAGCAGAGTGGTTCGAGTGATCGAAACCGTTTACTATCATTGTCCCTCGAATAATAACCGAAGGGACGATACATAACCCGGCACTTTCACGGAATAACAACAAAGGTATGCATGAGAGAAGATTCTGGAAGACTTCATCTTCACAGAAATCGACTCAAAAAGAGACTCCAAGAGATTGAGTCTTTAAGGAAATATGACAAATCTGGAATGTTTAACAGAATCAAACAACAATGATTTAAAAGTTGACTGAGATGCTTCGGTTCACGACCAACCTCATCGCATACAGCGAATCCAGATCGGAAAGAGAACGTACTACATTCAAGTCGAGACGAGCTTTCCTAGCTGCACTATGACTTAGCTGCACTACTCGCCAAAGGTTTATTAATCATGTGCACTCAGGCACATATCTTATTTAATTACAAACACACATTACTGAAACACGTTAATGTTATTAAGAGCGGTACACAGCTTAAATCTCAGGGTGACAATCATGTCGACCCAAATTAAAACACACACAACCCACACGCGGGACTTAACTTTATTATGCCGAGAAACAACGGCGATTATTATTACACCGGGTGACCTTACGTTCACCCTGATTGCACTATACAGCGCTTACAGTTTAATTATGTGCTTAACTGCACTTATCTTATTAAATTACAACACACGCACACAGTGTTGAGGCTTTTAAGAATATTCCGAGAACACGGAAGTTATGATGACACCGGGTGATCTTACGTTCACCCTGATTTGCACTGCCACAGCGCTTACAGTTTATTTTACAGGGTGACAGTTACGTCCACCCCAATGCACTAGCTAAGTGCTTAAAACACAGGACTGCAATTAAGCTCATCCACTGGCGCTAGCAAGGCGCTTAAAACACTTCAGATCCTTACATGTGGATAAGAAGCATAGGTCATGACCCTTAAATTATTCGGCAATAACCCCGAGGAATATTATGATTTAAAGAAACGACAAATCCTTACTTGGATTAGCGTTCCCATGAATATTAAATTATAAAGAAACGACTAATCCTTACTTGGATTAGCGTTCCTACGCACATTAAGTTATAAAGAAATGACTAATCCTTACTTGGATTAGCGTTCCTACAAACACTCGTGTTAACTAAACAGTCTAACACAGCAATTATCACATTAAAGCCATCCAGGCAAATAACTTAAACATAGAGATAATAGAAACAGTTAATCCTTACTTGGATTAGTTTTCCTATTAATCCACATAAATGCCCGGAAGGCGATCACAGATAATAGCGTCGTTCTAGCAGATATACAACCTATTATATGATTTTCCAAAACAGTTTATAAAACCTTTTCCAGACAAACACAGATAATCATTCCAAATTAATTACTCAGATAAACAGCTGATAATTAATGTAAATATGGAACGATGAGCAAGAGCGAACCGCCACTTGCCTTAGTCCGCAGATCTGGAACAAAGCAGAGACAACGGGATTCCGGGCTCGACACGCGTATAGCTCCACTAGCATAAACACCTTCGAGTCGACCCAAAAAGGAACCCTAGGTTAGATTCGACAAAGAATAGTACGAATATACGAAAGGACGAAATAAATCGAAGGATACGAGACCCGATCGAAGGTCTCGGAAGCCAACGCACAACTCCCGGGCAACAACCCTTCACGGCCGGCCACCAAACAATTGCGGCGGGCGCCGCCACCATCACGGCGGTCGCCGCCACCATCACGGCGGTCGCCGCCACCATCACGGCGGTCGCCGTCTCAAGCACGGCTGGCGCCGCTCATCGGCTTCCTCCACGGCGGCACCAAGAACTTCACGGCGGTCGCCGGCCACAACACGGCGGTCGCCGTCCCCAACACGGCGGTCGCCGTCCACAACACGGCGGTCGCCGTTCCTGGCGGCGGTCGCCGTCTCCCTGGCGGCGGTCGCCGTCTCCCTGGCGGCGGTCGCCGTCTCCCTGGCGGCGGTCGCCGTCGCTGAACAGAAACTTAAAAACGGACGAGAAATCTTACCCGCGACGCTCGATTTGGTTTGCCTTTCGCCTTGCTTGGCTTCTAGGCTTCTAAGGGCCTTCCAAGTCTCCTTTGGCCACCGAGAACGACACCAAACGAGCCTCCAACGATCCACGAGAGCTTTCCGAGAGAGAGCGTTTTTCTTTGGGAGCGTTTTTGAGAGACGAGAAATGGACAGCGTAATGGCGTTTTCACACCCTTTTTAGCTTCACCCATGCCCTCTATTTATAGGCAAAGATGAGGCTTGTTGGGAGCCAAAAAGCCTTTCAATTGTGCCCTTGGGTATTAACCCATGGTTAATCCATTTGCACCTCTTGGGCAATAACCAATTGGATAGAGATTTGGTATTAATCTTAACTTGCGATAACAAAAGTCGTACACGAACGAGTATAGACTTCCAACAGGCCTTAACTGTATAATTCTTCACTGAGAAAAATATTACAGATACAGAGCACATTACAGAATGTCTCCGACTTTCTGAATTAAATCCGACGTACTAAACGGGTGTTCGGAAAAATTCCAAAAATTCCCAGAATAATCCTTACAGAATTACGGGGTATCACAAGCCCCCCCCCCCCCCCCCCCCCAATCGCCGAGCTCCCGCCTAGCGACTTTTAGAACATTGTGCCTGAGCAAACATGAACTAGCCCACTCGCCCACCCAGTTTGTCCATATAAATGGGTGATATGACCAATACATTTAGTCTGGCCCGTCTGTTTATACGGATGGGACACAAACACTAATAATAACCCATTTAGCTCGGATAGTCCGTCAGAAAGTCCGAATTATTTTTCAGACCAACAAAAAAAGTCTGAATTATTTTTTTAATATAAATATTTTTATATCAAATATAATTAATAAAATTATATATTTTAATATAAATAGACTTAATCTAACTCTAATAAAACATTTTATGCCTTTTGGCCTCCATGTTGTGTTAGTTTAGAACACCCGTTTAGGTTGTGTTATTTTGTGGGACAAATTTGTTATGAATGTCGATCGTTTGTGTACACTATTATGTTAACCATATAATTTTTATGTCTTTTAATTGGGGATATTGAGCAACTTGTATTGTTATATTAACAACTTTTTTATGGGTATTGTGCATTTTGTTGGACAGATTTGTGTGGTCTTTTATAGGGTTTTTTATGTCATATATGATATTTGGGACCCGTGAGTTACCGAGTCCGGGTGTCCAGACGGATCCGGACAGCCTCCTCAGCCCGTTTACATGGCTCAACAATCGGCCCAGATTTGGGTGTTCGGACTTGACTTTTGGTAAAAGCTCATCCGGATTCGGCCCAAATTTGGGTTTGCTCAGGTCTTTCCGTGTTTCACATGAATTTGTGTATGTATGCATTTAGATATAAAATATATAGGAAAATTCTATATCTTAAAAATGTAAAATGTTTTATCGAATTAGCGAGAATTTAAATCAATCAACATAATAAAAGATGATAATATAATAAAGTATCTAATATAAATAATGACTATTTAGATACGTAATTAAGATAACAGCTTTTTGTATGTATTACTCATTTTGTTTATGTTACGGCCTAGGTCCGGGACCATTGGCGCTATCCTACCGTAACAGGTCTGCAGGTCATATACTACAACTCTTCACATGGCCCAGGCCCATCAGGCAGCTTAGTTGGTTAGCAAGTGTGCCTGCAGCCACTTGTTAAAGGGAGGTCGGGGGTTCGATTCTCGTCTCTAACATCCTGCATGGTAGCACCTGATGTGCCTGGGCCATATGAAGGATTGTGGTGTATGGCCTGCATGTCTGTTACGATAGGATAGCGTCAATGGACCCGAGCCCGGGCCGTAACAGTTTAATAATAACTCTCATTCATTTTAGTTTTTATACACGAACTCTCATTTTAGTTGATGATAGTCATTGTGTTCAATAAAATTATCTTTTTGTAATATAATGATTACAACATTAATAATATATATATGAGGAAAATAATTTAGTACAAAAGAAAGTTCTTTTGTACCGACTCGTGGCATAAGCCGTCGTGACTTGTGACTCATTATGGAGATATATATAAATTAGATATAAACACGTTTTTAATTTATATATAAAAAACGCTGATATATATTGATTAATTCATTAGCTACGTCTTCAAATTCGAATTATCTTTACTTCCTATACAAGTAAAAATGGAGAAGGAAATATTTTCCATATATTTAATTTATTTATGATTTGAGAAATAACTAATTAAGAAATTGAAATTGATGACATGTCAATTTATGGACGTGACACGTGACATTGGTGATGTAGCTTAATAAAGTGGGGACATGTGACACTAGTAAAGTTCTACTTTTATATTATACTAGCAAAGGCCCGTACCATCACTGCTAATATTCGTATGTTTAGCCAATATTCTAAAAATATTCGCCTAAGGCCGCCTAGGCCCTGCCTGATCCACCGCCTAGGGTCGTCTAGGCGAGAAAAAGTCTCAAATGTTGTGGAAACGGCAACATCTTAGAAGATGGCGGATGCATAAAATATAGTTTTGGGTAATGCTTTGTAAAATAAAGCCCATTATTATAAATCAAACCTCATCCCAACATAGTTTTATAAAAAATAATTTATTTGGGAGAACACAGTCAAATAATCACATGAATCACGCATTAACTTTTAATCCGTCTAGACCCCGCCTAGGCGCTAGGCCCCCCCTCACCGCCCAGCTCCCGCCTAACAAATTTTAGAACATTGTGTTTAACGCATAAAGCGGAATTTCAGCTTCAAAATTTCAATGTGTCTTGCACAAGGGTGATATTTCAAATCTATTATAGTCTCTATATGATAATAACCACTAAATATAAATATAAAATTTATGGTAATAAAATTACTTTTTATCTTTGCTTTAGTTAATAGTAGACTTAGTAGTACGTGAACAATTATTAGTTTTGGTGAGGATAGTTAAAAATTAAACAAAGGTAATATTAATTGATCAAAATTGCTAATAGTAAATCAGTAAATCAATTCAAGTACTTTTCATTGTTTTGATTTGTTATAATTTATTAAAAATTGAAATCTTGATTTACTATTTAATATCAAACAAAAAAATCTGACAACTTACATTTGGTTTGATTTTTTTAACTAATTGACACATGATGCTATTGCTTATGTATTATTTATTACTTATTAGTAATTATTGGAAGAAATAAATTAAAAACTTGTTAAATAAACTTTGTTGAATATATATGAAAGTGTTCAAATAGATTTCTTGTAATAATTTTTAATCGTAATAGAGATTGAACCTAAAAAAGTTGGATAATTTGTTTTTCAATACAATAACAGAGATCTATTTCATATATATAGGGATTAATAATTACTAAATTAAATTACTTAATAAGTGGATAAGTAAATAAATTTAACTAATTATCTTTTCTAAACGAAGGGTGAGGTAGCGCTATTAAAATTTGTGGAATATGTATGAAGTTGTTCAAATAGATTTCTTGTAATAATTACTAACCGTAACAAAAAATTGAAGGAATCCAATAATAAGGATCTATTTCATATATATAGAGATTATGCAAAAAAATAATAAATTAAATTACTTAATAAGTGAACAAATAAATAATTTTAACTATTTTTTTATAAAAAGAGGGTGAGGTGGTGTTATTAAATGAACGATATGTGATGTTGTTACTTCTACTTTAATTATTAGTAATTATTACCTTCGATATAAATTAAGTGTCGTTTTAGCACTTGAATTTTGATTAACTTTATATGTCGTTTTAAGATATTTATGCAATTAATAAAGAGTGAGTTATGAAAATTGTCGTTGTGTTATAAATTAAGAGAGAAGAGAGACATTGAAAAGAAGGCAATAGAGTAAAGAGATAGTAAAGATGTGTTTATTAGGCTTCCAATAAGAGCCTTATATAGGGTTTACAATGTTTGGGGAATAAGTCAACTCTAGGGTTTGAGAAACTTATCTTATGTACATCCGTAAATATAATATTATAACACTCCCCTTGGATGTACATCATTGACTGTCTCGTTAAAAACCTTGTCTGGAAAAATCCAATGGGATAAAAACCAAGATTAAGGGAAAAAGAGTGCAGTTGTAATTCTCCCCCTCAATTTAACAATGCTTGACTGAATCTATAGAACTGGTCCTTCTTTCGACTCAAAGCTCATTAGTGTAGATAGATATCGTCAATATGTAAGTGATTGAGTGTGCAGTGATGCATGGCCTTCATATATCTCCATTTGTCTCTGTGCACATAAATGTCGGTTCTTCGAGAACTTGCACGTACATACCTATTTCAAAAGTATAAATACAACTCAATACATATAACCATTTCCAAATAATGATTTATGTATGTAATTGGTCCAAAACATATCACTTATAATATACAAAATCCAACTTTGCTTGAATCGTTTTTCTCAGCTCTACCAATCATCATTATCGACGTGTTTCCATTGATCAAGAATCATTAACCTTCTTGTATGTCACTTCTGGTGCAAGCACTTATTCAAACAACACTATCAAGGATAATCTCATTTTGATTCCTTCCGAAATGGATTCTTACAAACATTTTGTACTTGTCCCTTAAAGTCCTTGCTTACGATGTGTAATCTGAGATAAAATTTTCTTCAAGAACTTATCTCAAGAAACGTCACTTATTGATAATTAACAGCTTGTTAAGCTGCAATATGTGATTCCTCTTCAGGAATATCGAGCTTCAGATATAGTCTAATAGTCTTCCACGCTTCTAGCGTAATTAAGACTCCCTTGTAGTGGATTGGTCTGAAGTTACTACAAGAACTTCCAAATGAGCTAGGCATTTCAGTTGGCATATGTGACTCCGTCACTTTCTTGGCTTTCAGTAAATGCAATTTATAGCATCCTAGCTATATCGTTATATGTATGATCCGTTGAACTTCTGGTTCATGTTCGTTTAACCAAGGATATAAAATTATCGAGAATTTTCATTCCTTGCAATCTCTTATACATACTAGTCTCATTGTCCGCTCCCCCTAAAGTTGGGATCTTATCTCATCAAAATGAGAAACTTGATACCAAGCAATCACCCAACATAAGCTCTAGGTATTCAATAATATATAGGATGCCTACCCCTTGTATAATCCCAACTTTCCTTATGGAATTACTTTAGATTGTTTAGGGGGGTAATGGGACATACATCGTATATCCATGTACTTCTAATTCTCTTCTGGAGATAAGTTTCAATTAGGAGATTATATCGTGGTTAGTCAAAATAGAACTTAATTCTCGACATCCAAACTTTACATGACCTCATATGGTCAACGACTTCGCTACAATTTTCCATGCATTAGCCTTAACCTAGCTATCATTGATGATCACGTAAATAATGACTATATTGGGTCTTCCTATCAGCGTGAGCTACTTGTCGCTTGACCATTACACTGATTGATTGATTGATTTCATTCTCCCACTTCATGTTTCATTTCTATCAACATCGTGAAATATATGAATAGTTAACATTGGTGCATATGACGGTGTTATTAGTCCACATATGTATTCTTGAATATGTCAAGAAACATGGAGACTATGCATGTGAAAGCGTGCCCCCTCTTTTCCTCTAGTCCAATATACATTTTTATTAGTGTAAATAATAGACACAAATAAAATATAGTCCAGTTGGTTGCTTAGTACATTCCATATTGTTGTCCAATGAACTTGTGTTCGATCCTTGCAAAGCCCATTTCTCTCTCTTTTTTTTACAATGTTGTTCATAATTAATTTTGTTTTATATTGATTTTTTTTGTTGCCTAATTAAGTTGGTTAGACATAGATATATAATTGACTAGGATATATTTTCATATCTAACTAGTTTTTATTTTACTACAATTATTTTATTTACAAAAAATAGATTGGTTATCTATTATTAAAGGTAATATTTATTTAAGGAAGAGCAATGAAAAGACTGTTAGGATAAGAAATTCAAGATTAATAAATTGTATGTGATATGAATATTATAAAATTTGAAAAGTATCAAATGGCATATGTCTTTAACTCTTAACTCTAGCATATGTATATAAAAAATAGCATTAGTATGTTATGATATTAATTATTATGAGAATAATTATACATAATATAAAAAGAATAAATCTTGAATGTGTATATATAAAATGGTTTCAGTATGTAATAATTTAGACTGGATATAAAATTAATTATACAATTTAAATTTATTAGTTAATATTAATAATAAGATTTTATTATTTGTCCATACTTGATCGACCCGTTGTTAAAACTAATGTGTCCCCTCTTTTAAATTTTCTTGGTTCCGCCACTGACTTGTGCAAATTCGGCAGTGAGTTTAGTGATCATTTTAGAGCCAAGGAGAGTACTTAGTTCAAAAGACATTCATCTTTTAAAATATATTGAGAGGGATGCTGTTGGCGATAGTCAATCTTCTAAGTTGGATATGTTTAAGAGTACAACTTTTCCTATCTTTCATATTCGATTGCAGTAAATTGTACAAGTAAAGTTGAAAATAAACAAGTTAATTGGAAAAAGATAATGTTGCTTTTGGGTGGTTGGCTCACAACCATATCAACTTGCAGGTGGAGAGCGCAAATGCCGCCAATCAAAAACGTTCACGTATCGCTCTTGCAAATCAGGTTTCCTAAAATATTTTTTTTATAAATATTTGTCATTTAATTTTTTTTGTTAGGTGTAAGTATTAATATAATTTATATACTTTTTTTATTGGTAAAAATGAGATTGTAAATTTTAGTAAAAAGTTTATAGTACTTCAACTTAATAAATGTTTTTTTTAATAGCTATATTTACCTAATTCAAGCTTCGTTCAATATATTAAGCAGAAATAAGAGTTGAAGCCAAATCTATCTATAATATATATATATAAGATAGACTAAGAGTGTAATTAATGCCCAATAAATATGATAAATTATCTCTTATTTTTTGTTAACAATTTTATTTTACTATTTTACCTATGGGTGAGCAAAATTTGAAAAGGTTGACAAGTTTAATTGTTTGAAAAAATTACAGGGACTTGCAAATGGTGTTGATGTTTGACATTTAATTTGCATTTTGCGGATTGTTAGTTTTGATTGAATTAAAAAAAAAGTAACATTTTGATTTAATTTTAATAGGTTTTCTAGTAACCGGATAATTTGGATATCCAAGTCGAATATCCGATCCGATCTGGATAATATTTACCGGATATGGATAAGAGTTTTGTGAATATTTTTTACCGGATATCCGGCATATCAAACCGGATCGGATATATCCGTTTGCTCATCCCTAATTTGACATTTCATAATTTTTTTGTTTACTTTAATTAATTACTCAAATCTTTATATCTATCTATCTATAAATATATAAAGTAGACCTTTTGCCCATTTAATGCCTCATATATTCCATCTCATTATTTTTACATTCTACTAGAAGTCAAATATTATATTTTATCTCACTGGTTTAGTGAAAGGACTTCATAAAACAAAAAGTTAAAAGTTCAATTTTTCTTAGAAACAATTTGATTTTCGATAATTTTCCTAAACCTAAGGAGTTATCTAATTTTAGAAATCAGCCACGAAAATCTATAGTACTTGACAATTATCTCAATATGTTAACCTAAAAGTAACATTGAAATACCAAAAAAAAGAGAAAATAAAACCTAAAAAGGAAATACGAATACAATTATTGTCTTCTTCATACCTAAGAAAACAATGTGAGATTTCTACGAAAAAATAGATAATTTTAGGTGGTTTGGTAAATGCAATTGAAAAATTCAAATCACAATTCGAATATATATTTATATTTTTATTTGTTTTATGGTCTTCTTCATGCTTAGCTAAACAATTTCTTTTTTTACTTCATAGTTACATATATAAATCAAAATCTCTATATAGCATAAAAATACATACTAAATGTAAAACAATATATCAAAATTAAGACATTAAAAATCCAAATAACATAATTCGAATATAAAAAATTGTATCCACTTGAGTACCAAAACAAATATTGTATCCACCTTATCAAGATTAAATTACAAATTATTTTATTGTAATAATTTAACTAATCACTTAAAAATTATAATACTTCTTACCTCATTCAAGTTAAAACAGGCCAACATAATCTTCATAAAACTCTCGAATCCACTACCAACATTCAAACTTAAACACCTAATTTTAATGTATATATTGAATTTTTCATACTTATTGTAATGTTTTTTTCCATAAATCTAAACGACTGCTTTTCAATTTTGACGTTACAAACCCAATTTAGTTCTAAAACTCTTCAATTGTTTTTTGTGTAAATCGGAATAATGTATAAAATTAAAATCAACGAATAGTTATCAACTATCAAATTCAATATAGGGAGAAAACCAAGTTAATGGAAGATTATTTGGCAGGATAAGTTTGTCGCAAACGTTATCTTAGAAATGTAACTAATTTTTAAAATGTATAACATATTCCCCTATTAAATTATCTGTAATTATAATTAATGTGTTCCTTAAGAAAAAATATTATCAATAAAAGTATATATTTTGGAAAAAAAGTAATTAAGAAAAGGATTAAAACATGAAAAAGTTACCATCGAATTACAACATCAAGAAATTGAAAAGTTCATTATACTAATTGGTGATATACTTATATCAATGATAATTATGTCAACCTTAGTAACGTTCGGGTCATTCAAACTCACTTGGACATCAACTTTGACGGGAAAATATATATTTAAAAACGCTTGCATGGTCGTTCAAACTCACTTGCACATAGCTTTTATACAGAAATTTATTTCATTTTATAAGGAAATGAACTCAATTAAGATATTATATTAAAACATTATTTCAATTTATAGTAATGTATTTTGTTGTGACCATTACATCTTCATTACATGTTTCTAATGTCAATTAATCACATTTAAATTATAGATCGTAACTTCTGTTTTTCATATTTCAAACTCCTAATTGATTAGAGGTTGATTTAATGTAGATAACAAATGAATGTGACCATAAAGAGAAATTTTACCTCTATATAAAAGTCATACGGATACAAGACATCCATTCCAAAAAATAAAAGATCTCAATCCACATCTCCATTTTCTTATGATTTTCTTACACCTTATTTCTATAATTGCTTGAATTAGATTTTTATATGGTTAGTTTATTGATATCTATTTTATGAGTTGTAACTGACATTTTGTATGTTTTGTTGTTCCTCATTTTATGAATTGAAATTTGAATTGCTATTTGTGTATTTTCTTTTGTTGATATTTTGTTCAGTGGCAAGTATAATCTCGATCTCTTGAGCACATTATCACAATCCTTCTGAATTACCGATGCTTATTCACATGAGCCAAATTGAAAACTTAAGCTATTTTATTAGCTCTGTTCTTTTTTCATTACACTTTTTCCCATAAATTCTTAGCTTCAAGCCATAGTGATAATATTTAATTAATTATTTTTTTAACATTTTTGTATAAAAATAACTAATCCAATTATTACTACTCTTTAACAACTTTAAAACTAAAAATATACATTTTTCAAATGTAGATTTTTAGGTGGTTTTGCATTCCCTGAGGTCATTTCCTACCGGCATCACAATGTTGTATATGTGATCAATTGATAAACTTCTATTATTAAAGAAACGAGCAATATTTTTTATTCTTAAATGAAAAAGTTCTAACTGATCGTTGAATTATTTACATGGCTACATGCAATAACTATAATTAATTTACTAAAGTGACAAAAATAATTGAAATCATGAGTATATATATGATTATCGTGGTCGATGGTATTGTCCACTACAAATGAAGGTTTTGTTACAATATATGTACTAAGAAAAAGTTAAATTTTACTTATATTATAATATTATTTAATTATCTAAAATTTTGATGCTAAGAGATTTATTGAATAACAGCTTAAGCAACAAGTATTTTTTCTTGCTATATGTTTACTACATACTCCATAGGAGTATAAGTATGTATTCGTATATATACATAATTGATCATCAATGATTGTTATAATATCATCTATCTTTGTGACTCATTTATTACTTTTGAAACATGTAATCCATTTTAATAAATAGATATAAGTAATAAAAACTATGATCATAACTTCTTAACAACATTCTACATGTCAATTAATTGTTGTATAACTTAACCGTTCGATAACCATTTCAAATGCATGTTTATATCTAAAAAAAATTATTTTGTAAACGGTGTGGATAATATGAAGATATACAAAATCAAATATAATAGATCATGACCTACTAAAGCTTATTACTATGTACAATCAAAGCGAGACAATGCTATCACGAGTAAATAAATTTCTTAGTTTCATACGATATTTCAGATCCATCTAAGAGTTGTAGATAAAATGTTTGATCTACTTAAAACCATTTTAAACATGGTGATTGACAAAATAAGAAGACAACATATTCTAAATTATTATTTATCCTCTAGAATAGCATCTAAGTGTGTCTTTATCCATAAAAATGACAAATTCTCCAACTTAGTTTGGTGAATAAAAGTGAGTTGTTATTTGTGTCCCTGCCATGCTAAAATGTTCAAATTTATGTGAATGTTTGTGTTGTTAAAGCTGAAAATGTTTAAAATAAATTTATTAATTTCTTTTTCTCATTTAAAAACAAAAAAATCAATAAAATTAATATATATATATATGACCTATGACCCGTGCATAGCACGGGTATGCCCTCTAGTATATAGTTGAAATTGAAGTTGGAGCTCAATAATTAATTATTAACTTAATTATTTAAATAAATATAATCAGTGTTGATATTATAAGCTGAAATGAGTGAAAAAAGTAAAATTGATCTTGTTAATCTTCAACAATATTGGAAGGTCTTATTAAAAATATATTAATCTACTACAAATCTATATACTACTACTAAAATCGCAATGATCTCTCCTACGAGTCATTCATCTAAGTATGATACATCATCAAATAATTATGTATATTTACCTATTCACCCTTATTTTATTTATAATTTAATTTATCTTTTATTTATACAAATTTCCTAAATTACCACCCAAAATATTTTTTATTGTACATGATAATTCTGTACTTACCAAAAACATTATGATCATACTTAATTAGTGTCCATAATATAATATATACGTTAATGGTATGATATGTACGTTAATGGTCCGAAAACTCCATTATAAAGATATGTATATAGATAGATGATCCGTAAATAGTTAACGTTATACGTTTCATCCACCAACATACATATAATTATGCACTTACCAAAAACATTATTATCATACTTAATTAGTGTTCATTATTTAATAAGGGTGAATAGATTCTCCGTAAACTCCATCATAAAGAATACAATATGCAGTTTATTTTTAATAATTATATAAAATTCCTAATTTATATTTATCTTTCCGATATATCATGTTAATTTTTTTATATATATATTTTTTATTTTATATACTATAAACAAATTTAAATTCACTCTTAAAATATATGGCTCTATTCGTGCAAGGCACGGAGAGACATGCTATTTTTTTTTTTTTTAATGAAAGAGACATGCTAGTTGGTTAAACTAAATTGACAATTCCCCCCCCCCCCCCCCCCCGACAATTATAATTAAATTAAAAATAAAATAAAACACGGTTAATCTGAAAAAACTTTGTCGAATAAGTCTCAATGTATTGTTTAATAATTGTGTAAAAGGTGACATTTATTTTACCGAGCTCTCTTTTTCCGTGCTCAGTCTGTTCGCCATTAAAGTGAGAAGATCAAGCTTTTCTCTTCTGAAATTTACATAAAGCTATGCTGTAAATTCCTATTTCCGCGAAGCTGTTGATTGATATTTTGGTTCAATAAGGAGATCACGTATTTTGATCAACCCCGATATCGAAGAATTACATCAACGGAAGCTCGGCGCGAGTCCTCACCGGGGCTCCGATCAACAATCGTCAGAGTCAACTGGGAACGTCGTCGACGGTAGATCCCTCACACAAAGGAATTTTCCTCGTTCTCGTTCGCTATTTTGTTCCGATTTACGTTTTCCAGTCCTTGGATTTTCTTGTACTATTATTCCCGTGAATTTTCAGTGTCGTTGTTCAATTTTTGGTGCTTGCTCGCTGACTTCAAAACGCAATTGATGTCTTTGGTGGACTTTGATCCTTAACAAACTCTCTGGGAAGTGGGAACTGAATAATTATGCTTTACCTCGCTCATTGTTCATGAAATTCGCGCTTAGAGGGAGAATTATATATATGAAAACTATTGTTCGCATCGTTTCTGTGTGATGATCACTATCTGGATTCTGGCACTACTACTTTAATTGTTGCAGGACCAGTTCTAATGAATTTGTAAGTCCACCGAGAAGCTATTTACCATTGACAATGTCTTACTGCACATAATTGGGGAAGTTGCTAAAAGGTAAAGTGACAATTGGCCATATAAAACCCTATATCACTTCTAAGTTCTAACGCATATATGATTTAGCTTCCTTTTTACAGAAATTGGACATAATCTTGATAAGCCACTACTGTAATTGTCAGTGGATTAATTCCTACTTATAGTTAACTGTTGATTTCTTAAGTTACTTGTTGCACATGTATAGTATAGCTTATTCAAGTAAAATATGCTTCATAAAAAATTATTAGATTGCTTTTCTTGAAAAAGTCAAACTAATAAAACAAGTCACTATTTCTAGTAGTGTAGGTGATTTCTGTAAAGGGACGTGATAGTTTTTCGGTTCATTTCTTGTTGGCCTTTATAGTTTCTTGGGAGTGAATGTTATACGTCATGGAGCTAGAAAACACCAAACAGATTGTTCTTTTGAATGTTGGTTAACGCCTCTGATCGAAGTTGGCCTTAGATTACGCTTTCAAGCTGCCAGTTACAATGCTATGGATGCTATAACCATTTGTTACTGGTTACTCTTCACCTACTTTGTTTGTCAATTTTACATAAAAAACAAAACTCAACAATAACAGCCCCTCGATCAGTAGTTATACTGCTCCTCAAGGAATTCAATGTGGAATTGTGATTCATAAGAAAAAGCTTTACATGCTATTTCAGTGATTTGTTCTAGTCTCATGTTGTATTCCTGTACATTGAATACCCAGAAGGTGTCGGTGCACTTTCAGCTCAGGTGTCTGTTTCATTTGTACATGAGTATGTATAAAGCTCAATGCGAAAGGATAAATTACCACTACAAAGTACAAATTGTGTATATATATATATATATATATTGTATTTTATAAAATACAAGAGCCAAACAGGTCAATCATGTTCAGTACTTGAAACTCTACAAACAACAACAACAAAAAGAAAAGAAAGAATCAACACCTTTGCTATTCAGTTTTATCCCTTCCACACTTTCTGGACATTATACGACACAACTACACAAGTATTAATCAGTGGTGCTCCAAGAACCAAATCTACAGACTTAGCCGTGTACAGAACATACAAAATCACAGTAGTGAGCAGGTTTTCACTTGGTCGATCATCCTCTTCCCAGATTACCGTGTCGTTGGTTTCTAAAGCAACTAAGAAGAGCTTGAGCCTGCAAACATGAAGAAGGTGAATTAAGTTAACCTTTCAATCTTACACCATACCAACACGATAATACTTACTTGTTGGAAGAGTCTGGGTTTAGATACATTACCTTCTCCTTGCCCCTAGCGGAGCCCAACTGTGACAAAGCCACCACTGGCGGCACAACTCCTTCCTGCAGAGCCATATTGCAAAACTTAGGACTCATGGTGCACAACTGGAGGAGCGCCGCAGCTGCATTCTCCTTGCCTCTAGCCGACCCCAGCTCAACGACCTCAACAAGAACGGGAATGCCTCCCAACTGTCCAATTGCGTTCTTTCCTTCTGGGACCGTAGCAAGATTTGCCAACGCAGCAACCGCCTTATCCACCATGCCAGCAGCTGGGTCCATCAGCTCAATCAAGTGTCTTACGGCACCAGCCTCCACAATCTTGGCCTTGTTCTCATGGAGTATAGACAAGTTATAGAGAGCAGTTGTCGCGTCTTTCTTTGCACTAAGGCTTCCATTTGCTAGTAACTCTACCAAAGGGCCAATGGCTCCAGCCCTCCCTATCTTCAGCTTGTTTTCTTCGATTACCGAGAGGCTGAAGAGAGTTGCCGCTGAGTTCCCCCTAGCCTCGGGACTGCCCGTCTCAAGGACATGGATAAGAGGCTCGATTGCCCCAGCGTTTGCTATAGTGGTTTTGTTGTTGTCACTGAGTGACAAGTTGAGGAGAGTCGTCACGGCGTTTTCTTGAGTCCACGAGTCTGTGGAATGGAGGAGTTTGACTAACAAGCTGATGGCTCCACAGTTTGAGATTATAACTCGGTTGTCCATGTTTTGCTTAGCGAGAACTCTTAGCTCTGCAGCGGCCTCTCTTTGTCTCTCTACCGAAGAGCTCTTCAGATCCTCCGACAACCTCTTAACTTGGTTTTCAACAGGAGAGAGATCAGGTCTAGCTTCCATAGCAGAAGAAGATATAATTCTTGGGGCATGCCTTCCTGATGTCTGGCGCGGCATTGTTCCATTGCGAGATTTTGCACTAATCAGTCTCGTTGGAGCATGTGTTTCCTTCATAAATTGCCCTGATCCACCAATTCTCTGAGCTTCTTCACTCTGTGAGACCTCAGTAACTTCTCCTGATGACTGATTTGTATCAGAAATCACGTAGGAATTTGACGCAGTTCTAGTGTGTCCTACATCACTAGGGTGTTCTTCAGCTGACGATGACAAAGAGTCGCACCCTTTTGGATGCAAATCTTTTTCTTCAGTGAAACTCGGCTGGCCTTCTAAGGACTCTCTTTCAAAATCTAAGGAATCTTCTACTCCAAATCGTCGAACCTGAGGCGATAAGGATGCTTTAATTTGATGTACAACTATCTGCTCACCAGTAGAATGAGGAACCATACCCAACTTGTTTAGTGTGCCACGGTCAATAGGAGAATTCAGGGTCAAGGGCTCATTGAGGCTGATTGACCTTACCGGGTCAGGCAGCTTCACGTTGTTCTGCTCGCACCAGCCAGCAATAAGTGCCTTGACAGTATAATTAGGTGTTAGGCTGGTGCGGCCTAAAGTCTGCCTCGTCTTTGGGCAGACATTAAGACCGAGATCAAGCCATTTGCTGATGTAAACACGTTCATACGTTTGGCCCGAGCACACAATCACAGGGTCCGTCATCAAATCAAGAGAGAGGGGGCAGCAAAAATCAGCTGGTATTGGAACCGGACTCGAGTTCTGTGAGTGCTTGATCATGATAAGATGGTCATGCAATTGCATGATAAGAGCTATCAGGTGCTCAAAATACTCCATCTCTGCTTTCTTTTCAGCATGTTCAGCATTCTCCTTCAACTTTTCAAGAGCCGCTGCCTCGATGAAGATCTCCTGATTCGACATTATGCCTAACAGATCAGCGAATTCCACCAGCCTGTCTGGGCTAAGCCCATGGCCTGCAGCTTCATCCTTTACAGCGTCAGAAAGCAGAGCTTCTGCATGCCCACACACTACGCTCTCCGCTTTCTGAATGCATTTCTGCACAAAATAAAGTACAATGTAAAAAATGTACATGGGTTTATTGAACTTTGTTAAATAACCTGCCCATGATAGTTGCAACAACAATGCTGATTTGATGAACCAGGCATTGGTAGAATGTAGAGATGGTTTCAAATTCATTCAGTGTGATTGATTGAATAACGAAATTACGAAATTCAAAACAAGATTTACTCTAGTACCTCAAGGGATGCTGTACTCAACCCACCAGGATATGTTTCATGGGCGTGCTTTAGGAATCGAAAAATCTCAACAACACAGCTCCTAATATTTGTTGTCAATGATTCAGCTTCAAGTACCTAATCACAAATGGAGGGGAAATTATAAGCAGACCTAACAACCACTTGTACAAACAATGTGGAATAAACTACCAAAACTAGAAATTTTACAAATTCTGTAGCATGTATACAGAACAAAAGAGAGTTATTTAGGGGCAAAAAAACTCAGAAACATACAAAAGTGAGTCTGCTCGCCAACGGATGCCATGTCTTGAAAAGATCAATCGATTCATCAACAGACTGAGCAAGTTCAAGAAATGCCTTATTAAGCAGATCATCATCAGAAGCTACATCAATTTCAGTAATCGCACCGAATACTGGCTTCAACAGCTTGAGTATCTCTTCTATGTTTTGGTAATATTTCCTCAGAGGTTCACTATCCAAGTTTGCACAAGATGATATTGGTAAGTTTAGAAAGGAATCGGTGTTGTTAAGAAGCCATTGCAGTGCTGAAACCTCCATCATACCTACAAAATTTGCAGAATAAGCTGATTCTAAGAATCGAGATACCCAATTGTATCAATAAATTGAAAGTATTACAATTTCTGATTCTTCGATCTATTCTCTAAATCCACCATCCAAAGAATTTAACTCTCTCATGAAATATAGAGCTAGCTGATCACTGAACCATGATTAAGAATCTAATTGACAAAAAAAATTAACTCTTTAACTGGAAATTAAACCTGAAAGGGGAGAAAACATATATAAAGATATACGAATAGGTTGAGGAAAAAACCTAAATGCACAGTTTGGGGAAGACAGCTGTTTGAAGCTCAAAACGCAGATTTCATCCTCTTTCTTATTTTGATCTCTTATAGTATTGTCGCCTTTAACTTTGCTAAAGAAGCAAATCTTAAACTGAAAAAAAAAAAACAAGAAAGTAAACTTAGAGGAACAACCGAAGAAGCAGAGGAGTTTCAAAGGGAGGGGAAAGAAGACAGCGCCACAGCGGACTAGGCAACTACTTTTTTTTTTTTTAATCAGGTAAATAAAAGATATCTTTACAAATAAAAAAATATACATAAATCATTACAAACGGATGATTTTTATAAATAATTTGCAAGCTAATAAAGTACTAAATCTCGAATCTAGATATTGTAGTCGAGATCGTTGATGCTGATCAAGATTAGGATGTGGCAGAAGGAAGTCTGAAAAAGCTCTACGAATAGTAGTAGAGGAGATGTTACAAGAAGCCAGGAAGTCAGCAGCTTTGTTAGACTCTCTGTAACAGTGATGAACCTGAAAAAATTTCAAACCATGTAACAAAGATCTAATTTCTGTGATAGTAGGAGAAATTTCTCATGGAATTTTCCAGATTTCACGGATAGAATTAATGACTGAAATGTTATCTCATTCAAGAACTATTCGTGTAAACCGATGCGAAATAGCCCTACGAAGGCACTCAAGCGCGGCCAAAGCCTCAACTTTAATAGGTGAGGAGCAGAGAATTTGTCTATGGTCTAAGAAGACTACCTCGTCGGAATGATTTCGAAAAACATAACCGATATGTTCCCATTATTTTTAACTGATGCGTCAAAGTTTAGTTTGATACGGTTAGGAGGAGTTTTCGCCATCGGAAAAACTCTCTTGATTTCATCCTTTTGGTGGAGGGGAATGGTCGTTGAGAATCAGAAACCGTCAACTCCTTGAAGGAGATGTAGGCATTGTTGAATGTTGTCTGAGGATTAGAAGGAACCTTTCTAAAGATTGTGTCATTTCTGACTTTCCAAAAAGTCCACCAAAGGAAAATGAATGGGATAATATCTCTGTTTGTGGAATGTATGATTTCCAAATTGGTGTAGAAGTCATTGTCGAGGTTAAGATTGTATGTGTGGCCAACGAGAATTTGAAGTAAATGTAGGCAACGTAAGGTGAATGGACAATTAAAAAATAAATTGTTGGAATTTTCGAATGGGGAATTACAAAGGACACATTGAGATGAAACCCTGGAGAAATACCTATTTAGGCGTTCTGTTGTAGGTAGAGAGTCAGTGAAAAATTTCCACAAGTAGGCAACTACACTTGAAAAATGAAAATCGTCAATGTTTGTAATTTGTCAAAAATATCTTATAATTTATCCAATGTTTTTTTTTTAAATCGCCATGATTCCCACTTCGTAATTGAATACATATATAGGAGTTTAATCAGGTAAGATTGATTATTACCGTGTAAAATGAAAAACATACAAATAAAAACTTACGCACATACAAGCAAATACTTATGCACTTTTAAAACTCGTGTAAAAAAACAAAAAATTATGCGCTTTTCGAATGTGCACAAGTTTTTACTTACATGTGCATAAGTTTTCGACTCTTTGAGCATGAATTTGTGCATATTCGAAAAGTATATAATTTTTTGTTTATATGTGCATGCGTTTTAAAATTGCATAAGTTTTTGTCTATATATGTATAAGTTTTTGCTTATATGTGCATCATTCTCATTTTACACGGTAATAATCACTCTCACCCGATCAATGTTCATATATATAGACACTAAAGCAAAATATAATAATGTCACATGACACCCTTACATTCAATTTGTCACATGTCATTTTTTTTTAATTAAACTTAATTATATATTAAAGATTTCTATCATAAACTTATTACTAATCTTTCCTTACTTAAGTACAAATCATTTAGAAAGATTACAAATGAATCAATTAGGAAGATTATAAATCAATTAGCAAGATTATTACAAAATGTTACAAATAAAAAAAATGATTGAACAACATGTGTCTTCTTCAACAAAATATTATCGAGAGAACTCAATTCGAGTTTTTTTCCTATGTAGACTTTATGGGTTCTAGATCTTTATTTGCAAAAGTTGAGAATCAAGGTCAACTTTTATAAGGGACACAATATCTTATGATACAAAGAAGTCAAATCTACTAAACTATAGATTGCACATTTCATTGAATGATTAAAAAGAATCAATTTTGTATTGATCAAAATAGACACTTAAATCTTATTCCAACTTATCAAACACAACAACAAAACGGATGAAACATACATCAACAATAGAGCAAGTAGCACATTGTTCTACTAAATTTCAAACTTTATGATTCAAGAACTATTTTTTCTCAAAATTATAAAGTATTTCGTTCAGACCATTATCAAGTTATAATATATAAACCAACTCGAATAGTAGGTTCATAAAATTTGTTGAATTGAACTAAGAAAATAAAACTGTCATACCAAAATTATTCCTACAACGAGAATTGAGTTTAAACGAATGTTTGAAGAGAACTCAAGATGTAAACGCAAACCCCTACTAAGGAGTTTTTGTTGTAGTTTTTCATACTCTGAATTTGTTATGATAATATTCCTACAATGATAATTGATTTTGAAGTAGAGCACTTCACACCAGAATTCAATGGTTAGTAGAGTTGTATTCACAAAACATTATGCAACACAGTTGAATAACTTATTGGAAAAGAAATGATAAAAAGAATATTATATATAATCAGCAATATGATTTTTTATATTTGTAGATAACTTTTTATTTTGTATTATCTTTTTATTATACTGTTAGATTTTCATTATTGTATTCATATTATAAATGCTTTGTTCAACGTGTTAGACTCCCCAAAAGTATGGACTGAAGAGAGTTTATAGCAACACCATTTCAATCGGGATCAAGTATTTGTCTCTTTGTGTCGTTTAGTTTTAGCTCTTTATACATTTAGATATGATAATTAATTTTGGTGTTATGATTTTTTTACTCTTATTCCTACCATGCTCTCAAGGTTGAATTCATTTCTTCAATTTATAAATTCAATATATATGTAACACATATCAAAATTAATGCATTTTTTTAAAGTAATTTTTTTGTCACTACAATATCTAAATCAAAATTCATGTTTGTTATTTTTATTTTTTTTATAGATTCAAAATTTAATCTAATCATAAATATGTCATCTAAATGATATATTATGTATATACTAGGATAACTTAAATGTTGCTTTAATTAATAACATTCAAATATCTCAAAAAACTTAAGTGGCTATTTATTGTTTGTGGAACAAAATTATTTCAAAATTAATGTAAATAGTATTAAGGGACTACGTATTATCATATGTTTTAACTAATTTGTCACACCTTTATATTTCTAAATTTACAAGGAGACCCATTTATATGATTGATTTGAAGCTTTCATGTCTAATCTACTATATAATACTAAAGTAAAACCAAGCTAAAACCACTTGTCATTTTGATATTGCGCTACATCAATTATTGTCACATAACTACTCTATATCGGGTCATATCACTAAATTATCTTTTTTTCTATTATTATTATTATTAAAATTATATAAAATATATGTAAGATATGATCCTGATTTTCTTTTCAACATATAGATTATTCACATTTGATTATGATTTTCATATTAGATAGAATATATATTAGGTATTTTTTGAAAATTTTCTTTTAAATTTTCTATTTAATTAGTCACATTTTATTCAAATTTCTTTTTAATTCATTTATACTTTTAGGTATAAGACATGACTCAACATATTACGTAGGTACAAAATCACATTGATATTTATTAATTGATTATTAATAGATATTTTTTTATATTATCGTACTTATCTTAATTTCATTTATATTGTCACTAATTAAATTTATTTTTTATTTTTTTAAATGTAAAGGTGATATATATTTAATAAATAACTAATATCAATATAAAATTTTACACAAATCTCGTGTATGGTACGAAATTAAGCTAGTGGAGTATGATTTATGAATATAAAGGAGTCCAAGGTCCACAGGAACCAACATGCCAAAATTCATTGACTTTTCATAGCTGTGTTTGACTTGGCCAATTTCTGATTTTTCATTCAATTTTTTTGGTGTGCGGAATTATTTTTTCAAATAAATCAGCTGGTATAATTGACCGATTGAGAAATGTTGATCGTCCTCTAAGGGTGAACATAACATGACACGTAATTTGACTATAAATTAAGGTAAACGATTTAGGGATAAGGTATATCCTTTATGATCAAGTTTATTATGAAGCATATATCATAATTGATATAATTAAAATGGTATTTATTAGGTAGTTCAGTATTTAAAATGGAGATGTTGCACTTTCCTATGTCTCTTATTTTAACGTTACGAATGTCTCTTTCTTCTTGATTTTTTCTTAACAAAAACTTGTTCCTTTCTTTGATTAGTTGTGGGGCATAGTTATGTTACTTGTGGATTAGTTGTCTCATTAAAAATTTATCTATCTATTATCTATTATATATACTAAACCTTTCTCCTTTAAAGTCACGAGAGCGTTTTAAGGCAAACTGTTAAGGTATTATTTTTTATTTTTTTATTTATTATTATATGAAATATTAATCATAAACTCACAATATTAGTAAAAAAAGAAGAAAATTTGAATAATATTGTTCACATGTATCATGATAAATTTGTAAAAACTAAACGGAAAATGATATGATAAAGGATATATTATCACATCAATATATAATTTTAGAAGATATTTAATTGAGCATACCAAAAAAATAAATATTTGATGAAAAATATGGTAGCTTTTTGTGGTAAGAATGATCTCTTTAATAAAAACCGTGTTTTATCAATTCAACATATATAAAATTTTATATATATTGAATTTATTGACTCAACGATATTGTTCCTATTGCAATGATAAAAGTAAATGTTATTTTATATCAATGTTGAGTAATTTTCCATTTATCAGTATTTTCTTCAATAGGAAAATTTGATATTTTGTATATGGAATACTCCTTGATCATTTGTGAAAATTTATTGACAAAATAACTTGGGATGGTAGATTCAATCCACGAATTCTACATGAAAAAAATAATAGTTCATTAGTAATGTATATAATAAAAATTAATTGTTAAAAATAAAAATATAATATAGTGTCTCTGAAATATATTAACATTTTCATATATCATAACCATGTGAATTTCGTCTCTTCCTTTATAATTTTTTTTCTTCCACATGCCAACAATACGAACTTTGAATGTCCAAACACCTTTCACTTCAGTAATTTCTTCAATATAATTGGCCATTGGAATACCTAAATAATGTAAACATGCATTTTTAGATATATGTGAGTAGGATGCAATACATATAAATGTCATATTGTAAGCTTAAAAAAAGTAAATAGAGATGCATACACTGATTCTCAAATATCAAACTTCTGCTCCAATACGTAATGCACTACATAGGCCGAAATAATCTATATATAAGAATCTGAACTTTTTTTTTCCTATATAAAAAGGGAAGATATGATTTACTAATTGTGGACATATATGTAAATCAAATCAAAGAACATAGTTTTTTGGAAGAATTCAGTTTTGTTTTGAACTCAAATAATAGAACCGATTTTTAGGCATAATTCAGTTTTATAATTATATCAGATTTGGTTTTAATAATTGTGGACAGATATGTAAATCACATGGGTTTTAATTGAAAAAAAAAAGTTCAGCAATGTAGGATAAAATTTCAAGTTCAAAGATTTGTTAGGATAAAAGTTCATCAACGTAGATTTTAATTCAAAGATTTGTTAGACAGTTAAATGATTAGTTCTTCTTAAAAAAGTTAGAATGTGGTGAGATTTTATAGATGGGCTACATTCACTTATTGTTGTGAGATTTCATTAAACAACAATATCTAGATGGGCTTTACATGAAAATTTAAAAAAACTTCAGCTACGTAGGATAAAATTTCAAATTTAAAAGTTGGTTAATGCTAGTAAATAATTGGAGGCATTAAATTTTGTTATTATAATCATAAGCTACACAAATAATCGGGTTTGGTTTTGTACTCAAATCACAGAACCGATTTGTTACGTTGTTGTGAGATTTCACTCTTTTTTTTTATGAAAGATTATTGTGAGATTTTACTTTTTTTTAAAGGTTGTTGTGAGATTTCATTAATCAACCATATCCTATTGTTTGTTTTTTAATAAAAAAATATGAGCTTATTGTTATATAAATATAAGCTTTGATATAATAGTTATATAAATATAATCTTATTATTTGTATTTTTTTATAAAAAAACTTATCACATTCATATATATAAACATTCAACAAAGTTGTATATATATATGATTTATAGATTCAAAGTTAGTTATGATTATGTAAGCTTATTAGTTATATAAGCTTATACGGTGGTCAAAGTTCAAATATATAAGCTTTGATATATTAGTTATATAAATATAAGCTTATTGTTTGTATTTTTTTATAAAAAAATCATCACCTTCATGTATACAAACATTCAATAAAATTGTATATATATGATTTATAGATTTAAAGGTAGTTATGATTAATATTGTGATTTAAATTAAATAGAATTGTTAATATTTAAAAAATGTGAATTAACTTCAAAGTGACACGTAGAATTTGCGGGGTCGGAATCAATATGGTGGATAAATATGGATAAAATAAAGAATATTAAAAATAATTATTGAAAAATAAGGTGGAACTCAATGTAATTAGTAATATTAGCTACTGTATTATACCTTCAAACTAAGTTTTGGTTAAAATGGATAAAATAAAGTAAGGTGAAGATTTTAAAATTATATATGTATAATTAATGAATAAGGCCAATGTAAATTAAAAAAAAATTATTAAAATAAGATTTATGTTTTTCAAGAAAATATATGTAGCTAAACAATGAGGATCCAAAATTGTTGTTACACCTTCAACGGTACTTGTAAAAATCACAATATAAAACAATGATTTCTTAATATTTACGAAAAATAATAATATACGTAAGGTTACGAAACCAATATTTATCATAGCAAGCTACTTTATGATACAAAATATTATGTTGTAGATATTTCATTTGCATATGGAAAAGAACTAAAGAAGTGACATCAACCTAATAAACATGATATTATCTCGTATGTATTTATTATAATGAATATTAAAAATAATTATTGAAAAATAAGGTGGAACTCAATATTTGAATATATTTATTTCAATGATTATTAAAAAAGTAATTTTCATTTTATATACTAAAAAAAGATAAAATAAAAGGCAAGCTCAATTTAAAATTCCATGCATATATTCACAATGGATAATATATTTGACCCTTATATTAAGTTAAAATATTTATATAACAATTTTATCGTAGAATATAAATGTGAAAATTAATATCCAAATAAAAGAAAATATTTATATTATATCAAAGGTACTGTTCATACAAAAAAATTGAGTTATTTGATGAAATTTTGAAGATTTTTATATTATAAATTTAGTTAGTTTAAGGAAAAAAGTAAACTAAAAATAGGATTAATCGCAAAATAACACGTAAGCAAAGTTGATCCATGATTGTTTTGGTGTCTCGAAAGGGGATATGAGATCAAACGAAGGGAAAAAAATAATTTTGATATTTTAACTTTTTGTTAAAATAAATATATGAAATAATTTAGCAAAATAAATATAAAAAAATATTACAAATCAGCCATATAAATCACATTTTTTTAGTTTTTTCTAATTACGTAATGGACCCGTCTAAAGTTTTAAGATTTTAATTTTAATTTATATCCTTACTTATAGAAAACGATAACTGAAAAGTTATTTGAATAATTAATTAATCAGTAGTGGTTGATTTATGTAGGTGTAAAGTTATCTCAAATTCAAATACTTTTAAAATTTGTATACGTACTACATTTAATTTACTTTTGATAATGTGTATAATCATATGAAATTGAAAGTTTGATACAACAAAGATTTAGCTAGATTTTTTAGTTGAAACTTTTTGTTTGATTTAACAAAATTTTCTTGGTAATTTATAATTGATATTTCACGGTTTGTTAGTGAATATTTTCTTGGTGATTAACAAACTCAATTTAATTTTTAAAAACTTAAAATTACATTTTGCAAAATGATAAGTAATAAGCCCATAGAAACATTGTAAAATCGGAAAATGGAGACCATGTATTTTTTTTATAGAAAATTATAATCAAATAAAAATTGTTAAATGGGAACGTACAATATACATTCGTTAAAAATCTGATAGGATATCATTGTTGTTAAAATTGAAAGGTTTAGAAGAAAATCTCAAGATTATATAAATTAAGTTTGTTAAGATACATTAGTCTGAAATTTCACAAAATTGTTAATAAAATATGTATGTGTAATAATATAATATAGTGGGTTGAATTATAAAAGCACATGTACTGTGAGTTGAAAATTGTATATATTGTATGATTTTGGCCCATAAATTTATATATATATCATACTATATATGCAAAGTCATAAAAATAATATTACTAATTACATAAATGAATATAAGATGTACTTTATATATAAGTTTAGTAGGAATTCTATCATATATTAGTTTGACAGATATAAGCTTATTTTTTGCAATTTGTAGAGATCAAAATTTATAAAAAAAATGTATAAGCATTCAGCAAAGTTGTATATAGTTTTTATATATTTGAAATTAGGTGTGATTAGATATTGTGATTTAAATTGAAATATAATGTTAAGAAAAAAAAGTGCATTAATAACAAAATGACATGTAGGATTTGTGGGGCCAAAAGCATTTTGGTGGCTCGAAATTCAATAGCTTTAATATATATAGATGAACCATAAAATTTATTCGGGTCCTTTTATTCTAAATGGGCCATAAATCTGTATGTGTAATAATATAATATAGTGGTCTTGATTATAAAAGCACATGTACTATGAGTTGGAAATTGTATATATTGTATGATTTTGGCACATAAATTTTTATAGGTCAAATTATATATGCAAACGCATGAAACTAATATTACTAATTACATAAATGAATATAAGATGTATTTTATATATAAGTTTAGTAAGAAATCTGTAACACCCCGGGCCAAAGGTGCTACAGTGCCATAGTTCCGAAGGACTATAAGGCGGTTTTTAAAAGAAAAGAAATCCCAAAACTCTTCCCAACACATAAAGTTAACAACATCAAAATCCCTGTTCAAGTTTGAAACAACATTTAAACATTTCATCAAGCTCAATATCTCATTTTATACCAAAACAACGGTAGTTAATACAACCTTTTCAGATTCGCTGCAAAACCAAATCTTTAACTGTAAAGACCAATCTGCGATCCAGAACCCGCTTGTTGCTGCAAACCTGCAAAGCTTGGTTGACTGGGGGACCCGATACCCCAGCCAACCGCGGCACGTAAACCGAAGTTGGTCAGTCTTACGAAAGACTGCCAAAACTCCTCAAGCCAAAACAGTTTAACACCAGAAAATTATCACAACAACCAACTCAGGCCAAATAACAACATGCCACACATTATATATATACATATATATATATATATATATCATAACTATATCATAATCATATCAACCAATCAAGACCAATCACACGTCAAAACACAAACACCCACTACCACATAACCAATCAATTACCCATTCTTATCCAACTCTTCACTATGCTAACTTCATTCAATCTAACCTCAACATCACCACAAGCATAAACGAAAAAAACGATCCAATCCAACTTTCTCTCCAATACTAATACCTCAATCATCAACCCTATGAAACATACACTTCTCTTACTACTGACTTACAACCAAGCTAACCAATTATACTGAACTCCCTACTGCACTAACACATCCAATTAACCTTCACATTAACAAACACATAAGCATCAACGAGACAATCAACACATAATACCAACATAACAAAACAACGATCCAGGCCAGCCACCCTTCTGGTGCCGCCTGTTCTACCATAAACCGCGACCCAAATTTATGTTGGCCCACACCCTCAAGATGGGAAACCAACCTCCACAACATCCACTTAACCATTCCATAAACTCAAAGTACCCCTCTATCCGAAACTAGCTACTACCAGCATCCACATCAACAGAGATTCACAACCTTGACTAGTTACAATCAACAACTATAACACACGTAAATTCACAACCACAACCAATGGCCAACAATGACCCACAACCACAACTAATAACAATCAACGTCCAACATAAACCAATTATCAAACATACAACCAAATTACCAACACAACCACTTAATCAAGTACATAATCAACATTCATCACAAATCCACGTATTCAGGTACACAGCCAACATTTAACACATAATAGATATCACAACAATCAACCAATTGTAACCCAATAAATAATATAACTCAACACAATAACCGACCAATTCAACCAAAAGATATACATAACAGTCATCACCATAATCGACCAATTCCACCAAATAACTCAACTCATCAAAAGCAAATAACTCCAATCCATTCCAACCCATCACCGGTGAGACACTCATCACCTAAAACCAACTATCCGGATAGGGACGGTCTCATACCATCCAACACCTGGCCCTTAACAACGCAGGCTACACCCTACGAGGTTTGGTGAGACGATCATCACCTGGCCCTCCGACTCTGATTCAACATTTTTGGCCCTTAACAACGTAGGCGATTCCCTACGAGGTTTGGTGAGACGATCATCACCTGACCCTTCGACCCCCAATCAACGACAATCCAACCACCACACCGACACTCAATCAAACACAACGACAATCAATGTCACACAATCACACATCATCAACCAAGCAATTATAGTCAAATAATCCAATCGATCCACAACAATCAATCCATATTTAGTTACGACCAACCACCACATCACATTCAGTCAAACACAACATGAGACAATTACTAACACACCCATACATTCACACACACACGCAATCCCAACACACAACTACCAACACGCACACAATCCAACACACAACCGCCAACACACACATGTGTCGACATACACAATCCAACACACACACACAAGTGTCAACAACCACACATATTCAACCAAGTAATTTCGCAACTAATAATCTAACTTAATTTACTCAGACAAAGCTAAATCAATTACTGAATCAAGATAGGAACAAAAATAATTTTATAAAATATACGAAGGATTAGCAAGATTTATCTTGCCTCAAGCGCGACCACGACGACCCCAGATTCAAATCCAACTCGAACGATCCTGCGAAATCAATCCGAGCAAAACCCTGACGTTAAATACTCATACCAAGCCACTATTAACAAACCCCCAATTTCAAACCCTAAAATCATTCCTTAAAAATTCCAATCAAGCAAACCCCACACAATTCAACCAAAGCTCAAATTCAACAATACGGTCACACACTTTCCTCTTCCACTGTCCACGAAGAACAATTCAACATCATTTCGAACAACACAACATCAATTCGAACAACACAACATCAATTCGAAATTAACCCATAAGCTTACCTTGTCGACAACCAACGGTAGTCACCGAGGAGGCTTCTCGACGCCGGAACTCAGCAGCCACACCAGCGCAACACAGCGGACAGCAGCACAACTGCAACAACACGCAGCAGAACACCAACAGCGGCTCCGACTTGAAAAAATTCGTTCTCCCTGCTCAGGACTCCAAATGCGATGATTTCAACTGAGTTAGATCTACGAGTCTAGTTTACCTCCTCAAAATTTCAGACCAAAATAATGAGTGAGCAAACAGTTATTACCATTCTCCTGAGACGTCGCAGACGGGGCAACAACACAGCAGTGGACAGCAGCGGATCCGGATCTGTGCAGCAGCTCGTCGCGGTTCAACAGAGGTTCGGCTCGCCTCTTCGGTGGCTCAACTCAGCAGCTCCACCGTGGCTTCACGCACCGGTGAACCAGCATAGCCACGAACAGCAGCAGCAGTACCCAAGTCGCAGCAACAACGACTTCACTGGGTTCGGAAGCTGTTCGAACAGAGGGGGAAGGGGACGACTTCGGGGTTGGCTTACCGGAGGAGAACGACGGTTGCACACAGGGGAGGGAGTCGGGGAAGAAGGAAGCTGGCTGGCTGCTCACAGGGAAATCGAACACGGGAAGGAGAGAGACCGAGTGAGGTTAGGGATTAAATCCCAAAATTTCCATTTCTCCCATTTTAAGAAAAACCTTAATTAATTTACCAATTTGCCATCATCAACTTTATTGGGGTATTTCAAAATCTATCATATATTATAAGCTTATTGTATTTGTAATTTGTAGAAATTAAATTTTATAAAAAAATTGTATATAGTTTTTATATATATGAAGTTAGTTGTGATTATATATTGTAATTTAAAATTTTAAATATTTAAAGTTAGTTGTGATTAGATATTGTGATTTAAATTAAATAAAATTATTAATATAAAAATAAATTGGATTAACCACAAATTGACACTTAGGATTTGTGGGGCCATAATCAATATGGTGGCTTCAAATTCCTTTGCTTTAATATATACTAGTAAGTATGCCCGTGCTATGCACGAGATTGGTCTTTTTTATATTAAGTTGATTTTGTATTTGTTAATTTTTAATAACGACATTATGAATTATTGAATGATATAGGATGAAATAATTGAGATGTTATTATGCTTCTACTTTTTAAATTAATTTCATATGAATGAGTCAATACAATAGTTTTTATTTCTTATGTCCGCGCTCTGTGCAGGATATGGTTTTTTTGTGGGTGTTTTTTTATCGAGCATGTTGTATATTAATGTGTATAATTTTAATTAAATACTAAGAAGTTGTTTTGGGTGAATAATGTCAGTGCAATGTTTTCCCCCGTAATTGTAAGTTCAGAATTGGATGTTTTATATTATTGATTGCAAACTAATATGTTTGAAAGGATGTTGTGCAGATTGGATCATATAGGGAGTTGATTTAGGGTATAAAATAGGGAGCATTTATAACTGTTCGATCTACTTCATCCAATGGACGAAAATCTTTCTGGCATTTAATTAAAACGGTGGCATAATTGTAATATATGCCAATTTTTATTTTCGTTCCAGTTCTACCCTCCCCTTCTCCCCCGCTCATCTGTGCACAACCTGTCCGCCATTGCCGACCTCGCTTGCTTCGTGAATTCGCAAGAGAGCGTGATGGAGGACGGTACTATTTCGTTCTTTTGTTTGTCTGTTTCTATTTGTGTATGAAATTCGTTAAATATTTTATGTTCCGGTGCAATTGTTTAGGGCTGAATTCGCAAGAGGGTTGAATTACTCAATTTGAGGTTTGCTTTCGTTTTGATTTGTGTTCATCTGTTTATGAATTCGCAAGAGGGATTTTGTTCGTCTAGTGGTATCGTTGACAGATTTCCTTCCGTTTTGATTTGCGTTTATCTGTTCATGAGGTGTCGTATGAGATTTTGTTGTTTTGCTTTCGTTTTGGTATGATTTTAACAATTAGTCCTTATTTGTGCACTTTCACTTTGTGTACGTATTTTTTGTTGGTTGGAGCTCTGTTTTCCTCTGTTATATTTGTGCATTCCTTGAACATTTGTTATTTATGCACCAATTTATCTTATTCATGCACTTTAATACATTTTGTATATTTTCAGTGGGTGTTTCGGATGTTGTGGGCAGGTCATATGAAGAGACTCAAGCTACAACAAATTGACCCAATGATTTGTTGTTTCCTGCAAATTACGTCTAAACTGACAAGACCTTCTATGGGGTAGTGAGCAGGCGCAATGGTTTTGCGTTTTCAGAATTCAGTAACATGGAGGAGGCGCATGATGACCCTGAACAAGGAGAACATGTCCCTTCGAGCTCTACCTGGTGGGCTTCAGGATAAATTTGGCTGTGTTGTTAATTGCGTTCATACTTGAAATTCTGAATAGCATAAATCCAGTATCCACTTGTGCATTTGACATGCTTCTCCATGAAGATGGCTAAAGTTTTGTTTAGAGTTTCATTTGGCTGTTTTAAACCTGCCACAGTAGCCTTTTAATCTATTGCTCTTAGTATCACATTCACAGCAGATATAGAGATTACATTAGGTTCAACTATTGAACTATGACTTTTAATCTACTGTTCTTAGAGAGTTTCCTTTGTCATTTAATTCAAATGACAAATTTTTATCCAGTATAAATTTGGCCACGGGTTCATCATCTTTCATGAATTCATTTTTCTGTTTTAACGTAAGTGTAACCTACTAGACCCAACACTCACTTTCACTTATCTTCACATTCTGCCTCTCAATACTATACAAATCATTTGTCATTAACAAACTTGCAACATACTAATCAAAGATTTGTACCATTAATCCTCACCCTCATTAAAACCCATAAGTTCTAATGTTGTCTAGCTGTTCTCAGTACCGAACATACTGTACAGCTATAATTTACAGTCATTTCCAATAGCGAACTGAACTTACAAGGAAAAAATGTTATTATTCAAGCACAAAATGCTCTTATTCATGCACAAAGTGCTCTTAGTCATGCACATATAGCTCTTGAAAATTTGAAAGGAATGATAAACTTTGAAAATTTTATCTGTGATGTTTCATTTATGCAAGCGCGATTGGATCTGATTGCTCTAGCCTTGGAATCAAAGTTTTGGGTAAGACTACAGTAGGTTCGAGCTCAAACTCAATTCAAGTGTATGTTTCTGGATATCAGAACCATGGTGAGTTTGACTGACAAACTATTTTACAACTTAGAACTCCATTTCAGCAAACAAATGCAAAGTAAGAACTGATGACTACTTCTATAATCTCTTATCAGGAAACCTGAGCTGGATGGTACTATTGACAGTGGCAGCATCTGGAGCTTTATTCTTGTGGATGTAGAGACGCTCTAGTAACTTTCTCTGCACAGCTCTGCATCAACTAGGCTTCATACATTTTTTAGAATAAAAAAAGCCTCTCCCTACAACACCAGCCGCATGTATAGAACAACATCATGAACATACCAGCAATGCCCACGTCGTCTTGGTTTGAAACATCAAGTAGGCCAGAGAAGTCCAACGTTACTAGTGATACCATTTAGGAATTTCCTTGTCTCATACAAATCTCATTTGAAATTGTCTCAAACATGCTATTATTCAAGCACATAATGCTCTTATTCATGCACAAAAAAACTCTTACTCATGCACATAAATCTATATTTTCTAATTTGTTTACCAATCATCAAAATGGCAGCAGAATAATTCATGCACATAATCTTTTGTTCATGCACTAATTTACATAATTCATGCACATAAAGCTCTTATTCATGCATAGAAAGCTATATTTTGATGCATAATTCATGCACACTTTTGATTGGCACTTCCAAACAAACTAAAACAGACAAACAATACCAAAAAAACTAAAACAGACAAACCAAGCAAATATCCCCTTCCTGCAGTAGATCACACTTGCATATACAAGAAGCAGTTACTCATAGACTCCTGAAGAATCAACATATCTGTTGATTCTTATCACAGATGTATGAATCAACAAACCAGCTGTTTACATGCTTATCACAGATCTGTCTCATTTAATTACATTGTAAAGCCCAAGCTTGCATTGGAAGGATAATTTCATTGCAACCAATGATGTCATTGCGTACAGTATTTATGGCTAATCTTAGAAAATTATGATTCTCGTTAATTAAGCGAACACGATGTATGAATAAAAGCAGATTAACAAATAAAGTCAGAAAACAAGGACGTGAGGGTGAGAAAGCCTGAATAAAAAGTAAAATTTTCTTACAAAATTCGATACTCTGTATTACTGTATAATTAGACGGACCGAAGAATCAAAATCCGAGCACAAAACGCTATACAGATGCACAAAAGCATACAATCGAGCATAAAACCCTAACCTAAATGAGAAATTCGAGCACAAAACTCTAGACAGGATGCACAAAAGGCTACACAGATGCACAAAACCCTAACCTAAATGAAAATTTTGAGCGAAAAATGCTAGACAGATGCACAAAAGGCTACACAGATGCTCAAAACTCCAACCTAATGACAAATCCGAGCGAAAAAAACCCTAAACCTGAAAATTAGGATGATCGAGCCAAACACGCTAACCTTTGGATAATTTTCTTTCTCCTTTGGCCATGTTCTTCGAAGGTCTTTGTTCGTTGTCAAAGGTTTGGAAGGATTTGCGTTGTTGAAAATTTGAGTATAATCATTGTCGAAGTTTCAATTCGAAGATTTGTTGGAAGTGTTTCAGAAGGAAGAAGTAGAAGAGAAGACGGGGAGGGTATAATTTTGTGCAGGTTTAATGATTTTGATATATTTACGCTATTGCCCCTCTAAATGAAGTGTTTGCTCCATTTTCCCTCTTGTTTCAGCTACATGACGTGGCTCCATCTAGGCCTTCCATGCTTCGCATCCAACGGCCACGAAAATTTCTCACTTTACACTGTAGAAGAAATCCGTACCGGAACCGCACTCATGGTTTCTAATCATAAAGTGTAAGTTTATTTACGGTATGACATAAAAGCATGAAATACATGTAAATCTAGGAAGAATCTAACACTCTCCTTCTCATTAAAAAAGAAAAGTTGATGAATTAATATTTGACATGTAAATATTATATCTACTATATAATATGAAAGTGGAACATCTCTAACGTCACATATCTAAGCGGAGCATCTCTAAAGTCACGTTATATATTTGTTATATGTCATAACCTTAAATTAACATGTAATTTTATATTATTTTTAAAATCAAATTCATATCTTAATTTTTTAATTTCAACAATGATTTATCTCTCAATTTCATCAACCACATCATGTTATGAATCTGATAATTTTATTTTCTTTGTTAGTGTATATATATGAATCATATGATATTACTTTTCGTTAATAATTTATATCAATCTTTTAGTGTAACTTTTCTTTTAATAAGTTATTTTTATTTAATGAAATTTAAATATATTTCTACTTATATTATAATATTTAAATTCATATCATTATTATAATATTGAAGTAGTTACTAAGCTACATACTCTCATCATTAAGTCAAAACAATTATGGTATGTTTCGTTTCTACATTTTGTCGCACACTAATCTAAAATATTTTTACAATATAATAAATAGATTATTTTTTATATACAATTATTTTATACTATATTTTGGGTATTTCATTTTTAAAAATATGTCTTCATACTTATATTATTTTAATAGTATATCATACATGGTTGGAAGAAAATTAATAAAAGTTATATTATCGGAGATATGATTCAACCATAAAATTATATATTATACTATCAATGTTTATAATTCTATTAAGTGTATAAGATTAACTTAAAATAATTATTAATAAAGAAAATACATATGACGTAATACTCGTTCAGTATAAATACCTGTTTCGAATCAAGGTTTTGAAATCAATTAAAGTGATTGGTGCTAATTTGATTGACATGTGCAATAGTTTATCATAGTGTAGCATAACTATTTTGTAATATAAATAACATATATTATTTATTTACTTTGGTATATGATGTTACGTTTCTTGGTGTGTAAGAGACTAAGAGGATCAACATAATTTTAAATTATGAAGGTATAGCATGTCATTCATTTATCTGAATGTAAATAGAAGATATATGCATGGAAATAAATTTATTTATTTTTATAAGAGAATGATGACAAATGTAGGACTAATGTTAATTTTTTTAGTATTTATTTTATAATATTTATTACTATTAATTATATGGGTTTTAACATAATGTACTCCGTACTAATTTTGTGACTTCATACAAAACACATAACAATTTCCTAATTTGTACAAACATTAAAAACATAATGGATATCTAAATTTTTCTTTGTAAAAACCTGAAAATTAATTACAACACTTTTAACCAAAGAGTGGAAAAATCAATGTCAACCTTATCAGCACTAAAGCTTCAACTTGATCAACGAATGAACCTTCCACAATAGCCAAAAGAGAGTTCAAATCGGGTTCAACTTGATCAGTATATTGTGGTTAGAGTTTCAACATGTGCAAGATTTTCATTAAATTGAAACGTCAAAAGTATTGATCAAATTCGGTATAAAAACAAACCTGATTAGATTGTGAGACTTATTTCGTCTCAGTGTGTAAAAAGAATTCAACTAAAATGTAAATTCCGATCTCCATGCAACCATATCGCGAAACATATGATTATTACCAACCCTGTATTAACCATCCCGACCAGTTTAAGACAAATATATAATAAGCATATAAATTAATTTAAAAGAGGCAATAAGGGTAGAGTATACCGTATACCATCCTTGAACTTGATTGAAAAACTCTCAAATGATTGTCACTCATTTTCTTTCTCCGAACCTTGTTTTGGTTTTTTCTCTATCTATCTTCTTGATTCTTTAAAACCCAAAAATTGCAGTAATTTCATTCCATGTTAGTATATATTGGAGTTTGGAAATGAAATGGACCATGAGTATTGTCTACTTGCTTAGGTACACATAATTGGCATACAAAATTTCAGTCTTTTTTTATCATATAATGAGATGTTTAGTCTTTATGTATGTCATTTAATGTATACGTTAGCACATTTATATATATATATTCTTGAAAGTAATAGTGATTGTTATTAAATATTATTTATCTTGACTATTATAATTTCGTTATTTTATATTTTAAGGGTGATTTAGAAATGTTTATGGATATAATTTTCACATTATAATCATAGTTGAAATACCTCAAGTAAGTTGGAAATGGCAATGTTTTAATTGATTTGGGGATAAAAGGAATTTGGGATTTAAAATCCCTAACCCTCTCAATCGGTCTCTCTCTCTCCCGTTCAATTCTCCTTCCCGAATTTCCTGCGAGCTTCCCTTCTCCTTCTCCGACGGATTCTTCAGCCCAGCCGAGCTGTGCTTCTCCGGCGAGCCGCCCTGCTGCGCGTGGTTGCTGCTGACGTCCGGTGCTTGGCTGCTATCCGTGCTGTGCGAGCTGCTGATTCGTTGCTGTGGAGCCGAGCTCACTGGTGGTGCTGAGCCCTGCTGTCCGGTTCCGAGCTTCTTCTCCGGCGAGTAGCTCCTTCCTCCGGCGAGCCCGTCCGTCCGGTGTCGTTCCCCTGCTCATCGCGCTGCTGTCCGTGAGCTGTGCGTGTGGCTTCAGCTGGGTCGCGCGAGCTGCGGGTTCGTGGTGTTGTGTTCGATCCGAGTCGCTGCTGGTTCCGGCGAGAGGTGGTGTTCCGAGGCCGAGTTGTGGCCACCAGCAAGGTAAGATGTGGGTGTGGGTGGACTGTATTTTTGGACTGAATTATTACTTGCTGAATTTTTGAGTGTGTCCGAATTGGGGTGTGCAGCTGCGTTTTATTGTTGTTGTTGTTGTGGTTCCGGCGACGAGGAGCCCATTCCGGTGACTACCGCTTGGTTGTCGTCAAGGTGAGCTTGAGTTAGGTTAATTTCGGTTTGCTGAATTTTATGTGTTCGAATTGATATTGGGTATGTGGTTCGAATTGATGTTGTATGGGGGTCCGAATTGATGTTGAATTGTTCTTTGTGGACAGTTGAGGAGCAAATTCGTGAGTTGTTGGACTGATTTTTGTGTGTGTGGGGTTGCTGAATTTTGTGAAGGTATTATTAGGGTTTGAATTTGGGGGTTTTTGCTGAGTTGATTATTTTGAAGTATTTGAGCTGAATTTGGTTATATATGGTTGTACAACAAATGCATGAATTTGGAATATTTGAGATTGGATTGATTTAGGGTATTTTGGCCTAATTAATTAAGGGTTTGATTTTAGGGTTTGAATTGGGGTTTTGATTGGTTGAGGATTGGATGAGTTAATTAATGTCAGGGATTTGCTCCGATTGATTTCGCAGGTTCATTCGGGTTGACTGGAGACCTCTGGGGTCGTTGTGGTTCGACTTGAGGCAAGAGGATCCTTGCCTAACTTATATTTTTTATAAATTGATTTATGCTTAGGTTATGTCATAATTAAATTATGGTTGCTTGAGCTAATTTAAATTGGTTTGAATTGACTATATAATTGCTTGGTTGTGATGGGTGATAATATGTGTTGGTGTGTGATAATGTGTTGCTATGTGGTGATATGTGTTGATACGTGGTGAATTGTGTGATGTGTGATGAGGTGTGTTAAGGTGTGATTATGTGATTGTGATTGTGATTGTTGTTGATAGTGTCTGTTGACACGTGTGTGTTGGATTGAATGTGTGTGTGTGTGTTGGATTGAGTTTGTGTGTGAGTGTTGGATTGTGTGTGTATGTGAATATGAGTTAATCATTTCCGTATGTGATAATGTGTGGGATGATGTGTGTGTGATGATATGTGATAATGTGTGATAAGGTGTGATTATGTGTTGTTGATCGTCGTTGTTATTTGATTGAGTGTCGGTCTGGAGGTTGGTGTCGTTGATTGGGGGTCGAAGGGCCAGGTGATGATCGTCTCACCAAACCTCGTAGGGAATCGCCTACGTTGTTCAGGGCCAAAAATGTTGAATCAGAGTCGGAAGGGTCGGGTGATGATCGTCTCACCAAACCTCGTAGGGAATCGCCTACGTTGTTTAGGACCAGGAGTTGGATGGTATGAGACCGTCCCTATCCGGATAGTTGGTTTTAGGTGATGAGTGTCTCACCGGTGATGGGTTGGAATGGATTGGAGTTATTTGATTTTGGAGAGTTGAGTTATTGGTCGGATTGTATGACCATTATGTGTACCTTATTTGGTTGTGTTGGTAATTGGATTGTATGTTTGATAATTGGTTCATGTTGGATATTAATTGTTACTAGATAGTGGTTGTGAAATGAGTTGTGATTGCATCTATGAGTTGAGATTGACAGTCTAGGTTAACGAACCGACGGCATCGGAAGGGTGGCTGGCCTGGGTCGTTATTTTGTTATGTTTACATTATGATGATTGTCTTGTTTATGCTTAAGTGTTCATTGATGCGATAGTTGGAATGGATCGTTTTTGCTCATTTATACTCGTGACGAGATTAATGTCGGATGGAATGAGGTTATGGTAGTGAAGAATTGAATAAGATGAGAAATGATTGGTGATGTGATGATGTGTATATGTTTGACGGTGTTTGACATTGATTGGTTGATAGGATATGATATAATTGTGATATTATATATTGTGTGAGTGTTGTCACTTGAGATATGTTGATTGTATATATATGCATGTGCTTTGAACTGGTTTGGTTTGAGGAGTTTTGCCAGTCTTTCGAGAGACTGATTAACCTTGGTTTACGTGCCGTGGTTGGTTGGGGTATCGGGTCTCCCAGTCAATCAGGCTTTTCAGGTTTAGCGCCAGCAAGGAGGATTCTGATCACCGTCGGTTTAGAGTCGAGGGCTCTACTCTTTGGGTTTGAACTTTGACTCGGTTGTATGTGTCGTTTTGGTTTTGGACCTTGTATGAGTCAACTTGTTGTTTTAGTTTTTGGTTTGTAAAGGGTCGTATTTTCTGTATGTTAAGTTTGATCGTGGTTTCAACTCTGGACAAGTTTTACAGGTTTTCCGCTGTGCTGTTTTTGATATATTATATATAAATATATGGGAGTTATGTTTCGCAAATTTTTATTTTACCCGTCTTATAATCCTTCTGGATTATGGCACTGTAGCACCTCTGGCCCGGGGTGTTACAATAGTAAATTAACTTTATGACATGTTGTTCAATGTTCTGTAATATTGAGATCGATAATAGCCTTAATTTAAAAAAAAGATGATAAAAGAGAACAAAAAATAATTAGTATTAGAATTGTGCGGTTAGCAGATATCGAACTCTTAGCAATGGGAAGATTGGCAAAACTTGAAACAATATATATACGCAATATATGTGTTATTTGGGTCAAATTAATAATTAATGAGAGCAATTCAGGATAGTAATTGGCATTATACTGCACCATGTATTTCATCGAATTTTTTATTCAAACAACGACAATCAATTGACAAACAAAAAGTTTTTTTTGATAAAAAGTAAATTTGATTGTCATTTGGATAAAGATGCTTAGTTGTTATATGGGTATTAAGTATATACGGCGATATATTTGTTTTAAAAATAATATTAAATACCTTAGTAAATGAGATTGTAATTGAATAATAATCTGATCAAAAAATTAGTAATTCAAAAGTAACGACAACAAATGACAAATTAAAGTTTTTTTGACATGTAATAGTAATTTAATTTCACAAAATAATTGGAGGTCATTTGTGTAATACTATAATCTGTCAAATTATATTTATATAATTTAATGTTCATAGAAAATTATACATATCTTCAACTTATATCGATCTTTTCATATGTAAATTATCACAGTTGTTTTAGTACTTTTTTATTTTACATAATTTTCATAGAAATATATAAATTTGTACATAAAATATAATGATTATGGATTTGGCTATATGTAAATTTAATTAATTAAGGGATCATTCATGTTCATAGAAAATGTGTGTGTATATATTGAATTCGTAGTTTGTCATATGTATAAATTATCACAGAAAAATATAAATTTGTATATGAAACATATAATGATGGCTATATGTAAATTCAGCTAATGAATGGGTTTTTTGGTTTAGGAATGATTTATAGTTATTTTTTTCATAGAATTATGTAAATTTGTACGTAGAATATAATGATCGTGAATATGGCCATATGTAAATTAAATTATTGAATGGCCGTTTTCACAAAGAATAAGAATAATATAGTTCGTTATTAGTTGTTTAAGACTCTAGTTTATAGATTTGTATACCCTTACAATAACTAATTATTTAAAAAACTTTGAGTGACTACGAAAAGTTAAAAAATAAAATAGATCATGTGTTTGGGTTTGTAAAAATAAATTCAACGAAAATGCTTGTAAGAAGGATTGAACCTTTAACCTTTGCTTTATTAGACACAATCTAAACCATTGAGCTATAGTAACATCTATTACTCATTGTGAAATGCAAACAAAAAAATAAGCATGATTTTTCAAATGGATTTGTGAATTGAATGGGCATTAATTGTACAAAAGGTCTACTTTATATGTTTATAGATATATAGATGTTAAAAAAAAGTGCATTAATAACAAAATGACATGTAGGATTTGTGGAGCCAAAAGCATTTTGGTGGCTCAAAATTCAATAGCTTTAATATATATAGATGGACCATAAAATTTATTTGGGTCATTTTACTCTAAATGGGCTATAAATTTATATGTGTAATAATATAATATAGTGGGCTTGATTATAAAAGCACATGTACTATGAGTTGGAAATTATATATATTGTATGATTTTGGCCCATAAATTTATATAGGTCAAATTATATATGCAAACGCATGAAATTAATAATACTAACTACATAAATGAATATAAGATGTATTTTATATATAAGTTTAGTAAGAAATCTATCATATATTATAAGCTTATTGTATGTGTAATTTGTAGAAATTAAATTTTATAAAAGAGTTGTATATAGTTTTTATATATTTGAAGTTAGTTGTGATTAGATATTGTGATTTAAAATTTTAAATATTTGAAGTTAGTTGTGATTAGATATTGTGATTTAAATTAAATAGAATTATTAATATAAAAATAAATTGGATTAATCATAAATTCACACCTAGGATTTGTGGGGCCATAATCAATATGATGGCTTCAAATTCCTTTGCTTTAATATATATATAGATTATTATAATATTACATTTTCAATAACATTTGATCTAAGTAAATTATTTTTTACGGTTAAACTAACTAAAGTTGACAGTAATTATTTTGCATCTTATAAGTTATTACCTATTAATTATCTACAATTTATAACATAAATTTTTTTGTTAAGATTTTCCTTGATCTGATCAAACTATATTTTTGACTTTATTAATTCAAATTTAATTTATTTTTTCAATAATTATTATTGTCTTAGAATTTTCAATTAAATAGTTATTCCATTAATATTTTTCTTTAAATATAACTATATCTATCCATCTATCTAATTATTTTAGATAAATAGCAGCTCACCAATGTGGCTAGATAAATAGAATGAATTATACTCGTTAATTTTGGGCCCACATATTATAAATAATATACTTTTTTTATTTGTAAATACAACTATTATTGAATAATTTATAAACTAACAAATCTCAACTAATAAATTTAACATTATTTGTCATTTTATTTTATAATTATTCAACAAAATTTTGCAAGTACTATATGTATTTTGACCTGATTTACATAAACGAGAGTAACAATATTTAGAAATATATTTGTTGTTATACAAACAAATTATTCTAAAACATAAGAAGGTGTTTTTATTATTTATAAAAAAATTGGTGTATATAAAATCAGAAGAAGAATAAATCATTCTTAAATATAAAAAGTGACTAAACAATCAAAATTTCAGTTGACTAAGAAAGTCATTTATTTTTTTTAAGATAAAATATGTAAGTTTTGAAGTCTTTTGTCATTACCTATTAATTACTTACAATTTTATAAGACAAATTCTAAGATAATTTTTTGTTAAGATTTTCTTTGATCTGAATCGTCTGATCGCACTATATATTTAACTTTATTAATACAAATTAACTTTATTTTTCACTAATATTTGTTTGCTTAAGATTTTCAATTAAATAGTTATTTCATTAATAATTTCCTTTAAATATACCTATATCTATCTATCCATCTATCTAATTCATCTCGATAAATAACAACTCACCAATGTGACTAGATAAATAGTATGAGATACTCATAATAACAATTTGAATTTTTGAAGCAACATCGCATTCTCTCTATATATCTGATTTAAGACAACGTGTTTTGTCCAACTTGATTGATAAGGAGCATCAACAATATGAAAATCATGAAAAAGATAGCAGTATAGATGAAGTCGACATACATTTAGGAGTCAATAATTTTTATTCCAAATAAATTTGTAAATGACTCATTGATGAATTAATACCTTGTCGTCAATAAATTAAAAATTATCCTTATTTAATCTTCATCAAAATTATTTTGTATCACATTTTGTATTATTAAACGATATCGCATTTGTTATTTTGCGAGTAGATAATACTTTACCAATATAATTAACAACATGTATGAAAATAAGTATGAATGAAATATAATATATTTATACGAGTTATATAATTAAAAATGAAATATTGAACATATTTATTTTTATTGAATATATTTATACGAGTTTTTAAACAACAAATTTATTTTTATTTCAATCTTCCATTTAGTTTTTAAACAATATGAATAAGATATATTTTTCTTAAAACTACTTAAATAAGTTCACCCGTATATGATACATGCAGTGGCGGAACCAGGAAAATTTAAAAGGGGGGGCCGGGGCACATTGCGTGGGACGGATCGGGAGAGTTTAGGATGTTCGATTGGATATAATCATCATTAATAAAGGAATATGAACTATGTAATTATTTTCATATATAGTCTTTAACATAACACATTAAAGTTATCTTATATATATTTACAAGATTTATTATATTTTTTAGATATAGATATAGTCCGATATTTAACTTTTCAAAAGCATACTAAAACTAATCATGCTAATAATTTAGAGGGTATTGTTACATGTAGATGAGGCATTATCCATAATATATATATTTCACATTGATTTTTATAAATTGATAGTTATTTATAAATAGGGATTTTGATAGAGACCAGTACATCTTTGTTAAGAAACAAACTATTTTAATGTCAACCAATAATAATAAAACATTACAATTAATATATATTATTATAATGTACTAATTAATGATATACTTAATTATTGTATATTTAATAACACATTATATATCTACACACCAGCTTAATATTTCATAAGAGAAGTAATGATGATAGATTGATAGCAAAAAACGTAAGGGATAAAAGTGAAGCTAGGAAGTAGGAAAAAAAAATTAAAGATGTTGGACTTGAGGTTCGAACACGAAATCCATAGACCAAACAACAGAGACAAGACCACTGAGCTAACTCCATTTTACAGAATATGAATACTACAATAAAAACATATACTCAACACTAAAGGTAAAGAGGGGGCACGAGCCCCCCCTGGCCCCCCCTCAGTTCCGCCTATGGATACATGTACTACACTAGTAAATTATATAAACGTACCATATTATAGTGTAACGAACTGATATTTGTGAAGGGAAAATAAGGAAAGATAGAGTGCAGAGAGAGAGAGAGATTGAAGAGAGGAAGAATGGAATTCTTGTATTTTGTTATGGATCCCAGCCACATAAGCTTCTCAAGCAAATATAGGCCGTTACACACAATTCACAAAATAGGCTCACGACCCATACACCCTTCCGGCCCTATCTGAGGACATGACAAGTTCCTCCCCACAAAAAAGAGAGGCTTGACCTCAAGCCTGACTTGTGAAATCAGAAAATTGTCGAACGATATGACCAACCGGTTCCTAGGTGGCTTCAACAACGTCCAAGTTCTTCCAACGAATAAGCCACTCCGAAATAGGATCGCCGACAGGTGAGTATGTCATGCGAGAGTCCAACACTGAAGCAGGATCGACAATACAATCTCCATCCGCAATGATCGACGAAGGATTGGGCGATGAAGAATTCCCCTGGCCAATACATCGCTTGAGTTGTGAAACATGAAAAAACGGATGGATCCGGGAAGCTGGTGGCAAGTCTAAGCGATAAGCTAAGGATCCCACCTTCTCCAGAATGGTATACGACCCATAAAACTTGGAGCAAAGTTTCAGGCTACGACGAATCGCAATCGATGTCTGTCAATAAGGTTGAAGCTTGAGGTAGACATGCTCACCAACCTGGAAAACACGTTTTGAACGCTTGGAGTCGGCAAATTGTTTCATCCGAGACTAGGCCTGAAGCAAGTTATCCTTCAATTGAAGCAACGTAGACTCCCGGTCACGTAACCAATCGTCGATGGAAGTTGTAGTGACATCAGACGCATCGACACCCTATTGCGGCGGAGGATAGCCATACAATGCCTGGAATGGGGTCAATTTCAAAGAGGTATGGAAATTCGTATTATACCACCACTCGGCTAAAGCCAACCAACGAACCCACTGTTGAGGCTTGGCATTGTCATGGCTCATAAATAGCCTTCAAGACATTGGTTGACCCATTTCGTCTGTCCATCGGATTGAGGGTGGTAGACCGACGTCATGTGGAGTTGAGTACCGAGTGCAGTGAACTCTCACAAAAAAATGGCTGGTGAAAATTTTGTCACTATCCGAGATGATGGTACCACGTAACCCATGGAGTTTGACAATGGTATCCATGACTACCTGGCAAATCTTGGCAGCTAGGGGTGTCACAAGGCGATAAATTGGGCGTATTTCGTAAGACGATCCACAACTACCAGGAGTGTGTCATATCCAGACGACTTAGGCAAGGATTCAATGAAGTCCATACTTACCGAATGCCAAGCTGTAGAAGGCAATGGTAAGGGCTGCAACAACCCAAGACTTTTAACGTGTTTAGCCTTGTTACGCTGACAGTTATCGCAAGCCAGAACAAAGGACTCCGCAACCTGCTTCATTCGTGGCCAATAGAACAATAGCTTCAACCGTTGGTAAGTGCCATGAAGACCCGAGTGACCGCCCACTGGAGAGTTGTGCAGTGCACCAATCAATTGTTGTTGTAAGTCCGAATCAATACCCACATAGATGCGATTGCGAAAATGGAGAACACCTTGAGTTACCGTATAATCCCCACTCAGATGAATCAAGGTGGAAGCCAAGAGCTGTTGAGCTACTAAATCATTCCCATAAGAAGCAACCACATCAGTAATCCAACGAGGTTCCACAGAGGACACAACACATAAGGAGGCAGAGCTCTCTTCATCGCGTCTGAACAAGGCATCGTCGACCTTGTTTTCAATGCCCTGCTTGTACGAAATTGTGTAGGATAGACCTAACAATTTACGAGTGGCCATACACTGCAGGTGCGTAGTCAACTTCTGATCAAGAAGATGGCGAAGCGGTTGATGGTCGGTTTTGATATAGAAATGGGCAACTTCGATGTAATGTCGCCACTTATCGATGGCCAACAGAACCGCTAGGAGTTCCTTCTCGTAAGTGGATAAATGAAAGCTGGTACCCTTAAGTGCTTGGCTAATGTAAGCTATAGGCTGCCCTTGCTGCATCAGAATCGTGCCAATGCCGACGTCACAAGCATCGGTCTCGAGTACGAACATAAGAGTAAAATCTGGTAATCGCAACACCGGAGTCGAGGTCATAAGATGTTTCAGTCTTTGAAATGCAGAATCCGCAGTTGGTGACCAATGAAGCTTCTCCGATTTCAACAATTCAGTAAGCGGCCTGGTAATAGCTCCATAATTTGGTACAAAGCGGCGATAATACCCCTTCAGCCCTAAAGAACCACACAATCCCTTAATAGTAGATGGAGTCGGCCACTCTGTCATTGCTGTGATTTTTGCTGGATTCGTAGCCACACCTACTCTAGAAATCAAGTGACCCAAATATTGCACTTGTGATTGTGCAAGGCTGCATTTAGATCGCTTTGCAAACAAGCGATGGACACACAGGAGCTCCAGTACCTTGCACAAATGCTCGACATGATCAACCAAGGAAGCACTGTACACAAGGATGTCGTCGAAAAATACCAGAACGAATTTCCACAAATGAGGCCCGAATACTGAATTCATGAGCGTCTGGAAGGTTATTGGGGTGTTGGTCAAGCCGAAAGGCATGACCATAAACTCGTAATGTCCATGGTGAGTATGAAACGCCATCTTCGGAATGTCGACATCAGCTACTCGAACCTGATGATAACCGGCGCGTAAATCCAACTTCGAGAAACAAAAAGCACCTCGTAGCTAATCTAATAACTCTTCGATATTTGGAATCGGAAACTTGTCTTTAATCATAGCCTCATTAAGTTGACGATAATCTACTCAAAACCTCTAAGTGTTATCCTTCTTCTTGACTAGAAGTGTGGGCGAAGCGAACATACTCTGACTCGGCCTAATGATATCAGATTGGATCATATCACTGACTTGTCTCTCGATCTCATTCTTCTGCAAATGTTCGTAATGATAAGGCCTAGTACAGATGGGAGTTGTACCTGGTTTGAGCGGTATAGAATGCTCATAACCCCTCTGCGGTGGCAGCTCCTTAGGCTCGGCAAAAACATCATTGAATTGTTCTAACAATTCTTGCACTGGAGATGAAACATCACCCTCATCACCCCTTACTGAAAATAATTGAGCGACTTGGGTGACTAACAGGGGCACTCTTTTCTTGAAGAGTTTATGCAACTTCAAGCCTGTCATAATCTTGAGGCTACCTTCCTATTTAACTCCACTGACCTTGACCTTTCTTCCTTCTTTAAGGAAAGAAATCTTAAGTGCCTTGAAGTCAAACAAGACCGGGATGAATTCTCTTAACCAACCGCCTCCTAAAACCAAATCACACCCTCCCAATTTAAGAATCCGAGGGTCAAACCTAAATTCGGTACCCTGCATCTCCTAGTGAAATTTCCTGCAAACTTGGTGAATGTACAATTTATAACCATTTTCCACAGCAACCTCCATAACTGCAGCATGTTGAATGTCGAAACCCATATCCTTGACCAATGAAACTATGAGTCGCCCCACTGTCAATGAGAATCATAATGTTGCGTCCTGCCACTGAACCTCTGATCTTGATCGTTGTTTGCGGACTACTGCATGTGAGAGCGTGAACGTAAACTTCGGGTTCATCCTCCTCCTGCTTATTAAGATCCTCATCTGCCACAAAATATCCATTATCATTCTCTGTCTGCTCGTCCTTTGGCACGACAAGAAAACTGTGTAATGAATGTGTCTTACACCGATGGCCGACAAAATATTTCTCCCCATAACGATAGCACAATCCTGTAGCCCTGTGAGCCTCTCTTGAATTGCCAGACTGACCCGCTGAACTAGCAAAATTTGGTTTGCTGACAGAGCTACTGGCAGTGCTTGTTACAACCGACAAGAAGGATCTGCTTGGTGTTTTAGAATCAGGATTTGTAGAGCGAGACCAAGACAAGGTGGAATGGGGCTTCCAAGAGGGTCGGCTCAATTACACAATAGCCTGTACTGCTCTGCTATGTAGCCGAGCCAATTCGAATGCCATGGCTAGTGAATTCGGCTTTCCCATCGTCACCAAAGTCTTAATCTCATTTCACAATCCGCTAATATAACTCGAAATGAAATAGGAATCCGGTAACTGAGGATTCTGAATCAACATACCCGTGCGGAGATCCTAAAATTGCTTGTTATAAGCTTCCAGATCGTCCCCTTGTTGGAGCTTGTTGAAATCTCCTACAACATCTGAGCCTAGTAAATCACCAAATCGGATCAACGCATCCTCCTTCAACTCTTCCCAAGAATGCGGGTGATCTTGCAAAAACAACCCTTGCAACCACACGTCGGCCTTGCCATTGACATACATGGCCGCCAACTCAACCTTCTGTGAACTTTGAATTGCAAAGATAGAGAAGTATCTTTCGCATTTCCTTATCCACGACCTTAGATTGACCCCGTCGAAACTCGGAAAATCAACTTTAGGTAGACGATTGTTGCTAATCCTGCAATCGTTCCCTCCGGCGAATTGTCGATCGCCGTAATCTTGCAAAAATTCAGGTCGACGATTTCCTGAGCCCCAAATTTCACGGACTCCTTCAGCCGGCTTAACTCCTGACAAGTGATCCGCTTCACTCGGCGGCCCTAGAACACTCGGCACCACCGGATCGGCCCTAGCCTGGCTCACGCTCACTTGATTTCCTCCTTGATTCTTCAGAAGAATCATCCGCACCATATCTGTGAGATTCTCCATCATGCGCTTATGGTCATCCAATTGCTCTTGCCATCGTCTTTTTGCCTTCGAGTTTCTTCCATAAAAACCCGAGTTGAAACTGTAAACAAAAAGGCGAAAATAAAATTAAAGATCATGCATAGGAGTTCAATGGGTTCTGAAAAGGAAAAAAAATACATAATAAATCAAAGTTGAAGGCATAAGCATTGTAAACATAGAGATTGTTCATAATGTTTGTTTGTTCCAATATAATAGTTCGTTTATAGGAGTTGTTGAATTGTTCAGTTTCATAGTGACATTTGCACTTTGGGCAAGAGATCATGCTTGTATTGTGTACTTGAGTTGTGTTTCCAATGCAACAATCGGACGTCTAGTGGAACGGGCACACATAAGAGTGTAGGGATTTAGATGCTTTAAGCGGAATTTCAGAAAACAGTTTTCTAACATCTAACTTAGGATCTCATGCATAAACTTGATACGAACCACATATGAAAGAGTAACATATTGTTTGATGCAAAACTTGTTTCCGGGATCTTCATGTAGAATAGAGCCTTAATTGTGACTCATCTACTTAGTCCATACGAGCACGGTACTAGATTGTATTGCATTCGTTTGCTAAAATAAACGAACGAGAAAACAAACGAAACACTTTTGTTGATGTACGGCCGTGAGAAAACAATGTGATGGCTTCGGCTATATATATCACCAAACCACACAAATGTCTTTTGCACATGTATCTTCACGTAAAGGAACTCTTTCCTTTTTATATATAAAATATATATGTTATCTTATCTTATATCATATATCTTATAAGATAAATCTTCTTTTAACTAGAAGAGATATTTATGGTTGATACAATATCTTATCTTTCCTAAAGATATATTTCCTTATATTAATCGACTAAACAGATAACTCTTTATTATTACTTTATGAATAATCCACTCTTCTAACAATACATATGACCGAAATCCCTAGTCCCACTATGGTCCTCGAGTTACTTTGATCTAGCCCAATTACTCTATTGTGTGTGACTCATAGGACCCGGATATAATAGCAATGGATCAAATCTAATTTATCCCATAAGTCATAGTTGGCTTCTAGCAAAACACTAAGACTATCTAAAATATCCGAATTATTAATCTCAATTATAATCCTATTCTATTATTAGTAATTGCCATCTTGATTAAAATACATATTCCTTCAAAAAAACATGCAAAAGAAAAAACATGGCAGATCAGAGAGCAAAAGGAAAGAGCTATCGACCAACCATGAAAAAGAAGAAAAACTCAGACAAATAGCAAAATCAAGTAACAAAACTGCACACAATTTTTGTTATGTTGTCATGGTAGTAGTCGTGCTTTAAATACATGTTTAGATCATAAAAAATGATAATAGCATACTTGAAGCATCGAGTTATAAAATAGCAATAACATAAGGGGTTGCGAAGACATTTCATAGAAAAAAAATCAATTATCGTTAAGCCAATTCACATCATTAACGGTAAATGATTTTTTTCTATGAAATGAACGCTTAAAATTGATGTAAATAGAAATAGGGAGTGAAACCGAGGTGGACAGACATGGGCAGTCATGAGCTGCCTCTGCGCGCCGCTTGCATTTGTCGCCTCAAAATCATATACTAGTACTACCTCTCTTTTATCCAACTTCCCTAATTTCTCTTATTGTTACAACTTACAACTCATTCTCTATGTACTGAGTTTTGTAATTTTGCACTTTATTAATTAGGGTACCAATTTTGTATTTTAGGTCTTAATATGTTCAACCCACACACAAACAAACAAGCATATATATACAGTGTAGTTTGAACAGTTTCACTAGTATTTATTTTTCTGCCGTCTTTGAATTTTATACAAGAATTCTCTAGAGAATTGTGGTAGTTTCCACATATTAAACTATTCTATTGTCATTTTATATTGTACAGAATACAAGTTACTCGGTTTATATTAGTAGCCTAACTAGAGGGTTATGCACTTTTCAACTGGTATTTATAATTAATAAGTGCATTACATTTGGAGTAATTCCAATTTAGCGCATATGTGATGGATCTAGCTTAGACACTAGACTATATAAATAATATGTATACAACGACACAAATTTGAATAAATGCATGTGACACGTCTAGTACTTGAATTAGGGGTAGGATCCTTTGCAAGTCATGTGATGACTATTGAATTCATGATGGTGGCATTCAAATATAGGCATGTGAAAATCCTACAAATATACTCCAAAATATAAGCAAAGTGTTGTTGGGTCATAGTCCAAATGACCTAATCTTCTTGCCATTTAATTTGTGATGCAGATAAGTAGTGTGAGAAAGAGAGAGTTATGATGATCAGAATCTAACCTTCATTGACATGAAACCAAACACATTCCTCTGAGTTTCAAGTTTGCAACAATTAAAAGAGAGAGAAAGAAAGGAAAAAGCAAACACCACCTACAACCACACAGTAGTAGTTTTAGTAGTATACATGTACATCACAAGCTCACAGATATTTCTATGAAAAAATGATTCCCTTACTTTGTTCATTCCAATAGTCTACATGATAAAAACAATCCTATTTTTCTTTTCATTCAAAATTACCCTAGAAATCAATTTATGATTCTATAATACACAACTTTTTGATCAATCAAGTTTATTCTTTCCCTATTTATTTCTAAGAGACCTCGTTTTGAGAAAAAAGTACTTCATCTTGGTTGCTTCCACCCATCTTCTACACCCATATTACTAATACGATTAACAATATCTTTATAATGATATCTTTATGTTTATAGTTATCTATAATTTTATCTAGGATATCTACATAATATAAATAATACATATTCATTTTATGATACTTCCACATGGTATCAGAGCAGACCAATCATAACCTAGATTTAGGTTCTGGTGAAACAAGGCTTTATGGTAAAACGAAAGTACAAATTATATCAATTGTATGAATAAATGATGAATAGCCTAGATTGAATCTTTCGGGGTGCATATTAAAATGATAGCCGATCATGTAGATGATTTGGGTTAAAATTGTGATTTTATTGGTATATTATTACTTTTAATTTCTCTTACCTAAACCATTAATATTTCTCTCTCCATATCTCAACATTTCTCTCTCTCCCTAATATTTAAATATCTTCATCTTCTACAGCACTCTTCAAATTCAACGCTTCTTCTTCTTCATTCTTTCATCTCAAGTGCACTCATAAATTTCAACGCTTTGTTGTTTCAACATCTTCATCGTTCAAGCGGTTTTTCGAATAGGTATGTAAAAAAGTTTTAACTTTTGTTTCAAAATTTTTAGGTTCTTAATTAGATTTATAGAATAGACATTTTAGAAGTTTTAATTTTTCTAATTTTATTCAGGGATTCCATTGTTGCACATATCAATTACGTGAAAAAGCTCGATGTTGTTGGTTTCTACTATAAGATTTGATCGATCGTGATGACTATGAATCGTTGGTGATGAGGGATTCCATTGTTCCTTCTTGGACTTTCAATTGCTACGCCATTCAATCTGACCATCCGCTTGGAATTACAAGATTGATATTCATGAGTTGAGTAGTGATATTCGTGTAATTAGGTGATATTATTTATTATTATTTGGTGACCGATATTCATAATTCCAGTGGTGATATTCATGTAATCGAGTGTGATATTCATGTAATCGAGTGCGGTATTCATGTAACTAAGTGTGATATTCATGTAATTGATATTCATATAATTGAGTGTGAAATTCATATTATCAAGTGTTGATATTCAAGTTTTAAGTGGTGATATTCGTGTTTTTAAGAAATTAAATATTCAAATATAAAACAAAGATATTCATACAAACATGAATGATATTCAAGAAACAAATATAGATCTGCGAATTTGTAGAGCTTCAGGACGCACTTGATCGATATTCATAAACGCATGATAGATATTCATGTACGCTGTAAAAATTGTTGATTGATATTCATAAACGCATAATCGATATTCATCCACTGTAAAAATCGGTGAACGAGGGAAATGAAATTGCATTGTTTTTGGAGAAATTTATAGGTCCGGCTATGACGTTTTTTTGCTTCCATTCAACTGAATATGGAAGATGATGAACACCACGAAGGGAAACAATTGTAAAGAAGATTTCATTTTCTCTCTCCTCCAATTTTATCCTTTTTTAGATTTTCCTAATTAAAATATTCTATAACTACCTAATTTAATGTTAACCATATCTCCAAAACTCTCTTAATCCATCCCTCCATCATCTCTCATCCAACGTTCCATATTATTCAGCTTTGGCCAAGAAAGCCATGGCTTTAGCCTATACACGAGCAACAAAATCATAGCTAGGGCAATAAAATCTCGACTCCGACTAATATGGGAGGAAGTATTTTTTACAGTTTTGATTTATAAATTACACAATGTATCCTTTATTTAATTAGTCTTTTTTTACTTAAATTTAAAAATCGCATTAAACCATCCTTATGTGTGAGAGAGGATCAAATGAGCACCGGATTTAAAGTAATCCGTGCGCACTCCAGATCTTCTTACACGTGTCTCCATCTGACGATTGGTAGTGATCCTTCATTTAACACACGGAGGGGCATTTTGGTCATTTTCCACGCATTCACTGTAGCCGTCTCTCCTTGCCTCTCTCTCGATTCACTCTGTTTCTCGCAATCGCCATTGGAGGTAAATGTTCGCTATTGATGATTTCAGTTCATGTTCTTCATGGATCTCGTCTCTTTCGATGTATTAACGCTATTGTATATCTGTAGCCGTCGTTCTTCGCGTCTCTGATCTCGATCGATTTGGTATCTATTTCCGTATTCGCTGTCGTCGGAATCGCCATTGGAGGAGTTGTTGCTTCTCGCTCGTTGCAGTTCACGTTCTTCATCGATTTCGCCTCTTTCAATCTTCCATTGCTATTGGATTGACTGGCATAGACGTTTCTATGGATTCTGGTAAGTCAATTTGTTTTGTTTTGTTTTAGGGTTCCAGAATTTCTTGTTGTGTCTACTTATGTTCTCCGATTGCTAGTAATCTGAGTATGATTCTTTTCAATTTGGTTGTTATCTGGCGTTTCTAATGTGGATGTTGTTTGGCAGATTCGTATTAACCTTTTCATCATTAGATTTTCCATCCTTTCTATGGGCGATTGTTTTGAACCTATGCCTTATAGAAATGAACCTGGATGTTATTTATGTTTGCAGTGCCTGGTAGTGGTTCTGCTGGTGCTAGTGGTAGTGTATCCCTGGATCAGAGTTCTCCTAGTTCATATCCAAGTGATTCGGACACTGAGATGTCGTCGGATTTATCCGTTACGCGATTATCTCAAGGTGGATCGGTGTACCACATTCCAATCTGTGTTGATTCTCTGAAACCAGTTGTTGGTATGCTGTTCGGGTCATTGGGGGAAGCGATTGATTTTTACAAGGCATATGCACTGGAATGTGGCATTGTTGTGAGGCTCGGCGGATCACGCATGGCAGGCGATGTGGTTGCACTGAAGTACTTGCATTGCACCAGACATGGTTTTAAAACTAGCCAGAACAACACAAAGCGCATGCGCCGACGTCCTTCAAACAGAGTTGGTTGTAAGGCGAAACTCACCCTCACTTTTGCGGGCAACCAGGGCTACAAAGTAACAGCGTTTGAAGATCGCCACACTCATGAAATGGTTGTTGGTAAGGATAAACAGTTTATGAAGTCTATGAGGAAGCTGGACTTTGGACATAAAAAGTTTATGATGGATTGTGAGAAAGCCCACATCGGTCCAGTGAAGTCTCATAGGATATTCAAGGAACTCGTGGGCGGCTACTCCAAAGTTGGTGCATCAGCTGTTGACTTCAAGAACTACCGGCGAGATATGTTGGCTTACATAGGTGGTTCCGATGCTCAAATGACGATCAACGTCTGTTCAACAAAAAAGAACTCTGCCCTGCGTTCTTCTTTGAGTATGACGTGGATTCTTGTGATCGTTTGACACGTTTATTTTGGGCTGATCCTGTGTCTCGCAAGAACTTCTCTCTCTTCGGCGACGTTGTATCGTTTGATGCTACGTACCGTACCAATAGGTTATTTTCTATCCTTCTTCATTGCATTGTTCCTGTTCTATTTTACAGTGCAACCAGTCTTCAATTTAATGTTTTTCGTTCTTTTAATGTTAAGTTCATTGGATGAACCTCTTAGTTATATTGAATGAACCTGTCTGTTGAAACTGATGAACCTCGTATACAAACTGATGAACCTAGTGTGAAATCCAATCCTATTGTTATCTACATATTCCAGTCTGTTTGCTGAGGTCCCAAATGAACCTGCAAGACAGCACCAATGAACCTGGTCCATTTTTGAAGTGTCTAACCTATTCTATTTTTGATGAACCTGTTACTTATACTCATTGAACCTGTTAGTTGTAAATGATGAACCTCTTAGTTATATTGAATGAACCTCTCTGTTTAAACTGATGAACCTCGTATGAAAACTGATGAACCTAGTGTGGAATCCAATCCTATTGTTATCTACATATTCCAGTCTGTTTGCTGAGGTCCCAAATGAACCTGCAAGACAACACCAATGAACCTGGTCCATTTTTGAAGTGTCTAACCTATTCTATTTTTGATGAACCTGTCACTTATACTCAATGAACCTGTAAGTTGTAAATGATGAACCTCTTAGTTATATTGCATGAACCTCATTGTGTATTCATTCTAATCAACCTCATTGTGTACTTATGTATCCTGATTTGATTGCTCTTTTTATTAGACACTTATTTGAGTGTTTTTATCCCTTTTTCTTATTCATAGTTGGCTTTGTGTACATCTGTTTCATATAGGTACAATCTGATTTTCATACCATTCACCGGGCTAGACCATCACAAGTCGAGTGTCACTTTTGCGGCTGGTTTAATTTTCAAGGAAGATGCGGGATCATACGTTTGGTTGCTGGAGAAATTCAAGGCATCAATGGTGCACGAGCCAAAGGTTATAGTTACAGACCAAGACATGTCCATGAAGTCGGCTATTGAACAAGTTTTCCCGCGTTCGTGCCATAGGCTTTGTATGTGGCACATCATGAAGAAAGTGCCCGCAAAGACCAAGTACGACACTGCTGCTGGTTCAGAATTTAGGGCTAGGCTGGACAACATTGTATGGACCCATGACCTTTCACCTTCAGAGTTTGAGACACAGTGGGCTGCGTTGCTTGATGAATTCCCACTGGTGAAGCGGAGGTGGTTTGATGACATGTTTGCAATCCGACAATTTTGGATCCCAGCCTACTTCAGGGATGTGATGTTTGGCGGTCTGCTTAGAACTACTTCTGTTTCGGAATCTGCAAACAGTTACTTTGGTCACTTTAGTGACAGATACTACCGCCTAGTTGAGTTGGTGATGCACTTTGACATAGCCATGGACACGCAGAGACACAAGCAGGCGAAGCTGAACTTTGAGTCTTCTACTATGTGTCCAGATTTGAAGACGCCTTTAGGATTGGAGAAGCACGCATCTGAGGTGTACACGCTCTCGATTTTCAAACTTGTTCAGGATCAGATTATGGAATGTTGTCTATCATGCTTTATGGTGAGCATGTCTGATGTCAACGGTACAAAATTCTACGGTATCAAGGATTGCTTATCCAAGAGTTTCACAGTGGAGCAGTCAGCTGAAGGTGTGGAATTTTTTTGTAGCTGTCGCATGTTTCAAATGATTGGTCTGCCTTGTTGTCATCTCATTTTCGTGTTCAGGAACCTCGGGTTTGATAGGATTCCGGATAGGTATGTCCTTGCGCGCTGGACCATGGATGCCACTATTACACCGGTGTTCACTATCGACAACACCGTTGTGACTCAGTGTGCGGCCCTTGAAGAGCGTGAGGCGGTCATGAATGAGGTGATTTCTGACTTTTATAGCTGTGTGGGGCTATTGGAGGACAAGCCGGACCTCATGAAACAATTTTCGGTTCTGCTTAAGGAGAAAAAGGCGTCTCTGCTGTGTGGAAGTGGTGCTTCATCTAGTTCTGGCGCGTCGAACCTGGAGCAACTTCAGTCTTATGCCGGAGTTGAAGTACCTTCAGTCATTAATGTGCTGCCACCAGAGCAACCCAAAAACAAAGGAAGCGGGTCGCGTATCCGGAGTGGAAGAGAAATTTCTATTGCTTCGAACCGTGCAGGGCAAAGGCGTTGCGGTAGATGCAACAAGTTAGCCACTCACAATAGTCGCACTTGCACTGAAGTGCTGGACTCTTAGTGTTCTTCAGTATTTTTCGATTCCATTTTTTTTTGCTTACTTTTGCTGAACTTTTAAGAATTTTGATGAACATGCTACTTATACTCAATGAACCTGTTAGTTATATATGATGAACCTGTTTCTTATACTCAATGAACCTGCATGCATAAATTAATGAACATGCAAGGCAACACCAATGAACCTGTTAGTTCCAATCAATAAACCTTGTTGATTTTTGAAGTGTATAACCTATTGTATGTCTTATGAACCTGTTACTTATTCTAAATGAACCTGTTAGTTTTAAATGATAAACCAAGTAGTTAAATGATAAACCAACACCTAATGAACCCCCAACACCTAAAATGAACCTCAGGAAAACCTAATGAACCTCCAACACCTAAAATGAACCCCTAACTCCTAAAATGAACCTCAGAAAAACCTAATGCACCCTGTAAAAGCAAATGAACCCCCAACACCTAAAATGAACCCTGTAAAAGCAAATGAACCCCTAACACCTAAAATGAACCTCAGAAAAACCTAATGCACCCTGTAAAAGCAAATGAACCCCCAACACCTAAAATGAATCGCAGGAAAACCTAATGAACCCTGTAAAAGCAAATGAATCCCCAACACCTAAAATGAACCTCAGAAAAACCTAAGAACCCCCAACACCTAAAATGAACCCCCAACCCATAAAATGAACCTCAGAAAAACTTAATGAATTCTGTAAAAGCAAATGAACCCCCAACTCCTAAAATGAACCTCAGAAAAACCTAATGAACCCTGTAACAGCAAATGAACCCCCAATCCCTAAAATGAACCTGCAAGTCAAAACCAATGAACCTGCCTTTGAAACGTAATGAACCTGCAAGTCAGCACTAATGAACCTGGTTGATTTGTTGATTTTTGAATTGTATAACCTATTGTATGTCTGATGAACCTATTACTTATTCTGAATGAACCTGTTAGTTTTAAATGATGAACCAAGTAGTTATAAGTCATGAACCTGCATGAGAAAATTAATGAACCTGCATGTCAACACCAATGAACCTGCATGAGAAAATTAATGAACCTACAAGACAATAGCAATGAAACTGCTAATATATTGAAGTCTTGATCCTAATTTAGGCAATTAGACAGGTGATTAGTGCTATCTGTTAGTATCATTGTACCCAATTCAGCAGTCATATATTTACCCAATCTATACAATCAACCTATTATCATTCTTACGAAAAGTCAATCATCTAATGTTCATGCATACGGCCCTTCAGGGTTGTCTTTTATGATCTGCAGTGCCTTTTCTCGTATTTCATTAGCTTCGGAGGTGATGATGGCATGCACGTATTTGATTCTCAGCTCTTCAATGCCCTTTTTTTTGTTCTTGTTGTTCATCCGATCCTCCCATTTCTCATTTGGCACGCCCATGTACTTCTCCATGTATCTCATGATAAACACCCCAGAGTCTTGTTCTTCTGCTCCGTCAGACTGGACCGGTAGAGGAATCAATTGTGGCTTATGCTGTGCAGATTCAATCTCGCTTGCTCTCCTGGCCAAGTGATTCTGGCGGAAGTATATTTCAGTCATGTGTACCTGCACACAAGCATAAAGAGAACAAATGAATTTTAACCCAAACAGTCAAAAAAATGTTGTCAATAACACAATTTAACTGTTGGTTTCATGTCAAACCAATGAACCTGCATGAGAAAATTAATTAACCTACAAGACAACACCAATGAACCTGGAGGATTTTTTAAGTGTATAACGTATTCAATGTCTGATGAACATGTTACTTATACTCAATGAACCTGGTAGTTGTAAATGATGAACCTAGTAGTTATAAGTCATGAACCTAATGCTTGGGCAGAGTTCACTCACTAGTAACAAGACAATTTAATCAATTATTGTACACTTACAATCTTGTGAATCGCTTCCTGATAGAGTTGCGTATCACCGCTGTTCGGCACACTGTCTAGCACATGAAGGGTTTTACTCTTAATGTTCATGGCAATTAGAAAGTAACGGTCATTGTGGATTATGACCGGTACAAAAACCTGTAATAATCCGTTTAGTTAGTGACGTTTGAAATTAACTCACAAAAAATTATGAACAGAATAAATACAAAAAATAGACAAGCTTAGAATAGCAATAAATTTACCATGTCTATGTCCTTTAATTTTCGTCCATGCACCTCAGCCACTGCGTTGTGAAGTTCCTCGTGAACTCGCCCAGTTGATCTTTCAAGGTTATATTATGTTTCAACATTTCATGATTTTTTTGTTAGTATACGGGAATTATATATTCAAGCCACAACGTGGACAGATAAATTGTTGAACTTATAGGACTTCACTTTTCATATGATGAACCTCGTATGCAAACTGATGAACCTAGTGTAAAATCCAATCCTATTGCTATCTACATATTTCAGTCTGTTTGCTGAGGTCCCAAATGAACATGCAAGACAACACCAATGAAAATGGTACATTTTTGAAGTGTCTAACCTATTCTATTTCTGATGAACCTGTTACTTATACTCAATGAACCTGTTAGTTGTAAATGATGAACCTCTTAGTTATATTGAATGAACCTCTCTGTTGAAACTGATGAACCTCGTATGCAAACTGATGTACCTAGTGTGAAATCCAATCCTATTGCTATCTAAATAAAATGATGAACCTCATTTTATTTACTGTTGAACCGCATAGTATATATGCATGCAGCTTATTCTTTTAACTTTTAACCATTTTTACTTACCATTTGGTATACATACAGGAATGCTCTGCTGGGCTTGTTGCTGCTTTTTACCTCCTCATTAGTGTTCAGAATGGTTGACCAAGCATCAATTGCTTTGTAGTGGATGTCCACATCCATTGCCAACTCCATTCCGGAGACTTTCAGCGACTTGTATTTGAAGAGCGCCTCACTATTCAATTGCATAGGAACAAAAGTGTTATGCAGTAGTAAACCTTTATCTCTAATATTTTGCATAATAATAAAATAAAATAAAATATGTCAGAATGTATGTATATCTTACCCTCCTATGCTGCAGTGGTTACAGTAGTTGTGCATCACGATTGCCTCCTTTGGTCTACTGGCAAAGATGTCGACAGTGCGGCTTTTGTAGGGGTTTCTGAGCTTTTCCCCAAGTTTCTTGTGCCTTGGCCCGTGAACTACATCAGCATCAGCCACCACTTGTTTCCCCTTGCCCTTTTCTTTTGCCTTTTCTGCTTTAGCGAGCTCCTTGTCCTTATGTGCACCAGCCACTGCTTGTTCTTCATCCATCGCTTCCGCAACACCAATTTCTTGTACCTCCTCTGACCCTATGAGCACTGAAGGTTCTTCATCATCGTTTTTCTCAGTCTCAACGTCATCCGACTCCTCTGAACTTATCAGCTTGAAAGATGGAATTTTCAAACGCGAAGACTTTCTGGCCTTCTTCGTTGTTGCTGGTGCGCGGGGTGTTGGTGCGCGGGGTGTTGGTGCGGGGGGTGTTGGTGCTGGGGGTGTTGGTTCCTTGTCCTTAGTACCAACAACAGTCTCATGCGCAGTGCCTTGCGCCCTCTCTTTCTCTAGCTGTTGAACTTCATCTCTTTCCTCCTCTCTGTCACTGAGCACGTCAATGTACTCATTCATAACTATGTTTACATCCTCCCAATTTTGTGTGGTATCAATGCCCTGTGTTGCCTTAGAAGTGGAAGGTTCAGCATTTGAGATCTTGATCTTTTCTTTTGAAGCATCAACCTTCTCCACCTGTCTCAAGCATTCTATGAGCTGTGGATCGCTCCAGAAAGGGTGGTCGGCATCATTCCATATCTTCTCAAATTCGCTTCTTTCCTCTTCCTCGGCCTTTTTGTCGCCAATCAGTGTTTGGGCTGTTTTGATCATGCTCTGGACCTTGGGCTCTGCATTGAATTCCTTTGGCAAGTTTTCCATCATGGCAGTGAGTTTCAACATTTCGTTGGCCACTACAATCTGTTGTTTGGTGAAGTTATTAAGCCAGTCCTGCATACAAGACAACAAGTTTATGTGAACCTTAACTATAAATGAACCTCAATCTGTAAGTTAATGAACCTTGCTGTGTAAACTGATGAACCCACTATACTATTTTTTGGACATGAAGCTTGATGTTTACCTATAGCTTGTTGTTCATGTATGGTTGTTCTCTTCCCTCTTTTGATGGTCTTGGGTCTTGAAGAGTTCCTAACCCAAATCCTCCACTCTTTATCTCCATCTTCTCCCTTTCTTCCAAACTCTCATATGTCCATCCTAGGAAAACTGGTGTATTATTCGGGTTTGTATTTCCGAAGACAGATACCCTGTCTAAATACAACAACTGCATAGAAGTTCATACATACATTAGTACACACATGACATGGAAAGTAATACACAGTAGTAGATGTTACTTATACTCAATGAACCCGTTACTTATTCTCAATGAACCTGGTAGTTGTAAATGATGAACCTAGTAGTTATAACTAATGAACCCAATGCTTGGTCAGAGTTCACTCACTACTAACTGTTGCTACAAGTCAAAACAAATGAACCTGCATTAGAAAATTAATGAACCTACAAGAAAGCACCAATGAACCTGGTCGATTCTTGAAGTGTATAAGCTATTGTATGTGTGATGAACCTTTTCCTTATACTCAATAAATCTGTTAGTTGTAATTGATGAACCTAGTAGGTATAACTAATGAACCCAATGCTTGGACAGAGTACCCTCGCTACTAATTGTTACTACAAGTCAAACAAATGAATCTGCATGAGAAAAGTAATGAACCTGCCCCAATGAACCTGGTCGATTTTTCAAGTGTATAACTTATTCTATGTCTGATGAACCTCTTCCTTATACTCAATGAACCTATTAGTTATAAATGATGAACCTACTAGTTATAACTAATGAACCCAATGCTTGGACACAGTACTCTCACTACTAATTGTGGCTACAAGTTAAACAAATGAACCTGCATGAGAAAAGTAATGAACCTGCAAGACAGCACCAATGAACCTGGTCGATTTTTGTAGTGTATAACCTATTCTTTGTCTGATGAACCTTTTCATTATACTCAATGAACCTATTAGTTGTAAATGATGAACCTAGTAGTTATTACCAATGAACCCAATGCTTGGACATAGTACACTCACTACTAACTGTTTTTTACAAAAAAAAAAATAAACAAGAGTTTTTTACCATGAGGAAGACGATTGGGCCTCTGAAGAACCTCTCTTTCTTGGCCTTCCATTCAGTTGTTGTATGAGGCAAGACACTCATGACAAACCTACACCAGTTGTATCCCTTTACGTCCTCAACGTCGCTGATCATCATGTGCTGATGAATAGTTCCTTTTTGGTTGCTCTCGATTAGCACAGACATGAACATGACAAGGAACATCCTTTTGAACCAGAGTTTGTCGGTGCAAGTTTTGAGTTTGGCTGCCACATGACTTGGCCTGATTTGCTTGATGTTGTCGAAATATTCTTTCCAGTCCTTTATAATGGCGTCATCAACAGCCTCTTTGCCTCTCCTTTCCACTGTCCTGTGGCCTCTAGGGATCATGAGCACCCTCTGGACTTCCTCCTCTGTCACATTAATGATGCTGCCATCATTCAGCTTTATCTCACATTTGACCTCGTCATAGTGTTCGAGTATCCAGAAAGCAAGACAATGAGGCACTCCTTTAATCTTTAAATCGAGCATGCTCTCAAATCCGATCTCCCTAATCCAGACCTTAGTCTGTGCCTTCCTGTTCTCAGGGATGGATTCCAGCGCATTGACAAACACCTTTGGGATATTCCTAGTTGCCAACCAGATGTACTGTGTGCCATCATCTTCTGTCTTTATCTTGAGGTTGGCAGGGATTATCTCCAACTGCTTGCTTTCCTTTGGTTCTCTCTGTTTCTCCTTTTTTTTCTTGGTAGTTAACAGCTTCATCTCTCCTGTTCCCTTATCTACAGCCCATTTTTTTTCGTTGTTCTTCTTTGCAGTTTCTTCCTCATCAATGTCAATTTTCCTCTTCCCCTTGTCCTTCCTTTCTTCAATCTGTGTAGTCTTTTGTTTGTTCCTCAAGTTGTCCTCAATCTCCTCCTCACTGGAAATCTCTAACTGAACTGCTTCATCTGTCTGAATTGCAGTCATTGTCCTTGTGGTTGGTGTTGTTTTCCCAGAACTCTGAGACGAACTGCCCTTCTTCTCTTCCTGTGAGCTGAGGCTTTCTATGTCTTCAACCTCCTTTCCTTTCCCCTTGGCTTCTACTTCTAATTGCAATTCATCTGCTTGTATGTTTGGTGTATCTGTAGTTGTGTTGCCTGGTGTAGAATACTGAGAAAGCTTCTCATCTTCAGAGTCTGCTGTTTCAGTACACTGCTTTTTTTCTGGAGGTTGTTCAGATTTTGAAGCTTGTCCCTTCAAATCCTTGTTGACTGGCTGTCTCTCTCTCTTAGTACTCCTCCTCTTTTGTCTCGGCATTGTTGTGGCTTTTTTAGCTGGTGTTGTGCTCTTTTGTTGTTGTATTCTCTTTACAACAGATTTCTTCGCAGAGATTTTCCTTATAAGTGGAATGTCATCGCTACTGGTACTCTCTGTACTCTCATACGGCACCTCAATGTCTTTGTGTGTAAGCCTTTTTTGTTGTCGCGATTGTCTAGTTGAGCCTGCTAAGAGAAACAGGACAATTGTAAGACCAACTTCAGACTATGAAGTAAACTGTAACAATACCCTGTTTAAATACAACAACTGCATAGAAGTTCATACACTGTAAAAGCAAATGAAGCCCAATACCTGAAATGAACCTCAGAAAAACCGTATGAATCCCCAACACCTAAAATGAACCTCCAACACCTAAATTGAACCCCCAACACCTAAAATGAACCTCAGAAAAATCTAATGAATCCCCAACACCTAAAATGAACCCCTAACTCCTAAAATGAACCCCCAACACCTAAAATGAACCCCCAACACCTAAAATGAACCTCAGAAAAACCTAATGAACCCCCAACACCTAAATTGAACCCCCAACTCCTAAAATGAACCTCAGAAAAACCAAATGAACCCTGTAAAAGCAAATGAACCCCCAACACCTAAAATGAACCTCAGAAAAACCTAATAAACCCCCAATACCTAAATTGAACCCCTAACACCTAAAATGAACCTCAGAAAAACCTAATGAACCCCCAACACCTAAAATGAATCTCAAAAAAACCTAATGAACCCCCAACACCTAAAATGAACCCCCAACACCTAAAATGAATCTCAGAAAAACCTAATGAACCCCCAACACCTAAATTGAACCCCCAACTCCTAAAATGAACCTCAGAAAAACCAAATGAACCCTGTAAAAGCAAATGAACCCCCAACACCTAAAATAAACCTCAGAAAAACCTAATGAACCCCCAACACCTAAATTAAACCTCCAACACCTAAAATGAACCTCAGAAAAACCTAATGAACCCCCAACACCTAAAATGAACCTCAAAAAAACCTAATGAACCCCCAACACTTAAAATGAACCCCCAACACTTAAAATGAACCTCAAAAAAAATCTAATGAACCCCCAACACCTAAAATGAACCCCCAACTCCTAAAATGAACCTCAGAAAAACCAAATGAACCCTGTAAAAGCAAATGAACCCCCAACACCTAAAATGAACCTCAGAAAAACCTAATGAACCCCCAACACCTAAATTGAACCCCCAACTCCTAAAATGAACCTCAAAAAAACCTAATGAACCCCCAATACCTAAATTGAACCCCCAACACCTAAAATGAACCTCAGAAAAACCTAATGAACCCCCAACACCTAAAATGAACCTCAAAAAAACATAATGAACCCCCAACACCTAAAATGAACCCCCAACACCTAAAATGAATCTCAGAAAAACCTAATGAACCCCCAACACCTAAATTGAACCCCCAACTCCTAAAATGAACCTCAGAAAAACCAAATGAATCCTGTAAAAGCAAATGAACCCCCAACACCTAAAATGAACCTCAGAAAAACCTAATGAACCCCCAACACCTAAATTGAACCCCCAACTCCTAAAATGAACCTCAGAAAAACCAAATGAACCCCCAACACCTAAAATGAACCTCAAAAAAACCTAATAAACCCCCAACACCTAAAATGAACCCCCAACACTTAAAATGAACCTCAAAAAAATCTAATGAACCCCCAACACCTAAAATGAACCCCCAACACTTAAAATGAACCTCAGAAAAACCAAATGAATCCTGTAAAAGCAAATGAACCTCAGAAAAACCTAATGAACCCCCAACACCTAAATTGAACCCCCAACTCCTAAAATGAACCTCAGAAAAACCAAATAAACCCTGTAAAAGCAAATGAACCCCCAACACCTAAAATGAACCTCAGAAAAACCTAATGAACCCCCAACACCTAAAATGAACCCCCAACACTTAAAATGAACCTCAGAAAAACCAAATGAACCCTGTAAAAGCAAATAAACCCCCAACACCTAAAATGAACCTCAGAAAAACCTAATGAACCCCCAACACCTAAATTGAACCCCCAACTCCTAAAATGAACCTCAGAAAAACCAAATGAACCCTGTAAAAGCAAATGAACTCTAATGAACCCACAACACATGCATGAACTCTGGTAAGAGCAAATGAACCTCAGGTAAAACTAATTTTTTATCACAAAGGCATGAAATCTGCAACTCATAAATGAACCTCTAAGTCATAAATGAACCTCATGGATTCAATGCAACTCAGGGAAACACATGCATGAACTCTGGTAAAAGCAAATGAACCACCAACTCATAAAATCAACCTTAGGAAAACCTAATTTTTTATCTCAAAGGCATGCAATCTGGAAGAAGAAAATGAACCTCTAACTCGAAAATGAACCTCACTGAAAAATGCATCTCAGGTAAACACAGGCATGAACTAATGTAAAAGCAAATGAACCCCGAACACCTAAAATGAACCTCACGTAAACCTAGTTTTTCATCACAAAGGGATGAACTCTTTAAGAAGATAATGATCCTCCAAGTCCCAATTGAACCTCAGGAAACGACACGAACACAGAATTCAGATAAGGAGAACAATGTCCCAACGAAAAAAAAATTACTGAAGCAACGCTAACAATCGTAACATTGAGCTATGTGTTTGTAATGGTGCAACAACATTTAACGAAGTTTCAAAACTTGATTTCTGAGTAATCTATGTGAAATTGAAACCCTAAATGTGTTATTCGCACCTCCCAAGTCGTCTTGACTGTAATCTGTGTCGCTCATGTTGTTTTTTGTTTGTATTTGCTTGTACTTGTGCAATTGAGAGCGTCTGAGTGCGTGGATTCGTCTTCTTCTCTTCAACTATGATCGTCTTTCTCAAATCGAGTTCTGTGTTTCGCTCGATTTGTATTCGCGTCTTCAGCTGGTGTGGGTTTTTGCTTTCAGAGAGTCGAGGGTTTGAGGCATCTGAAACGTTTTTGGGCCTTTTGGCGCCGGTTAGGGGTAAGGGTAATGTTGTAATACAACGTTCAAATTATTTTAAATTACAATGCTGCCACCGCGTCTCCAACTCGGTATTTATCCCGTGTTGCTTCTCCTTCAATCGTGGCCGTTCATCTTCTCCATCCTAAGGCTGTCGTTTATGTGTAGTGTTTATCTTAAGGGAGTTGTTTATCGGAACGGGACTATCCTTATGTACGTTTTATCATAGTTCTCCCCTCGTATCCATTAGTAAAGTTAACATTAAATAAGTGTATAGTATCCAAAAACACATCACATAACACATCTAACATTTGTAAATTAATGTTAGTGATCATATTAAACATTTTATACAACCTAAAAGAATTCAATATGGGTAATTATGAATTGTAAATAAAACATGGATAAAGGGGAGGGATAACAAAAAATTACAACGAGGTAAATTTTAATCCTAAATCTTATGATCATCACTAAAAACATTCAAATGAAAATTTTAAATTGATTAATTAAGAAAATCAATGAGAGCTTTGTCTGTAGAGATCTGCAAGAGACTATTACTGATACAATATCACTGTAGTTTCTTGATTCTTAAAAACTACAGTGATATGACTATTTGTTTATGTGATACTTTAATAACATGGTTAAAGATGGGTTGAAGAGTGATTGTGTAAAACTTATTCAATTTTAACAAAAAATTGTTCCCACTCCAACTTTAAGGAAGCTACCAGACAACCAGCGCCATCACAACGCACAGACTCACCACCACACAGTTTCATGCTATATGTATGAATACTAACATTATAGGAATTATAGTATAATATGGTGAATAAAACTTACTCAAAACTACTAGTAGTTAAATTATAAAGGGTGAATGAAGTTTATTAAATTGATAAAGGGGGCCCCTATGAGAATAGGGAGTGACCAATCGCCAGCAACGTACCCTATCACATCATATCCCAACTGGGAAAATGGGGTGCTCTCCTTTGACTTTAGGGCATCACATAAATTTTACGGGAATTTCGCGAGGTAATCATGAGGTTTTGCAAATTCTGCGAGGTGTCCACAGGTTTAGGATATTTCGCGAGGTAATCCTGAGTTTTTTAAAAAGTTCGCTAAATAATCCTCCGTTATCTTTCCTGTTAAAGTACCGTTAATTCTAATTTTTTTAACGAAAATTTCGCGAGGTAACCCTCTGGTTTTGCAAATTCCGTCAAATAACCCTATGTTACTTAATCCGTTAAAAAATTGTTAATTTTTTTTAATGTGAAAAACTGTTAATTGATTTTTTTTTTATAAAGAAAAAATAATTTAAATTCTATTTAGTACCAACCATAAAAAAAAATTACAATTTTTAATAATAAATTACATGGATGAACAATGTAATTAAGTACATTCATTCATGTAGTTAATTATTAACTTTTAATACTTTTTAAAAAATTATTAATTGATTTTTTAAAAAGGAGAAATAATAACAAATGCTAATATTTAGTATCATCCATAAAATAAGAAAAAAATAATAATTAACTACATTAATGAAAATTGCAATTTTTAATAATAAACTACATAAATGAACAAAGTAATTAAGTAAATTCATTTAATAATAAACTACATGAATGAACAATGTAATTAAGTACATTCATTCATGTAGTTAATTATTAACTTTTAATACTTTTTAAAAAGTTATTAATTGATTTTTTTTAAAAGAGAAATAATAACAAATGCTAATATTTAGTATCATCCATAAAATAAGAAAAAAATTAATAATTAACTACATAAATGAAAATTTCAATTTTTAATAATAAACTACATGAATGAACAAAGTAATTAAGTAAATTCATTTATGTAGTTAATTATTAATTTTTTTCTTATTTTATGGATGATACTAAATATTAGCATTTGTTATTATTTCTCCTTTTAAAAAATCAATTAACAACTTTTTAAAAAGTATTAAAAGTTAATTATTAAAAGTTAATAATTAACAGTTTTTCACATTAAAAAAATAAAAATTTAACATTTTTTTAACGGATTAAGTAACAGAGGGTTATTTGGCGGAATTTGCAAAACCTGAGGGTTACCTCGCGAAATTTTCGTTAAAAAAATATGAATTAACGGTACTTTAACAGGAAAGATAGCGGAGGGTTATTTGGCGGACTTTTTAAAAAACTCAGGGTTACCTCGCGGAATAGCCTAAACCTGTAGACACCTCGCGAAATTTACAAAACCTCAGGGTTACCTCGCGGAATTCCCATAAATTTTATCATATCTTATGATTTCAATCAAATTGAATCCCCCTATAATATTCCTTTTTGTCTTCGATATTATTCAAACCCGGTTGCAACAAATGAAATATATCAAACCCGGGTAGATTTACATTATGATATGATAGGGTTTTAAGAGATTTTTCAGTCTGCGGTGATTCAAAGGTATGGGCTGGCTAATAAGTACTTGATTTAGAATAATTTCCGTGCCTTGAACAAGTCTTTATATTATTTAAAAAAACATAATAATTATCTTACATAAATTTACATATTTTAAATAATATTAAATATATTTTTTTGATGAGGAAAGAATTAGATTGGTCTTAGTTTCTATGCGAAGACCAGCCTAGAGTATCCTTGCGGATGAGAACCCGAAGTTCTATATCAAAATTGAGGATATACACAATTGGTGAAAAACTGAGTTTAGCAATTCTGTCAGCAGAACGATTCACCTCTCTAAAAATGTGTCTGCAATGGACTTCTTGGAAAATTGAAGGTCGAGAAGAATATCCGCGACCACCATTTCAATTTCCCAAGGACAATCTCAGATGCCTTTGATTGAATTAATAAGGCAAAGATTGTCTCCTTCTATTTGGATTTTTGTGATATTTAGTGTTTTTTCATGTTTAATGCTTTCTTGTAGGGCAAGGGTTTCAACCCTAAGGATACTGTTGGATCCACAACGAAAGGAATTCATATGAATTAACTCAGCTTTGTCATCTCTAATAATGTATCCACAACCTGCATCTCCATTAGATTGTTTGGACCCATCAAAATTAATTTTAGCAAAATTTGGGTTTGGTTTCTCCCATCTAAGGAATTTTGTTTTTCTTATTTGGTGAGAGTTTTTCTTCGGTTGAACAAAATTATCCTGGTCAATGACATTGGTCTTATTCCAATTTTTGATAAGGGATGAGATGAATTGTGTAAGTTCTTTGATTTTATTGGTAGGATCTGTGTTAAAGATTATTTGATTTCTATAAATCCATATGCCCCACCAGGTGGTGCAGAGACAGATAAATTCTTCTTTGGAAAGTCTTGCTTGTATATCAAATATGATATCCTTTGATTTTTTATTTATGGTATCGATGCCATGGAACATGTGAGCAATATAGGTACTTTGTTTTTGGATCTGGTGTAGGGTGAAAGGGCAGCAAAACAAGAAGTGTACGAGATCTTCCGTTGGGTGTTTACAAGAGTCACATTCAAGTGGGACAGGAACATGTTTTTGGGCTAGTCTAAGCTTAGTAGGTAGTCCATCATGGCAGATTTTCCAAAGAAAATTTTGGATTTTAGGATAGGTTTTCAAACTCCAGATCCAGGAGAAGTTATTGTTGGTAGATGATTGTTGTTTTGTTATTAGTTGAAAAGCATAGTTAGTTGTAAACCATCCTTTTGTACTCTGAGTCCAGTATAATCTGTCTAGAATAGGATGTTGTGTGATTGGGATGTCAATGATTTTTCTAACATTGTTAGGATTTAAAAATTCCTCTAGTTTTGGTATGTTCCATTTCCTTTCGATAGAAATGAAGTCACTGATTGTTACTGATGGATCAATAATAGTATGTGGGATTACATTGTCTTTTAGGTTTAAGTTAGAGATCCAGTTATCCTTCCAAAATTTGGTAGCTTTTCCATCCCCAACAAGCTATTGAAGTCCAATATGGAATTCTTTACGGAGTTTTAATAATTGTGACCATTTCCATGAAAAATTTCCCTTTTTGATATAGTTTAAAATGTTGATGTTCTCAAGGTATTTTTCATTAATGATCTTGACCCAGATATTGTCTGGTTCAACAAGTACTTTCCAAATGAGTTTCATTTATAATGCTTTATTCATATATTGCGTTTTTCTAATGCCAATGCCACCACACTCTTTGTTTTTACATATTTTATCCCATCATATTAAGGGTTTGTAGTTAGAATCTTTGTTCCAAAAGAATGATCTATTCATAGAATCTAATTCTTTGTGAATGGTAGCTAGTAGCATAAAGCTTTGCATGATATAATTTGGTTTTGCAACAAGGTTGGATTTAATAAGCACATATCTTCCTTCCTGGGAAAGGGAGTTGACTTTCCATTTTGTAAGTTGGTTATTTGAAGCTAGAATTGTATCCTTAAATGTATCATGATTTACTTTGCCATTGATAATTGGGCACCCTAAATATTTTTCCAGGCCAGAGGTACTTGGTATACAGAGTATAGATTGTATAATATTTTTGGTGTTATTTGATACATTATTTGTTGTTTGAAAGGCCGATTTATGAAAGTTAACACATTGGCCTAATATGGAGCAATATTCTTCAAAAAAAAATTCACTTGTGAACAAGCTGTTTGGTTTCCTTTTGCAAATATAAGGATATCGTCTGCAAAATCCAGGAATGAGATATTGGATCCTCTTCTTGTTATTTTAAATCCAACCTGGTTATTGCTATTTCTTGTGCATTCTTGTTGTAGCTTCCTAGCAAGAATTTCAACTCCAAGACTAAAAAGGAAAGGTGATAAGGGGTCGCATTGTCTTAGTCCTCTTTTAGGATAGAAGATATATGTTGGTTCGTTATTGACGAGTACTGAGAAAGAAACTATTTCAATGCATTCTTTAATCCAACCCATAAAACGAGTTGAGAAGCCAATTTTTTCTAGGACTTTGAGGATGAAGTCCCATTCTATTTTATCATATGCTTTTTCCATGTCGAGATTGATTGCAACCCATCCTTCTTTACCCTTTTTAGAGCGAAAGGAATGGAAGATTTCATGTGCGATAAGAATGTTATCATGAATGGCTCTATCAGCAACAAAGGCTCCTTGTAAGGGGTGAACTAATTTGTTTAGAATTAGTTTCATTCTGTCAGTAATGATTTTGGATATAACTTTATAAATTGCTGAGCAAAGATTGATTGGTCTGTAGTCATTTGTAGTTTTAGGGTTGTCTTTTTTAGGAATAAGTGCAATAAACGTGTGATTAATCTGTTTTAGTAGTTTACCTGAATGGAAAAAACTTTTAACAACTTTAATTACCATTGGGCCAATAATGTGCCAGTACTTTTGATAGAACAAGGCTGACATACCATCCGGTCTAGGAGATTTGTTGCTGCCAATTGAGAAAACAGCAGATTTAATTTCTTCATTAGTGATTGTCTTAGTAAGGTTAATGTTGTCTTGAGATGTAATTTTAGAGTTAATATTAGTTATATAATCATTAAGGATGTTGAGGTTAATATTGTTTTTTCTGAATATTTTTTCAAAGTCAGATCTAATTTCTTTGCGAATATTTTCGAGACCAATAATGATCGTGTCATCTTGAGTATGAATGATCTTCCTACTTCGTCTTCCAGAAGCTATTCTATGGAAATAACTAGAGTTTGTATTTATTGAATGTATATGTTTGGTTTTAGAGCACAGGCTCCAATATTTTTTGTGGAAAGATAGGAGGTTCTCCTTTTTATTAATTAGTTTGTTTTGTTTATTTATTAGTTGTTTATTAGGGTTAATAATAATACTCTTTTGGATATCTGAGAGGTCATCCTCCACTTCTTTGAGTTATTTGAAGATATTTCCAAATGTTGTTTTATTCCACTTTTTGGCACTTCTTTTGAGAGCTTGTGTTTTTTTTATGAGGTTATACATATGAGAGCCATGGTTGTTGATTCTCCAAGCTTGTTTGACAAGGTTTTCATAATCCTTTCTATATGTTCACTTTTTTTTTCAAATTTAAAGGGCTGAGCTTTAAAATATAGTTGACTTTCAAGGTCGACTGATATCGGACAGTGGTCAGATGAGGTGAAAGCATTGTTTTTTTGTAAAGATTTCGGGGAACCATTGAAGGATTTGATGAGGAATAAGAACCCGATCTAATTTTTTGTACACATTGTCGATTTCTGTTATGTTTTTTCTCCAAGTAAATTCGCAACCTTGAGTTGGAATATCAACGAGGTCACAATTATTTTTAAGATTGTAAAGTCTTTAGAGTCTGGAAGGGGGGAGAAAAATACCACCATTTTTCTCCGAATTATTATGGATTTCATTAAAATCTCCTATAAGGAGGTATGGAATTTGAATTTGGGAAATGAAGTTAGTAAGATGACTCCAGAAGCCATCTTTTTCACTTTCTTTAGGCGGTCCGTATATGAAAAGAATCATGATACTTATGTTCTTATCAAGGATTTTATATTTAATAGCTATGAAACGACTATCCATGTGTGCAAGTTCACAAAGTTCATTATGCATTTGGTGGGCTTTCTGTAACACCCCGGGCCAGATATGCTACCGTGCCATAGTCCCGAAGGACTATAAGACGATTTTAAAAGAAAAGAAATCCAAAACTCTTCCAATACATAAAATCATCAATATTAAAATCCCTGCTCAAGATTTAAAACAACACTTAAACCTGTCATCCAGTTTAATGCATCAATTTAAATCCAAAACAACGGAAGCGAATTCAATATTTTCAAATCTGATGCAATTCTAAATCTTTCACTGTGAAAACACATCTGTGATCCAGAACCCGCTTGTTGCTGCAAACCTGCAAGCCTGATTGACTGGGGGACCCGATATCCCAGCCAACCGCAGCACGTAAACCGAAGTTGGTCAGTCTTCCATCAAGACTGGCAAGACTCCTCAAGCCAAAACAGTTTAAAACCAGAGAATTATCACAACAATCAAATAATACCAAACAACAACATGCCACACCATATATATATATATCATTATTATATCACTATCATATCAACCAACCAATATCGACCACACATCAAAACATAAACACACACTATCACATAACCATTCATTACCCCTCTTATCCAACTCTTCACTATGCTAACTTCATTCAATCCAACCTCAACATCACCACAAGTATAAATGAATAGAACAATCCAATCCAACTTACTAACACAACCAACCAACCTTCGCATCAACGAACACATAAGTACCAACGAGACAATCATTACCTTATACAAATATAACGACCCAGGCCATCCATCCTCCCGGTGCCGCCTGTTCGTTAACATGGGCCGCAACCCATACACCTCAACCCAACCCATATTGACCCACACCCTCAAGATGGGAAACCAACCTTCCTTATCAATCACCATAACCAACCTTCTCAAACAATTCACACCAAGATCCAACAACCACTACCAATGGACAACAATAGCCCACAACCACCACTAACAACAATCAACAAACGACTACTAACTACAACCAACCGACAACCAAAGTCTAACACAAAACCAATAATCAAACACCCCACCAATATCCGCAAACAAAACCATTAACTAAGCACACAACCAATAATCAAGCACACAACCCAAAACTGAGCACACAACCACCCACACACACAATCCAACACATAACTGCCAACACACACAAGTGTCAACACATACACACGTCCACACACACAATCCAACACACAACTACCAACACACACGAGTGTCAACACACACACACGTCCACACACACAACTACCAACACACACGAGTGTCAACACACACAACTGCACACACACACACATGTCAACACTCACAGTCTAACACACATAACTGTCAACACACACAGATGTCAATTCACACACAATCCAACACACACAACTGTCAATACACACAATTGGTAACACACACAATCCAACACCCGATCCAAACTCCGATCCTATCTCCAATCCAACCCACCACCGGATGGGACTTTCAACCATCCAACCTAGCCTTAACCAACGGAGGTCACACCCTCACGCGGTCGGATGAGGTCACACCCTCACCCCGACTCCATAACCAATCCACCAACCACCCACCACCGAATGAGACTTTCAACCATCCAACCTAGCCTTAACCAACGGAGGTCACACCCTCACGCGGTCGGATGAGGTCACACCCTCACCCCGACTCCACAACCAACCATCACCAATCCACCAACCACCCACCACCGGATGGGACTTTCAACCATCCAACCTAGCCTTAACCAACGGAGGTCACACCCTCACGCGGTCGGATGAGGTCACACCCTCACCCCGGCTCCACAACCAACCATTACCAATCCACCAACAACCCACCACCTCCATCTGTCAACACAACCAATCATCCACAACTAGCTATAATCAACTACTATACCAACATCCAATCAATCATAACACAAGGCAACAACAACCAACACATTCAACCAGGTTCAAATAACAAAACCAATATCTATCAACAATCAATCATACTTAGTCACAATTGACTACCACGTCAACATTTAATCAGACACAACCCGAGACAAATACTAACACACGCACACACACATGCACACACATATTCACACTCTTTCAAACAATCACAATTAATCACCATTAGTCACGATTGACTACCACGTCAACATTTAATCAAACACAACACGAGACAAATACTAACACACACACATTCAACCAAGTAACTCCACAATCGATAATCCAAATTAACATACTCAGACAAGGATAAAATCAATTACTGAATCAAGATAGGAACAAAAGTACTTTATAAAAATATACGGAGGGTTAGCAAGAATTATCTTGCCTCAAGCTCGACAACCATGACCTCAGAGATCTCCAACCAACTCGAACGAACCTGCGAAATCAATTCGAGCAAATCCCTGGCATTAATTAACTCATACAAATCCACTACGAACAAACCCCCAAATTCAAACCCTAATCATACCTAATTAATTAGGCCAAATCACACCCAAATTCAACCCCAAATTCCATCTCTGAATTAATCCAAAGTTGCTGCACAATTACCCACCGAATTCAGCCAAACACTTCATAGTTGAGCGCCATCCTTTCCATTCTCCACATCTGTCCATGAACAGCCTATCATATACAACATTCAGCAAAATTTCTGAACTCCAAACAAACCTAATTGAAGAACCTCATCTTACCTCGTCGACAACCACTACGTAGCCGCCGGAGAGGCTTCTCGACGCCGGAACTCAGCAGCCACACCAGCACAACAACAACGGCTCACTACAGCAGCAGCTCCGACTCGCGACGCCTCTTCGCCGGAAAGCACCACAACAGCTGTTCGCAGCCCTGAGCAACCGCAGATCTCGCCGGATCTCGCCTCAACAGTGGCTCACAGACAGCAGCTACAGACGCAGCAGCTCTCGGCCTTCAGCAGCAGCGACTCGTTGCTCTTCTTCTGCAACTGGTCGCGGCTCGCTCAAGGGAAGGAAGAGGTGGCCATGGCTGGTTCGAGCTCACCGACGGGAAGAAAATGGCAGAGCACAGAAGGAAGGAGGAGGGAGCACAACTGCTCAGCAAGCTGCTCACCGAAAAGATAAGGGTTTGCCCCTTTCTCTGATTTCTTCCCAAATTTCTGCTTTTAAGAGATCCAAAAATTTTATTTACCCTTTTGCCATTTCTATAACCTTTGGGGTATTTCACTTTCCACCTGACACAGATGCCACCCGAAAATCCATTTGCCGGTGATAAGTGGAAGTTATCAAAATCCGCTTTTTTCCATAATAGTTTTTTTGGTTCTTTTTTTGTTCTGGTTTCAACAAGAGCCAGAATATGGATTCGTTCAATTTTACAAAAGGATTCAATATCAGTCCAAATGTGATTTCGAGCAATACCTCGACAGTTCCAAAGGCCGATCTTCATAAAAACCATGGAAAATTTTGTGCAAGTAATATTGATCTTGCTGAGAACTTTGTTAAGTTTTGTTTTGTTTTTCTGATTAAGTTTTTGTGTTTTTTGTTTATTCTTGGGTATTTGAGTATATCTTTCAAAAATGAATGCTTTTTGTTAGATAAATTGGTGAGAAGGAGTGGTTGATGGAGACTCATAAAATTTGTATGATTTTGAGACTTTGGAGAGATCCAAGTGTCTTTATACTTGCGTTTAAATATCAGACAAGGGATGGAATCCATCTTATTTAACTCATAGAGAATAGATGTGAAGTTCAAACTTGTTTTAATACAAGTATGGGATTGAGTTCTAACATGTAAAAGAGTTTCAAGTGTTTGGCTTTGTTTGAACAAAGTAAAACTTGTTTTCTTGGTATCACCATTATTGATAGCACCTGATGTAAGATGTGTGTTTCTAAAGGCAAGCCAATGGCAGTTGTTTGTGAAAGGTTTGATGTGTTTATAACCATGCCATAAAGAAAAATAGCGGTGACAGTCCTTGGTGATAATAGAAACAGTACAATTAGGCTTGATAATGCTAGAGGTGATCCATGTTTTAATACATTTAGTAGTATCTAGAGTGTATAGCAAGATACAATCTAAGGAGTTTAGTAAAGATAGATAGTTTCTCTGTACGATCCTCCAACTATTGGCAAAGAGACAGACTTGTAAGAACATTAATTTAGCAACAGTAGGGTTAGCTGGCATAGGGTAAAGTAATTTTAGACAAAGGGGAATATAGAGATAGTCATAAGTTAATAGATTAGAACATAATAACCTTGTTAGGGGGCAGTTATAGATTTCAATATCTAAGATCTGAGAGTTATAATCCTGGCAGCAAGTATTATAGGAATTCAGTACACTAGAAAACATCCATTGTTGGAGGTTAAGAGATAGCAGAACATCTTTCCAAAAGACAAAGAGAGAAAGTGTAGGGACTTGGATTTGGTATAAAGGAAAGTACAAAAAATAAATCCTTTATTGATAGGTCAAGAACTTTAAAGAAGTGGTCAAACCATCCAGAGAACTTCATACAAAGCATAAAGAACTTAGATATATTGGATTCATAACACAATATGGATATTCCTTTGTTAATCTGGATTACAGAAGCCTCAGAACTGGGGTTAGAACCCTTACTTATGTTTTTAGCAATACCCTCACTCACAGATGAGGTAGCCAGAATAAATTTGTTAAGCCAATAGTAATGCAAATAATACACTAAACAAGAGTACTAGTGAAGTGCATAAACCAGAAACCAACAATTCATAAAAAAAACTGTGTTATTCTCAGCAACAGAAAAATTCTCTTGAGATTCTGTTGTTTTAGGAGTGTTGATTAGCACTACATCATTCAGAGATGATGAGCGGTTGCTATTAGCAGCAGATGTTTGATAAGTGTTGATAACAACAGGGGAGCTTTTTGTTTTTCTGGCTTGTGAAGCCTTTCTTTGGGGAGGTACAAACCATAAAACAGAAGGGAAGGCATGTTTCCCTTTCTCCATATGAAGATTTAGATAAAAAGCTTGAAAGGCAACAACCGTTAGAAGCAGCAAAACAACTCAAATGGTTCACACACAAACAATACATGAAATTAAAATTTTAAAAGGGAAGTTTTGTAAATCGGTTGATTAAGCATGCAAATCACAACACAGATAAAGCAGTACTTATAGAGATAGAAGGTAGTCAAGATAACTGTAGAGCATAAGAGTTTAAAAAATTAGAGCGGTACACCTGTGAGTAGTAGAATAGAGCCTTTCGCGGCCTGGAAAGTGGATCTGACACCGGCCTTTATCCACGCACCACCAGAGAATCGCCTTGGTCCAAGTCAGATGAGGAGACGTGAGAGTAGCCACCAGAGGCCTCATGACAGCAGGAGGAGAGAGGGAAAGAGAGGCTGCCGTCCAAACCAAGATGCGTGGTCTTATAGCAGAGACAGGGGGAACAAAGGATGATTTGCCCAGAGAAGAAAGAAGGGGCTTGGAATTTGCAGGTCTCTGTTATACGAGAAAAGTTTCTTTTTAGGGTTAGATCTACCCCAAACGAGAGAGAAATGGGAGAAGCATGTAACTTTGTAGAGAAGGAGAGGGATCTTCCATAGATCCATGAGGTGAATCATCGAAGGTAGGAGTTTTGACATTGCTGGAGAAGCATTTTGGGTTGATTTTTCTATGGTTGACGGCGGTGAAGAGTTTGTAGGCAAAAGAGAGCGTTTGGGGTTTTCCAATAGTGTTTACAGGTCTATCTATCTTAAAAAATTTCTAAATAAATTGATAGCAGGGCATAAAATTTTATTAAATTTTTTTAAGCATGTATTATATATTGTAATATATAGTGAATAACTACTTAAATGAGGTAGGGACATGTAGCCTTAGTGAATAACTACTTTAATATTATATTACATATTTTGATTATAACTAGCAATGTTTCCGTTCCATGTGCGGGTTATATTAAAAAAAATAGAAGTTGAAACTTTGTTGAATACGTAGAAAAATTAATCAGATAATTATAGGCTTGATCTTTTAACATGTATGAGTTTTTATTGATTGATAAAAAAATTAGAATTGAAGATTTGAAAGTATACATGTGACTTTATATATAAAGAAGGTGAAATAAATTAGGAATTTCGTATAAATAATTAAATAAAAGAAATATAAATAAGATTTAACTAATATTAGAAAATGAATTTCATATAATTACTTGAATGATGAAGTATCTATATTTGGTAATATAACCATGGACACTGTAGTTGGAAATATATTTGGTGAAATATTTTATTTTATGTATGGTAGGGTTTTGGAAATAAGAAAATTTATGTAGGTAGAAGGTAATGTAAATGTGAAAAAATAGAAGGGCGAAGTAGTAAAATGACATTTAAATTTATTTACGAGGCATAGCCTACAACCCGACTTATATGATAAAGAAGAAGGGATTTAGTATATATATACATATAATATGAATTATAAAATAGATATTACATTATAATTAGATAGAGAGATATATCAAATTATATACATATTTTTATATCATTATATATAAAATATTTTATTAAAAGAATAATAAATTTTAAAAATGTTTCTATAAAGTTTATGTGGGAGAGCAAGATCATATATATATATATATATATATATATATATTAAAAAGGATAGTAAGATCATCTTTTATCTTAATAAAATCATATAAAAATAAAAATAAATTGAATGATGACAAGTGGCGTATTATGGAGTAGATATATATATGACAAAAAATGACTTGGGTTAATATGGGAATATCAAGTGTCATTAGTTACTTCCACTTTAGTATATGTATAGTAGATTCAACTCCACTATATGATCTCATCTCCAAAGTGAAAGAATATGTCCTTTAATTAAGATGACAACTACTAATAATAGAATAAGATTATAATGGCGGTTAATAATCCGGATATTTTAGGCAGTCTTAGTGATTTGCTAGAAACCAACTATGACTTATGGGATAAATTAGATTTGACCCATTGCTATTATATCCGGGTCCTATAAGGTCACACACAATAAAATAATTGGGCTAGATCAAAGCAACCCGAGGCCCAAAGTGGGACTAGGGATTTCGGCCATATGTGTAAATTGGAAGAGCGGATTATTCATCAAGTAATAATAAAGAGTTATCTACTTACTTGGTGATATAAGAAAATTTATCTTTAGGAAATATAAGATATTATATCAACCATAAATATCTCTTTTCTTATAACAAGGGATTATCCTAGGGGTGTTCATCCGGTCCGGACCGGATTTTTGGGCATATGTGGACCGAAGACCGGAACGGACCGGATAGGTCCGGTCCGGTCTTAATCCGGTCCGGTCCGGTCCGGTCTTGGACCGGATTGGACCGGATTTAATTTTAAAAAATAAAAAAAATTAAATTCTTATTTAAAATCTATAAAAAAATATCTAAAAAAATATTTATAAAACATATATACTCCTAACTTATTAAATTTAAAAAAATATCTACAAAAAAATACATATAAATCTCTAAAAAAAATATATAAAACATATAAATTACAAAAAAAATATAGTTTTTTTAAATTCCGGTCTTTCGGTCCGGACCGGATTTTTTCCGGGTTTGGACCGGACCGGACCGGAAACCGATTTTGGGGAAATGGTGGACCGGAGACCGGACCGGAATTTTACCGGTCCGGTCCGGTCATTTCCGGTCCGGTCCACCCATGAACACCCCTAGATTATCCATTATCTCATGTGTTGAGAAAAGCTCTCTCCCACAATTCACATCTAGGGCCAGTCGTGCATATACAAGGAGAAGACTTGGAGTTTTCTCTTCTCGTTCTAGCAAACGAAAGTAAGACAATCTAGTACCGTGCTCATGTGGACTAAGTAGAGGAGTAACAATTGAGGCTCTATTCTCCAGGGTGATCCTAGAAATGAGTTTTGCATCAAAATGTATGTTACTCTTTCATATGTGATTCGTATCAAGTTTATGCATGAGATCCTAAATTAGATGTTAGAAAATTGTTTTATGAATTTCCGCTTAAAGCATCTAAATCCCTACAATGGTATCAGAGCCTTTTGCATAAATTGATATGATCATGATTAAAGTTGTTAATTTTGATGCATGTTCTTGATTATTTTGGTTCAATTTATGTGATACCCCGTATTTTTGTAAGGTTATATTGGGAATTATGGAATTTTCCCAAGTACATGTTGTGTACGTCGGATTTAATACAGAGAGTTTGAGACATTCTGTAATGTGTTCTGTATCTGTAATATTTTTCTCAGTGAAATAATATACAGATAACATGCCTTGGATTTTAATTATCGTTCGCGTACGATAATTTTTATCCCGGCTTAATGTCATGTTCGTTCAAAGCTGAACGGGCGGGAAAAAGGTGTCACGGCGACCGCCGTAAAGTCGCGGCGACCGCCGTAGTGAGACCCAAGCACGGCGACCGCCGTAAAGTTACGGCGCCCGCCGTCCCAACGCTCGAGGAGGTAGCTGGTGTGTCATGCCGCGGCGACCGCCGTAAATTACGGCACCCGCCGTAAGTGCCGTCATCGTTGCCCAGCAGTCGTTGCCCGTTGGTCGCCGGCGTTATTTCTGGCGAGCGCCGAACTAGCTCTAGGCCCTTCGTTTTTGAACTCCAGACGCTTTGGCTATAAAAGGGGGTGTTGGGGGAGTGATTTGAGCCATCCCAAGCACCAAACCTCTGCCAAATTTGCCTCTCGCCGGAGTTGTGCCTTCGCCGGAAATTTTGAAGCTTTCGTCGGTGTTGTTGGTGGTGTTTCCAGGAGCTCTTTTGAAGCCTTGTGGTTGCCTTTGAAGGTCAGAAACCAAGCGAGGCTGAAAGGGGTCGAAACGCGCCTTGTTTTGGTGAGATTTCTCTCGTCTCTGTCGACCGTGTTCTTCACGGCGACCGTCGTGTTCTTCACGGTGACCGCCGTGATGAATGCGGCGACCGCCGCCAAGAACAGCGACTCCCGCCAGTGCCCAGAATGCCTTCGTGGCTTTGGCTTGGTCGGTTGTCGTCGTGGCGTCTTTCCTTTCGTGTTCTTTCACCGTGTTTAGATTCGTACTGTTTATGTCGGATCTAACTTAGGGTTCCTTTTATGGGTCGACTCGAAGGTTGTTGTGCTGTCGGAACTATACCGTGTCGAGCCCGGAATCCAGTTGACGTCTTTAGACTATTCTGCGGAGTAAGGCAAGTGGCGGTTCGCTCTTGCTCGTTCGTTCCATATTTACATTAATTATCAGTAGTTTATCTGAGTAATTAATTTGGAATGAATATTCTGTTTGTCTGGAAACGGTTTTGATAAACTGTTTTGAAAATCATATAATAGGTTGTATATCTGTTAGAACAACGCTATTATCTGTGATCGCCTTTCGGGCCTTTATGTGGATTTATCCTATAACTATTGTGGTGCTGTAACTGTTTAGTTAGCACTGTTAAATAGGAACGTTACTCGGACTATGTCCAGTCATTTCTTTATAATCTGGTATCGGGGTGGATCGTCCCCATCTGGTACTATTCTATGATCATGATCGGTCTCTTTCACAAGTGTGTAGAGACAGGACACTTAGCTGGTGTCACAAACCTTTCGGTGTACGTCACTCTCGACGAAACATATACTAAGATGTGTCGTCCCATTGGTGGGGTACACATGTAAAAGTCTATAATGTGATGTGTGTTTTTGAAACATAATCAGATAAGTGCTACCTTGACGCACATAATTAATGAACGCTCAGCGAGTAGGGCAGCTAGGTAATAGTGCCGCTAGGAAGACTCGTGTTGACTTGAATGTAGTACGTCTTCTTTCCGTTCTGGATTCGCTGAAAGGCGGTGAGGTTGGTCGTTGACTGAAGCATCTCAGTCAGTTTTAAATCATTGTTGTTTGATTCTGTAACTTTCCAGATTTGTCATACTTCCTTAAAGACTCATTTCAGTTGGAGTCTTCTTTCGGGTCGATTTCTGTGAAGATTAAGTCTTCCAGAATCTTCTCTTGTGCATACCTCTTGTTTATTCCAGTAGGAGTATGGTGGTTGACAAGCGTACTCGATTATTATTCGAGGAACGAGGAGTCTAATCTAATACAACTGCTTCGAACCATTCTGCTTTGTTCCCTTGCTAGTCTATTCATTTAGACTAACCAACCAATATTTTCCCTTGCATGGTTGGCTGGTGTCATCCGTTCGATTCGATACATCAGATAAGAAGTAGTTCAGAAGACCAGAAGGACTATGGAGTCAACGGTGGTTTTTCAATGTTTTAATTATTTCTTTAATCAGGTTGAGATCTTTTGGACAATAACTTTGATTGTAATATACTTTCTTAGATTTCCGCTGTGTTTGTTTTAAACTCTGTTTTGACCTATTCGGGATTGGGTTGTAATCCCGTAACTCTTGTTTCCTTGACAATGTTACGTTTTGGAATTTAATGCTTGATCATTGTGTATCAATTGCATTTCATAAATCGTATTTAAGTGGTAAAGCCTTGGGTGATCTCGGTAAGGAACACTGGGGTCACTGGCGGTAATACCTTTCCAAAAGGGTTAAGTTTTGGGGGTGTTACAATTTAGTGGTAAAATTGATATATGGATTAACTTGTATGATTAAAATTGTGATTTTAATTGATTGGATGCATAAAATAGTGACTTCTATTAACATATTATACTCGAAAATCAGCCCCATAAAACCGTGAATTTAAGTGTAAAAAATTCTGATTTTTTGCTTAATTTTGACCCTAAAATTGATTTGTATGTTTAATTTATACAAGAGATATGATTTCTTGTATAAATCATAATCATACATAAAAATACTAGATTTTTCATATTGGTGAAAATTGATTCAAACCCTAGAAATTTAGAATTTCATGCCTTGAATGCTCAAGGTTGATTAATTTTGTGTGAAATTGGTTCATACACTAATTTTTCAAAAACATTAATTTTCTGAAAATTACACCATATTTTCCTTAAAAACATCAATTTTTTGTAACTGTTACAAAATTAGAGTGGAAGAAGGGATAAAACCGTGGTTGGGTGGCCAAAAGTGACCGAGAGTGGTACGACGGTAGTCCGGGGTGGCGACTGGCCGAGGTGGTGGCTGCATAGTGCGACTTGGGTGGGGGTTGAATTTCGGGTTAGGGTTTCCTAAGATATTTTACCTAAGATACTAATTACCTAAAATACATAAGGATATAAGATATCTGGTATTAATTCCATATATGATTTTATCCAATTATACATGATAATGATTAATATTTGGTAATAATTCTATATATGATATTATTGAATTAAAATAATAAGAAGATTGGATTAATTATTTTATGAGATAATTTGATCTAAATATTCTATTAATATGATTAATAGTCTATTCTTGTCTTTTAATATGTGATATTATTTTATGCATGTATGATTTAATATTATGATATTATTATTGCATGCGGTTACTGATATGACCCAAAATAGGATAGAAAAATATGATATGTGTATTGTTATTGTTTTCTTGTACACGATCTACGTATCATTATGTATTTTTGTAATTTAATCAAGTAATTAGATTATATTTAAATTATGTAATACAAGAGAAGAAGATCCTATGAAGATTTCAGGATAGAGATCCAAAGGAGAATCATGGATGGAGATTCAAGAGACGAGAAGAATCTATGAAGATTAGATCTTATGGGTTTTTAGGGGCCACACTAGGATCATATTTATTTATTGCATTTATTTTGCTTTAAATATCTCTAAGTTTATGGTTGCTTGTTTATTTATGCTATTTAGTTCACTAGTAAATAGACTTGTATGATAAACCTAGTGATAGGACAAAAACCTACCCACAAGCGTATGAGATCAGTTGTAGCTTTTCAAGTGTCGTTCCCACGAGGACTATGTAGTATCGATTTTAACTTTGACTGGTAAGCTAAGCCACAAATAGGGAAATTTGTTGAACTGGTAACTAAAATTAAGAAACAAATGCAAGTGATGATTGTAATCAATGGAGGGAAGGTTTCTAAGGAAGGGATCCCCACAACTATGTTTCAGTAGACTCAGCTAGATAAATGTCTGAATTTAGCATGTCTTCGTTGAAGGTAACTATCTTAGATAAATACTAATTCCTCTCGGATGATAGCAAATGTGCCTAGATTCAATTAACATTCACTCTCGCGACTTGATAATCAAGATCTAGACCCTTTTGGCGCCTAGAATCTAAGGTCAAACTAAATTAACATCCACTATCGTGACTTGCTAAATCCAACCTAATCTTAGGGTTTCTATGATAGTTATTAATCCACATGGGAAATTAAGATGCACTCGCAATAATAAAATCTCAGGTTCAATTCCTAGGATTCCAATAGAAGTTATTACCTCTCGGTCTCAAATCCTATCTGACTACCTATTAACGTTGTCACCTCTCGGTCTCAAAAGGATCCAATTTGCATAAGTTAATATGGGCATTAAGCATCTAGGAATGAATTAGCAAAGTTTCAGAGTTCCATTCAGGCAAATATCAAACAAGTCTACCTACGCATGGTTAGGACCACCCTAACCCTAGAAATATGGAATTAGCTAGACATAATTGCAGAAACAATCAAAGAATTCATATTAACGATGGAAATCATAAACAAGATTAAAGAGAAAGGGAAACTTAGTCTTGAATCCAGTAGAACAATCTCCAAAGTTGAAATCTTCAATTGAGGCAAACAACTAAGTCTAAAAAAATAGAAAAAGTGGCAAAAGATCCTCCCCAAAACCCTAACACGAAGTATTTATACATAGGATAAAAAGTTTCTAAAAATAAAGTCATCCGGGTAAAACGCACGGCCCGTGTCCAGACTGTGCGAAAAACGCACAGGTAAAAGTCTCTGTTGGCGAAAACGCACAACAGTACAAAAAATCGCACATGCAAATTGCGAGAAATTACCACCTACACGGCGTGCAGTACAGTGCAAGGCCTTCTAAAGAAAATCCGATCCAAACGCACTGTCTCACATGTGTCTTGCGCAACTCTTGTTTTAGCTCGAATCCGGTCCGAATTCCCCACGGTTCATCCCGTTTGCCTCCAGACGACATCCGAGGTCCCTGCAACATCCATAGAAAGCTCCAAAAATCCTCCTAAGTACCTGAAAACACACATTTTTGCGTGTAGACATCCATAATAAAGAAAACAATGCAACTAGCTATAAAAGCAACACAAAATGCATAAAACAACCTAGACTATAACACAAATGCATGTCCTAAACATGTAACAAATTGGATGTTATCACCCAGTCCCCTTGAAAGAAAATTGAGATGTTGTCTTTCCAAACTATAACCTATAAGGCCCTTGGGATTTTATGGATGGGTTTGGCCAAAGCAAGGTGTCCTTCTTTGACCTTGGGATATTACGTGTAAATCTATATAAGGGGTTTACAACATTGATTTGGTTATACTCAACAAAAGGCCAAAAGATAAAGTTTTGGATTTTGAGGCATGGGATAGATTTGACATAAGATGTAATCTATCAACCAAGAGTTATAAATGTTATAACTAGTAAAAGTACTTACCTTGATCACATAGGATTTAGGAAAGTCCCAAAGTACGCCTAAAGTCTTATCTGAAATAGGATCTTGGAATCATTTTATTCAAATGGAAAATATCTATGAATAAAATGTGCATTAGCTTATTTATGTTTAAAGCATGTTTAAATTTTTTAAGCTCTTGCATGACAAGCATGATTTATTTTGCATGTTATTTCTATTGTAGATATCATGTCTAGAAATGATAACCCAACAATCATCAACCTACGTTCGATTTTTTAGATGAATAAGCTGAACGAAAACAACTTCCTCGGTTGGGAAAGAAATCATAGAATTGTTCTTGTTCTCAGGTCTTAAGGAAGAGAGAATGTCCTTGACACCCCTATCCCAAAATTGACTACTATGTCTACTCCAGAGGAGATAGAAGAGGAAAAGCATATCAGAGATAAGTCAGTGATTGTCACTTGTCTTATGTTGGCTTTCATGGAATCAAACCTTCAAAAGAGGTTTAAGAGGATGGATTCCTATACCATCATTCGCAACCTGAAAGTTATGTTTTAGGAGCAAGCAATGATGGAGAGATATGAGACTCATAAGGCAATTCTTGATTGCAAGCTTGAGAAAGGCAAGCCAGTCAGTGCTCATGTGTTTAATATGATTGGACATTTTGAGAACATGGCAAGACTTGGCTTTCCCTATAGTCAAGAGTTGGCTACAGACATCATACTTCATTCTCTGTATGATGGATTTGCTCAATCAATCTGAAATCAATATGAATGGAGTTGGAAAACACTTGAAGAGCTACATGGTATGCTCAAAACAGCTGAGCAAAATCTCTTTGTTGACATCAAGAAAGAGATTATGATGGTCAACAAGGGAAAAAGGGTTCAAGAAAGGGGCACATGGACAACATAAGAAGAAAGTGCAAGGGAAGGGAAATCAAGTTGCTCAACTCAGGCACACTTCTGAAAAAGCTAATGTAGCTTCTGATCATTATTGTTTCTACTACTATGCCAAGGGGTACTGGAAGAGGAACTTCATACCTGGAAGATCAGAAGAATGGAATTGTGAGTCTCACTTCATGTACAAATGTTGTAGAAGTCCTAACAGCTAAACCTTCAACTTGGGTATTAGATATTGGCTATGGTTCTCACATTATTTCGAATGTACATGGACTAAGAAGAAGTAGAATCTTAGCTAAAGGAGAGGTGGACCTTCGCGTTGGAAATGGAGCAAGGGTTGCTGCACTTGCCATTGGAGATTATAGTCTACCTTTACCTTCTGGTTTAGTATTAGAACTTAATAATTGTTATTTTGTTCCTTCTATAACTAGAAACCTTATTGCGACTTGTGTTCTGGATATTGAAGGCTATGATTTTAGAATCAAGAATGGATGTTTTTCTATTTGCAAAGATAACGTCTTTTATGCCAATGCACTACTGAGTAATGGACTCCATGTGATGGAACTAAGATATAGAATCTATAACATAAACACCGAAAAGCAAAAGTCAAATGATTTTGACACTACTTATCTATGGCACTGTCGATTGAGTCACATTGGCTCAATTGCATGAAGAAGCTCCAAAAGTATGGACTTCTAACCTCATTTGATTATGAATCATTTAAAACATGTGACTCTTGCCTAATAGAAGAGATGACAAGGTCACCTTTTACAGGGGTAAGTGAAAGGGCAACTGAGCATTTGGCCCTAATACATTCCACTGTATGTGGACCAATGAGCATAGAAGCTAGATGTGGTTACATATACTTCATAACTTTTACTGATGACTTAAGTAGATATGGATACATATACTTAATGAAGCATAAGTCTGAATCTTTTGAAAAGTTCAAAGAGTTTCAGAATGAAGTTGAAAAATAACTTGGCAAGAAAATCAAAGCACTACGACCCAATCATGGTGGTGAATATTTGAGTCAAGAATTTGATCATCATGTAAGAAGTTGTGGGATCCTCTCACAACTAACTCCACTAGGAACACCACAATTGAATGGAGTGTCTAAGAGGTGGAATAAGACCTTGTTGGACATGGTTCGGTCTATGATGAGTTTTGCTGATCTTCCAAAATCTTTCTGGGGATATGCTCTCACAATTGAAGTGTTCACACTACCAAGACTCTGTCCAAAGTTGTAGATAAGACACCATATGAGTTATGGACTAGAAGAGTTCCAAGCTTGTCTTTTCTAAAGATCCGGGGATGTGAAGCATATGTAAAATGTTTACTAGCAAATAAGCTTACACCCAAATCAGATAAGTGCTTCTTTGTAAGGTATCATAAGGAAACAAAACGATACTACTTCTATAATCCTAGTGAGCACAAAGTGTTTGTTGCTAGGGATAGTGTCTTATGGAAAAATAATTCATTTCCAAAAAGTCAAGTGGGAGAAATGTTGATCTCGAAAAAGTTCGAGAAGAGCAACAAAATGACATGGATTACACCATGCCAGAGATGACGGTATTTGGGGACCTAATCCCACAAGGGGAGGCAACCCATACACCGGAGATAGTGGAATCACAAGACCTTGTTCCTATCGTTCCTCCAGAATCTGATTCTAATGAGATTCCACAAAATGTTGTTGAAAATCCTTCCGTTGTTCGTGTAATATCCCACTTAAATTCGAAGGGTAAAATGATAATATTAATTTGATAAAAATATTTTTTTTGAAATTTACTTTACTTCTTTTAGAGGAATAATTTAAATTTTAATGAAATTAGTTTCAAGGGTTGGTTAAGATAATTTTGTAAAAATTATCAAATGGGTAATAAAAGTATGGTGTTAAAATAAATAAATAAATAAATAAGTATAATAATGGGTGTAATTTTAGAATTTTAAATAATAATAAAAGTCATAAGAATCATTATGTTGTCCATAAAGGGATAAAATAATAATTGTCCTAAGTATATTATTTCGTTAAGCTAATAATGGTCTAAATTATGATTAAATTTATGTTAATTATATTTTAGATAAAACTTATCAAATTGAACTTAGATTTTTTAAATTATGTTTAACAAATTTTTGTTAAAGATTTAAGTATGGTTAAATTTATAAGTAATATAACTTAAGCTTATTTTAATTTAGGATTAAAATAATATTACAAACTTAAAATATTATAAATATTAAGTTTGGGTAACTTTTGTAATTTTTGGAAAGTGGAAAAGGGCATTTTTACCAGAAGCACAAAACTTTGGGCCATTTTCGTAAATATCCGTAAAGGTTGTATTCTCCTTCCTCTCACCCGTACAGCAGCAACATGCAAGCTCATTTTGGAGCTTCAATGGCGGAATTCGCGAGCCCCTCAGATCCGATCGAGCCAATTGAAGGCTGGGAATTGAAGAAAATCATTTAATCGACTTGATTGAGGACGAAAAATCCAGGATTTATCCAAATGAACCTCGCGTCATTTTTAGGGCTAAATTCACATCGAATCAAAATTGATCTGATTTAGATTGACATGGTGGAAATTAAGAGGGGTTTAATGCTGTGTATATCCATCCCTATCAAAACCCTATAAATACAAATCCAATTCGACGCTCTAAGGCATCCAATTTCAAGCTTCCAATCTAAGAATTCTAAAAATCGGCACCGACTTGTTCTTGAGCCAAATTCGATATTATTGGAGTTTTTTTTGGGCAATTGAGCATACCTTTAGCTGCAAATACGAGTCTACTTCAAAATCCCTCAACAAACACCGCCGGAGATCCACCACCGCCGCCTAATGTTAGCGTTTTTCGACGGGTGTCACCAACGAATCCGGTGAGGGTAATTTTGCCCAAATTCGTGATTTTGTTAATGTGATTTTGATTTGTGTAAGCTTAATCTTGATTAAATTAATTAATCCAAATTAGTGAAATATATTTTAGGACTAATTTGATTTTATAAAAATTAAAATTAAAATAATTAATATTTATATAATATTATCTTATATTATGAATGGGTAAATTACGACTAGTCATTTAGGTCATATTTTGACATAGAAAATTTTAGGGTTATAAATAAATTATTTTGTTAACTTATTTATGTCATGATTATTTAGGATATACGAATAATTAAATTTTAATCGTATAAATAATCGTTTAATAAAAAAGCCTTGAAATTCATTTATTTATGAGATAAATAAATTCAATTAGAAACCGAGACATTGTATCCTTCAAATAATGATATTGAATAAATTATCTAATATAATTTATTCATTGTGTATGATTTGGATACGTCTCGGATTGACATTTGAAACGAGAATAAAGCAGAGAGTCGATTTGCTTTTTGAAAGCATAAAGTTTAAATAATAAGTGGTTTTCAAACTTCTGCAAGCTTCGATTTTGTTACTTATTCCTTAGATCCATTTGTAAGGATATCGTCCATTTTTAGGTTTAATGTTATTCTAAAGTTGACATTTCTCCTATGTGCCTTATTTTCTTAAGTAAGAGGATAAGATCGTTTTAAGAGTAATGGTGGAGGGTCAGTCAACCTAATATAAGTTATTGGTTTGGACCCTTATTATTCGTATCATAAGGAAAGTGATTAAGTATCATATAAAAGTTGGAAAATTTTAATTTGACGTTATGGTTCATCAACAGATGGTGAACACCCGATCCACCAACCGAGCGGATAATGAAGGTCCTAGCAATAGTTCCCGAGTTCAACTGAGAAGTGTTGCTCAGCAAGGGGATGACGCGTGATCTGGCTCGCATAACAATAACCTACCCTTGCGGGAAGATGTTCATCAAGGACAAATGGACCCTTAAGCTGTGAGGGAAGTTCCACTCAATCCACCTCATGCCCCGATCGTGTTGGATGCGACGATCATTGGGCAGATAGTGAGGCAAGTGGTCGATGTATTGACGTCTCAGGGGATACCGCAAGCTCAAACGGCTCCCATTCCTCAGGTCTTAACTAATGTTGGGGGACGTGAAGGTCCTGTACCTCCAGTGATTCCTGAAAGAAACGACGGGAACTACAATCGAGCATTGGAGACGATCAATTCAATGCGCCCGGATAACTATGATGGGACCGGGGAACCAATCAAGGTTCCCTTCTGGTTTTCCCACATAGAGCGACTATTCCGGAATATGGTCTGCATTGAGGCTGAACAGGTGTGCATAGCTTCGTTACATCTGAAAGACAGAGCAAGTGAGTGGTGGGAAGGAACTGGGTTGGTTGACCACCCAAATCTGAGTTGGGCAATGTTTAAGGCCAAGCTCACTGATCGGATCTTCTCTCGTGCTATGAGAGAAGAAAAGCTGAAAGAGTTCCTCTACCCAGAAACTGAGGGACTGAAAGTGACCGAGCTGGAGGCAAAGTTTTGTCATTTTGTTGCATTATGCTGGTTAGGAAGTACATTCCGAAGAACAAAAGATTTGATACTTCCATAAATGGATGAATCCAGAAATCAAACCTCTGATGGTGCGTCACAGTTGCTCTACCTTGGAGCAGTATGTGGATGCGACCTACAAAATAGAGGTCACACAGGAAGAATCCACCTGAAAGCGGGAGGAACAGAATAAGGCTAAGGGTGAGCACAAAACCGCAAGGATAATAAATTTAAGCGGCCAACATCGCCTACCAAGTTTGAGAAGTCTGATCGTGCTAAGACCAAGACGACTCAGTCCGACTCCACCAAAGGCTCAGGTTGGAGTAGCGGTACAATTCAATGCCACAATTGTGGCGAAGCTGGGCATAAAAACTTTAATTGACAAACAGAGAAGCGGATATGCTACAATTGTGGGAAATGAGGCCACATGAAAACATATTATAGGCAGAAGGGTCAAGGGCCAACACAATCATACCAGGCATTTGCTGTTGGTAGTAGGCAGAACTCGATGCCTGATGTTTCCACTTCTGAGCAATCTGTTGCTCGGAATAAAGGGAAGGCGCCTATTGAATCTTCGAGTCAAGGGCAACGACTCTTCGTGATGCGTCAATCCGATGAGAAGAAAACCCTGAACGAGTAGTTATGTTTTTAAGCTTTTTAAGTATAAGGAGCAATGACTTGTGTGTCTATAGTCTCCGTAGTTTAGTAATCTGCATGTTTGACATTCCGTCAGTTGTTATAATTCAATATTTCGAATAATAAGAAGTATTTCCTTGTTTCGGAAATTATTAAATTCGTTACTATTGCGAGTTATGTGTTCATACGAGAATCCTTGAGTGCCAAAACAGTACCGGTCACGTGTTGATAAAGACTGAATGGACTCATAAAGGATAGTGTAATGGGTTGGGACATGTGTGATTGTTCTCTACCGTGTTAACGCTAGTTTCGGGGTCGAAACTATTTTTAAGGGGTGATATTGTAATATTCCACTTAAATTAGAAGGGTAAAATGGTAATTTTAATTTGATAAAAATAAAAATTTTCAAATTTACTTTACTTCTTTTAGAGGAATAATTTTAATTTTAATGAACTTAGTTTCAAGGGTTGGGTTAAGATAATTTTGTATAAATTATCAAATGGGTAATAATAGTATGGTATTAAAATAAATAAATAAGTATAATAATGGGTGTAATTTTATAATTTTAAATAATAATAAAGGTTATAAAAATTATTATGTTGTCCAAAAAGGGATAAAATAATAATTGTCCCAAGAATGTTATTTTTTTAACCTAATAATGGTGTAATTTATGATTAACTTTATGTTAATTATATTTTAGATAAAACTTATCAAATTTAACTTAGATTATTTAAATCAAGTTTAACAAATTTTTGTTAAAGATTTAAGTATGGTTAAATTTATAAGAAAAATAACTTAAGCTTATTTTAACATAATTTAAATTTTTATATATTTTAATTTTGGGTTAAAATAACATTACAAACTTAAAATATTAAAAATATTAAGTTCGGGAAACGTTTATAATTTTTGTAAAGTGGAAAAGGGCATTTTTACCACAAGCCCAAAACGTTGGGCCATTTTCGTAAATAGCCGTAAAAGCTGTCTTCTCCTTCCTCTCACCCGTACAGCAGCAGCATGCAAGCTCATTTGGTGCTTCAATGGCGGAATTCGCGAGCCCCTCGGATCCGATCGAGCCAATTGAAGGCTGGGAATTGAAGACAATCATATCCTCCACGTAATCCATGATTTAATCGACTTAATTGAGGACGAAAAAATCTGGGATTTATCCAAATGAACCTCGCGTCATTTTTAGGGCTAAATTCACATCAAATCATAATTGATCCGATTTGGATTCAACTGGGGAAACTTAAGAGGGGGTTAATGATGTGTATATTCATCCATATCAAAACCCTATAAATACCCATCCAATTCGACCCTCTAAGGCATCCAATTTCAAGCTTCCAATCTAAGAACCCTAAAATTCGGTACCGACTTGTTATTGAGCCAAATGCGAGAGCTTTAGAGTTTTGTTTGGGAAATTGAGCATACCTTTAGCTGAGATCCACCACCGCCGCCTAATGTTGGCGTTTTCCGACGGGTGTCACCAACGAATCCGGTGAGGGTAATTTTGCCCAAATTCGTGATTTTGTTAATGTGATTTTGATTTGTTTAAGCTTAATCTTGATTAAATTAATTAATAAAGATTAGAGAAAAGTATTTTAGGATTAATTTGATTTTATAAAAATTAAAATTAAAATAATTAATATTTTTATAATACTATCTTATATTATGACTATTCATTTAGATAATATTTTGACTTAGAACATTTTAGGGTTATAAATAAATTATTTTGTTAATTTATTTATTTCATGATTATTTAAATATACGACAAATTAAGTTTTAATCGTATAAATAATCGTTTAATCAAAAAGCCTTGAAATTCATTTATTTATGAGTTAAATAAATTCAATTAGAAGTTGAGACATTGTATTCTTCAAATGATGATAGTGAATAAATTATCTAATATAATTTATTCATTGTGTATGATTTGGATACGTCTCAGATTGACATTTGGAACGAGAATAAAGCAGGGAGCCGATTTGTTTTTCGAAAGCAAGCATCTTTGAAACGTTGTTCATCTTCTTCGTGATTCAAGACATGTGGCGGTTTGCTCTTCCGCTGTAATTTCAAAAGTCTTCCACTGTAAGTTGACTTTATTGTATACCGTCCTTCTCATTTTACGAGGGGAATTTTAATAAAAGATTGAGTTTCATGTAGAAGTCTTTCGCTATTTACTCTGTTATTATTTAATGTTTATTTGTTTATTTTAAGCTTAATTATTCCGATTAAAGCCTAGGGTGACTTTGGACATTAACATCTGAGGTCACTGGCGTGTGGCACTACCGACATAAGTCGGGGGTGTTACAGTTCATCAATCACGTAGATTAGATAGGCCCAGAACGCAGCCAAAGAGATATGTTGATTTCATATTGACTACTGGTTTGGACATCATGATTTTAGAAAGCCAGAAGCCTACTACATACAAGCAAGCTGTGGCGAGTCCAGAATCCGAGAAATGGCGTATACCCAAGATGTCTGAAATCGATTCCATGTATGAGAATCAAGTATGAGACTTCATAGATTTGCCAAATGGGGTAGTACCCATAGGGTGCAAATGAGTTTACAAACTCAAAACAGACAAGGATGGAAACATAATAGTTTTCAAAGCGAGATTGGTTGCAAAAGGTTTTAGACAGATTCATGGTATTGACTATGATGAAACCTTCTCACCAGTTGTCATGATCAGATCCATTCGGATAATCCTAGCAATTATAGCTCATTATGATTATGAAATCTGTCAAATGGATATCAAGACCGTTTTTTCTGAATGGGTATTTAGAAGAGGATGTGTACATGACACAACTTGAGGGTTTTGAGGATCCACACAATCCTAGGAAAGTATGCAAGCTTAAGAAGTCCATTTATGGACTGAAGCAGACATCACAGAGTTGGAACCTTTGATTTGATGAAGTGGTCAAATAATTTGACTTCATCAGATGTGAAGAAGAACGTTGTGTTTACAAGAAGTTTAGTGGGAGCAAAGTGGTCTTCCTAATCTTGTATGTGGATGACATATTACTCATTGGAAATGACATTCATATGATGGAGTCCGTTAAGGACTGACTTAAGAAGTATTTCTCAATTAAAGACTTAGGAGAGGTTGGGTGCATATTTTGCATCAAGATCCATAGAGATAGATCAAAGAGACTTATTGGACTAAGTTAAGGAACTTATGTGGATACGGTTTTTGATAGATTCATTATGAAGAATTCCATAAAAGGATTCTTGCTTATACAGCATGGCTTACATCTTAGCAAGAAGAAGTGTCCAGTGACACCTGTTGAGCTAGAGAGGATGAGTAGGATTCATTATGCATCAACAATAGGATCCATTTTGTATGCCATGGTTTATACTCGCCCGGATGTTGCATTTTGTCTGAGCATGTGCAGCAGATACCAATCGAGTCTAGGTAAAGCACATTGGATTACAACTAAGAACATCCTAAAGTACTTAAGAATCACTAAAGATGATCTCTTGGTGCATGGAGGAGATGATGAGTTAGTCGTTAAGGAGATGTGAAGTTTTGCAAAATACATACGGATGACAACATTGCAGATCCGTTGACTAAACCTATACCCAAGCCCAAGCATGACAGTCACACTAGGGCTAAGGGACTCAAGCACATTCGAGAATGACTTTGAGATTGTATTGTTTTGAGATTATAGATGTTGATTTCATGATTGTTGAAACATTGCATCATGTTTGTTTTTTTGAAATAAACTATCATTATTATTTAATTCTAGCTTAGAATTAAATAAAACGTTCTAATAATTTATAATCATCAAATAGGATTATCATAAAAGTTATAGTTGATGAAAGCCTATTAAGTGAATTGATATTATGAATTATTAAATGTCTGTAATCTAAGTCATTAAATTGGACATAAATGACTCAAAACATGCTATTATGTAAGTTCATTGATTGGCCCAAGTTTCATGGGCTATAGGGAGATAGAGATGTCTAATCAATTACACTGATATGTATGGTGGATACATGTTGGACATACCTACCTTAAGCTTCTTCAAATGAGTTGTAGAATTTTAAGTTGAACTATAATTAGTGGATTCCTCATATATGAGTTCAATATACCTCTTGCTTGGTGATTGGTAGTCTTTGACATTGTCAAACACCGTTGCGTAAAAGGCGGCTATACAGGCAGTGATCGTGATTGCTAAAAATTGAGTGGGAGCTACAGTCACACAAGATTGGAGAAGCCCTCCTATTTATATATCTATATATATATATGGATAGGAACGATGTCTTGGCCACTTGAAGAGTAAGAATTGAAAATGCATGGTTGTGCTTAAATGGATTAAAAGTAATCATTTTTTTTTACAGTTCAAGAAACAATTTGAATATTGATATGGATTACATAAGATGTTATCATATCATCAAACTAGACACTAAGTGACAAAGGAATTGATATTGCACACTTGTTTAAGGACAAGTGGGAGATTGAAGGAATATGTCCTTTAATCAAGATGTCAATTACTAATAATAGAATATGATTATAATGGAGATTAATAATCCGGATATTTTAGGTAGTCTTAGTGTTTTGCTAGAAGCCAACTATGACTTATGTGATAAATTAGATTTGACCCATTGCTACTATATCCGGTCCTATAAGGTCACACACAAGAGAGTAATTGGGCTAGATCAAAGCAATGTGATGCCCAAAGTGAGACTAGGGATTTCGGCCATTTGTGTAAATTGGAAGATTGGATTATTCATCAAATAATAATAAAGAGTTATCTATTTACTTGATGATATAAGAAAATTTATCTTTAGGAAAGATAAGATATTGTATCAACCATAAATATTCATTTTCCTTGTCAGAAGAGATTATCCATTATCTCATGTCTTGAGAAAAGCCCTCTCCCACAATTCACATCTAGGGCTGGCAGTGCATATACAAGGAGAAGACTTTGAGTTTTTCGCCTCATTCTATCTAGTACCGTACTCGTGTGGACTAAGTATGAGAGTCACAATTGAGGTTCTATTCTTCAGTGTGATCCCAGAAATAAGTTTTGTATCAAAAAATATATTATTTTTTATATGCGATTCGTATCAAATTTATGCATGAGATACTAAATTAGATGTTAGAAAATTATTTTCTGAAAATACGCTTAAAACATCTAATTATTTCTACATAAAGAAGGCTGGTCTAAGGGTGAAGAAAACGTTACTGCAAAATAAATATGGATAGCTAGCTAGGAAGAGCGTGAGATCTTATGCATGAATTTACACATGTTTATATATATATACAAAATATTTATCTGTGTATTTGTTTGGAAACGTGTAGGTTAAGGTGTGAATGAAGCATTAATATATTACTGAGATGAAATTATATTTTACTTTTCCTAGATTTACATTTTCATATTCCAATCCTCCAAATTACCTACCTTGTTTTCCTAAATTAAATGAAAAATTCACAATATCTCTCCTTTTCCCCACACTAGATATTCATACCCGTGCTACGCATGAGATCGACTTTTTTATATTGATATAATTTATAATATTTATTTTATTTATTTGAAAATTTTAAGAATGTTTGTTTTTAAAATTTTAAGAGATCAAGTGTTATATTAAAGAATGTTTGTTTTTGATATATATCAATTTAATATGAAAAAACTAAAATAGAAATTTATATCTAACATTCTTTTTTCATTTAAAAGTTATACAAAATTTATAGCTTCAAGGATGTTGAGATGGAAGTATGAAGATGTTTTTCGAAAGACGTCATCATAAATAGTTATTAGCAATTATCTCGTGTATATTTTGATAATATTAAAAATATTAATATGTTTTTATTTCCATTTTTTGGTGTAATAGAGTTCCTTGAGTCCTTATAATGAAAGTAAAATTAGTCTTTAGGAGCTACACTAATTAACAATTGATATTGGACACTATATAATTATTTACGTTCATAATAATTTTATTTTTGATTCTACGAATGATCATAATTCACAATGCAACATAAATAGTAAGTTTGCACTTTCGAACATTATATAACATAATCCTGCAAAACATATAAATCACTAAATTCGGGTTAACTTTTAACATAAGCGTGGACATTAATTTTGCAATTTAGATAATTGATCGATGTACATTCTCCATAAGTTTTAAACTTATTCCATTGTAATCTTGTAAACTTCTTATGTCTTTATTAGTTTTTTTATCATGACTTTTTTTGTTTGAATTGAATGTTGGGCTATTAAATCTCTTTTTATATTCATATTTGTTATTACTTTTGTAATTTTTTCTATATTGAAAAAGAAACTCAATACATAAATGATGTGGAATGACAAAATATGTCGGACATAGTGGTTAAACATGCATGGTCACTTACATTCAAATTCTAGAAATTAAGAAAATCAGGACTTAAATATTTTTAATGCAAAGTAACTTTCTAAATCGGTGTACCTAATTTTCATTTCAACTAAATAACTAAACTTTATATAAATTAATCTTAAAAAATTTATAAATTTGTTAAAAGGTAAAAATATTAATTGAAGCAACATATACATCATAAAAAATTTGAGCATGTAATATTATATATCGTAAATAGCCATATTAACTATCGATTCTAAATCTTTAAAGAAGCTATTGATTATAAATAGGATAAAAGTAAAAAAATAAACATAGATTTTATATTTATATTTGTATACAACCTAACATTATTAATAGAAAATGGTATATCTATAGATAAAAATAGAATTTAAAAATGTTTTGAAAAAGGAATTTATTCCATATGTATATCAGTATATGTCTTAAGTCTTAACACATACATGGGGTCAATCATTAAAGTAAATGATAATACAAAAGAAAATAACATGATCATATTTGACATTTCTTCTGCAATGTTATTTTTATGTTCAAAAAATTCAAAATAATTAATAGTAATCTGGTATTTTATTTCAATTTTTAATTGTTTTTTCTTCTTGGTTTATGTTTACTAATTTTAAATTTTATATTTAATGATATTTTTCTAATGAAACATTAATAAAAAATATATGAGATAAAAATCATTTTATTACTCCTATGTAAGACTTTACTATGTTTTGTACTATAAAGAATATAATACTTTAATATACTTCAGTATTGAAATTGTAATCTGGTGTTATAATAAAATGAAATTTGTACCCATTTTATTCTACATTTAGTATCTCTAAATTATTTTGAGTAAATCATTTCCATTTTATTGTCAAATTTATAGGTTTTAACATGGTGTGAATTCAATAATTATACATTCATGATATTATTTTTTATTTATTCGAATATTAACATAATTAAGCAGATTATTAGGCACTATATATATATATATATCAAAGTATTTATTATTTACATGTTTGCACAATTAAGTAGCATATATATGCTAATTCAATGTTTTTCAGTTTTTTTCCATAATTTAATGTACGTTAGATTTTTTAATTTTAAAGATAGGTTGACATGTTGATGTTATTTTTATATTCGATGAAATCAAAATAATTATAAAACATCCGATAATTCTATAATATTATTGTGTATCTACTCTCAATGTGTTTGTTAGTTTTGTTAAATATTTAATAACTTTCTTATCAGGTTTTTACATTTATAGTATTGTTTTTTCTTTTATATTTCTAGTAATTATTAACTTTTATGAGTAAAAAAATTGAGCTATTTGGAGTCTAATTGGCCTTATGATTATTTATATCAATATAATAAGGACTTTGATGATACTTCCATAGAATTCAGACAATTTTTCATATGTTCAGAGTATCATAAAAGAATTGATTTTTAATTTTTCCTAAGAAAAAGGGAGAATGAAAGTTTCCAATGTTAAAATGATCAATGATCTTTTTGGATAAAATGGGAATAAAGATGAACAAAAAAACAATAAGTTATTTTTTAAATTAATTTTGTAGTCAATTTTACTATTTTATATTGTGATATTGTAAGTTAAAATGTATTATATCAATCAAAAGCAATATTTTAAAATGCAAGTCTTAAAATATATACTTATAAAGCAAAGAAAATATTTTTTGTTAAAAGCAAATAAAAGAATATAAGCATAGTTATTTTTTGCATAGCAATGCGTACAATAATATAAGAAAAACAGAACAAAAAGTATAGATAAAGAGATTGAGGACATTAAAATTACAATACCTCATATTATGGTGATCTGTTGTATGAAATCAATGTCAAATGGGATTGTAACTTCACTTGGATATTAATTGATGATGATAATAGTAATAGAAAGTTGATTGTGATTGCCATGTTTGCTGCTTGTGTTATACCCCCTCCCATACAATACAAATTATATAGATAAGTGTTATGTTCAGAATATTAATAGACGTTTGATTTATAATAGTTTTGGAATATGAATGGGTAGGTATTGTGGTTGAAAGTTAAAATATGACTAACAAAATAAGTAAAGTCAAAAATTAGTAACGTAATTTGAGTATTAATTGGTAATCAAAATTGAGTTTACAAAAATATAATTGGATTAAAGGTCAAACAATCAAGCATACAACCGTTTGAGATTAGATGGAAATAGTTTTAAGTGTAAAAAATGATGGAAGGTAAAAGGTGAAATGCAATTAAGATTGAAGGTTAAAAAAATGAGCATTGATTATTCAAAAAGTCTTCTTTATATGTTTATAGATAGATATAGATTGATTGTGTACATTAGAATTTTAAAGATTTAACAAATGGATTGTAATTAAGAAATTGTGTAATTTAAAGACTAAATAATTAATTTTTAATTGGACAGTAACTTTTATACGGCTAAGTTTTTTGATTGATCGTGTACATTAGAATTTGAAAGATTTAACAAATGAATTGTAATTGAAAAATTATTTTATTTAGAGGCTAAATTAATGAGTCGTTAATTGGACAAAAACTCTATTTTATATATAGAAGAAAGATAGATAAATAGAAAGATATAAAGATTTGAGTAACTAATTAATATAAATAAAAAAATAATAAAAAATAAAATAGTAAAACAAAGTTGTTAAGAAGGGGATTGAACCCTAGACCTCTTGTATTATGAGAGTGTCTTTAACCATTGAGCTATATTAGAAGATATAGTTTGTAATGAATGATCAACAAAAAAATAAGAAATAATTTCTCATATTAATTGGGCATTAATTGCACCCCTAGTCTACTTTATATATTTATAGATTTATCCACTTATCCTCAAACAATTGGCAACTACGATCTTTCGTATTGATTTTAAACCGACCAGTGGGGAACAAAACTATAAGTGTGTTTTAGTTCTAATCGCAAAAACATGGGTTTAATATCCATATAAAAGATTGAGATCCATTTAAAGTTATAAGATGAGAATTAGGTATGCACAGTTTTGGATGAAATTAAATCTATGATTTGTAATTGATGTGACTTAATTAAGGGGTGTCATGTGACTATATTAGGCTTAACCTTAGTATATATATAGTACATTAATTAGCGTAGTTTGCTTTTGTTATAACACTAGCATATGTTCCCGTGTTTCCCGTGTCTTGTACTGGTTTGATTAATAAAACTCGAAATTGAAATATTATTAAATATTTACGAAAACTAATCTGATAATTGATAAGCTTAATCTCTTGACACATATGGTGATAAAAATTTTTGTATGATTAGAATTGAAAGTATATACGCAAATTTGTATATAAAAATGCAAAATAAATTAGGAATTTTATACAAATAATTGAACAAAAAACATATAAGTTTAGATTTAAGTAATGAGAATGTTAATTATAGATAATTAATTAAAAAGGAAAAAATAGTTAACTTATATCACATATTTATTTCAAATATTTTAAATATATATTATCACTTTTCCATTATGAATCATATATTACCAATTATGTTCAATTGTATGATACCAATTATCTAAATTTAAGTATTAAACCTCTAAGAAGTCACGTAACTAATAAGGTAAAAATAAATTATATATAATTTTATTTACAAATAAGAAGAAGCTAATAAGGTAAAAATATATAAATAATATTTGAGATAATAATATCTGTATAATTAATGTAAGTTATTTAATATAATAAATCAATCAATAGAATATGTACATATAAAAATTAGGGATGGATAAAATTGTAATTGGACATTGAGATTTGCGTGACATAGTTCACGGAGTGACACGTAAAAGAGATAATTAGAGTTTTAGTATAGTATATAAAATATAGATGATTGTTTATAAGCTTAATAGTAACAACCATCAAAATGTATTTTTTTAATGATAAAACATATTTTATTGACTTTTTCATAATTGTAACCTACTTGTAAGTTTGGGATGATTGCTGTCACCAACTCTTTAAGATTCACTCTGCTTTTTATACCTTAAATTTTAAATTTTAAATCTTATGTTTTAAAATATATACCCTAAATCTAAATTTTAAACACATTGTTCATCTGAATGAGGGCAGCTGGAAAGTAAGCTCATGTACTACTATACCTAAAAACATTATTTATGCTACCATTATTGTATGTTGTTGGAGTTGGTTTAGCATATAACACTTTTGAAGCCTATTAGCTCAAATGGTAGAGCAACGTGCTTAAGCATATGGATGTGGGTTCGAGTCCCACATAGGCTATCCTAGCAAAGCTGATTTAAACACATTGTTTTGCATGCTTGGAAGTGTATATACACTAACAATTCATCTGTTTTGAAACTAATAAATTTTGAGGAATCATGCGATTGATTTTAGATAGTTTCAATTCTTACATAGATCTTGATCTTACTCATGCAGCATAACCCACATCTTTGTATTAGCCTATGTGGGAGTCGAACCCACATCTTGTGCATAAAGCACATGCTCTACCATTTGAGCTAATAGGCTTTAAAACAAGCCTGAAGATCATGCTTAAAATCTCATCATCCAGGCCATTGTTCTTCATCCAATTAAAGTCACACAAAACCTTGTTGCAAAGATACTGTTGCAATCGATATACCAGAAAAAACACACTTCAGCACATAGCATTTAGATCCAATTCGAGTATGAATCTAATTAGCTTAATGAGCACAGTCTAAATGCAACAATGACTGGCTTAATAACTGAGTGGTTAGCTCTTCTATTTTTCAAGGATATAAGTACCATAGATTTCCATATCCACTAAGTGCACTTGCTGCATGAATCTAAATGTTATTGTGCTAATTAATGGCTGAAGATAATTATACAAAAACATATTAGATTTCAGGTTTTTGAATCTAAAGAGCTAACCACTCAGTTATGATTGCAAACAAATGCACATTCATAAAAGACCACATGAATATTTGCATTTCGTAATTGGACTTATCAGCATGTGCAACCACCAAAATTGATGAAAGCTAATAAGCTTATACTTGAAATTATAACCTCTGTCATTTACAAAAACCAAAATTGATGCTTCAATAAGAATGATTACGAAGTTAATGATATTATAAGAAGAATTATCTGCACACAAAACCTGTAAATAACGTGATGTCATCTCTGCCTTTTACAACTTCTAGCAGCTTCTCACAATACAACTTTTACTCCTCAAATCATCAATTTCTTAGATCCAAAATCATCAAATCCCTAACCCTAAATCCCTAAATCCAGCCCCAATAATCCACAAATTCAGAAAAGCCCTAAATCTCCCAAACCCTAATTCCCCATAAGCATTCAAAACCGTTTCAAACCCAACAAGGATCAAACTACAGAGGACTGAGCTACATACCTGAGACGCTAGAAGAAGGAGCTTGAACCAGGCTGCCTCGAGACGCTCGAAGGAGATGCAGGCGAACCACCGAGATCATTCTCTGACAAAAGAGATGGCGGGCGAACCAAGAGATGGCGAGTCGCCGGTGCCGCCACCTTGCCACTCGACCCAAGAGCACCGGCGAAGTGACGAAGAACGTTGGCGAAGTGAGGAAGAAGAGGGTCGGTGAAACTCGAAGAAGTCCAGGAGATGGCGAGTCGCCGGTGCCGCCGCCTTGCCGCTCGACCCAGGAGCACCGGCGAAGTGACGAAGAACGTCAGCGAAGTGAGGAAGGAGAGGGTCGGGGAAACTCGAAGAAGAAGGAGAATGGAATGGCGTGTGGGATTTGTTTTTGTTTTTTTAATTTAAACAAACGGAGTTGTTAACAATTTAACGGTTGGGCACCCGGCGAAAAAAAAAAACGAAATTGAGGGACACCACGCGAAATATGCTAAAAAGTGAGATACTTTGTGAAATTCGCCGTACCTCATGGATATTAAGCGAAAAAACAATTTTTTTTTTTTTTAGTTGAATTCAAAGGAGGCATACATGTACACGTAAATAATGGAGTACTCCGTATGTGATTAGACATTTTCTCGCTAAATCCATCTACCTTGAATTGATCCATCCGTTAAACCCTTTTTTTCCAATCAATTTTATATGTTTGTAGTTATATATTCCCCTTCTTATTCTTGTCGTTGCCAATTCCAACTTTTCTTGGGACTGTGTGTAGGCAACGGGCCAGTCAAAAATGGAGGACAATCTCTGACCAACCTCAACCCAAATCCTACTCGCCCCCTACTTGTTTCATAACCATAGAAACTAATTCTAGTTGTTTAAATTACTCCGTATATTACTAGTATAAAATTAATCTGTTAATTTTATACAAGGGGTTTTGGATCGTGTGATTGACATGATATACAAATATGCTCTGCAACATGCTTGGCACGCATAGTACTTTCTTTTTTCTCCTTTATTGGGTATTGTTAGCTTTACAGATGGAAGTTGAGTTGAAAGATGATAGTTCCGATTTGAGGTTTGTAATAATTGTGTTGAATTCCTTTTTTATATTAACAAATATTTAGTTGATGTATTCAATGGAGTGTTTTAGAAATCATATGGATGTTACAAGGAATAAGATAAATGGATAAATGATGCTTTGTGAATTAAGATAGAACATTACGTCTCACGTAATGTTACAAGAAAAGGAACAACAATGTTGGTTAATTGACTGAGGCACCATGGAGAACGACATTTGTTTAGCTAAATGTATTTCGTCAAGGAAAGATGGAGATCATGATAGGAAGACTTGAAAATATGAAGATTGTGCTCTTTAGAGTATGTGGTTAAGAGTGAAAAGAGAAAATATTATATCTTATTTTTTGATTGTATTTTAGGATAGATTTTCCTAGATCGATTTTCGTATGAGATTGAATTTTTAGGAAATCAGAGATTATATTTTCTTGCTGAAAAAGTAAGGAAATCATGCAAGGATTTTAGGCGACTATATAAGTGGATGAGATTTCTACTTAGAGAGTCGACGTCGTTGACTCTCTAAGTATAAATCTCATCCACTTATATAGTCGCCTAGTAGGGAACATAAAATTAGATAAGATAAGTACAATCGTGCCTCTGTAGGGAACAAGGACATGAAGGACATTGTGTGCTATCATTGTCAAGGCAAAGTGCAATTTGCAAAAAAATGGTTCAAGAAAAAGCCTGGTGATTCCCCCACCCGAGAAGGAAAGCAAGCTATGATAGCTACTTGGGCAGATTCTAACTCAGATGGGGAGTGCAAGCCCTATTCAAAAGAAGTTTGTCTCATGTTCGAGGGTGGTTCTTCAGTATATGAGGTAAATGATCCTAATAACTTTGCTAAGTTGAAAAACAAGTCTAAAGATCAATCGATTGCTCTTATCAGAAAACTCGGTGAAGACAATAACGAGTTCAATGAGAAAATTGATGAAAAGGAAGATATGATCACTAACTTAGTCGACGATTAATAAGGTTTAGGCTGGAAAATTCGTTAAGTTAGAGAACATACCATCCTTATCTTCAAAGGAACGTGAAACTGACCCCAATATGAGAAAGTGGAATAGTTATCTATAGAATAATATCACTACCCTTGAATATGAGATTCTCATGCTGAAATTGAGTAATGGTAAATTGAATAATGATCTAGAGACACTTAAGGCTAATGAAGAACTAAAAAAGAAGGCTTGGATAGATGAGTATGTTGCCTCTAAGATTGAAAGGGAGAAAAAGACTTCCCCAAATGATTCGTGCCTCGTAATGGTCATGATTATGTTGTTGAAAATTCTAGAAAGTGCACTAAAAATTGCTGGTCCAAAGCGGAAGGAAAATTTCCAATAAAAGAAGGTTGTGAAAGTTCCTTCAAAGGGAATGAACACAATATTTCCAGACCTGGAGGCACAATCCATAGTTAACTGGTCAGAAGGCTCACACAATATGACTGAAACAAGTACAGAACCCCAAACCGACACGAATTGACTTTCAATCAAAGATTGTCAATAAACCCATATGGACATGTCAGAGTAAATACGTGAACCTGAAGTGTCATAGGGTGTGATGGCACTGCGGTCAAGCAAGTCATTACAAGCAAGAGTGCTACCTTAGAAGGCAAGCCGAGGAAAATGCACATAGTGCTCAAAAGAACCGATCCATGGAAAATGTTAAAGTTAAATATGTGGCTCAAAAACCCAGTAAGCCTAAGCTTATATGAGTTCTTAAAAACTAATCTCTTATATTCCAGATGAAGTGAGGAACGATTCATGATATATAGATAATGCATGCTCATGTCATATGACATGGAACAAAGGTTGCTTCATCTCACTTTGTCAGCATTCCAGAGGTTTTATCGCCTTTGGAAACAAGAGTAATGGAAACACTTTTGGCTTGGGAAAGGTAAGTCTATCTAAACGCAGAAGCATTGACAATGTGAATCTTCTTGACAAGCTTGGTTTGATATTTTAAGTGTGACACAACTTTGTCAAAATAGAAAGAATAGGGTTGTCTTTACTACTAGTGATTGTCAAGTTGAGATTGTAAGTACATGAAAGCTCTCATTGAGGAGAATTTGTGAAAGCAACGTCTACAAAGTGGATCCTCTTTTGTCCTTCAAGAGGAATTATGTATATCGTCAGTTGTAGACACCTCTGATCTTTGGCACAACCGTTTTTGGCATGCTAGCCTCCAACTGCTCTCCAAGCTTTAACGATAAGAACTGGTAGTTGGTTTACTTGATAACATCAATGTCAAGAAAACTGAAAAGCATCCAAGGAAGAGGCTTAAGCAACGGGAAATTCTGTGGAAAATTCGGATGTGAATTGACCACGGATCGGGTCACTTTTGCCGACACTCGATCGTGATCAAGCAACCACTTCACTCTCTCCGTTGGCATCTCTTCCAAAGCACTCTCCTCGACGTGGCTTCAACGTGATGCAGACCAAACTAGAAACGAGCAATCTAAACGTTATGAGGTTAACCGAGGGAATACAACGAAGAGACTCGATGGAGGCAACGTGATGCCTTAGAGATTTCGATCGATCAAGAACACAATGACACCTAGGGCTTAATGAGGAGAAACTCAACTTCAATTAAACCAATGATAAACATTATTGATGAATAAAAATAGCATAAATAACATAATTTTGTGCCCTAATGGCTTGCAAAGTAAGAAACTATCTAATGCTAAAAGATAAGGAAACTAGAAAAGATAGACCTTGCAAAAGAAGAAAGGAGGGAATCAAACAAGCTTGGCCAACCCTACTTATCTAATCCTAATAATATTATAACTACTTAATAAATTTGAAATTAATAAAAACATAATAGATAACAAACTATAAGATAAGATAAAACTAACTAAATAATTTCCGCTAGAAATTTTATTGCCTTCTATAAAACAGAAATTTGACCATCTTTCGGTTGAATTTTTTTCGACGTGAACTATGGAGTTGGAGATATTTGAATAATCTTTCCAACGCATATTGAGTTATCACGAGATCGATTTTCTAGCCAATGTTATGACCGTTTTACCAAAGACTGTCCATAATTTAACGAGAACTAAAAACTCTGAATTTTCCAAAGAGCTTCCCTTTGTTGAAACCTCTTCCTTGGAGGCCTTTAAATTGTCTTAACAAGGATGTTATCACTAACTAAGGTGGAAATGCATAAAGATGAAGTTTGTGAGACATGCGTGAAAGGGAAAAATGTAAGATCTTCCTTCAAATCAAAGAAGAAGTAAGTACTTCTCGTCCTTTTGAATTAATACACATCAGTCTTTGTGGGTTTATGTGCACAAAGGAGTCGTGGCGGAAACCAGTATGTCTTTGTGATTGTTGATGACTTTTCTATATATACTTGGACTATTTTCTTGTCACCCAAGGATGATGTTTTTGCAGAGTTTGTGACATGGCTTAAAGTTGTTGAAAAGAATTTAGCTAGGGCAATCACTAGGTTCCATTCGTATTGATCATGGAATAGAGTTCGAGAATGAAATGTTCCTAACCGTTTGCAGGAACAATGGAGTAAGTCACAACTTTTCCTCCTCCAGGACTCCATAATAGTGTAACACCGCATACATGAGATTGGCTTATAAGGATTGAAGTGATACCTTGTCAACAAGAGCTCTTCATTTTCAGGGTTCAAGTGAGGAAAAAGAACTCTAAAGTTAAACGTGCTAGGACGATAGTAGTACCAGGATGATGACCTCTTGGGAAGTCCACGGGTTGACATAAGGTGACGATCCTTACAAATGGTATCAGAGCCGACTCTGGGTTACGAGTGGACTTGGCTTGGATGGCAGTCACTCGACTTAGAGCGTGGTCTTTGGGTCTTGACGGGAACATCAAGTGTTTAAGTGGTGGAGTTTGTAATACCCTGGACTTAGAGATTGACTTATAAGGATTGAAGTGCTACCCATGTTAACAAGAGCTCTTCCTTTTCAGGGTTTAAGTGAGAAAAAATAACTCTGAAGTTAAGCGTGCTAGGACGCAAGTAGTACCGGGATGGGTGACCTCCTGGGAAGTCTCCGGGTTGGAATGGGATGGCGCTTCTAAGGCTTCAGGCCTTACACATAGAATGGTATGGTGGATCAAAAGAAGAAAACCTTGGAAGATATGACTTGTACCTTGCTGATCACAATTGGTCTACCAAGAAATTTCTGGGATGAAGTTTTGAATGCGTTTTGCTATGTGCTCAACATGGCAATGATTCACCCACTTATAAGCAAGACACCTTATGAGCTCTTAAGAGGAAGAAAACCAGATGTTTCCCATTTAAGGACATTTGGATGCAAGTGTTTCGTCCCACAACAATAGAAAAGATAACTTCAGAAATTTTGATCCAAGAAGTGATGAAGGTACATTTGTTGGATACTCTCTTCAGAGTAAAACTTGAAAGGTGTACAACAATAGATCGAAAAAGGAAGAGGAAAGCATTTGGGCTATTTATAATGAATCTGTTATGGCTAGTAACCTTGTGCATGAACAAAATGCAAGTATCCCTATTGAAGAAGACAATTTCACCCTCTTTGAAACTCTTGCACACGTAATTGAAGAAAGTTAACCTTCTAATAATACTGAAAGTACTGCTGACTCTAGGGAGCCTCAATATTCCTCGTCTCCTAATCATGGGAAACAGAAACAGAAGAAGGTGAAGAAGATGTCGATGGCGCTCAGGGGGAATAAACCCTTGTAAATTTTCAAAATCAAGATGCACATGTTGCTGATGGTGGATAGACAAGCACTTCACATGAATTTTATCTCACAAAACTGAATGTGAGAAATTACCAGTAGAAGAGTTCCATCTAGTGGATCAAATCATCACAATTTTTTCAAAAGGAACTCAAACTCACTCTTCACTACATAAAACTGTAGTTGAAGCACTCAAGGATCCAAATTGGGTGATAGCGATGCAAGAGAAGCTACACCAGTTTGAGAGGAACAAAGTCTGGCGGCTAGTTCCACGCCCTAATAACAGAACTGTGATTGGTATACAAAATGAGTTTTTATGAACAAACTGGATGATAAGGGTCAAGTTTCTAGGCATAAAGCCAGATTGGTTGTAACAGATGAATGTCAAGATTGCATTGACTACGACAAGACATTCTCTCCCGTTACAAGGTTAGAAGCTATCAGACTCTTATTTGCTTATTCTACTCACCTTAGCTCTAAATTTGAATAGATGAATGTCAAGAATGCATTTCTAAAGGGAGTTCTAAAGGAGGAAAACTACGTGGAACAAACTCTTTGCTTCAAAGATTCTTCTCAAACAAATCACGTATATGTCCTTGACAAGGCACTATACGATCTTAAGCAGGCCCCTAGAGCCTAGTATGATATGTCACAATTCCTCCTAACTAACTATGTGTACTTGGTGAGGTTGATAAGACTCTTTTCCTACTGAAAGAATGCAAGCACACTCTGGTTGTGCAAGTATATGTTGATGATATCATCTTAGTGTCCACCAATGATGCACTTGTCAAGACGTTCACAACCCTTATGGAGAGTGAATTTAAAATGAGCCTGGTAGGGGAACTAAAGTTCTTCTTAGGCCTTCAAGTTGTTCAAGGAGAAGATGGTACTAGAGTTCATCAACATAAGTATCTCAGAGAGTGTATCAAGAAGTTTGGAATGTTAGATTCCAAACCTTTCACTGATCATATCTCTCCAAACAATTCGATGGGCAAAGATGAAACGAAGAGAGGTGTGGAGCAAAGACTATATCGAGGAATGATTAGTTCGTTGCTCTATGTCACTGCTAGTAGACCTTATATTATGTACAGCGTGTGTTTGTGCACTAGATTTCAGGTCGATCCTAACGAAACACACCTCAAGGCAGTGAAGAGGATTCCGAGATACCTCAAGGGTAAATATAACCTATGTCTATTGATAGCTCTCCACCTACCCCCTTGACGGCGGAGGACGAAGAGATGATGATGAGTGTCCATTCCAATGAACTCGTGATTAGGGCCCGCGCTCGGAGCATTGCGCAAGTCACTCAATCCTTAGTCAAAAGGATGCTAGCCAACTTTGGAGCCACCATCAGTCGTCCCCCTTAGTCATGTTCTTGACCATTGGCAGAGTTGAGGTTACATAGGCGCTAGGTAGCACGCGTGCCAATGCCTTAGTGCGCTCTATCATCGCGCCCCTAGCGCTCCATCGTCGCGCCCCATGGCGCGTAATGTCGCGTTGCGCTCCTTGCGCCACACGCCCTGTGGTGTCACTTATCTTAATTTCATGTTTTATGTTATGCTTGAGACATTATTACTATATATGCCATGTTATCTATTTTTAGTATGTTTATGTTTGGGCGTGTGCGTGCCACATGTTGTGAGCCACTAGTCCAAGCTCATTAGTGTTTATTTCTCTATAAACACTCTTTTTATTCATTATGAAAAGTTACGTTTAGTCTTTGGCCTAAATTCTAGTTGAGCTTATCTCATTGTTTAAGTCCTAGATGTCACCAAAGGTTCTATCTTTCTAAAGCAATCACATTTAATTTGCTTCTCTACCAAGATCATCACGTTGATCTCCATTTAATTAACCTCAATCACATTTGAGTATTTTCCACAAACTATCCTACGATTCGATTGAGCACTAGCGTGTATCCATCAAGGAGATTCTTCACTTCGAGTCTTCGTGCAAGATAGCTCAAACAAGTTTGAGAATTCCACGGCAACATCGAGTGACTTGTTCCATAACGTTGGTACGAGTTATGAAAGAGAATTTGCAAGCGCAAGGATAGAGCTTGTCTTGACACGAAGGTCTCCAGTTCCATTGTGAGCACATCAACAGCTATCGATTACATCATTTATGGTACCCTAGGGGTTGTGACTTCAATATAGTCGAATACACAGATGCTGACTTCGCATGGAACAAAGTGGACAAAAAAATCTACCTTTGGTATGTCTCAATTTCTTGGGCAATGTCTTGTTTCTTGGGGGTCAAAGAAGCTAAATTTTGTTGCCCTATCCACAACTGAAGCAGAATACATAGCCACCGCCGCCGCTTGTTACACACAAGACCTTTCGCTTAAGCTACAACTCAGTGACTATGATATTCTTCTTGGTTTTGTTCCCATTATACGTGACAATACAAGTGATATTAATATCTCTAAGAATCTCGTGCAATACTCTTGAACTAAGCATATAGAAATAAGACATCACTTCTTATACGATTGTGTGGAGAAAGGGTTTGTGCCCGTGGATTTTTGCAGAATTAATGATCAAGTCGACGACATCTTCACCAAATCACTAAACAGGGAACCCTTTGAGCAATTTCGAATGTAACTAGGTATAATCTCCTTCAACAAAATGACTTTTTTATTTATTCTCTTGATGATTGGATGAAAGTATATGTTTACTTTAGGAGTTTTTGAGTCATATATAGTTTAGCAACCACTTTCTAGTTCATTGGGTTCTTATGTTGCATATTACTTGTATCTACTTTTGAGATGTGCAATGCAACATGCCTCTCTTTACCTGTATGCTTATATATGGAAGAATATTTCTTTTGGCCTAAACGAGTTAATTTGATATATTGATCCATCATTACAAGCTTAAATGATAGTTGACTCTATAGACTACCCAAGCTTATTATGTATGGATATCCTTATGAGCCCTTTTTTCATCCACACTGGATTTTTCATGTTGACCGATAAAGTGTTTCCATACATATATTTTTGCGTTTTGTGTTCTACTGTACCATTTCTGGTACCCAATACCAAACCTCGTTGCTTTATTGGAAACAACGTTGCGGGAAATAAAAATGACTCTCTCCCTATGCCTTGAAAAAGGTGTGATGTGACATGTCTAAGCGTATTTGGGAAAGTTTATCTTTTAGAAAACGCTTGTGTTTTTGGGGCTACATAAGGAAAAAAGATTTGAGGTAATTCTCTCACCCAACTTTTGCAATCTCTCTCTCTCTCTCTCTCTCTCTCTCTCTCTCTCTCTCTCTCTCTCTCTCTCTCTCTCTCTCTCTCTCTCTCTCTCTATCTCTCTCTCTCTCTCTCTCTCTCTCTCTCTCTCTCTCTCTCTAATATGTGGCTAACTCCTTCAACCATGCTTGATGCTTTGGTCCCGTCTTGGAGACCAGATCTAAATTTCACTGCTTCCTTGAAACGAACAAGAAGAACTTAAGAACGAAAAAATTCAATCCAATGAAGAACAAGAACTCAAACTAGATTTAATCCAAGCCAAATCACAAGAAAGAAAGTATCTGGATAAGAAACACACATGCACCTATCCATATGCTTATGTCTTCAAATCCGACTATTACTGAAGAGAAAAACGTTCTTACGTATTATAGGGTTCTAACATAAACTCCCTAAAGGATAAAAACGTAAATGTCACTCTTTAAAACACCCTCAAAACTTCGAACAATACCACCTATGCACGGGTCGTGCATGTGCAAGTGCATGGAGTATAATGCTTTACGAAAGCCTGTGCACGGTCTGTGCACATGGATGCATGAGGGACTATGATGCGACCCTGCCCTCCATGGCGGCCATAGAACAAGAAGCCATGACCGTGAGCTCAGAAGGGCCAAGTACGAAGACTGCGATCTTCATCACACTACTCGCATCGAGTATAGAGACCGCGAGCCTTCGTCATACTTCTCACATCTGGTACAGAGACCGCGATCTCCTTCAAGCGTCTCCAGCCAAGGCCAGGGATCGCGTTCTATCTCAAGATCCTCGCCTCCAGCCCAGTCCAGAGATCGCGTTCTATCTCAAGATCCTCGTCATCATCATTGAACGCGTTCTTTGAATTATTTTGTATTTATTGAATATAATTATTTTCAGTATTTTCTTTTGGGTGTGTGTTCCACGCGTGTCGCGTGGGCCAGCCCATTAAGTGAGACTCGGCCCATCCGAGTCCTGCTATCTCCTATAAAAGGTCATCTCGACCTTCTTTACTAGGTCACGTCTAATTTTGAATCAAAGCTTAAGTTTGAGAGCATATCGCCTCCTTCCTTTGATTGGACGTCAAACACCTATCTGTCTTCTCATCTCCTTCACTCCGCCGCCGACGCTACGACAATCGCTTGATTCTTCAAGCCAAGTCTTCCTTCGCATCTCCCTTCACTCCGCTGCCGACGCTACGGCCCAAGAATTGTCTTTTCAAGTCATCTATCCCCTCCAACAATCGCTTCTGCCATCGCCATACCACCATCAATCATCGCGTTCACCAACTCACACGAGGCCCAAATACCGCATTCCATTCATCTAACCATAGAAACAACCCGCGCGACTTCCCACCAAGATCATCGATCCGGCAATCACAAGCAGGAACGCATCAACTGACATCAGAGCCTTTGATCTTGTAAGTCGCTTGTCAAGTTTCACTTGTTCACAATTTTTCTCCCCCCATCATCCTTGCTTCCGCGTTTGTCAAATTTATTTATTCTTTTCTCTTCAAACACACGCTTGTCCAATCGGTTTCTACAAGAGAATCTCTTGGCCGATAATTGCTTGATCCACGCGCGAAAATAGTGTGATTTGTGTGCATAAAATCTACGTAATTGATTGCTTGATTTCCTTAATTAATTGCTTAAATTTCGCAAACATATCTTGCCATATTTTCTTGTGTTGACCGCCATAAATCTGAAATCTTCTCTCTCCTATCGCGTAAATCTCGCGATTTCTTTCCATAAGTTACTTAGCCGTTTATTTTATTTTGTTTCCTTTAATTCTTATCCGATCTTCAATCAAAGACTAAGATCTCGGATTTGAACTTCAAACTCAAAAAAAAGAAGAAGTCAAAGTCGCATTTCAAAAAAAAAAAAAGTAAAGCCAAAATAAGGCAACCTTCTTCCCTCAACGGCTAGGCTCATCTTCTTCATCTCTCCACCGTGTAGTGTCACACTTGAAGGTGTGTCGTGTGTGTACGCGTTGTTTACGCAAGAAGTTAGGACTTCTTTCTGGTTTCGTTTGCTTTTGTGCTTGCATATCACACTTGCTTTGCTTGCCTTTAGCCGCCCTCACGGCCAAAAGAACGCGCCCTCCTACGTGAACAATTGTTACTTGCTAGTTGCTTGCTTGCTCTCTGGTTTTGTTGCTTTTGTTCGTTTTTACTTGGATGTCTAGTCACGTTATCATAGGAACCATGATCGCCCCTACTCATCCCAATGAAGACGACAATGGTGCAAATGAGAATGCGCCAAATCCATCCTTGGTGCCACAACAAGACCAACACAATGATGATTCCATTCTAGAGCTCACCGCGGGACAATGTGAGATACAAGAGTTACGACGCCAAGTGGCTCAACTCCAATCCTCGCAGCGCGTCACACCCGTGATGACCGCGCCAACACAAATTATCCAAATGGATGCAGCGGGAGGACCGCGACAAACTGACACTGGTCCAAGCCAAAAACACGTGGATAAGGGAAAAGGGTTGATGCCTTCTACCTCCAACCGCGCCTACAACGGCTTCAATCAGTCATAGAGAGTCATCAGGGATACGTGTCGCACCGCGATCATTCCGCTCTGCGTGCAAATCCTAACGACTACGACACCGGCTCCGACCACGACAATGTTCATCAAGGTGAGTTTTCGGAACCATACGATTTTGATGACAGGTATGCATCTCGACGCACCCAGCGCCGCATTTAAGGCTCAGCACATCGCGAAGGCCGATTACGCGAAGCCGGGTTAGCCGCTGCGACGCCGCGAAGACCCAGTCGCCGTCCCAATGGGCACAAGCGATGCGATGAGGCCGATTTCGAGACACCAACTACCCAGCCACGAGGCTACGATGTGCGTGACCACCTAAGACATCAAAGTGCTCGAACGCCACGCTACGGGTCTGATGGCTACGTGTCAATCACACCCAGAGTCCAAGACGACTTCGACGAGTTCGACGACGAGGAAGTTGAAGACTCAGGTATGATACATTCTGGCTATTCTTACCCCCTCTTGGAGATCCACTTGAATTACAGGACCACCCTTCGGATTGGATTCCTCCACCGCGTCTCAAAGCACAAAGAGATCGCGATCATGGCATTGGCGGCGGGCGCCGCGATGTCATGCCCAGAGATGTCCGCCAAGCCGATCACGGAACCCGGCCACGACAGCGTCGACGCGATGACGCCTACGCGCCCAGGGAGGATTTTTCTCGCGGCGAACCACAACAAGCACGCGAGAGGCTTCGTCATGCACACGTTGAAGACCTTGGCGTCCGCGCCTATGAGAACCCTCTCTACGACGCCGCACCACACAACGTGCCATTGCAAGCCCCTGCCCAACCTCGATACCAAAGACACGAAGTCAAGGTAAAAATTGAGCATTTTTATGGTGAATACAACCCTTCTGTTTTTCTTGAATGGGTGCAGGCTACGGAGTACACACTTCGCTATTGTCGAGTGCCACCTGAGGAGCATGTCGACGCCGCGACACTTCACTTCCGCGGAGCAGCCAGAGTGTGGTGGCATCGTTTCGAGGATGACTGCGTGCGTCGCCATCGAACAAGGGTTACCGAATGGCACCAACTCGTGTACGTGATGACTAAGAAATATATGCCTCCAGATTACAGAAATCAAATGAGAATGGAGATAGCCATGGCTCGCCAAGGCTCACAAACTCCCCTCGAGTTTTTCTCCAAGCTCGAGGACATGTATTACAAGGCAAACATAAGCGTTGCACCATCGACTTTGAGGACCAAGTTTCTAAGTGGCCTGAACGTGCCAATCCGTGACCAGTTGGAGATCTTGCCCATCAAGGATCTCAACACTTTGACCCACACGGCGATGCAGGTTTACAACCAACACGTGCGTCGCAAGCACTCCTCTTGGCAATCAGGCCACACCAGGTATGAATCTTACCCTGGTCATTCCCTTACTACTGATGTGCGCACACCATTCACAGGCACCACCGCGTCCAACCAAGACAGACATGGCAAGAACGCGTTGCCCACCTCCAATGCAGCTCACACGACCACCACAAAGGGATCCTCACATAGCAATGAGCGTGCGCGTGACCTTGAATGTTTCAAGTGTGGAGGGCGCGGCCACTACCAAAGGGATTGTCCGAATAACAGAAAGGTTCTCTTCTCTAACACTGCAGCCGGATATGAATCATATGAGGAGGAAGTAACACCGCTTGAGGCCATTGACAAAGGAGACAAAGAAGACCGCGAGGACGCTTATATGTGTGACGCTGTCGTGATACATGCCGGTACACCTCTCAGCCTTGTCACGCGTCGCATCCTCACCGTCAAGGAAGGCAGCCTTGTCGACCAATGCGAGAATCTCTTCCAGATGCATTGCTTGGTTAAGACCGCGACCTTGAGTGTTATCATCGACGGAGGCAGCTATTGCAACATCGTCAATGAGAAGGTGGTCAACCATCTCAGCCTGCCGACAATTCCTCATCCACAACCATATGGCCTACAATGGCTCTCTTCAAGTTCAGGTAACACTATCTCACGGCAGTGTCTTCTAACTTTTTCCATTGGTCCCTACAAAGACACAGTTTTATGTGATGTGATTACAATGGACGACACCCACCTCTTACTTGGGCGTCCATGGCAGTTTGATCGTCGCGTACTTCACGATGGGTATTGATACGCTCTACTTTGTAGTGCATAACTAGGAGTTGTTACGGTTATTTTGGGTGCCATTTGGATTGTTTTAGAGGATATGTTAGAAGATTGGAGTGAATTGAAGATATGTCGAATTGGTGGTCTCAAGTACGTAAACGAAGAATTATTGAAGATGGAAGAGGAGACCACAAGTGAAGACCGAAGGAAGAATGAAGAAAAGAAGCCATTTGGAGAACCTGAAAGGTGCAATTTCCGCGATCGCGGAAGTGCATGCCAGCGCGCCGTGTTGTTCTTTCCGAACTTTTAAGTTATTTTCCTTTTTCGTTAGTTATTTTTATTCCGTTTTTATTTCTTTATGGAAGGATAGTGTTTGTTATCTTAGGAGTTGAGGTTTAGCTAAGGGTTATACCTAGTTTCCCTAGAACTCATTCATTATTCAGTTTTAGTTTTATGTTTTGTTATTTTCCCTAGTTCTTGTTCACAAACCATGAGAAGGAACTAATTTCCATTATTCTGCTTGACGATTGAAGCCTTCAGTTTGATTTGGTTGTGAGGTTATAAATCTTGTTCTATTTCCTTTGGGTTGTTTTGATTCTCTTGTGCTTATTCAGATTGATTATTATTGATTTCACTTGTTGGATGCAACTAGTTGTTATTGGTAATTTTCTATCGCTAGGGTTTGGTTATTTCGAGTTGGAATTCCTTATCTTAAGTAGCAACCACAATTTACTAGAACGAGTTGTGAAAGTTTATTGTGAAGAGAATCAAATGCATGTTAAATACTGACGAGTTGTTACGTACTGCATGCACCTATCTATTCCTATGCTCCCTGCAACTATTGTTCTAAATCTTGATAGTTTCTTGTGCATTCAATAGTTAGGGTTGTCAGAACTAGTTGGACTGGTAACTAATTCAGAATAGGGATTAGGACAACCATTGGATTGATTGAACAAGAGAAACCTAGGATCAACCTATCATACTTGTTGGGCCCAGATTCATCCCATGAAAACGGATCAAATGAATTGGGCCAAGATCCAAGCGGAATCGGAAGCTAAGAGAAACCAGGAAGAAGCGTCGGACTCCCTGCAGTCGAGTGCCTCCCGACCAGCTGCGAAGATCACGCTGGAGCATTGAATGTTTGATTGGGACAATGGCCACAACATTTAAACACCGAGATAATGATGGTAATTAAGAAGAAATCCCAGCAATCACTCCCAACATTAAAGTCAGAGATTATGCTAGCAATCAAGAGCATATCCCAAGAATCCCGCCCGAGAATTGAATGATCGATCAATGGAAACGGTCATAGCCTTAAACACATGCATAAAGATGGTAATCAAGAGCATATCACAAGAATCTCGCCCGGATTGAATGAGAAAGATTGCAAGAGGAGAATAACGGTCACAAGACGATAATTGCCATATATATACCACGACGGAACATGGAAGAGGGACATCTAGACACGATGACCACCCACATCCGCCGATTTTCCCTGAGTAGGACCAAATAATACACCCATTCTAGCTCATTCCCCTCGGAATCCCGCTCAGTCTCCACCGGTCGAGCCCTAGAGTCACCGGTCGGACCAGATCCGACCCTTTGTCCTACAAGGATAAGTTGTACATTGATCCGACTCAATCGTCAATATATCAATAAAATTACTTTGCTATTTTGCATCTCTTCTTTATTTGTTGATTGTCTACTTGGTTTGGATTGATTTCTATTACCTGATCGACTCGTTACCCCGTCTAAGGCGATTTAGATCTTCCGATCTTTTCGCCCCAAAACAATTTGGCGCCCACCGTGGGGCAACTTGCCGATCACTCTCTTGAAACCTTCCAAACCATGACTATCAACCCACCTACCAATACCGAAGAGCCAAGTCTCGAAGACAACACCCAAGCTCAAGGAAACACAACTCCTACCGAAAATTCCACTCTAACCCAATTCCAAGAGCTTGCTAAAAAAATGACTGCCCTCCAAGAGGAACTAGCCCAGCTATGCCAAACGACCGAAGCCTTATCCACCTTATCCACCCAGTCCGAAGCCAAGATTGCGCAACTAACCCGTGAAAATGAGTCTCTTAAGTCGCAGGTACAATCGATTGCTTCCGAATCTAGGCGCATGCCCGTCCACAGCAGCGTCCAGACACGTCTCGACATGGACGGCGTCGAACCAACACCTCCAAGCATACGACGACCCAGACACACAGAGGGTACGTCTTGAACTCCATTTGTTAATCCATTTTCGACTAACAATGTCATTTTCTCCACACCGATCGGGTCGGCAAGGGCCCGAATCGACGAGCCGTAGGTTACCAATCCTCCTGACATCCTAGCTCTCGTCCAGCAGACGCTCAATCAACACATAAAGACGCTCGACGATCGCATCGCAAGGATTCTTGGAGTCCCACAACCGATCGAGAAGGAAGCGTCGGGCGGATCCAAAGAATCCCCATTCGCTGAAGAAATCGCTAGGGTCGGGATCCCTAAGAAGTTTCTTCTCCCCACCATGGCGACGGAATGATCGCATCATTCGCGGATCTGGTCAACTCCTTCAAGAGCCAATTTACCAGCAGTCGGAAGCTCGAAAGGCAATCGAGTGACCTCTATCGAATCACCCAAAGGTATAATGAACCTCTCCGAAATTATCTTAACAGGTACAATAAAGAGAAAGTCACGATCCCCCATTACGACGTCACCACCTCCATCGAAGCCTTCCGACAAGGATTGGTCAAAGATAGCAACCTCTACAACGAGATCAGGTGGTTCGGACATATGTGGAAACACATATTCCGCGGCCAAGCGACATGCAAAGGAAAGCAAGGGCGATAAGCCCGAAGCGCCAGAATTCAGACCAAGCAAGGTCTCCGACCTCCCGACGGTCACGTTCGACGAGTCCGACGCCGACGGATCAGAGAGTCATCACGACAGTCTGGGATGGGTCTGAGTGAAGATGACCCGATCAAAAAAAAAAGTCGACTCCACTGGTTGGATTTAGTGGCGAAGTTAAGCATACGACCGGCGAAATCGTTCTCACAACGTACGCCGAGGGAATCAACCAACAGGTAAAATTCCTAGTCCTAGATTGCCCATCTCCCTATAATTGCATTCTTGGCAGGCCATGGATACACGCTATGAAGGCGGTGCCCTCGACATACCATCAAATCATCAAGTTCCCTACCAAGTAGGGAGTCCAAGAAATCAAGGGAGATCAAGGGACAACTAAGGAGTGCTACGTCGCCTCCATGAAAGGCGCCGTCGAGCACAAGATCGCATAGCAACCACATAGCAACGAAGGACCTAGTCGATACGTCGAACCAGAGATGGAAAAACTCGACGAGATCGTACTAGATCCTTCAAAGCCAAATCAAACGGTAAGGGTCGGGTCGGACATGGACGACTCGACCAGACAACAACTCCTTGATTTTCTCAAGTCCAATACTGATTGTTTTGCATGGTCACATGAGTACATGGTCGGTATATCTCCAAACATTATTATGCATAAATTAAATGTAGATCCATCTCACCCCCCTGTTAAGCAAAAACGCAGGGGCTACGTATCAACGACTAGTCAACAAGATGTTCAAGGACCAGATTGGGGACACAATGGAAGTCTACATAGACGACATGCTGGTCAAGTCAAAAAAGAAGGAAGATCACATCGATCACCTCCGCGACAGCTTCGAGGTACTAAAAAGATACAACATGAAACTGAATCCTACTAAATGTTCCTTCGGAGTATCGACAGGAAAATTCTTAGGGTACATGGTAACACAAAGAGGAATAGAAGCCAGCCCAGAACAAGTCAAGGCTCTCATCAACCTTCGATCCCCCCGATGCGTGAAGGACGTGCAGAAGCTGACAGGTCGGATAGCGGCACTAAACAGGTTCATCTCAAAGTCATCCGACAAGTGTAAACCCTTCCACGACGCTCTCAAGCAGTCGCCAATATACTACGTCAGTCGAACGTTACTGTCGGCATAAACAAGGTATTCGTCACTTGAAAAGCTCGTACTATCATTGGTAATGGCCTCGAACAAACTCAAACCCTATTTCGAATTCCATACTATTATTGTCCGCACTAATCATCCCATGAGAGCGATCATGAGGAAGCCCGAGTTCACATGACGAATGACCAAGTGGGCCATACACCTCAGCGGTTACGACATCGAGTATGAACCCAGGACAGCAATCAAGTCGCAGGCCTTACCCGACTTTGTGGCAGATTAATTTTAAGTTGTATTTTTAGTATGTTTTAGGGTCATTGAAGAAATTTTAATTAAAAGTTTATATTTTAAAAATTGAAAATATATAAGCAATTTAAAAAAAAAAAATTAATACTAATTATTTTTTAAAAAAATATCCAGTGGAGGCCACATCCCCCACTAGGCCTAAGCTATGTATGTCACTGTCGAGGGTGGTTGATTATTGACTAAATTAATTTTAAGGGGTGATTTAAAAAAAATTACGTCGATAACGAGTGGTTGTAGGTAGTGCCCCATTTTAACAGGTGGTTTCCTTCAAATCCGCCTTAACAAAATCGTTACAAAATGACCTGCTTAACCTATGTCCTAAGGGTATAAGTTAGAAAAATTGATTTATGATTACGTGTATGTACCTAACAGGGTCGTCCAATAGTTTTAGGGTTCAATATTCTATATTTTAAAATAAAATAAAATAGATATTCAAATTTATAACTATTAAAATAAAAAATAAAAAATGATGGGGGTGAGACTTGAACTTTAGTTAATTGATTAAATCAATAATCCGAGAATCACTAGGACAAGTTGTCTTTTCTAAACATATAAACTAATAAAATTGAACATGTATTAATATGTATAATTTATTAAAACAAAAAAGACAGTAAAGAAAGGCGAAAAAATCGCGCACTCCACTTTTTTTAACCGCGCACTCCAAATTATGCTACACTTGGTGCCGTCGAAAAAAACCGTGTTTTTTTGTGTTGCACCAGGTGCAGCACAAGCCCGATTCATTAAAATAAAATAAAATTGGTTCACTGAACTGGTATTTTGGACGGCACGTAGTGCAGTCCAAAAAAACCTATTCAGGAATTCATGGACCGGTTTTTTGAACCGGCCCATGAATTTCGTAAACCGGTTTTTGGACGGCACTAGGTGCAGTCCAGAAAGTGTCCGTTTGAAATTAAACGGTCACTTTGGGCTGCACATAGTGCCGCCCAGAATCTTACCGTTTTAAATTAAACGGTCATTTTGTGCAACACTATGTGCAGCATAATTTGACCGCTTAATTTCCGGCAATGTGGGCGTTAATTTTCGCACCCGTTTTTTTCAGCCTCGGACCGCCCTTTTTTTTTATTTCCTTGGGCGCACAAGTGAACTGGGATTTTTTTTAATTTTGAAAAATGATTTTTAAAGATTATTGAACCGGTTCTTTATCTGAACCGGTTCACTTGCGCCCAGAAAAAAAAAAACCTTGGGCGCTACTATGTAGCGCCCACTCTTGTTTTTAAATCAACAATTATTTAAAAAATAAATAAATTTACTACATACTCATAGCATTGTATGTATCCTGCTATTTTATATGATTTGGAAATTCAAATACCTAGTTTAACCATAGGATTTAACCAAATTGGATATAACTATAAGATATAATCATAGTATATAACTATAGGATATAACTATAGTATATAACTATATAATATAATATATGATATAAACATAGTATATAACTATAGAATATAACCATAAGATATAACCAAATTGGATATAACTATAAGATCTAATCATAGTATATAGCTATATGATATAACCATAGTATATAACTATAGAATATAATATAGGATATAACCATAGTATATAACTATATAATATAACCAAAAGATATAACCAAATTGGATATAACTATAGGTTATAACGATATGATATAACCAAATTGGATATAACTATAAGATATAATCATAGTATATAACTATATGATATAACCATAGTATATGACTATAGAATATAAATATAATATATAACCAAATTGGATATAACTATAAGATATAACCAAATTGGATATAACCATAGGATATAACGATATGATATAACCAAATTGGATATAACTATAAGATATAATCATAGTATATAACTATATCATATAACCATAGTATATAACTATAGAATATAATATAGGATATAACCATAGTATATAACTATAGAATATAACCATAAGATATAACCAAATTGGATATAAGTATAAGATATAACGATATGATATAACCAAATTGGATATAACTATAAGATATAATCATATATATAACTATATGATATAACCATAGTATATAACTATAGAATATAATATAGGATATAACCATAGTATATAACTATAGAATATAACCATACGATATAACCAAATTGGATATAAGTATAGGATATAACCAATTTGGATTAAACTATATGATATAACCATAATATATAACTATAGAATATAATATAGGATATAACCATAGTATATATATAGAATATAACAATAAGATATAATCATAGTATATAATTATATAATATAACGATATGATATAACCAAATTGGATATAACTATAAGATATAATTAAATTGGATATAACTATAAGATATAATCATAGTATATAAGTATATGATATAACCATAATATATAACTATAGAATATAATATAGGATATAACCATACTATATAACTGTAGAATATAACCATAAGATAGATAGTATATAATTATATAATATAACGATATGATATAACCAAATTAGATATAACTATAAGATATAACCATAGTATATAACTATAGGATATAACCATAGTATATAACTATAGGATATAACCATATCATATAACTATAGGATATAATCATAGTATATTCAACTATTTGGAGGAACACGGACTGAAAAATAGAATTATTTTATGGATTAAATTCTATTTTATCGCGGTTTTCTCCCTAATCTCAAATCAAGTAATCAATGTTAGACTTTGTATTCGAATGGACTCTAAACTCCCACCCTCTATCGGAACTCCCCCAAACCCTAAACCCTAAAACCTAACCATAAACCCTAAAATAACACTAGAAATCCCTTGGGCGCAACTAAAGTTGTGCCCAAAGGGTTGTGTGGGGATTGTTTTAGGGTGTAGGATTTTAGGGTTTAGGGTCTTTATCATTATAGTACAAAGTTTAAGATTTTCAAGTTGAAGTTGGAAAAATAACTTCTAATATCTATAACTATAAGATAAAATCATAGTATATAACTATATTGTTATGATCAAGGATCGGGATGGCCACAGTGCAAGAATTGCTCGACAAGGCGCCTCGGAACTCAAGAACGCAGGACAGCAACCCCCAGAAGAATTCCAGAATTTGATCTAACTTCAGTGGGGTCGTTATCCTTGATCCGAACTCCGAATTGGGCGATTCCGGCGACAGTAGATAGATATGGAAGTCTAGTTTCTGTCCTCCAATTTTCAGAATTTTCTGGGCGGTGGATCAAAAGATATGATTTTTCTACCGAAGGGTCGCTGGTAGTTCCGGGGAGGAAGTTCAGCAAACTGACGGTTGATGATGGATGGAATCGATTGTGATGGGTGATGGAAGTGAGGGATAAGCAATCTACTTATGGCTAGATTTGACACACTAGTCACAAGAGAAAGACCTAGGGAGATTCGAGATACAACACACTCAAATCTCTCAAGGGAAGAACTTGATATCACACACAAGTTTGATGAACAAGAAGAAAACTCTAAAACTGAAATATTCTGATTCTGGATTCAATTCAACGTTCTCAACAATGAGCCAAAAGTTTTCCTAATAACCTAGCAATACGGTTACTAAAGAGAAATTAAAGAAAATGCTAATAATTAACCCACTAATCCTAAAACGTGCCCACTAATCAAAACACCAATTAATGGACATTTAGGGAATTAAAATATTGTCTAATAATGTTTAAAAACCCTAGCAATAAATCGGAAATAACATCAGTCTTCAAATATTCTTCACGTGGGCTTTTAACCCGGATGGAGGGCCTAGCCGGGTTCTCTGGTGATAGCATCGGCTTTATAACCCGGATTTGAGTGGTCTACGGGTTCTTTAGCTTCTTTACAGCCCGGATCTGAATTGGGCCCGTGTTTTCTGGTGGTGTCCGAGGCAATGTCACGGTCTTGGCCTAGCTTCCCGTCTTGTCTTGAATCATCATCTATGTTTGAAGGATCTTCTTGCTTGGCCAAGTCTTGATGGGCCATATTCATATCATATATGATATAACCATAGTATATAACTATAGAATATAATATAGGATATAACCATAGTATATAACTATAGAATATAACCATAAGATATAATCATAGGATATAACGATATGATATAACCAAATTGGATATAACTATAAGATATAACCATAGTATGTAACTATAGGATATAACCATAAGATATAACCAAATTGGATATAACTATAAGTTATAATCATAGTATATAACTATAGGGTATAACCATAGTATATAACTATTGAATATAACCATAAGATATAATCATAGTATATAACGATATGATATAACCAAATTGGATATAACTATAAGATATAACCATAGTACGTAACTATAGGATATAACCATAAGATATAACCAAATTGGATATAACTATAAGATATAATCATAGTATATAACTATAGGATATAACCATAATATATAACTATTGAATATAACCATAAGATATAACCAAATTGGATATAACTATAAGATATAACCATAGTATATAACTATAGTATATAATATAGGATATAACCATAGTATATAACTATAGAATATAATATACGATATAACCGTAGTATATAACTATAGAATATAACCATATGATATAACCAAATTGGATATAACTATAAGATATAATCATAGTATATAACTATAGGATATAACCATAGTATATAACTATAGAATATAAATATAATATATAACCAAGTTGGATATAACTATAAGATATAACCAAATTGGATATAACCATAGTTATATGTGATTTTCGAGAATAATAATAACAAACAGTTAATATCAAACGAATTGGTGGAGAAACACATATGAATTTTAGATGAATAAAAGTATATTGAAATCTCATGATACAAACAGACTTATATCCATGTAACCCTGATTACTTGAAAACGTTTATTACTATAGTCAAATGCACATAAGTATACAAATTTACTAGGTATTTGAATTTTCAAATCATATAGAATAGCAGGATATATACAATGCGTTGAGTATGTAGTAAATTTATTTCAAAAATAATTTTTAAAATAAATTTGTTGATTTAAATACATGAGTGGGAGTGGACGCTACTATGTAGTGCTAAAGTTTTTTTTTTTTAAATAATTTAATTTTTTTTAATAAAATTTTATTCTGTGCTGCACTAGGTGTCGTCCATAATGTAAACCGGGTTCAAAAAAATAAATTTTAATATAATTTTTTTTTAGTAAACCGGTTCTTAAAAAAATTAAAAAACCGGATTGTTTGTGGGACATTACGTGCACCACAAGATCTGAACCGGGTTTTCGAAAAATCGTCTTTTCTGTGTTGCACGACGTGCCGTCCATGCCTTGAACCGGGTTTTTGGCGAATTTTTTGTGCTGCACCAGGTGCCGCTCAAATGGGAGTGCGCGGTGTAATTTTCGGGAGTGCGTGGTTTTTCGCCGTAAAGAAAAGGATGAGGGTGAGACTTAGACATGAGCAAAAGTGATCTTAGGTCGGATTCTAGCTAATCTTGATTTTACGAGTAGAGGTATGTGTCCAAACCCGTCTCTTTTGCGGGCTTGGTGGGCAACCAAGCTTTCAGGTTGATTTCACTTTTTTAAAAATAAAAATAAATTTCATAATTAATACCTTACTAAATGTTCATATGTACATATTGCATTACTATAACTATATTATTCTTCATAAAAATGACACTTTTAAGTTATGTTTTCTAAAATAAACATATTATACATGTATTAATAACATATAAAAATATATTTTGATTCTGGATCATGTGCAATCAGAGCATATCGTGAGATATGCGAAGCACTGTGAGCCGTGTGGTTAAACCGATCCGACGGATGGGATATAACAAGTTTTCATTAAAGTGAGGGTGTTTTGGTAATTTTTTAGGTATGAAGCCATCTTCAATGCGTCTCCCTGTTCACCATCCCTCTCCGCCGCGCCGAAGCTTTGTCTTCAATCGTTGATGCGATCCCAATTCAATCTCTTTGGGGTTCTCTTCCCGCCAACTCTTTTTAAGAGAAGCAATCAGACCTTCAGATGTGCACTAACCTCGATTATGCCCTCCAAATACACGCCTTGAGTATTTCAATTCGATATCGACGACTACTTCGCCATTCCCAAGCTCATTTTCGCTTTCTTCTTTTGTCTAGAAATGGATTTGTTTTCTAGGATTTTTAATTAGGTAGACCGATTTGTTGGGATAGATGGTTAATTTCCACTTTGAGAAGTTTAATTTTGATTATGGGGGATGAGTTGAGACACGCCCGTAAACTGTTCGATGAAATGTCTAAGAGACAAATCGTGAGCTGAACATGGATGAAATGTCCTCGATGATGAATAACTCGGTTTCTTTTACAATTCTATGGACAAATGTCATTTAACATATAAGAAAATCATGATAAAGGCAACAAAATGAACTAAACTATAATACGCTTAATATGAACCTTGACGTTATAATATATGAACCTAATATGACTACATATAAACTAAACATAACATATGAATACCTAATTTATTTATATGGTGCATGACATATGAAAAATTATGTGAGGTTTTTAGAGGAATAAGTATGAACATTATATTATTCTATATATATATGAACATTGACATGGTATATATGAACTCAAAAGTTTATATTGTCCCTAGAGTATGAAAAGCAATATCAAGTTCTTATTATAATAAATATGAACCTTAAATGACTATATATGAACATTGACATATAACATATACACATTAGGGTGTGAGAATTGAATATGAGGATTATGAACATTACATGGTTATATATGAACATTGACATGTAACATAACATTACGGTGTGTGTGGATTTGGTATAAGAAATTGATAAGAGTAAGTATGAGCATTAGATGGTTATATATGAACATTAGATAGTTATATATGAACATTAACTTGTATCATATGAGCCCCAATGTTTCTATGAACCAAGATTTTTTTTTCTCAAACATGAACATGCTTAAAGTATTATATGTGAACATTTACCCACATAGAATGAACCTATGCTACACAAAGAGTGAAAATGTGGACGAATATTTTCATGAAAATAAATATGAACATAGTGAATATATATGAACGCGAACATGATACACGTGAACTTAACTTAAACTGAGAGTTTTCACAAGCACAATATGTAGCTTATGTGGGATTTGAACCCACATCATGTGTACTAACACATTGCTCTATCATTTTGAGCTAATAGACTATGACAAATCAATCTTTTGGACATTTAACACATGACACTAGTATTTTTTGTCTTAGAGGCATTTCTACAAACAGATGGTGTGCACTCTAAATCCTCATTCTTGATTGTCTAATTCCAAATTAAAATATCAAAACAAGTTTCAGAAGTATCATAGAAGACAATAGCTACAATCAATTTCTTCATCCATATCGCCGCCATTCATTAGAATTTCAGCGGTTCTTCTTCTCAAATTTGTCCTTGAGAATGACTACTTTTACATGGTTATTGAGATTGAAGGATTTGATTCTCGAGTAAGAAGAGTATATTGTTATTAGATATGATGAAGAATAATGGAGTTAGAGATATTTAATCCCACTTGAGCGAATTCAATCTGTCTTCAATGACGTTTTGCAGATCTGGGATGATTTTGGGAGAAAAAAAGAGATGGAGACGCGGGGGTAAATATGGAAAAAACTGGACATTTTAAATTTATTTACAAATTTGCCATTAAAAATGAAAGCAAGGGCGCACGCCCCTTTTTTTCTCAGCTTTAAATCTTGATCGCCCGTCTTTTCCATCTAACGGCTGTTGGAGTTTCACACGTTTTACATTAAGAATAAAATGTACCCGAAACTGCCTCAATATATTTTTATATAAAAACTACTAATCGTGTCGGTCCACCTGGCCCATGGGGCAATTACCATGCCGCATATTATTTGACGGGCCGGGCCATTTTGACTTGCGGCCTGGTTAAATGGGTAGACATTATGTCCATTTTTCAAATCGTAAGGGATTTGCGCAGGTCTAGCTCTGCCTCATCAAATGAATTGTTAAGTCTTTACCTTTTCATTTATAAAATTTATAACTTTGGTATATATCAATCAGACGAGTGATATGTGGATTTCTGAGGCAGCAAATTTGGCCAAAAAGAAAGCATAAAATAGATACATGGTGTATCTTTACACTAATTTTGCTTGCTTGATTTGATAATGTAAAGTGATGTTGAAATAAAACTTGCCTTTTAAAAAACAAAAGTAAGAAAACGTAATGTCATAAAAGTGAAGGCCCCCGGCAGAAGAGCGCAGAGGTCAGGAGTTTGGATTTGCATAATATGCTTTGAAAATGACATTATAATAACAAGATGGCTAGTAAATAATTGCTAATTTTTTAACGGAAAAAATTGTTAGTGCAATCATCTTGTTAATCCACGTTGCAGTTTTGTGATTGCTCCATCGAGAAATAATTTATTTTCTAATGAAAAAATTATTCAATTTGTTTTTATAACAAACCATTAGAATTGTTGATCCTTACTTAGCAATTATTTTATCGGTTGAATACATTTCGTAAAAACCATATATAGGGTAGGGTTTAAGTACATATTAAGCTTATGATGTAAAGTGAAAAGATGATCACTAAATTTAAGCTTATGATGTAAAACCATATATAGAGTAGGGTTTAAGTGCATATTAAGCTTATGATGTAAAGTGGTAAAATCGTTAATATTATATATTTTTTACTTTTTTTTTCAAAACTATTTTATTTGAAAATTATTTTTTCCCTAGAATTTCTTTTTTCTAATTTTATTTTTATAAAATTATAATTTTCCTTATTATTTATATTCTTTTATTTTCTGCGGTGAAACTACCCATACAATTATACTTCAAGTATATATATAAGCAACAAAAGTGCATCTATAAGAACTTAAAGTGCATATATAAGCACAAATTTTAATGTTCACAAAGAGTATAAAAAAGTGCATATTTAATATACTAAGGTGCATGTGATAATATGTAAATGTGCATGTTTAACATGTGTATAAAAATGCACATCTTAGCTAGTGTATGCTTATTATGTTTAAGTGATATGTCAGTATGTTAAAGTACATGTTTAGCATGTTAAAGTGCGTATTTAGTATGCCAAAATTAAAGTACATGTTTAGTATGCTAAAATTAAGTACATGTGTAAGTATGTTAATGCATGATACTAATTAATTTTTGGGAGGAATTTTCGATTAATATCGGGGATAATAAATTTTCCGCGAAAAATTAATTTTGAAGAAAATAACATATTTTCGGAAGGAAAAAAATTGGGAAAAAAATTATTAAAAAATAAAGTAAAATAAGAATATTTGTTTTATTTATAAGTTTGTCACTCTATGTGTTTTGATTCTATCTCTCAATTCCTTAGATCTAGTGATCACCATTGCTCCTCACTTTACACCTCAAGCCTCATCCTCATATGAATAATATGATCCTCTCACTATATATAAATACTCATACGGGGAACATCCTTAGGGTAAAAAGTGAGAAGCATTCTACACCAATCTTTTCAGTATTACCCCACACCCTACCATACCACACCCAAACCAATTTTATTTTATTTTTCAAACAGTTCTTTTTAAATTTGGGCCAATTTGTTTCAATTTTTTTTCTTGTTTTCCTACATGTTTTCATCATTTTTTTTTGAAGTTAAACAATTTCATTTTTTTTAGAGGTGATCATTTTTTACGGTTTTATTATTCTTGTTTTCCTACACGTTTTCATCATAATTTTTTTCTAAAAGTTGAACAATTGTATCTTGAAGTTGAACAATTATATTTACTATATATATGAAGTTGAACAATTGTATATTTAAGTTGAACAATTTCATTTTATAGTTGGACAAGTGTTTTCTCTATGTATATAAAGTTGAAAAAATATATCTTAATGTTGCACAATTGTATTTACTATATATAAATTTGAATTATTGCAATATATGTTTGAGCACTTGTTAAATATAATTGAACAATTGCTAAAGTTTGAACATTCTTTGTGTATGTTTGTACAATTTTTGTGTTATGTTAAGTTTCAACGCTCTTCGCTTATGTTTGAACAATTTTTGAATTGTATTGTCTTATAAACAAGTTCAAGTTTATTGACAATTGTTCAAACTTAATGAATCATTATTCAACTTTATGTTCTCAACAATTTGAACAATTTGTATTTATTTTTGAACAATCTACATTTATGTTTAAACAATTTGAGTTGTGTTATTGTAATTTAAATTGTCATATAGACAAAAGTTCAAGTGTATAAGACAATTGCTAAACCTTTAATGAGATCTTGTTTAATTTTATGTTTTCTAAAATGTGATCACTTTGCAATCATGTTTGAACAAATAAAATTGTTCGATAATTGTTGCATGTTGTTCAATTTTTTTAAAATATTGTTCAACCTTTAAAATGTATTTTAATCAAATAAAAAAAGAACAAAAAATAGTTTAAAGAACAAAAAAAATTGTTTAAAGAGAGAGAAGAAGTGATTCGGAAAACAAAGCCTGAAAAAATAAATAAATTTGAGCATTGACTGATCAACTCATGACCATAAAAAATAATTAGGTATGAAAAAGTATACATATGCTAAAACAGACCTTTCATTCTAGTCTTCTATTGTTCTAAAATATATAACTTACATTACTTTTCATGTTTCATAGAAGCTTGTCTCTTTTTACATTTGGTGAGGAACCCATATATATTTGACTATTTGAGTAGACTTGTGTAAATAACTCAAAACAATGTACAGTACGTAACTTTTCTTTTGTGTATATTTACTTAAGTTAAGGTCAATTATTGTGAGTCAAAAAGAGGAGGGGAGAAATCATTCTTAAAGATATACGCAATTCTAAGAATTATAGGGTTGGACATGGGGACCGGACAAGAAATGACAAAATAAAGCATCCACCATACCAAAAATCACACTTTGAAAAAGAATATTACACCAATTTGCACATCTCAAATTTGATATAAAGATAATTCATATGTGTACCAAACTGTCGAACTATAACAAATAAAAATATCCCAAAATTAACTAAAGGGTCCATTTCATGTTTTTCCTTGTTGACTTTCCTTTACCATGTTTCATCATCAAATTAGTTTGCTGGAATGGATTGAATGGGTTTAAATTTGATACAATTATAAGTTACCTAGGTTAACTAGCATAGTTTGAAATAACGTTTAATTAACTAGATGGGTTAATTTTTTAAGAGGTAAAATTTCAGTCAAATGGAAATCAAAAGCAGATTCTCTACTCAGAATCTCCAAATTTGTTCCCAATATACTACATTATCTCATGATTAGCCTCTTTATTTTCAAATTAACTATGAAAGTAATTGTATTTATTAATAAAAATAAGAAAATTAAAAGCAATCAATTGAAATTAATAATGGAGCATATTGGAAAATAAAGTTAGGGAATGTAGATATAACCAAAAACTAGTTATGTTACCAATATTCAGTTGATCTAGTGGTTTGACACTAGATTTCCTTAAACGTTTTATCTAGAGGTTTCGAGTTCGAATCTTGCAGGATGCGTGTATGGAGACACTGATGTTGAGAGGGGTCTATCACTTCGTGTGTCAACAATACTCCGATCTGGAAGAGCTAAGAATTCATATAATAACACTTACTTTTGATGAGTGGATCAAATCCATCCGTGAACTATACCCAATTCATAATTAGGTAATAGACTAATAGTACATTATTGGAAGAGCTAAGAATTGGTTCTATATTGTGCTATATGTAGAAATCGCCGGTATTTTGGCACTTACATGATATCATGTGCTGCTATTCACCTTTGAGTTATTTCTTTTTCAGGTAAAAAAAGGAACTAGGACATATGGAATTACATTTCGAACTCTAGCTATATGAATTATTGTACATAATGTACTATCCTATACATATTTGTCCCATCATACATCTTTTACTTTTTACAAATGTCGACCATCCCAATATATGCCGGGCTATGTACTAATGAATTAACTTGAAATTTATCTGGATTTATGAAACGGTATATTGTTTGATATTTTTTGTCACTTCATACTATTAAGAAATTATGATACTATGTTTTAATTAAGAAAATAAATACATAATAAGCTTTTTTCAATTCGAGTATGATTATTGAAAGCAAAGGATCAAGGTCAAATATAGTGTCAATAATGATAGAAACACTAAGTACTTCTAATCTATTTCCAAAATAAGAACTTATAGATCGACAACATAATATGATATTTTGAACATTTAATTGACTTACTCTTTATGACAAAAACTCTATCACCAAAGTAATTACAAGTGAATTCAAAGCTCCTCTACTAAGAATCCAAATACACATATTTTCTTAGAAGACTTAGATATTGCTCCTTCCATTATATCCCATAGCCCATAGTGATAATGCCTTACTAGAAAAAGAACCTACTAATGTAGAAATCAAAGTCGTTACTTTTGATATTACCACGAGATAAAATATCGGGACCTGATGGTTTTCTTGTGGATTTCTACCAAAAATATCGGCACATCATAAGTAACTCTCTGTGTTTCGTTGTGAAAGCTTTTTTTCACTCGGATCAACTTCTTAAAGCTTGTAACATTCTTTCATTGCCCTTGTCCCTAAAATAGACAATTCTCTCTCTTCTAATCATTTTAGGCCTATTAGCCTTTGCAATACCTCCTAAAATATCATCACCAAAGTTTTGGCAAATAGATTTAAATCCATCCTTCCTAAAATGATTAGCCTCTCCACTACTACATGCAAAACCTAAAAACGGTGAAACCCTGTACATCTACTTGGCACTCACGAAAACGGCAGCAAGCTTCGTCTTAGTGAGATAAGAAGATGTTGAACAACTGCTCGTCTACTATGTGAGCAAGACGCGGTTAGTCATGCATACAATGTATTCATCCATGGAGAAGCTGACCCTAGCCCTCATCACGACATCCATCAAGCTAAAAACTTACTTCGAAGCCCACATTATCAAAGTAAGAACTAACTATCCCATCAAGAATGTCATGAGTAAACCAGAGTTATCTGGGAGGATGACAAAGTAGGCAGTCCACCTCAGCGGCTACGATATCCAATACGAGACGCGCACAACAATCGAGTCACAAGCTTTGGCGGATTTTGTAGCTGATTTTAGCCCAACCTATGAGCAACAGTCACGAGAGAATTATTGCAAGTCAGTGACACCATCCCCCTAAAATGGACGCTATACACCGACGACGGGACTAGGGGTTGTCCTAAAATCACCACGAGGGGATAGGATAGCAAGTCGTGCGATGCAAATTCAAAGCAACAAACAAAAAGGCAAAATATGAAGCGCTCGTGACTGGCATCACCATTGCCAAGGAGACAGGCGTGAAGAACCTGTAAGTAATATGTGTTTCTATTATAATCGTGAATCAGATCAATGAAGCATATGTAGTTCGTGGCTTCAAGATGACAACTTATCTGGAAGTCATTCGTGACATCATCAAATGCTTCAACACATTCAACATTAAAAAAGTTCCCTGAAACACCAACGCATAGGCCAACCCGTTACCCAATTTTGGGCCCGTCATCGACCCAAGAGAATACCAAAAGATTCCGTTTCTAGATGTAGAAGTGCCCACCATCAACAAGCTATCTAACGCGTCGACCCCAATGCGGGTTAGTTACTCTAACGAATCTGAATCCTGGATTACACCATTCTATAATTGGCTCAAGCATGGTGAGTTACCACCCCACAAGAATGAGACTCGATGACTTCGCGCCAAGTCATCATCTTTTTCCCTCAAAGACGACATGTTACTTAAGTGGTCCACCACGGGATACTATCTAAGGTTTCTTCGAGAAGACAAAGTCCAAAACGTGTTACGGGAACTCCACGATGGAGAATGCAACAATCACTCTAGCGAAATGAACTTAGCATTGCGCGCCTACACAACAGGATATTACTGACCTACTATGAAGAAGGACGCTATCGACTATGCAAAGAAATGTGATGCATGTCAAAGACACGGTCCAATGTCTCATCAACCATTTGAAGATCTACATCCAATCTCATCCCCTTGGCCTTTCATGAAGTGGGGGATGTACATTGTTGGAAAGTTACAGTCGCGTCCGATCAACGTGTTTTCATGTTTGCCATGACGGACTACTTCTCTAAATGGATCGAAGTTGAGGCATTTAAAGAGATCAAAGACTTGCATGTCATATCCTTCATGAAAAGAAACATCTTGAGCAGGTTTGGTGTACCCTACACCATTGTTTGTGACAACGGGTCACAATTCGTAAGATATCGAAATTATGAGTTTTCCCAATACTTGGGTATCAAACTTGTCACGTCGATGCCACGCTACCCACATGCTAACGGTCCGACTGAATTCGGCAGCAAAGTTATGATCAACAATTAAAAAAAATCTCAATAAGGCAAATGGCTTATGGGCAGTTGAACTACCATCCATCCTATGGTCAGACCATACAACTCCGAAAACCGCCACATGTAGAACACCTTTCTCTTTAGTGTTTGGCAACGAAGTTGTTCTACCCGTCGAAGTTCAAGTTCCCACAGCTTGCTATCGCCTCCTCACAGAGGAGAGAAACATGTCGCTCATGACGTTCATGCTAAACACCGTTGACTAGCTACCTGACAACGCTGTCGTCAAGATGGCGACATACCAACAAGGGGTCGCTAGGAGTTACAACTACAACATAAGGATGAAAGCATTCCAAGTTGGAGACTGGGTTTTGTGCAAGGTGTTCCAGAACACAAGGGATGGGAATGATGGAAAACTAGGACCTACTTGGGAAGGTCCCTACCAGATCACTAAGGTAGTCGGACAAGGCGCTTATATGACAAATCCAGAAGGCGTACCAGTCATTTGAAGCTGGAATACGACACACATTAAGAAGTACTATTTCTAATCTAGTTTACATTCCATACATGTTATTTATCAAAAATCAATTTATTCAATAAAAGCAAGTGATTATGTTCATTACTCCTTTGCTACATTCTCGCCCCTAGGGCTATGCTTGGTCGAGCTACATCGTACCCCTAGGCTATATTGACGTTGTTCCCTTAGAGCTTTGTCGTGATACCATTAGCTATATCGGCCACACCCCTCTCTGAGTTACACCATGACGCTCTAGGATATATCAATTACACCACGACTAGGTTACGTCATGACGTTAGGCTATATCGTTCACCCCCCGATGAGTTATGTCATGACGCCGTAGGCTATATTAGTAACACTCCTGCTGAGTTAAGCTGTGACGCCATAGGGTAAACCGGTCACACTCCCCGCCGAGTTACGCCGTGACGCCATTAGCTATATCGGTCAATTCCCCACTGAGTTATGTCGTGACGCTCTGGGTTATATCGATCACAACCTCCGTTGGATTACGTCGTGATGCCAGGCTATATCGATCACAACCCCCCTTGGGTTACGTCGTGATGCCATAGGCTATATCAGTAACACTCCCCCACTGATTTAAGTTATGACTTCATAGGGTAAACCAGTTACACTCCCCACTGACTTACGCCGTGACGCCATTAGCTATATCGGTCACACTCCTTGTTGAGTTACGTCGTGATGCTCTAGGATATATCGATCACACACCCCCCCGGGTTACCTATCACGCCATGCTATATCGATCACACCCCCTCCATTGGGTTACGTTGTGACGCCATAAGCTATATCAGTAACGCTCCCCGATGAATTAAGTCGTGACGCCACAGGCTAAACTAGTCACACTCCCTGTTGAGATACGCCATGACGCCAATAGCCATACCAGTCACACTCCTTGAGTTATGCCGTAACCCTATCTTTATGAACCCTGACAGTTATCTATGAATATCGCGATGCAAATCCCGCGATCAATCTTATCTCTATAACCCCCAACGGTCATCTACGAATATAGTGACGCGAATCTCGTGAACAATATTATCTCCATGACCCCGATGGTCGTTAATGAATATCGGCGACGCGAATCCCGCAATCAGTATTAACTCCACAATCGCTAACGGTCACGTATGAGTAATCGCGATGCGAATCTTGCGATCAAATTATATTACACTAATCAAGGCTCTTGACCTTGTGGTTATTAACGTCTCAACGGAAAATGTTTTCTATATCTTTGCTTAAATGACATCGTGTTTATCCCAACTAACATGCGTTACGTATTAATTCAAACTACATAGTGTTTTTGTCCCTATTACCTCTTGACGCAATCGCATGAGAAAATCGACCAAAGTAGTTTCATTCTCCGACATGTTTATAGTAAATCTCTACGCATATAGACATTGTTGCTAATCTATTATTCATATAAAGAGTAATACGAAAGGCGGAGTTTTAAAGGCAAGCATCATTATCAAAGAAGTTGATTTTATTACTTATTGTTGGAAGATACAATTTCCTACTCTACTTATTGTTGAAAGATACAATTTCCTAGTCTACTTCGGCCTTGAAAGGCTTCAACATCTTCAAACATCTCCATCGCGATCGACCCTGTCATCGTCGACATGTTGTTGGATGCTTGATTTTGATCGTCATCGCCTTCAGAACGTGGCTACGCCCTGCTCTTCTCCGACCAAGCTGCTCTAAGTCTTGATGTACCTGCGCAATCAAAAGGAACAAGCATGCAATACACAATGGCAAGCAATATACGAAGAAATCTACTGTTACTTAACCTTGTTCCCATGATCAGGGGAAAAACACATTATCAAAAACCCCGGAGGGTGGGCCCGAATGTTCAAACACTTTCCCACTACGAGCGACAGTCACCATTAACGAGTCCAAAAGATCTTAACTAAGAAGTTCATTAAGTGGCAGGTGGTTCCGACTTATCCTCCTCCACCACGGGGTCATGCTTATCTGTGTGGGGTCCTGCTCCCCTTCTCCTTTAGTGACATTCTTAAGCTTCTGGGGCGTCATGATGGGAAAGATCGGCGTGGAGGGATATGCATCATGTAACGTTTTCCTTTTGGCAACAGCATCCCAACCCTTGTGTTTATCAGCGACGACATCTTCCATAGCCTCTACTCTAGCCAACCAAGAATAGTAGGCCTCAACTTCATCAAGCTCCGCCGCTAACCGCTCGCCTTCGTCCGAAACAACCTTCTTCTCGTCCCTAAGCCAAAGCATCTCTTGTTTGAGTTGTCGGATCTTGCCCTGTGAGCCTTAACGCTCTAGGACATCTCAAAGTTTTTGGAGGTAAGGGCCTCGATCGTGTTCTTTTCAACCGCGGCTTGCTTCTCCAAGATGTCCGTCTTCGACCAAAGCCCCATGACGTGATCCTAGGCACACAACGTCGTTTGAAGACCTTGTCAGATATGATTGTCATCAACAGACAACAATAAAGTAAATGTGACATGATCTAAGCAAGATTGTCTTACATGCCTTTGCGCGGTGAGAGATTCTCCGACTACGTCGACTGTACTGACTTCTACATAGTGCACTTTGACCGTCGGCGACCAGACTGTCTACATCATCTACAAGACTCGTTTCGCAGGGATTGCTGATGATGCAAGCAACCCAAGAAGCTCCGACTCGTTTCATGAACTTTCTATTGTCTTCCCTCCTAGCATTGTTTTGAAAATTACGATCATCCGTGTATCCCATCCTCTGATCTTGTTGATAGTCTCATTTGGGCCCCCTTACCTGATGGAACGTTTTTGGTTAAATCAGCCCACAAATTGTTGTCTAATAAATCTATACACTCTAATCTAGATTTGACTTGGATTCGGAATTTAAAAGTACCACCAAAAATTCATTTTTTATGTAAAAAATGTACAGATTGCCTCCCTACCACAGATAAACTCAATAGATAAAATAATAAAGTCACTGCTCGGTGTATTTTATGTAACTAATCAAACAAAGACACCAATTACCTATTTTTTGAATGCTATTATACTCGAAAAGTCATCAATTTACTTGAAAATAAACTGAATTGTGCCTTCAATATGAGATCCTTAGCAGACTGTGTATCTAGTCTAAAATTCTTTATCCAGAATAACACTATCACTAAAGCTTGCTTTTTCCTCTGGTGGAATGTATGGCGTATCCGCAATAATAAATTGTTTAGGAACTCTGATAACCTTAGTAATAAAAATAGTGATATGTACCCTACAAAAGTCATTTTTATTCAATATAATGAATAGTTGATCTCAAACAAGCCTTTTTCTATACGTCATAAACTAAAAGAAAGGAAAAAAGATAATTTTCATTGGATCAAACCCCTGCCTGATTTCATGAAACTAAATGTTGACAACTCTACAAGATTAAATGACACCTTCCATATTGGTTTCATCATTAGAGACACTAATGGCAATATTGTTGTTGTCGAAAAGAAACAAGTTCCTAATACTTCGGTGGTTAAGATTGAAGCTTATGCTCTTCTAGAGGGGGTTCACGACGCTATTAGATTAGGAATTAAAAACTTGATTATTGAAGGTGATAATCTTACCGTTATTAATAGCATTACGAAAATTGTTTCTTTTCCTCTGGTGGAATGTATGGAGTATCCGCAATATTAAATTGTTTAGGAACTCTGATAACCTTAGCAATAAAAAAATAGTGATTTGTACCTAGCAAAGTCATTTTTCTTCAATACAATGAATGGTTGATCTCAAACAAGCCTTTTTCTTTACGTCATAAACTAAAAGAAAGGAAAAAAGATAATTTTCTTTGGATCAAGCCCCTGCCTGATTTCATGAAACTAAATGTTGACAACTCTAACAGATTAAATGACACATTTCGTATTGGTTTCATCATTAGAGACGGTAATGGCAATATTGTTGTTGTGGAAAAGAAACAAATTCCTAATACTTTGGTGGCTAAGATTGAAGCTTATGCTCTTCTAGAGGGGGTTCGCGACGCTATTAGATTAGCAAATAAAAACTTGATTATTGAAGGCGATAATCTTACCGTTATTAATAGCATTATGAAAATTTGGTTAGTCTTGTAGGAAATTTGTACTATTGTATTGGATACTGGAATCTCTTAGGTAATTTGGAATCCTTTTCTAATTATCATTGTTTAAGGGAATGCAATCATGTCGTTGACTTTCTTGCGTCTCGAGATTTCAACATTGAAGTTCTTCGCAATTCTTCTTGCTTGCTTAAATGACCTCTACAATGTTGTTGCTATCGGAACTTGTAGGACAAAATTGTACTCTAGAAACTCTAATTGTTGTTAGGTTAGAGATTTTTTGAAGATCATCCGTTATGATGATTTAGGTGTGCCTTGTTAGCTTCAAGGGCCTTCTGTTTGACTGTTAAAAAAAATAAAGAAATAAATTCTGAATATTTTGTTGTGCATATTATCCGTCCTTTATATGTTTTTTTTTGACAAGGTAAGAATTCAAAGTTACAAACAAACCTGCAACTTCGATAGACCGAAAAAATCGATATCCAGATTAACTGCATGACAACAAAACATAACAAAATTCAAACTGAAGAGAAACAAATTAATAGAAGACAAAGCTAAGAAGAACCCAGAGAGGTGAGTAAAGAACAAGCAGACGCTGTAACGCCGGAAGGATGGTCATCATCGACCCAACCCAGAACTACAACTCGATTCGTCACCCATGAAAAACTCTGCCATCACAAGAATGCATCTCAACATAGGTCAAATGAAAACCGATCACTCTCCACCAAAGCATATCACAGGAAGACGACTGGGCAACACCTTACATTAAACGGCTCAAGGACGACATCTTACCCGACGACAAAAACGATGCAAAATGACTCAAGGTACGAGCCACATCTTTTGACTTACAAGAAGGTGTTCTATTCAAAAAAAAAATGTGATAGGTTTACTCCTAAGATGTTTGGAAAAAGGAAAAGTTCAACGCATACTACAATCCCTACACGACGGTGAGTGTGACAACTACACGGACAATCGTAGCTTATCTGGCAAGGCGTTGAGAACAAGTTACTACTCGTCGATCATCAAACAAGACATGATGGAGTATGTTAAAAAAATGTGACGCTCTTAAGCTACATGATCCCATCCCCCATCAACCATCATAATTATTACATCCAATACTTGCTCCTTTTCCATTCATGAGATGGGGCATGGACATTGTCGGTAAATTACTGCTAGCGGTTGGACAACGCGTCTTCTTCTTGGCCATGACCAATCATTTTTCTAAATGAATTGAAGCCAAAGCATATCGCGAGGTAAAAGATAAACATGTCGTATCATTTACAAAACGTAACACCTTGTGCAGATTCGGTGTTCCATATGAAATCGTATGCAACAATGGCTCCAAATTCATAAGTGATTGTACGAGGTCATTCGGCAAATAGAGGAAAATCAACCTCATCACATCGACTTAATGTAATCCACAATCCAACGGACAAGCAGAGGAAAGCAATACAACTATTATTAATAACCTCAAGAAGAGACTCGAAGGCGCCAAAGGCAAATGGGTCGAGGAGCTGCCATTGCTCCTCTGGTCCGAAATGATCACCCCCAAAACCGCCACATGGCAGTCACCTTTTTTACTAGTCTACGGATGTGAAACTGTCATCCTTGCTGAAATCCTCATATCGACCGCCAAGTACGGTTTACAAACTTAAGATCAAAATAATGTCTAATTGTCACACGAGTTTAAGGTATCAACAACAAGTCACGAGAAGCTAGCTATACTACAAACGTGAGGGACATAGTGTTCAAGGTAGACGATTGGATACTAAGGAGTATTTTCTAACACCAATGATCTTGTCGATGGAAGATTGGCCCCATAATGGGAATGACCATACTTAATAAAGGAGATAGTAGGTCAAGGTGCATACCGCCTCGAGACCCGCGAAGGACTACCCATCCGAAGTAGTTAGAACGCAACACACCTAAAGTTGTATCACTTCTAAAACCCTATTACTTTTTATTTCTCGTCTACTTTCAGATCAATTTATTACATTTCATTTCAATTTCATTCCAAGAATGAATATTGACTTAAGCATTAGAGGGTCGTTGGGGAAGCCAAAGGCCAATTCCTCACTATTTCTGTTTGAGTAATAAAACAAGTCTAAAATAACAAGCTTGAGCCATAAAGTTGATCAACCCAATGATTCATTTACCAACACAAAGGCTTACATAAATACGCGATCAATCGGATGCACGAATAATGGAGACACAATGAATACAAATTACAAGAGTCGCTTCCACTAGGTAACGACTCGACTTATTACATACAACTCATCTCCTATACATCACAAGTGGTAAAACTAATTACAAAACACATTACATGTTTACACGACCGACAAACAGAGATCGAAGAAACACGATGTGATCATCGCGTCTGCAATCTCCTTGACCAAGATGGGGCAACTTGCAAAACAAATAAAGGAAAACACAAGGTACGCAAATATAAAAGCACCACAATAGTAAACAAGCATAAAACACGACCCACCATAACGACGGGTCATGAAAACCACAGTCTACCCGTCACCATGATGAGATATATACAAACCAAGTTCAACTTGTCGTCCCAAAAGGGTATTGCAAAACGAAAGTTTAAACCGTCATCTCGAAAGTACACATACACACAAAATATCCAAACAAACTAAAATTGTAAATTGACATTCACAACTCTTTACATTTTTTATCTAGGTCTTGGGGAACCGATGCGAGAGCCACTATCGTGATCGGGGTCGCATCAAGCGTCGCCTCGTCATCTTGTTCTACTTCCTCCTTATTTTCATGACCATCAAGAGACTCTTTGATTAGACCAGCTAGACGAAGGAGCTCTTTTCCAAGGACACCTATTTTAGAAGGGTACACCAACGTCAGTTTCTTCCTCTCGTCCTTTAAGTCCCAAGACGACTGCTCACCCAGACTGAATTCTTCTATTATTTCTATATGGGCCTGAAGAGAGAAATATGCACTGATGTCCCCAAGGGTTTGAGCAAACCGATCTTGGATCTTTCAACGACTGGCAGCTTCAACCTCTCCGTCACATCACATATCTCTCTCTCTCTCTCTCTCTCTCTCTCTCTCTCTCTCTCTCTCTCTCTCTCTCTCTCTCTCTCTCTCTCTCTCTCTCTCTCCGGTGAACTTAGACTGTATATCTGTCATGGTTAGAGTCGGCATGGCATGTTGAAATGATTGTACAAAAGGAAAATGATTATTCATAATGTAAAATAAAGAGAGCAAAAAACAAAAGAAAACTTCATCGACTCACCTTCCAGCCAACATGCAACTCTCATTGTTTAGATTAGCAATTGGAGTCTTTTCCAACCTCTTCTAAGGAGAATGAATGTGAACACATTCAAGATCGGAGAAAAGCTTACAAACATTCACTTCCAACACAAGCTTATTAGTACAGATCGCCTTCCTCTTCAGTCCAGGCGATTGTGATACAAGAGAATCAAGCAATGACATGTTGATCGGGGTCGACGATTTAGATCCATTCGCTAGAACGTTTTGCTCAATTAGATCTTTAGCGGTAAAGTGAGCCCCGGAGCGAGGGACTGCCAACATGACACAAAATAGTAAGACGACAAAGACAAGAACATGCGACCATGTCATACCCAAAAAGAGGAGACAATGGCTTGAGAAACATCAATGAGGAGACAATGCACAATTGATAGGGTCTTCATCAGGGGTTCGTTTGAGCAGATGGTTGATATTCTGAAAAGACCTCTCCTTAGCTAACACGCCGAGTAGTAATGTCGTGACCTCACTCACGTTAAAACCGAATTCAAGGCAATCCAAAGCATGGACTAAAAAGAAAGACGTGTGAGAAAACATGGAGAAACATCAAAATTACACGTCATCGTTCATATATCAGTTATCACTAAGAAACGAACAATCAAAGTCAGCCTCCAGAGACTTGCGCTTCATGATGAAGAATCGCGAACTCCAACCCCGACCATTCACATCAACGACTCTTACAAAGGCGTTCGATTAAGGCGTTTGCGCAAAAGAAAGCGTGATTGCCCACGAGTACCCATGAATGAAGTGTACCATAGATCCTCTACATCGAAATTGACATCCAATTTCTCTACTAGCATGTCTATAACCCTAAGAAGGTGCCATGCCTAGGACATGACTTGACAAGGTGCCAATTGAAAATAAGCAAGCATATTGCAAATAAGCACAAAAAAGGGGAAAATGTCACCGATCCTAAAAGGGTATTCAAAGAAGCAAATCCACCTGTTTCTTCTACAGTCAACTCGCTCATGGGAGAGAAGAAGGCGTGCCACAGTCTTCACCGAAAATTTCTCAGCTTCAAGAATTCGCTTTAACTCCGGCTGGGTTAGGGTTTCTCCTCTCGATTCTTTAGAGCTCAAGATCTCTAGAGGAACGAACTTAGTGTTCAAATCAGCAAGACCAGTGTCGTCAACTCACCCTCTTGGTTCTTAGCATTTTCAAAATTAAGAAGATTGAAGATGAAAAGGAGAAAACGGGAAGAAATTTACAAATTTACGGGAGTTACCAGAAGTTACCTAAGGTGAGGAGTTACAACGAGAGAAGATTAAAGGAGAAGAAGAAGATAAGTGTCAATTTATGGAAGTTCAATGATTTGACCGTTGCGAGGGACGATTAATTTGACATGTCTCAGCGACCGTTGGATGAACGCCACGTCGCGTAACCGTCTGCAAATGGACAGACGCACTCAAGTAATATCTCGGAAAATAGGAGTCCAATTTGGCCCAATCCACCATCCTTTTTTGGGAAAATTGTTGGGACCAATATCAGGATACACCCATTGGCTATTTTGAACATGGAAGCCATATGACATATTTGAAGCTCTGGCACACAAGATGACTCGAAGCCTCCGAAGTGACTCGATCGGTTGGAGCCAACATTCTCCACAATGAAGCAACGCCAACATTCTCTCTAATGAAGCAACACCAACATTCTCCATAATGAAGTAACAATGCATGAACGCCACGTCACGTAACGATCAAAAGAAGCAACTTCTCTATTAATTGAGGAAATCCCGGAGACAATTGGAGCCAACATTCTCCACAATGTTCACAAAGATATTTTTTAGGAATTAAAGTTTAATTATTCTTGTAAATTATAAATATCCGACGAACTCATGTAAAGAACATTGTTATCATCGCTCATAATTTACCCTCGATGTAGCACTTACAATGACAAGATCTTGCAAGCTCATTTCAAGTATAGTTTTGGTCTTTATTCAATCAAGTGAAGATAAGCATTGATTTTCATTGTCTTTACTGTTTATTTGCCGATTCATTGCGATTTCACATCACTTTGTTCCAATCGGATCGTTTTACCTCAATCAATTAGCCCGCAATTAAGCGAAGTAGGATCGTAGATCTTTTCCCCCAAAACATCGATCTCAATGAGATTATTACATTAACGTTAATGATAAAAATATCACCGATAGCCATGCACACCATATATGGTTATATCTATTTGTTCGTACCTTAAAATTACATATTATGTGTTGGGCCCAGAATGTGAGTCAGGCCCAACTCGAGTTCGCTTGAGAAAAAGAAGTTCATCATCTATCATCCGACCCATCAGAGACAAACCGATCTCCTTGTGATCACAAGCGACATGATATGGATGGGGAAGCCAAGGGGATCGCCAGTCACCACAAGCCAACATTCGAATCAGTTGCGAAAATCATAGAGTCCGTTACGCTTAATTAACGCTCTCTCAACGTCTCCAGAATCTTAGAAATCAAGAATTAAATGTTAGATATTAATGTAAAAATATAGGGATATAAGGAAAGTAATGTCATTTGTAAAGGGACACATTCTTAATGCTAAATTTACCTGACTAGCTACCGATCTTGGCTCTTTGAAACACTCTGGAGCATCCTATCACTTTCTAGTGTGATCTTCATATGATAAAGTAGAGATAAGCTTACATTTTTGTTCTTTTTTTTGCTATTTGCTCTAACTATTTATAATTCTATTATTCATCTTGAATCGATTTTTTTTTTTACTTTGACTAGATTGACCCGTAATTTTAGAAAATTTAGATCGGAAGACCTATTTTGCCCAAATCACTATATACTATCCACTACTTCCTAAAATTAGAGCTATTTCTCATAATTTTGCTAGCATAGTGTGCTACCAATGTAATGTTTGGATAAAATTGTGGTTACTCTTATTTTATTTTATTTTTGGTGAAAATAGTGGTTAATGTTATTATAATGATTATAATGGAAATTGTGTAGCTCGATCGAATATACTTGTTTAGGTTATAAAATCATGATAATTACGTATCAATTGTAAAAATCCGTGAGCCCAATGACTGGGGACGTGCGGACACGAATGCATAGGCGCAGATAGGCCAATACATAAGTCCAATGAAGTTCCATCCTAAAACCAATTGGTAATAGGAAGAGTAGCCCATCAAGCTTATATACTAGGCACGTTATGTCCCAACTTTTGATGTGGGACGTTTTATATTCCAACACGCCCCCGCATGTGCAACGAGCGGGCAATTGGCCAAACCCAGTTGACACTTGAACAAACGGGTGTGGGTGGACATCTCAATCTCTTTATAGCCAGACCCAACCAACCCAATAAAGGGACTCAGGACCGAACCCTGCTCTGATACCATGTGAAAGTCCGTGGGCCCAATGATTGGGGACGTGCGGACACGAGCGCATAGGCGCAGATAGACCCAGTACATAAGCCCAATGAGGTTCCGTCATAAAACCAATTGACAATAGAAGGAGTAGTCCATCAAACTTATATACTAGACACGTTATGTCCCAACTTTCGATGTGGGACGTTTTATATTCCAACATCAATATATAATAATAAATACATTCGATCTACACACGAGTCATGAACTAAATGTATAATTCAAAAAGAGGTTTAGTATCTCATGCAAAATCAAAATTTACCAAAACGGCAGTATATATTATATTTCAAATTTACAGTATCAACCTCCAAAATCAGTTATATATGGCAATGATCAATTCAAATTAAGTGACCGTTATGTTATCAGCCAATTAATCTCCGCAAATAGCATGAATAAGCCGGTTTTTTACAATAAAGAAAACATTCAGATATAAAGCGAATGAATTAAATTAATTATGGAAAAGATAATTAGACCGTTGTGACTTTACCCCCTTGTTCTAAAACTCTTACGACTATAAATATGTTATATGTTTTGATAAGTAATGATATAGTTTGAATGAAATGGGGGGTTAGGGAGATTAGAGAGGAATCTATGAAGCTCCAAGCACTCCAAGACAAAATGGGTTTCAGAAGCTGGAAAGAAAAGCAACCCTTTTGCTTTTTCAATTCATTTTTTTCTTTCTTCATCTTTTGTTTAGATTTTAGAGGGGAAAAAGGAATTTATTACTAGTAAGAGCTTAGGAAATTGGCGAGCTAGCTCACCAAAACTCTCCCTATATATAGAGGTTTAGGGTGCAAGAAGATGGATGGTGCAACATCAACCCCCACAAAAAACCCCCCCAAAATTCCCCCTCTCCCTCTCCCTATCTAATTTCTTGGTCTAATATATGTTTCCTATTTTCTCATTCCAATATATTTACTTTGTCTTTGTCTCTCCATCCATCTGGCGTGCCAAGATTTGATCGATCAAACAAGCTAATTACAAGTTTGATTAATCAAATTTCTTCATCCAACTGTCACATTTTGCTTCCATGAATCGTTCTTCCTTGTTGTTTGTTTGAGATGGAGAGGGATATAGAAGGGCGTATGTATGCCTGGCTCCCTGTATGCCATTTGCAGAGCCCGCCGGAGCTCCGGCAGCCTCCGTGTATGGCGTATGAGGAGCCAAGCATACTTGGTTTTCCGCCGCTTCCACTCTCTCCCTCTCTAGCTAGCAAATATTATTTAGATAGATAAGCCTAGCTAGTGAGTTACGCCACCTAATGATTGATATAAAAATGAATCTTACCTAATATAATGTTAAAGTGGACCGGCGCGCGCACTAGATCAGCGGAATGAGGTTGTGAAAATCAATCAATTCAATTCACTCCGATCCTCATGAAGTGTCGTTGTCGGATTATATTAATTAATTTAGTAGTTATGCTTATATATAGCTAGGTTTGTTATATATGCTTACTTACTTAGACGGACTGTATTTCTTTTGTTGTGTATGAATTGTCTCTTGTTACATGACTTTGTTTGTAAATTTCCGAGGGTGAGAAAAGATTAATTGCAAGAAGTTCATATATGGTTGACGTCATAATTAATTATCCGGAGGCATGTGCGCGTGTGAAAGAAGCAAGGTATGTTGTTAATTTTGTGCAGCCATCGATACATCGCTTTACGAGTAGCTTTTGCACGTATTCATTGTCCCTGCAGTCTTTGTTTGCTTCCTATCCGCATTATTGTTTACTCCCTTCCCTTCCCTTTATAGTTTATACTTTATATACATGGGATGCGGAGTACTCCCGTGTATAATTATTACACGCTAGTTGCATGCAAACTTAGATTCATGCGGATTAATTAATTGGGTAATCGCTCGCCGCGCATTTGTCTAGCTAGTTCACTTGCAACTGCAAAAAACGCTTTGGTTGGTCACTTGAATCCTGGAATCTAAGTGTATACTTACATATAACCCCTATAGACATTAGTACTCCGATCCGTATAATTTAATAGGCTGTATAAATTTTGTTTGAGCTAGTTTGTAGAAAGAGAGTGGGAGTGGTAGGTAGGCATGAGCAAGACAGCATCGAAATCACAAATTGAATCAGTTTCCACCTCGCACGCTTTGTCTCCGTAACATATTTCTACTGCTCTAGCTCTAACCTTTCTCTCTACTCCTTCTTTCTATAGTAAAAATAATGGAGTATTTTTTTAGTACTTATCCGTAAATGAGTTACATTTTCAAAAAAGCACCCGTATATTTAGATATTACTCCGTATACTAAATCAAACTCTACTTTTTATGAATCGGCTATTGTACGACCTCAACACAAGACGAATAAAGACTTATTTGTACATGTAAAATCTGTGTATTTTTTAACTCGTCCACATGAAGTCAAATGAAACACAAACTTGTGCACATTCTATGAAGTGTATAAATTTTGCATGTGTGCATAAGTTTCCATTAAACAAAGACAAACAAATATTCATGCACATACAAGCACAAACTCGTGCACATTCTGTAAAGTGTATTAGTTTTGTCTGTATGTGCATGAGTTTTCACTTGCACAAAGCCACACATACAGTCAAATATGCATATACAGGAACAAACTTGTGCACATTCTAATAAGTGCATAAGTTTTTGCCTGTATGTACATGAATTTCTACTTACATAAGGCCACATACATTTTTTTCTCTCTAGAAAATATGTAAGTGGAAACTCATATACACCTAGTACAAATTACATGTACATACAGGTAGAAAGGCATGCACTTCAAAATGAATGCACATACAGTTCAAAACTCATGTACATTTTAACCTAGAAAAATGATATACAAAGTAGAATTTAGATGCACATACATGTCCAAATTCATACACAAACAACCCAAAATTTATGCACATTTCATATCCTGTACGCGTGCGTCCTTTTGTGGTTTTTTTTCTCTCAAAAATACGCTTAAAAAAACGGCCCTGTCGTTTTTTATTCTCATTTCTCACCCTAATAATCTTTCCGCTAGAACCTTTCCCTTTATTATTAATAATAATTGTGATGAATGTAACTTTACCGCAATGCTAAATAAATTATATATTCATATATATTCAATAAGTTTAAATATAGGAATGCCGTTTAAAAACTTACATTCAGCACAAGTATAAGTTTCACTCTTGATTTCTTCTTTTGTTCAAGGTGAATAATCATACCTATTTAACGGTTATATAATTACTCCTCATTTTGTAAGCTTAAATGGTTTCAAAAAAAAAAAAAAAATTTGTAAGCTTAAATAGTGCCCTTAATTTGCACCGTAACAGTTCAGTTCGCGCCCCCTTGTACATGTGTACTAAAGGGGTGCAATATTGGTACCTATACTCTTCTGTGAATGAAATCACTTACATAAGAAAAGAAATAAATTTCCTCACATCTGTGATATATGACCTATATATGCTGTATATGATTAAGGTTAAATTAATTATATAACGAGCTTGGGAGTTTTTTTTTTTTTTTTTGATGGAAACATAGACTATATTATATATGAAAAACCGATAAACGGTTACAAGCCAAGCAACTTGGCGATTGAGAGACAAGTAAGAGCAATACCATTGCCAACAAAGGCAAGGAGAGGGACAACCTAACAACATACAACGAACAACATAAGACAGAAGACAGTGCTAATGAGAAAAGGCCCCGGAAAACAACTCTTGAAACTAACGGACCAGAGATTGTGCTAGTTTTTAAAGATTTACCCACTACCACAATCAGTGATCCATTAGAAAGAACAAGAGATGTCAAAACCAGCCTGATAATCAAGGTAAGAACAAGCACCAAAAGAAAGAAAATTAACAAACAAACAACTATACAGACTCGAAAACTGAAAGCAAAGCAAAAACCCAGTTCAATCAAGACAAACTCCACCAACAGTAAAAGGGGAAGATCTTCCAAAAACCGACTGGAACCATAAACCCCCAAATCACAGCAGCAAGGAGGGGTTGATCTTCTAAATACCGGCGCAAACCCAAAACCTCCAAAGCTCAGAACCGCCAAACAGGAGACCGACCCAAGCAAGGAGGGGTAGTTGTCCCAAAATCCGGCCGAATCCCAAAAACCCCCAAATCTCTGCACCGCCAACCAGGAGTCCGAGGACGGAGAGGAGGAGGCAGATGGAGAAGACTGGATGCCGGTTGAGGAGAGGAGAGACGCCAGGTGGTGGAGAAGACCGAAAGCCGGAAAAGAGAGCCGGCAGCAAAACGAACTGAGCAGAAGCACACCGGAACAACAGCAAAACAGGAAGCGGGCGAAGGCGGCTAGGGAAAGCAAAGAAGATGCACATGCAGCCAAAATAAAATAGGCCATGAGTCAGGAACAATGAGGCCAGGGCCAGCTCATGCATCAACGGAAAGAGGATGCGGAGGAGAGGTGGTAGAGAAGGCGGAGGAGTTGGCAGAGAGGATGGACCTGTACAACGGCAAGGGGAAACAAGCAGCGGAGGATGGACCTGTACAAACGGGGAAGAGCAGGCGACGACGAGGATGAAATAGGCAAGAAATTGGAGGCAGAGGAGAGGAATAACTGGGAAAAGCGATGGGAACCCTCACAGAGGAGGGAAAAACCCTCACAGAGGAGGGAGGGAGCTTGGGAGTTAGGGCCGACCAAAGTTGAATAGGAACCAGATAGGGTCAAATCATGGACGGGACAGAATCGAAAGTAGACCGGCGGTTCAAGGTTCAGATCCATCCATCCCATGAACCAACGAACCGACGGTTCAAAATCGTTTTTGGAACCTTTAATTTTGGTTCACGCATTTGAATTTTAAAAAAATATCCATTTTTAACCCAAAAATCCTTTAATGCCCCACAATTTATAAAAACACTAGAAACATAATGTTAAAAATATAATTTTATTTTATTTATTTATTATTTATTCTCAAACTGGTGAATCGGACCGGGTTAAAACCAGTGGAAAACCGACAATCCCTTAAGTCATATTGCCGGCCGGTTCATGGGTTAGGTTGAATCCGTTGTTCATGAACTGTACGTGGCCACCTTCCCGCATCAGAAAAGAAAAAGTAAAAACAATATCAATATACTCCGTATAAGATTTCACACATACATTATGTTTTGGGGCGAAAATATCGAATCGACCTAGATCTCCTTAAGAAAGCAACTAGACAATGATTAGATCAATAATATCTAGATAATCCAAATCAACTCGATAATTAAGTAGACAAAATTAAACAAGCGTTATATAAACTAATCTTCGTGAAGAGAGATATGAACAAACACAAAGATTCAATCGTCGATCTCTTTAATGTAGATACGAGAGAATAATTTGAGAAGACAATTCCTTCGTAAAGAGTAGTAGGATGCTGCTATAGTTGAATAAGAATGATTGCGTATCTTACATTGGTTGTCTAATTCTATATTTATGCTAATCCTAGGCTAAGATTGGCTTCATAAGTCAGTCTGAGATTTTCGGAAGTCGTTGAGTCGTCCAACAATCCACCGAGATCTTCTCCAACATCCACTTGTTTGCAACGTCCCGCTCCTCTGTTCCTCCAGATCTTCTAGAAGAGAGTCCAACAAATACTTCGGGCTTGGGCCAATGGACCCAAAAGGTTGTGGCCCAGCAATTGCCCCAAGATCAAAGCGGGCCGGAGATGACAGTTGATGAGACAGTTTGAGCTTCTAAACCTGCACAATCTTTGCTCCCGATTTTCTCGCAGGCGTCTAGGTGACATGGCGTTGTCTGATTGGGCCATCAGCTTGACCGAAGATGTGGCGGTTTCACCTTCTTAAATAGGCTATCATTCACCCTTCTTTTCACCATCTCTTCTTTACAGAAGTTCTCAACTTTCCAAAGGTAAAAATTTTGAATTCTTATCGTTTCCTTCTTACTCTGTTTCTTTCATGGCGCTATCGAGTTCCAAGAAGGGTAGAATCGCATCTGGTGGTTCCGCCAAGGAGGAAGGCGTCTTCACCCCTTTAGGACTTCTAAGTCCAGAAGATTCTTTACATGGTACCTTGACCTAGCCAGAATTAGATAGGATTCTCGACGTCGGCCAGTTTCCAAAGGGCATCGTAGAGCGTCTTCCTCTCCCTCATGAGCGAGCTAATTGGCACCGGGAAGGTTGGATTTGCTTCTTCGAATACCCTTTTAAAATTGGCCATTCCTTTCCTTTTTCTAGCCTTGTCCGGAATTTCCTTGCCATTTTAAAGCTTGCCCCTTTGTCAAGTCATGCCTCATGCATGGCGTCTGCTTAGGGTAGTTGATCTCCTAGTTTCTGGTGTTGATTTTGACTTTGATTTTGATGCCTTATGGTATACCTATTACCTGAGTAGTCGTGGCTCATCTAGGTTCCAATTACGCATCCGGCGGAATAGAAATCCCATAGCTTTAAACCTTGATGTTAACGACCGTAGATGGAGATCCCGATTTTTCTTTGTGGAGCGTAGGTCGCTTGAAAGGGGTGTCGACTGTTCTTTCCTGCTCTTGGACTGGATAAAGACAGGTATTGTGTTTGTCTTTTCAGATTTCTCATCGAATATCTTCTAAATTTTTGCTTACATGTATTTCGTTGCAGCGCCTAATCCAGAGGAACCCGAAGGCTTTGAAACGGAGACCGCTGCTCTGCTTTCTCTTCTTGAGGCTGATCGATCTTTCAGAAACACCAATTTATTGGCGTCCGACCCTGTCGAAATGTCGACTCCTTCTGCATCCATCACCAAAGGCACTTGTTCGTTCCTGCAGTTATGCGTTTGGTTGGTCTTTGGAGTCATAGTTTGCTTATTTTGTTGCGCCTTCTTGACAACGTATCGCGGCGGAAGATCTAGTGCTCGTTTGTCCGTGAAGAGTCTCCTGGACCACAAACTCTCAGCGGCTAAGGCGTCTGCGTCAGCCATAGCGCCTGCGTCGACTAAGGTTATCGCCGTGGATTCACCTTTGTCCAAGACCTTCAGAGCGAAAAGGAAAGCATTTGTCGCTATGGAGCTGTCGACATGCAAATTAAGAGGCAGATCTTTGAGCGACCTGCTCCAAACTCTAGGTCCCAAGGCTAAGAAGGAGATCGGTGATCTGCACCCCATCGACTACATCGACGAAGCTGGAGCCGCTACTTTGAAGGTACATGTAGAGCTATTTGTGTATGCGTAAAACCCTTTTTTTTATTGATAGCTGATTACATGACTTGTTGTGTACAGGCTCTCCAATATTCTATCATAGCATTTTCAACTGTGCAAGCTTTAAGCGACGAGGCTGATAGGAGGATTGCTCAAGTCGAGGGTCAACTTAAAGCCGCTAATAGTCGTGTAAAGATTGTTGAGAACAAGTTGACTTCGACTGAGAAGAGGTTGATGGAGGTTCAGGCTCATCTCGAAGAGCTGGAAGGCAACGTTGAAGAGCTTCGTGTGAAGGATGCCCAGATTGCTAGTGATAGGGGATGTATTTCTACATAAAGTCCCGTATTGAGATGATGGAAGAATATGCTACGGGAACCCACTCGGTCTGGAGTATTGAGGAGGAGAAGGCTAGTATGGACCTCCTTTACCCCAACGGCAACCCTGGCGATGAATTGTTCAAGCTTGTCGGCCTGGGAGAGGACGAGCACAAAGAGGAAGCCGACCCTGAGGCGACCGAAGAAGCTGTCGGAGACGCGTCAAGGGAGCTTCCTGAGACAGCAAAGGGCCAAGAGGTTGTTCCTTGTTTTTGTTTTGCTTGATTTTGCAGGTGGACTTGTCGGTCGCATCTTGGCCGGGACGCATGGTGTTTGGTCGAAGCGACCTATCATTTTAGTTGTTAGTGTGGCATGCCATGTAGTTCTAGGGAAGAGTTTTTTGTAATTTTGGATAAAGACAAGTATCTCATATCGGACAAGTCTTGTAAATAGTGTGTCTTGTTTTGTTCCTCCATTCCCTGTGTACCAATCGATCATGTAATGTAAGCGCTTTAATGTATAACAATACTTGTTTGCACAATGGCGATGTTTGTCCTCGAGGCTTTTTGTTTTTTGCTTATGTTAACTTTGAAACACATAAAAAGGTCAAAGGGGCGACCGTTGGGTGTGAGCCCAACGACCCTCCGATGCTTAAGTCAGTAAAAGGATATACGATACAATTGACTAGACATAAAGGGAATGTAAGGCAAAAGGTTTGAAAGTGATACAACTTTAGGTGAGTCGTGTTCTTGCTTCATGGCAGTAGTTGTCCATCCTTCGTCTCGAGTCGATATGCTCCTTGACTGGTAATCTCTGTAATGAGATATGGTCCTTCCCAATGAGATGCCAACTTTCCGTCTGCTAGATCTCGGGTATTCTGGAAAACTTTCCTTAAGACCCAATCTCCTACCCTGGAGACCTTGACTCGAACATTCTTGTTGTAGCTTCGGGCAACTTGTTGCTGGTATTTGATCATCCGGATCCTAGCTTTTTCTCTGATCTCATCTGCGGTGTCGAGGTTGTGAGATAATTCGACATCGTTCTGTTCCATGGTTTGTAACCCATATCTAGTCGTTAAAACGAAGAGTTCAACATGTATGACTGCTTCACTCCCACAGACTAGTGAAAAGGGGATTGTTCGGTCGCGTTCTTTGGGGTGGTTCTGTCAGACCACAATTTTAGAGGGAGCTCGTCTGTAAATTTTCCTTTTGCCCCCGTGAGACATTTTTTGAGATTATTTATGATGATCTTGTTACTGGACTCAGCTTGGCCGTTGGATTGTTGGTACTGTGGTGTAGATGTGACCAAGGCGATGTTCCATTGCTTGCAAAAGGATCGTGTCTTGCTACCGATGCATTGGGAGCCATTGTCGCATACGATTTCTGTGGGGATGCCAAATCTTGAGATTTTGGCTTCTTCTTTGTCTGATGAGAGTATGCCTTCCTTTAGCCATTTGATGTAAGGTATAGTCCAATCGTCTTGGTTGTTTATGAGGTCATCTTCGGTGTCGTCGCCTACTTCTGTCGAGACGACTTCCTCTAGAGGTAACTCGTTTGCTGCTTGGGTGTTGTCACAGCTGGTTGTTTTGAGAGTTTTAGGGACTGTTGGAGTTGTGACATGTGCTAGTGGGATGTTACGGAAGTCGTCGGGGTGTAGAGCGGACCCGAGGTTTGCTAGGGCGTCGGCTTGAGTGTTGAGGTTGCATGGGACTTGCTTGATAGTGAAATGTTGGAATTTTCCTGTCAATTTTCTGACGACGTCTAGGTAGGCTATCATCCTGTTATCTTTGGCGGTATACGACCCTTGTACTTGGTTGACGATTAGAAGGGAGTCGCATACCACTTCGATGTTCTGGACTGCGAGGTCTTGTGCGAGTGTTAGTCCGATTATTAGTGCTTCATACTCTTCCTCGTTGTTGGTCGCGTCCCACTCACACCTCACAGCTTGGGCTATATGGTCCCCTTGTGGTGATTTCAGTACGACTCCTAGCTCAACTCCTCTTACGTTTGACGCTCCATCTGTATGGAGCTGCCATGTGCCCCTGTCTTCTTCAATTGTTAGCTGTGCGACTTCTTTCGTGGCTTCCTGTTCTAGTGTTGGACTGAAATCGGCCACAAAGTCTACCAAAGCTTGAGATTTGATTGCTGTCCTTGGCTCGTATTCGATGTCGAAGCCACTCATGTGTATCACCCATTTCACCATTCGTCATGTAAATTCTGGTTTCCTCATGATGTCTTTCATGGGATGGTTAGTTCTCACAATGATAACATGTGATTCGAAGTAGGGTTTGAGTTTGTTTGAGGCCATTACCAGAGCTAGGACTAGTTTTTCAAGTGATGTGTACCTTGTTTCGGCTGGGAGTAGAGAGCGACCTACATAGTAGACTGGGGACTGTTTTCCATCTTCTTCTCTTGTCAAGACTGCACTCACTGCCGATTCCGATACCGCCAGGTATAATGGTAGTGGCTCGTCGTCTTTTGGCTTGGCTAGTAGGAGTGGACTTGCCAGATATGCTTATAGATCTTGGAAGGCTTGTTTGTGTACTACTGTCCACTCGAACGACTTGTTCTTCTTTAAGGCATCACATAAGAGTTTGCATTTGTCTGAGGACTTTGATATGAATCTGTTTAGTGCTGTTATCTGTCCTGTCAGTTTTTGGACGTCTTTGACGCATCGAGGGACCTTAAGTTGACGATTGCTTTGATTTGGTCTGGGCTGGCTTCTATTCCCCTTTGCGTAACCTAGTATCCCAAGAATTTGGCTGAAGATACTCCAAAAGAATATTTAGTGGGATTTAATTTCATGTTATACCTTTTCAATACTTCGAATGCTTCCTTTAGATGCTTGATGTGGTCTTTTGCTGCTTTTGACTTAACCAACATGTCGTCAATATAGACTTTCATGGTGTCTCCGATTTGGTCTTTGAACATCTTGCTTACGAGCCTTTGGTATGTTGCCCTTGCATTTTTTAGTCTGAAAGGCATAACTTTGTAGCAATATGTACCTTGACTGGTTATGAAAGCTATTTTTTTGGTCGTTTGGATCCATCAAGATCTGGTTGTATCCGCTAAGTGCGTCCATGAATGTGAGCATTTCGTGACCTGCGGTCGCGTCGACCATCGCGTCGATGTGTGGCAGTGGAAAGGAATCTTTGGGACATGCTTTATTCAAATATGTGAAGTCGGTGCAGACTCTCCACTTGCCATTCTTCTTTTGGACTACAACGACACTGGCCATCCACTTGGGATATTTGACCTCCCTGATTTTACCTGTTTCAAGCAAGAATTCGACTTCGTCGTCTACAATTTTGTTCCGTTCTGGTGCAAATTTCCTTCTTTTTTGCTTGATTGGGGGATAAGTCGAATCTACATTCAGTTTATGAGTAATAACGTCGGGGGAAATCCCCACCATATCTTCATGTGACCAGGCAAAGCAGTCGGCGTTAGTTCGTAAAAATGTTATTAGATCAGCTCTAGTCGAATCGTTTAGATCCGATCCGACCCTTACCGTGTATTTTGGCTTTGAAGGGTCCAACGCGATCTCATCTAATTGTTCTATTTCTGGTTCGATGTATCGTTTGGTCCCTTCGTCGCACTGTATTTGCTATGCCGAATGTCGTTCGACTGCCCCCTTCATTGATGTGACATAACATTCATTGGCAGCTCGCTGGTCGCCTTTTATTTCTTGTACCCCCCCACTTAGTTGGAAAATTTATAGTTTGATGATACGTAGAGGGTACAACTTTCATGGCGTGAATCCATGGTCTATCGATGATCGCATTGTGTGAGGACGGACAATCGAGTATCAAAAACATTACCTGTTGGTTAATTCCACCGGCATACGTTGTTAGCACTATTTCACCGAGGGTATGTTTGACTTCTCCACTGAACCTAACTAATGGGGTGGATTTTTGGGTCAAATCGTCCGCGCTTAGACCCATACCCTTCAAGGCGTATTGTCAACAAGTTCATGGAGCTACCTGTGTCTATTAATACTCGACGTATGAGACAATTACCGATCGATAAAGAGATTACCAGATTGTCGTGATGGTCACCTGACTCTTTGGCTTCAGAGTCGTCGAAGGTGATGGTAGGTGTGCTTATGGCTTGTGGTCGTCTCACCTCCGATCAGACCGGTCTGTAACCTTTGCTTTCTTTGGCATATCTCTTGGCGGCCGAGTATGTGTTTCCACACACGTTTGACCCTCTTGAAATGGTGTTAATGATCTTAGTATGTATTGGAGAGGATGGTTTATCGGCCGTTACCTGGTCCCTTCGGTCTAGGGTCGCTTTCGCTTTGTCGGATATGATGTCGCACAAGAGTTTTTGCATAAGGAGTCTTGCGACTTCCTTGCGCAGGGCGATGCATTCGTCTATGGAGTGACCATGATCTCTGTGGAACTCACACCATCGGCTCATATCCTTCTTGGCATCTGGCTTGTCGCCCTTCCGAGGCAATCTTACTTCCTTCCCATACTTGTCGAAACTTTTGTCGAGTTTTGACACGGAAATGTTAAAGTTGTAGGAATGGACCTAGGGGGGAGAGCTGGGTTGTCCTTCCAATATTGATTCATGTCATAAGAGTTATTTACCTGACTTGGATCGCTTCGTCCATTGGGATAGGGTTGGTGTCTCCTGTCGCGTCGATGGTCCGAAGATGACCTTCGATCGACTCGATCAAGGCTTTTGTCTGCTTTTGTGGGCTCTTCGTCTTTTTCTAACCTGACCTGGGCCACGATCTTTGCTTGTACATCTTTGAAGCTTCGACACGGGTATTTGGTCAGTTTGCGATAGAGTTCGCTACCTATGATCAACCCCCGATGGAAGGCTTCGATCGACGTTGGGACATCGCAATGCAGAATCATGACCTTCTCCTTGTTGTACCTATTAAGATAGTCTCTTAGAGGTTCATCGTACCTTTGCACGATCCTGTATAGATCGCTTGATTGCTTTTCCAATCTTCGACTGCTAGCGAACTGGATCTTGAATGAATTGACCAGATCGGCGAACGAAGCGATAGAGCCCTGCGGCAAGTGCATAAGCCAAGTTAGTACGAGTCCTGCGAGGGTTGTGCCAAAACTTTTGCACATGACCGCGTCGCGATTCCCTCTCAGAATAGAAATAGTCATTAATTTTTGCTTGTAAATGGAAATGTGATCTTCGGGGTCCCCGGTCCAATTGTAGTTGGGCATATTAGGGACATGGAACTTTTTTGGGATCTCGACGCGTGAAATCGTCTCTACGATAGGCAAGTCTTCCTATCCACCGATTGCCTCCTTCTCGATCGGCTGCGGGACTCTTGGAATTCGAGCAATGCGGTCGTCCAAAGCCTTCATATGTTCTCTGATAGCTTGTTGTATGAAGGTTTGGATATCCGTCGGTGTGGTGACCTACGAAGGGGCTACTAGAGTCTATGTGAGCTCGTTCATGGAAACCGGAGTGTTAGTCGTGAAAGTATTGACCGGAGGAGTTTGAAATATACCAATAGGTCGAGTAACGTTTTGAGTGATCGCTGCTATGGGCGTCAAATTTGCTCCATCCATGTTGAGACGTGTCGAGAGGCCCTTAGTGTTGACTATGCGTCTCGATCCTCCTGGGGCCGAAGCGACTGAATTCATTTGCGATCTCAAAAGTTTATTTTCACGAGTTAGTCGTGTAATTTCAGCTTCGGATTGAGCACTTAGGGTTTCGGTTCTTGAGCGTTGTTGGGCTAGCTCTTCTTGGAGGATGCTCATGTTCTTTGCCAATTCTTGGATTTGGGTATCCAAGATTGGTGGGTTGACGACGTCTTTGGCTCGGTTTGCGACCAAGGCGCCAACCCGAACTTGGTCTTCAGCGGGGATCATAGGATTTCCAAGATCGGCCGTGATTGGATGAGAATCGGATCGTTTGATTGGATCGTTGATTGGCTAGAAGTCCCACGGTGGGCGACAAATTGTTTTGGGGCAAAAAGATCGAATCGACCTAGATCGCCTTAAGAAGGACAACTAGATAATAATTAGATGATTAATATCTAGATAATTCAAATCAACTCGATAATTAAGTAGATAAAATTAAACAAGCGTTATATAAACTAATCTCCGTGAAGAGAGATATGAACAAACACAAAGATTCAATCGTCGGCCGCTTCAATGTAGATACGAAAGGAAAATTTGAGAAGACAATTCCTTCGTAAAGAGTAGTAGGATGCTGCTATAGTTGAATAAGAATGATTGCGTATCTTACGTTGGTGGTCTAATTCCATATTTATGCTAATCGTAGGCTAAGATTGGCTTCATAAGTCGATCAGTCCGAGATTTTCGGAAGTCGTTGAGTCGTCCAACAGTTCACCGAGATTTTCTCCAACGTCCACTTGTTTGCAACGTCCCGCTCCTCTGTTCCTCCAGATCTTTTAAAAGAGAGTCCAGCAAATACTTCGGGCTTGAGCCAATGGACCCAAAAAGCTGTGGCCTAACACATTATACATATGTTTAAAATAAAATAAAATTACAAACAGTATTTTAGGACTCTGTACGTATATAATTTGATTGAATTAAAAGCTTAAGCCGGTTTACATATATGAATCATATTGTGTAGGTCAAAGCAAACAAAACAGAAGAAGAGAGGGTGATTTTATTATAAAAAGGAGCATAAGATTGTACTCCGTAGTAGTATAAAGTTTGATGGGTAAAGGTAAAGTAGTCCCATATACAGTATTAATGAGAAGAGAGGTTAGGGATATCTGGGGATTCTGTTTAGGGTGGGGATGAATAAAAAGAACCAAACTGCGTACGTCTGCAAGTGATCGAGGACCACATGCACGCACCACACTCGCCACTCGCTTCAATAATAATCTTTCAGTTTATCTTCTTCTCCAGCTAATCGATCACTCTTCATTCACTTGCGCGCATCATATCATATATTTTTTGTATATAGTAGTATAAGAAGAATGAAATCTGTGTTGGTTTCTCACTCCTAATCTGATTGGATGGCTGCGAATAAGTGTACGTATGTATATCGGGTCAATTCAGGTCAAGGACAAAGGGAGAGAGGTTCGGGACCATGCCCTATACCCGGAGGTGTTCAGCGATTTTTTTGAACCGTTCAACCGGCGGTTCTGAAACCGCTCAAAATCGTCTGAAACCGTAATAGTAATTGAATCGGAACCGACTAAAATCGTTCGAGGCCGGTTTCGATTCATGATTTTATAGAACCGTGGAACCGGCGGTTCGAAGCGGTTCGGAACCGGTGGTTTCAAACCGTTTCAGAACCGCCAATTTCAAACCTATTAGTTAAGTGAATTTCCATAATAAAGGTAAGAGGACTACATGAGTTTTGATTTCTCTAACCCGGAGAGAACACGTAAGCAATTTAATTATGTTCAAACCCTTTATTTTTCCAATTTTTTCCCTTATAATTTTGTATAAAGACAAATACTTATTATATTTTTTAGTTTAAGAATATATTTTATAATTAAAATATAAAAATCAAATAATTAATGTTAATATTTTCTTATTTTTTTATATTCAACATTTTTTTGGATATTTTTTTATAAAAAATATTAATTTTTATCCGATTCGGAACCGCAACCGACACCGGCCGGAACCGGAACCGAAACCGGTAAAACCGGATGGAATCGGACTTGGTCGGTTCCGGTTTCGGTTCATGATTTTTTGGAACCGGAACCGGCGGTTCCAGAAACCGTGAACATCTCTATACCACACCGCATAGGCCCGCGCGCGTCTCTGCCACATCTCCTGAAATCAATTGCATCTTTTACTGCCCAATTTTACGCAACCATATGAAGCTGGATACCAAACCCACCCTTTCATATGTTTTTTTCTTACAAAAAGCTGCACTTAATTATGTATGTACTCCAACTACAAAAACATAACATTATATATAGTTCCTAAGTCCAAGGTATGTCAAATTTGAAATAAGGAAATGAAATACCACATATTTTCATAATTCCAGTCCACAAACGAAACTTCTTACATACTGATAGTAAGTGTAGGTCATTAAGTAATTTTCTTTCATAAATAATTTTGAAGATCAATGAATTGAAATTTCCCAAACTTTGGGTGGTACACCCCACTTTGACATTTACAGCTGTACACCCACAACACCCTACTAAATTCCGTCTATTTTTTAATTTTCTTTTTTGATGAGGAAAGAATTAGGAGGGACCTAGCTTCTATGCGTAGTCCGACCTAGAGCATCCGAACGGATGAGAACACAAAGTTCTGGATCATGGTACAAATCGGGCACAGAAGGTGAAAAAGAGAGTTTAGCTATTTTATCAGCAGTATGATTCACCTATCTAAAAACCTGCATAATAAGGACTTTCTGGAAGGAACGAAGGTCGAACATGATATCAGCGACTACCATTTCAATTTTCCAAGGGCAAGTCCAAATGCCTAAAATAGAGTTAATAAGGCATAAATTATCCCCTTTAATTTCAATTTTATTGATGTTAAGGGATTTTGCTTTGATAATGCTGTCTCTAAGAGCAATGGTTTCATCCATCAGGCTCGAGGTTTTTCCATACTTCTGGCACTCCATAGACATGGTTTCTGTCTTATCATTCCTGATTATGAATCCAGTACCTATCTCACCTGTGGGTAGTTGTGCCCCATCAAAGTTGATTTTTGCGAAGTTTGCTTTTGGGTGATCCCATTTTAATCGTTTGGTTTTCCTTCTTCGCGTTTTCTGTAGTTTGGTTTGGACAATATCATCATAGTCCAATTTTTTAGTTTTATCCCAGCTATGGATTAAGTTGTTGATATATTTATTTAAATCTTTGATCTTTTTGGTATTGGGTGTATTAAATATTATTTGATTTCTGTGAATCCATAGTCCCCACCAGGTGGTGGCTAGATATATCATATTCTCTTTGGTAAGTATTGTATTAATATGGAAGAGTACCTCATGTGGTTTTTTATTATTAATGTCTATTTGACCAATAGTAGCGACTATTTGTGGATGTTGTTTTTTCACTTGTTCTAAGGTCTTTGGACATTTGAAGAGAAAATGCAGAAGGTCTTCTTGTGGACAACTACATGAGTCACATTGTAGGGGGATCACTACATGTTTTTGATATAGCCTTGTTTTGGTTGGGAGTCCATCATGACATATTCTCCATAAGAAATTTTTGACTTTCGGATATATGTCAAGTTTCCAAATTCAAGAGTGGTCTTTCGTTGTAGTCACATGTTTAGTGATTAGTTGATATGCTGTTTTTGTGGAGAACCATCCATTAGTATTCGGGGTCCAATATAAACGGTCTGTGGAAATGTTTCTAGGGATTTGTATGTTAATTATACTCTCCATAGTTTCATTGTTTAATATATTGCTAAGTTTATTTTTATTCCATTGTTTATTGTCAATGAATTCATTGACCTTGGTGTTAGGGTTAATAGAAATGTGTGGGTGGGTATTTTCTGAGAGATTAGTGCTTCCTGCCCATTTATCCTTCTAGAAGTTGATGTCTCCAATGAGCCAGTGAAGTCCTGATTGGAATTCCTCTCGAAGTTTTAGTAGTTGGGTCCATTGCCAAGAATGATTTGATTTTTTTGGCGTATTCGAAGACACTTGTGTTTTTAAGGTATTTTTCATTTATGATCCTCACCTAGATGTTATTGGGTTCTGCAAGTATTTTCCAAATAAGTTTCATTTGTAGTGCTTTGTTCATGTCCGCCGTTTTTTGTATTCCTATGCCTCCATCAGATTTGGCTTTACATATTTTATCCCACCCAATTAGGGGTTTATAGTTGTGTTCTTTGTTCCATAAGAATTGTTTATTAATTCTATCTAGTTTCTTATGGATGGTTGTTGGTAACATAAAGCACTGCATGATATAGTTTGGTTTTGCTACCAGGTTAGATTTAATGAGCGTTGCCTCTAGGGAAAGGGAGTTTCCTTTCCATTTTGTGAGTTGTGTCATTATGGCTAATATGAAATCTTGAAACGTATTCTGGTTGACTTTCTCGTTGATGATTGGGCATCCCAGGTACTTTTCCAGAGACGCTAAGATGTACTAATTTCCGTCTATGTTGAGTCTGGAGTGCTAAGATGTACACATCATTTTACATAAAAATTGAGAGGATGTTTATGTAAAAACCCATAAAAAATAAAGGCATAGAGAAAAGGAATGAAGTCAATAGTAGAAAGAAACACAAAAAACACAAATGTACAAAGGAAAGCATAAAACACGAACACAATAAACAGTAGACCATAGAGCCCAAAATCTAAGATCCTAGTATACTCTAACTATCATCCCACATTCTAAAGTCTAAGATCCTAGAAATTGTGCCCTTAAAAAAAGAGATATAATCTAGGCCTCCGATTTATGAATCCTCTTCCTCCAAAATGCCATATCTAGAGCCATATTTCCGTGAGAGTCAAGAGGGCGAGGTCTTGACTTATAACTTTCTTCCAGCTTTTCTTGGGTCGACCTCTACTCGACAGAAATCACCGAGAGCAAGCCTCTCACACATGCGAACTAGTTTTGCGGTTGCATGCTCGAACCATCTAAGTCTCAATTCACGCAACTTAACGCAAATATTAGCCATCCTGATTTTGTTATTGAACTTTGATTTTAATCTTGTAAACTTAGTGTGTCTACACATCCCACGCAACATCCTCATCTCTACCACCATCAACCTCTACTCACGTGCCTTTCTAATTGAACAAAATACTGCATCGTACAACAAGGTTGGCCTGACCACTATCTTGTAGAATTTTCCCTTTAGTCTAAGAGGCATTTTCCTGTCACACAGAACTTTAAAACTCCCCTCTATTTAAGCAAACCCATATGCATCATGTTCTTTATATTTGCGTCTATTCCACTGTCGCTCTACATGATAGATCCCAAGTACTTGAAACTCCCATTCCTCTGTACTATGTGTTCACCAAGCATAACTTTTACGGTCGTCGCTGCCGAGGCGCTAAAACTGAACTCCAAATACTATGTCTTCGTCCTGCTCAGCTTGAAGTTTTTTTGACTCCAATGGATCTCTCCAAACTACTAATCCGTCACTTACCCAATCTCTCATCCCATCCACCAACACGATATCATTAGCGAACAACATACATCACACACCTTGCCCCTGTATATTAATTACCCGACAATAGATCCATCATTACTGTGAAGATGAAAGAGCTCAAGGCTGAACCTTGATGCAAGCCTACCCACACACGAAAGTAGTCCTTGTCTCCACCCATTGTGCATACACAGATCATTGCACCCTCATACATATCCATTAAAACTCTAATATACGTCCATGACACCTCATTTGCCTCTAGACATCTAAAGTGTATATTTATATATTATATAATAGGTCAAGTCCTTGTGAAAATGATATAGATTGATAATTATTATTTTTTGTGTCAAATTTAGACAATGAGCCGTGTGCCTACCCAGGGGAATGTGCGTATGTATGGCGCAACTGCGCGTATGAGCCTAACTCATAAGCCCAGTGAGGTTTCATTCTAAAACTAATTGGCAATAGGAGAAGTAACCCATCAAACTTATATACTAGGCAAGCACTAGTACATAATAGGCTATTTAGCCCGAGCGTTTTTTTAAATATAGCCTGGATATAGAGCAAAATAGGCCCGAGCTTCAGGTTGGTGTGATAATAGATCAATTAACCCGGATATAGAAAACACGCCCGGGCTAAATAAGTCCACTTTTTCCAACAAAAAAAGAGAGGAAATGTTAGCCTGGACATATGAAGGTCCGGGCTAAAAAGTCCATTTTTTGTTTTTAAAAAAGGATGCACCACGATAGTTTGCAGCCACGACCATCACTACCCTACCAATTCCATTACCATCTTACCAAAAGTATAAAAACTGTATTATCTAAACAATGAATTTATTAAGTAGATTCACAAGTCACAAAACATAAAAGTCTTAAGGGCCCGTTTGGTACGATTCCGATGGGAATGAAGAATCAGAATCGGAATCGTTCATTCCGATATTTTTGTTTAGTTAGGTAAATATTAGGAATGACTTTCATTACCTGGAATGAGTCATTCCAAATTTTGTGAAGGACTTGATTCCTCCAAAAAACCTAGGGGATCACCCATTCCCAAATAAAAATTCATTGTTCTTTTTTCTAAAAGCGCCTCCTTCCTCCACTGCTAGCGAGACCCACAGCAGTCGAACTCTTCCCGCCGGTCGTCCTTTGTCGGCTAGTCGTCGTCCTCCAAAGGCGGCGCCGAGAGTTTCGAGAAATTCTTAGCGAAGAACCCTCCTCCACCAAAGGCGACGCTGGGAGTTTCGGCGGTTGGATCGATCAAGAAGGCGAAGGCGCCGGAGCTGCCTTTGTTGCTACCGGGAATGATAGTGATTGTGAAGAATGAGAAGAACCCGTTTCACATGTATTGTGGGATTGTTCAGAGGATCACTGATGGCAAAGCTGGAGTGCTGTTTGAAGGAGGGAATTGGGATAGGTTGATTACGTTTCGGCTTGAGGAGCTTGAGAGGAGGGAGAAGGGGCCTCCAATGGTGAATCCCAAGTCCGCCATTCTCGAAGGACTCGTCGAGCATTGAGCATCGACTTCTTGGTCCTCGGTTTCCGAGCTCTTCTTGTTGAATTTGATAGTTGTACAAGTTGTGATGCTGGTCGTCGACCTCCGCTGCCGTCGTCCTGTGTTGACCTAAATATGGCCGTCGTCATGTGCTACAAATCTACAATACTTGTTCATATATTATGTGGTGCAATATCTGTAGGAATTAGCCAATTTGACAATTAATTATTCAATCCACTTGGTAAATGACTGAATTTTCAATTAACATTTTTCGGGATTGTTCATTCCGACATCATACCAAACAACAAATTTACAGGAATGGTTCATTCCGACAACATACCAAACACCAAGCTACATGAATGATTCATTATGATTCCTGATTCCATTCCGATTTCTCATTCCATTCCGATTCCAGACAAGATACCAAACGGGGCCTAAGTAGATTCAAACAAAATTAATGTGAATTATTTTATAACAAACCAAAATGCAACAAAGGACTAATAGAAAATGCATGAGGCATGCACCAAAGTAGTCAATGATATCATATTAGATATCCTCTGACATAATTTAGTTAAGGAACTCCCAAGGGCCAGTAGTTCACTCGTTCATCAAGCAAAACACAACTTGGAAAGTTTTAGAAGGGCTCAAGAACGTATTGCAGTAGTTGCCTAGTTGTTAATAGTTAGTATGGCTAAAGTGATGTGATCAGACTGGGGTCGGCTCACGATTTGCCCGATCTAGGCAGTCAACGACTGGATGTTGAGTTCGTGACTTACAAGACTGTTGGGCTCTAATACCAGTTGATGTGATCCGACTGGGGTCGGCTCATGATTTGCCCGATCTAGGCAGGCAGCGGCTGAATGTTTCTTCTCTTGGTAACCGGGATAGATACGAACCACCTAGAGGATGACTCGCGGGTCTTTTATGCTCGCTTTGGGCGAGGGTGGGGCGAGACGGTGAAGGAGATGCAAAGCAGACAATGAAGGGGATGCGAAACAGACTTGTGTTTGACGCTCAGATCTAAGAATAAGGAGGATTCACTCTCAACTTTAAGATTTAGATTACTGGTTTGAACGTAAGGAAATAACAAGACAAAGGGGGCTTTAAAGAGCCAATGAAACTCGGCCAAGACCTAATGGGCTTGGGCCGAAACGAACCTATGGGCTAGCCCACTATGCAATAGTGGAGCAACGCCCGAAATAGAAACTGCTATAAATAGAATCTGCTAAACATAGTAAGTCCTAAAATAGAAAGTGCCAAAGATGGAAACTTACTAAACCTAGTAAGTTCCAAAAATAGCAATGCTAAAAATAGAAAGCTGTTAAAATAGGAAAGTTGCTAAAATAAGAAATATGAAGCTAAACTAGACTAAGTCTTGAACCAAGGTGGTCTCCAAGGTCTTGGCCGCATGAGGCTCGTTTGAGCCCGGCTTGGGTCGATGCAGGATCGCATCATTCTCCTCCCCTTAGAATCGAAGCGCGTGACATGGTGGGTGCGAACATGTGGTCAGAGCCGAGGAGGGGGGATCCAGTCCGGGTCAACGTCGCGGTAGTGGGCGCGGCGTCGCGGCTTGGACGCATGGGTGCGTGGGCGCGGTGGTGGTGGTGCATGGAGTCTAGGCGGTGGAAACCAATCTGGGTGCGCGTACGGGTTCACGCCACCGAACCAAGGTTCGTCATCCCACTCGTCGGGCTCGAAGTAAGGGTATAAACGGGCCATGGAGTATGGAGGCTAACGGTCGGTCATGGAACCGGGTGGAGCTAAGGACGGGTTGGTTAAGTAAAGGTCAAACTAGGGTTATGAGGGGAGGCGGAGGCTAGGGTTTTGGATAAATAAAAAGGGAATCAGAAACGGCAGTGTAGAAAACCGCGGTCGCGGTTTTGTGAACCGCGGTCGCGGTTTTGTGAACCGCGGTCGCGGAGGCTAGGGTTTCGGTGGCGGACGATTCGTACTTTGACCCTTTGAGGGGTCAAACGATGTCTGTTTTCGGCGAATTTGATATGCCCGGACTCGTATCGAGACGCTCTACAGGAATATGGAAGAAAATTGCGGAAAGGACGAATTTTTTTTGGACGAAATCTGGGCAGAAGGCTCGTCGGTTTTGTGGTGGTGGTGGTGTCGTCGGAGAAGAAGGCGCGCTGTGTGCCCCTGGCTGCTCTGATACCAGTTGATGTGATCCGACTGGGGTCGGCTCACGATTTGCCCGATCTAGGCAGTCAACAACTCGATGTTGAGTTCGTGACTTACAAGACTGTTGGGCTCTGATACCAGTTGATGTGATCCGACTGGGGTCGGCTCACGATTTGCCCGATCTAGGCAGGCAACGGCTGAATGTTTCTTCTCTTGGTAACCGGGATAGATACGAACCACCTAGAGGATGGCTCGCGGGTCTCTTATGCTCGCTTTGGGCGAGGGTGGGGCGAGACGGTGAAGGAGATGCGAAACAGACAATGAAGGGGATGCGAAACAGACTTGTGTTTGATGCTCAGATCTAAGAATAAGGAGGATTCACTCTCAACTTTAAGACTTAGATTACTGGTTTGAACGTAAGGAAATAACAAGACAAAGGGGGCTTTAAATAGCCAATGAAACTCGGCCAAGACCTAATGGGCTTGGGCCGAAACGAACCTATGGGCTAGCCCACTATGCAATAGTGGAGCAACGCCCGAAATAGAAACTGCTATAAATAGAAACTGCTAAACATAGTAAGTCCTAAAATAGAAAGTGCCAAAGATGGAAACTTACTAAACCTAGTAAGTTCCAAAAATAGCAATGCTAAAAATAGAAAGCTGTTAAAACAGGAAAGTTGCTAAAATAAGAAATATGAAGCTAAACTAGACTAAGTCTTGAACCAAGGTGGTCTCCAAGGGCTTGGACGCATAGGGCTCGCTTGAGCCCGGCTTGGGTCGATGCAGGATCGCATCATAAAGTCTCAAAGATTTAGTCTCCACTTAGATAAAGACAATAAACTCCTCCAAATAAATATGGGAAACAAGATCATAGGACCATCTTTGCAACACATCACAGCAGACCATCAAGGTTGTATATAGGTTGTGCCATATATGAAAGAAAAAGTCTAAACCAATCATACTCCCCTAGGAGCCTATCTATAAGACCTTTTTTTATATAGTTTGTTAGCCTGCTGTGAAATAAAAAGTCTGAACCAATAAGAACTTAGCTTCACACACCATATCATTTGTTGGTAGTATATGTGCTTCAACTCTGGAAGAGATGGGATATCAGCAGGAGCCTCTTCTACAAGTTGGTCGCCATCTTTGGGTTTCTTCTTATCTTTTGAGGGATCAATATCAAAAAATCTAGGACTAATTTTCCTTGACAGAATCTGGGCACGAACATAGTCCTGACGGTCTAAGCAAAGACGGACCTGAGAAAAAAACACATCAGAACGAGCCATTTAACCAAATTTCTAAAACAAACGAGCAATAAACATGAATGCAGGCAGTCGTATGTGCTTAAAGAGAGCAAGAAGATGAAGAAAATGAATCTCATACTTGTTCAAGAATAAAAGCTATTTTCTCGGTTTTTGCCATTGCACCAAAAGTTTCCACCTGCATGTTTCAACACCATGATAAGATGATTAGCTATCAATGGCCGCATAATTTACACAAATGAATAAGGTTCATATTTTATAACATTCAACTATTCAAGAGAATGGGTGCTTGGCACACACCGTAATTTCTTGCATCAAATCAACAGCTTCAACTACAAGTCCTTGTTCCTCCTTGATCTTTTCAAGTATCTTAATTAACTGAGTCCTCTCAATTTCACCATATATCTACATTGAACAAAGAATGTCAATATTATTTTAATTTAAATACCAAAAGTTTAAATATTATACAACAATAATCTAGATCACCTTTCCCGCTGCAACACTGTTTAGTGTCTTTATGAGCTCTATACGAGTGTCAAGATCTGGAGTTTGATCAATGTACTGCATAGCTTGTTGCACCATTGCAGTCACATCCTGTGATGAACAAATCAAGATTAGCCACTAAGACTACTGGCCTTATTAACACCCCAGACATTCTTCACCATGTTCTTCCTTTCTTTCAACTATTTTATTCATTTCTCTATCTTTGTGTCTATCCCGTTCTTTTAACAAAATTTCACACCCGAGACAAACAATATAAGCTTCAATGCAATGGAAGTGTAATGATAAATACATAATATTGACCAGAAGTTAAAAAACTCCAGAAAACTAACATTATATTGATTAAAAGATGGACCATTAAAGAGCATAGCTATAGGTTTTGCTTTTTTCATCAAGTTAATTTGTAATATATAAAAGATATGTCATTCACAAACAATGTGTTAACAAACATTAGTCAAGAAGGGCTACCTTTCCACTATTCTTGCAAGTTCTCTAAATGTTGATAGACAAGTTCTGTTGCCCAAGGAAAATATCCTGATGCTTTCAGCATTCTATCTGACTTTGAGTAGAAAGCTACAATATTTAAAGACAAACAAGATCATTGCAGAGAAATTTGTAAATTATGATTAATCCTCTATTGCCCAGAGGTGTGAGAGTCATGTGACATAATTTAGTTCAAACATGTATACATATAACTTACAAAAAAAAAATGAATATTTGAATGAAAAGCTGCTGCAAAAGTCAAGCACTTAAAATCTCAATCACTAACCATCTTGATATTTCTTCTCTGCAAAGAGTATCACCAAAGAAAATCAAAGATTGTAATAGGAGGAACGAGGGATTATTACAGACATATTTTTCTTTTTGAAAGTGTAGGTAACTACTAATTTGATACCCTTTATCAAATTAGGCAAGCAAATTGACAATCTCAATCACTAACCATCTACAAATTAGGCAAGCAAAAGACATGGTAGATTTTCAGGGGAGGCTAGGAAATCGTAATGAAACTCAGCTTTCATTTAAGATAAGGTTATCTTCAACGTTGAATTGAAACAATCTATGAAACTCAGCTCTCATTTTGTACCAGATGCATAATTTTGTTTGATAAATGAATGCTGACAAGTCATTATTTCCAAATAGAATTATACAAATAAGATTCTGAACAAGGCATTCAAAAATGGCATAGTTCATTAAATTTTGTATAAACCAATCACCACAATGGAACTGATGAGTTCCACTCAAAAGAACATTTTAAAACAATCAAAATTAGCTCACCAGCCACCCCACAAAAGCTGGTCTTTCGCCAACGACCCTAAAATGTTCTTGGATGAAAGTATGCTAATGAACAAGGGTGATATTTGGTTTCAGAGCTACATGATAAATTTTTATATATTAGAGTTAGACAACTGATTTTGACAGGCACATTAGAATCAACTAAAGACAGATATACAAATTTCTAGAGGCATTCTCTTGGAAGAAATTTATAGCTAATAAGTAAGTATTTCACCTTAAAGGCTACAAGTACCAGCAAACTGTAAGCCATCACGTCAAGTTCTAAGTAAAACTTCCAGAAGTCAATCTAGCCTCACCTTGTTTTGTATCATAGTTAGCCTTTGCAATAGAATCTTCCCAATGTTTCCATTGTCGAATCTGCACCAAAATAATAAGAAAAGCAAGTAACATCACATTACAAATAAAGAATAAAGCACTCACCATTTCCCCTCACATGGACGATGGCCAACACAAAGATAAATATGTGCAGATGATGAAGCACTTCCACTTATAACAATGGGACTTGGTTCTGAAAAAACAAAGCAAAAGATAAGCAAGTGTGAAGAAGATTAACAAAAACAAGGCCATAATTAGGGCAAAAAATGAAGCAGAAAAAAAAGAGCGCCAATTGAGGGTAGAAAGGAAGGACATGAGCACCAGCGAACCTGAATTAAGCAGATGAAATTGAGCGGAGCTTCAATGAAAGAACACATTCTGTGACTTGATTGTTTAGTGAAGAGGATATTAAGTGGGGATGAAGTGGGTTTCACTATGATTTCGGTTTAAGTACAAAAGATACAGCTGAACAAATTCTGTTTTATCAGTTGCACAAGACAAGATAACATTTCCAATCTACATTCACTATGGAAGTGTCAAATCATTATAGATTTTAAGGATCATGCTCTTGTGGGTCATGTCTGATCTGATACACATTAACAAATGTTAGTATGGTGTGTATAACTACATAGGTTGGTCAACCATTAGGAGAAATTTGCAAACCAATCATCGGATATAGCTAATAGGGTTTTGATGACTTACTTGTGATGTAGAAGTATGCCAGAAACTCCGTCTTCACCTCTATCAAAGCAAATGAAATAAAAAAATAGCATGTTGCACAATTCGAGACACTTTCTCATATGTACTGATGCATTTGTCAAAGACTTACAAAAAACTGACTGGGTAGGACTGGTGAAGCCTCACATATACTTGGAACGATTTGCACATGCAACTGCACCTTCAGGCAATAAAAGTCTAATTCCACAATACTAATCAACATTCATCAGCAAGTACAAAAGCACTAGTTTCTACTTCCTCTACCTCATACAAAAACTTTACACAACAACAAACCTCATTATTCAGAAGATGCAGATTCTTTCATCTTCTCTGGTTAACCCTACTGAGGTGCAAAGCTATAGCATCCCTAACCCTCTTTGCATCCTCATTCCCCAATTCTTCTTCACCATCATAAGCCGAAACCCTCTCCTCTTCTTCCATAAAAAACAGAAAGAAAAATGACAACTAGAATGAAAAAACAAGAAAACACACCAGCTTAGGGAAAAATGGAACAAAAACAGAACATATATAAGATTAAAAAAACAATCAGAGATTCAGAAGTCATCAAGCAATCCCAATCAACTAACTCAACACCTAATAGGAGATCAAGAGAACAACAAACCAACAAAAAATCTACAGAAAAATGCTCTTATAATGTAAATAAACAAGGCGAAATTCAGTTTAAGAAACACCAAATGTAACGCTCACTTAGGACAATGTTGAGAGCTGACACAGATGGTATACAACATGTCCCTTTCCCGGTCTAGAACAGATGAATTTCCAAGTAGTTTGTTGTTACGTGTGCTACGAATTGTTTCTTCACAACAAAGAGTGATAGTCTGCCAGCCTCCTTGCGTATGTCGAAGTCCTTTACAACAAATTTCCCTGGAACAAATTAAGACAGATGATAAGTCACAACTCACAAGTATTTATCTTCATGGCAGCAATTATATAGCCAACAGCCAAAACAAGTGCGCGTCGCCTCTTCAGACTGATTATTTCACAATCTTCAGAGTTCACAACAGCGAACAATACCACGAACAACACCACGAACAACACCACGAACAAGAAGAGGACCAAAATCAACTATGAGCAATATTCAGAGTTCGGCTGAAGATGATTACCTCGGAGCCCTAATTTAGTTTGGTTCAGCAAAAGGAAGTAGAGCGAGCGTGATTTCACAACAGCGAACAACACCACGAACCAAGAGGAGGACAAAATTGGGGCTACAATACACGATCTAGGATTCTAGGGTTCACGATTTGGGGATGGAGTGGAGTAGCTATGCAGAGGAGAAGCGAGATGTACGCAGATGTTCGATGATGTCGATTTTTTTTAAGTATGGGCCGAAGCTTTTTTTTCAAGTAAAAAAAAAAATACTACCTTTTAGCCCGGCTGATTGAAGAACCGCGATATATATTCGAGTTTATATGGATTAAACAACCCGGATGTTAACTGTTTACATATATCCGTGCTATATTTATCTAAGGGGAATAAGATTTCAACTATATAGCCCGGATATGTACATTAAAAAAACGCCTGGGCTATATAATTTTAGCGTAAAAAATGAAATCTAACATTTAGCCCGAGCTTTCCGCCGTAAATCCGGGTTCTTTTATTGTCCCAAAAATAAAATCCGTAGAAATGTAATTTTTTGGTTCTTATTAGCCCGAATATAGATGATCCGGACTATTTTTTCACGGGGTAAAAGATCATTTGTGTACTAGTGAAGTTATATCCCAATTTTAGATTTTAGATGGGTATTCTAATATTTTGAAAGAGTTAAAGTTACTATTAAAATGTAAAAAGGGATTTACAAGATTGTTACCAAGCTAAGCACTGATAATTAATTATTTTGATTTTAGGTTATATGCTCTCAAAAATATGATGTGGTTATTGGATATATGTGAGTGGAATAGACATGTACTACTCTGTTATATCACACATTCTGACGTATATGTCATGTTTGTTTTCCTGGAGCTTACAAATAATGAGCTTTAGGTAACAAACATACAATATTCACAACTACTTTATATATATAATATAAAATATTTGTTTTTGAAGTTGATGGTGAAATGTGCACCCAAAGCTTACAATATTACAAATAGAACTTGCCATTAATAACCACACATCTATCATTGCACTCAATCCTGATTTTAAACTTTACTAGTACCCGAAACGAAACTGAAGCAAAAAAACAAGAAGTAGCTAGATTAAGGGTGTGTTTGATAAAAAAATGGGTATTGGGCTGGGGATATATATATATATATATATATAGGTTTAGAAAGAATAACCGAAACATTGTATTTAGTTTGTGATCAAGTATGAGATGGATCCGTAGGGTGTCAATTACTTTCTATAACCTTCATATATAGCCTCAAACCTCATTCCAATCCCCTAAACCCGATCATTGTAAGAAGTATAAGAAGGGGGCCGGGTAGGGCAATTGAGGTGTGAATGTGATAGTACGTGTTGCTGTAGGAGCCACATGGGGGGGGGGGGGGGGGGGGGGGGGGGTATGCGGAGAATTAATTAGTGGGGTTAACTTGTACAGTACGTAGTTGGAAAAAAGAAGCCAATCAATATATATAATATAGCAAATATATACATATCAACATGCTAGCTATTGCTAGGGCTCTTACAAGAGACAGGCCAGGGTGCATGCTGTCTCAGAAAGTAGATTCTTTGCAAATTGCTTTTTTGCTACATGCATCATGTGTATTCTTCCCCCTCTACTGTAAATATCATCATCATCATTACATTGACATGTTGTTGTACGTGTTTTTCCTGTTTTTGGGGTTTACGTGTTTCTTCTCGCTCTTTCATTTCCACCCTCCTCCTACGGAACCAAAGGGGCCTCGCCTCGGGGTCGGTATGTACCCCTGTTGGGCCCAGAAGCCCATCTACAGGAGACTCTGATTTCAAATCGGCCCGGATGAAGCCACCGGGGAGGGTAACAATCGACATAGGCCAACATCCAACCTATCTAGGTCGATTGAGAGAAATTTGAAAGTTGTTGTGTCTAATTCATTCCATAACATCCCTAAGTCTTGTAAATCCGCATTTTATGCATTATTTATAGATTATTGTTACGAAATATATATAGATAGCAACGATCACCTGTAAACACACACATTACACGACAATCATTCTCATCTAGCTCTCAATTGTTCAACTTATTTTCTCCATTGCTAGCGACTGATACTAAGGATTTGGATACAATTGTGATTCTAGTCTTTGTTTAATCAAAAGCCAAGATAAGGTTCTAAATTTCAATTGCATTCATCTGATTCAATATTGTTCATTTGCATTCTATTATCGTTCAGTATCTGGATCCTATTGTCTCGACTGGTTTGTCCCTCAATTAAGAAAATTTAGGTCGATAGACATTTTTTCCCAAAACAATTTGGCACCCACCGTTGGGCAACTAGTTAGTTGATAACCAATCCCTTTGAAACAATCCATCATGTCATCATGCCCGATGCCACAAACCCTCAACTCACCGTCTCTGAAACTCAGGTTGTAAACCAAACTCAAACCAACCCTAGAGTCGAAGCTGATGGACAAATCCTAACCAACACCACTGCAACTGGCCAAACTCCCCCTACCAACCAAATCCAAAAACATATGCGTATGAAGAGGATCGTCAGGAAAGATATTGACCAACAATGTGCCCGCACTGAGGCCTTGAGCAGCCAAAAAACTCAATCTGACGCGAAAAGCGCACGACTAAATTGTGAGAATGAGTTATTGAAATCACAGGTACAATCGCTCGCTTTGGCCCTTGCAAGGGTCAAGCGACCCTTGAACACATAAGGCATTCAAGTACGTCTCAACCTTGACGACGAGACGGTGTCACTGCCAGTCCTTCCAACGCGCGCAAATCGACGGTGCTACTGCAAATGAGGTTATGTTCCAAGCACCCCATATTAATCAATTTTTAACTAAAACTGTCACTCCATTATATGGCCTTGCACTCGAGCCGATTCTCGACTCGAGTAGTACCAATCCAAATCGACCCGACCCCATCGGGTCCTGGAAGCATGAAAGCCCTTATAGAATGCAAACTCCAAGAGCAGCCGAGGGCCCTAGACGAAAGGATCGCCAGAATCTCTGGTGTCCCTCAACCGATTGAATAGAAGTTGTCAACGGATACGAAGACTCGCCTTTTGTAGAGGCAATTGCACGGATCGAAATCCCTAAAAAGTTTCACATCCCCAACATGCCCAACTACGATGGGACTGGGGACCCCGATGATCATATTTCTATTTCTAAGCAAAAACTTATAACCAGTTTGATCCATAGAGGGGATTATGAAGCTATCATGTGCAAAGCTTTGGCACAACACTCATGGGACCTGAACTAATCTATTTTAAGTATTTTCCACTTGCTTCGATCACTTTATTCACGGATCTGATCGACTCTTTCAAAATCCAGTTTGCTACTAGTAGACGACTCGAAAAACAATCAAGCAATCTCTACGGAGTCGTACAAAGGTATGGTGAACCTGTACTGGACTATCTTAACATGTACAATATGTAAAAAGTCACAATTCCAAATTGCGACGTCCCGACATCGATCGAAGCATTTCGGCGAGGACTTCTCCGTGGAAGTGAGCTCTACAGGCAACTCATGAAGTGCCCTTGTAGACGCTTCGAGGATGTCCAAGCAAAAACAAGGGCTCAAGTCCTTCTTGAAGAAGACAAAGAGCCAGGTAAGGTCGATCAAAGTCTCGATTGGGTCGACCGAAAGTCCACTTCCGATCATCGTTGGGATCAAAGGCACCAACCCTAACAACTCCGTAGTGACCACCCACATGTAAACAATTCCAATGGCATGTATCAAAGCTGGAAATAAAATCCTTCGTTGCCTCCCAAGGTCCATTCTTACAACTTTAACGTATCGGTGTCAATACTCGTCAAGAGTTTCGACAAATACAGAAAGGAAGTAAGGTGGCCCGAAAGAGCGACAAACCGGACTCCAAGAAGGACACTTCAAAATGGTGTGATTTCCACGGGGACCGCAGCCACGGAACAGACGAGTGCATAGCCCTACGCAAGGAAGTTGCAATATTGCTAGCACTAGGACTCCTACGTGACTCGATCTCCGGCAAGGCTTAAGCGACATCGCTGGAACGCCAAGATCAGGTGACAAATGATAAACCCCCGATTTCAGTTCATTCAAAGATTATTAACACTATCGCAGGAGGCTCAAACATATGTGGACACACATATTTAACAGCTAAACGACACACTAAGGAAAGCAGATGAGATCGTCACACGACGACAACTAGGAAAAATCCTAACACTGGGGACATGCCCACTATCACCTTCGAGGATTGAGCTTGGCCCATATCATGACGGTTTGGTTCTATCTCCCTCTTTCTATTGATAATTGTTTGATCCATCGAGTACTAATCGACACAGGCAGCTCCACGAACTTGTTGACACTAGACACCCTAAAATTATGAGACTAAGCGAGGACGATCTCCTTAAGAGATAAACTCCGCACGTCGGATTCAGTGGGGAAGTCAAACATACTTTGGGTGAAATAATGTTGACAACGTACACTGAAGGTGTCAATCAGCAGGTAAATTTCCTTGTACTCGACTGCCCTTCATCGTACAACGTAGTCCTTGGCAGACCCTGGATCCACTCCATGAAAGTTGTACCCTCGACATATCATCAATCCATAAAGTTTCCAACAACGTGGGGGGGGGGGGGGGGATTACATTAAATAAAAAGAGGCCGACGATCTGCCAAGGAATGCTATGTCACGCCTATGAAAGCGGCAGTTAGAACAGATCAAGCATAGCAATTACAGCGCGACTGTTGATCAATACGATACATCGATCCAGAAATGGAACAACTAGATGAGGTCACACTCGATCCCTCGAAGCCAAAACATATGGTAAGAGTCAGGTCAGACCTAAACGACGAGAGAGACAGCGGCTGGTCGAATTCATACGACTTCTTTGCATGGTCACATGCTGACATGGTAGGATTAGCCCATATGTAATTACTCATAAGTTAAACGTGAGCCAACCTAATCGCATGTGAAGCAAAAATGCCAAAACGTTGCGTTTGAGAGAAACAAAGTTGTCAATGACAAAGTAAAAAACCCACTATAGAAAAGTAAAATAAAGGAAGTAAAATATCCTGAATGGATGGATAACATTGTCGTAGTGTAAAAAATGAACGGCAAGTAGAGAGTCTGCATCGACTTCACAAACCTCAACAAGGCATGTCCAAAGGACTCCTTCCTGTTGCCGCATATCAATGCAATGGTCGACGCCATAACAGAACACAAAATGCTTACATTCATGGAATCCTTTAGTGGCTATAACCAGATCCTCATGGATCTTGACGACCAAGAAAAAACGGCCTTCATCACGAGCCAATGTACGTAATGTTACAATGTTATGTCATTCAGAGTAAAAAATGTTGGGGCAACATACCAAAGGCTTATGAACAAAATGTTCAAAGATAAGATAAGAGACACGATGGAGGTCTACATAGACGACATGCTAGTGAATCTAAAGTCGCTCAACATCTCATAAACCACCCGAAAGAAGCATTCACCATCCTCAAGAAATACAATATGAAGCTTAACCCGACAAAAAAGCTCCTTTGGGGTATTGTCGGGCAAGTCCCTAGGATACATGGTGACTTTGAGAGGAATCGAGGCAAGCCTAGACTAGATAAAAGTTATCATGCACATAAAATCACCTCGGTGCGTTAAAAATGTACAATGTCTAACTGGTCGAATAGCCGCGCACTAAACATGTTCATTTCTAAATACTCTGACAAGTGCAAACTCTTTTACGATGTCCTTGGAAAAAATAAATCCTTTGAATGGACTAGAGAACATGAAAAACAATTTCAAAACTTGAAAAAAATACAAGGCCAACCCGTTACTTCTATTCAAACCCAAAGACAAAAAATCGTTGCTTTTATATCTAGAGGTATCTAAGGCGACAACGAGCACTGTCTTAATAAGAGAAGAAGATGAAAAGCAACTACCGGTCTATTATGTGAGTAAGTCACTCTTAGCTACAGAGACACAATATTCATCGCTTGAAAAACTGGTATCGCGTTAGTTAGGACATCAAATAAGTTTGGTCCTTATTTTGAATCATATAGTATTATTGTGTGAAGTAACCATCCCATGAAGACAATCATGAGTAAACCAAAATTTACAGGTCAAAGGAAAATAAAGGGCAATACGTCTGAGCAGATTTGACATCCAGTACGAGCCGAGGTCAACTATAAAATCTCAAGCTCTAACCGACTTTGTGGCCGAATTCAGTCCGACCTTAGAACAAGAAGCCGTAAAAGAAATGATACAATTCTCCACTGTGTAAGACGACAGTACCTAGGAACCCCGTACCGATGGGGAATCAAATGCATGGGGAGTTAGGCTCGGAGTAATACTAAAGTAATCACAAGGGGACAAGATAGCCTAAGCTGTTCACTGTGAATGTAAAGCGACCAACATATAGTATTATTGTGTGAAGTAACCATCCCATGAAGACAATCATGAGTAAACCAAAATTTACAGGTCAAAGGAAAATAAAGGGCAATACGTTTGAGTAGATTTGACATCCAGTACGAGCCGAGGTCAACTATAAAATCTCAAGCTCTAACCGACTTTGTGGCCGAATTCAGTCCGACCTTAGAACAAGAAGCCGTAAAAGAAATGATACAATTCTCCACTGTGTAAGGCAACAGTACCTAGGAACCTCGTACCGATGGGGAATCAAATGCACGGGGAGTTGGGCTCGGAGTAATACTAAAGTAATCACAAGGGGACAAGATAGCCTAAGTTGTTCACTGTGAATGTGAAGCGACCAACAACGATGTAGAATATAAAGCCATAATCTTTAGACTAGTACTGTCCCAAGATCTATCGATTCACAACATCAAAGTAATTTGTGATTCACACATGATCGTCAACCAAATACATGGACTATACACCGCTAAGGACGACATAATGATCTTACCTTCAGATTGTGAGGGACTTAGCCGGAAAATTCAAAAAATTCAACATCAAGCAAGTCTCTCGCGACTCTAACGCCCAAGCCGATGCCCTAGCAAACTTGGGATCTCCTATCAGCCCAGATGACTTCTCTACAATCCCACTTGCCCATATCATCAAACCGATAGTCAACAAGACACTCAAGTCGCCCACTAACCCTGACACGACCTCAAATTCTGAAGAGCTACCCCTGGAAGAAATCGTGTCGGTAGATGTGGGAGACAATCCAGAAGAAGACCTCATACCCCAAGAGGACAACTGGACGACACCCTTCATTAAGTGGCTTAAAGACGACATCCTACCAAACGACAAAACAAAAGCTAATGGACTCAAGCTACAAGTCGTAATATTTACCTTAATAGATGAAGGACTATTTAAAAGATCTATCACAGGTCACCTTTTGCGACGCTTGGGAAAAAAAGTCCAACGCATCCTACAATCTTTACACGACGACGAATGTGGTAATCACACCGACAGCTGAAGTCTGTCCGACAAAGCACTGAGAACAGGTTATTATTGGATGACAATGAACCTAGATGCAATGGAATATGTCAAGAAATGCGACGCCTGCCGACGACATGCCCTAGTCTCCCATCATCTATCAGAATTGTTACACCCGACACTAGCTCCTTGGCCACTCATGAGATGGGGCATGGACATCGTTGGCAAGCTTCCACCCACTTCAGGACAATGAATCTTATTCTTAGCCATGATAGATTAGTTTTTTAAATGGATTAAAGCCAAAACATATCAAGAGTTAACAGAGAAACGTGTCGTTTCATTTGTTAAAGGTAACATCTTGTTCAAATTCGGTGTTCTATTAGAAATTGTATGTGACAATGGCTCCCAAATTGTTTTGTGGCAAAAATATCAAATCGATCTAACTTGCCTTAGATGGGGTAACTAGACATCAAAAAGATCGAGATATCGAAATAATCCAAATCAACAAATAATGGGACGAATGAAATTTAAGAAATGACAAGAACAAACTTATCTCCACTGGACAATAAGATCACTAGGTCGAGTACTTTCGTCCTTAATCGTCTAGATCTTGGATGAAGAACTTAATGAGAAACTCACACTTTTGGTCAATGCAAGAGTGTATTCGTGCTCTATTCAGCAAGAGTGTATTCAACGTGTTTCTTACATAAGAGATCTTATGCTACTTATATTAATCACTAATTAATCAAATATATTTCTATAGAAATCCGCGAGGGTCATTGTTTAGTTTGTTAGTCGCCCGAGATTCTCTATAACGGCTCAATCGTCTCGGCATCTTCCTTGTCTTCTCCGCCTCAGTCTTCAACGTCTCTCGTTTCTCATTTGGACTACTAGGCCGATCCGCTAGACTTCATGGAAGTCGTAGGCCCAACAATTTCCCCAAAGTAAACTGGGTCAAAATAGCGGTTGAAGGGACAATTTACTTTTTTCCATTCTCTTTCCACACAAAATCTTCCTCTGCTAATCTTTCTGCAAGTGTGGGTGATGTGGCGGCTTCCGATTGGACTAGTGCCTCGGCCGTATAATTGGCGGTTTACCTTCTTAAATAGACTGCCACCCTTTCTTATCTTCAACAACCTTCTTCCCCTGTAAAAACTCTCCTTTTCAAGGTAAAAATTTGAATCTTTATCGTTGGTTTTCTTTTTTCTCTCTCATGGCGTCTTCTAGATCTAGGAAGAATCGAGTCGCGTCCTGCAATTCTAGCAAGGAAAGTGATGGCTTCGCCCCCCTTGAGCTTATGAGCCCAGAGGACTCCATGGCCGGAACCCTGACCCAGTCGGAATTAGACAAAATCCTTGAGGTCGGGCGATTCCCGTCTGGGACGGTGGCGCGTCTTCCACACCTATGTGAGCGCGCAGACTGGCGTCAGGAAGGTTGGATTTGTTTTTTGAGTACCCCTTTAGGATTGGGCATACTTTTCTCTTTTCGAACCTTGTCCGTAACTTCCTGGCTGTTCTAAGTCTTGCATCTTGCCAAGTTATGCCGCATACGTGGTGTCTCTTGAGGGTTGTCGATTCATTAGTCTCTAGCAGCGATGTTGATTTCGATTTTGACACTTTGTGGTATTCTTATTATCTGAGTACTCGGGGGTCTTTTAGGTTTCAATTGCATCTTTGGTCGGGTAGGTCGCAAATCTCCAAGAGTACGGAGATGTGAAGATTTGGATCTTCCGATGACAACACCAAGAATTGGTATTGTTGCACCATGGAGAGAAGAGCCGGTTTCAACTCAAAGTTGTTGGTTTCCACATTTGGCCTTGTGATTCCAAAATGAATACCATTGTTGTTCGGAGTAATGTAGTCCTCAATGGTTCTTCGATCTTCTTCCATGTTTGAAGATGAATGAGATTCTTTTTGTGCTCCTTGACTCTTTTGTAGCTTTCTCCTTACACGAAACAATTTCTCTATCTCGGGGTCTCCTTCTTCAAGATGCACCCTAAGACTTCGAGTAATGGGCATGCAACAGAGAAATCACTACAAGAAGGACAACAACAAGAGAGTGATTAGGAGTGTTTGTTTTATAAATAAAATGACAAAAAGAAAAGATCTAGTCTAAGTCGTCAATGCTTAATCAATGTCAACTGTGCTCCCCGACAATGGCGCCAAAAACTTGATAGGCCCGCAAGTGCATGTTACTATCGTGTAGTATAAAAGATATCGAACCCAAGGGAGCACTCGTTGATCACCAATTTTACACAAACTAATAATCTAGATCAAGCAAAAGATGTAGAGTTTTTGGTTATGATTTTATAGAGCTAACAAGAAATGCTAAATCTAGAGCTAACTAAAATGATAAAAGATAGATTTGGGTTACTTGAATGATGAAAAGCTTGGATTGGGGTTCACCACAAATAAGATCATGTAATGACAAGCAAAGAAATCTCTAAGGTTGCAAGTAGTGGTCTACAATGGTCAAATATCCTAATATATCTCTTATCCTCTTTCAAGGTATAAGTAACTAGTCTAATCCTACTTATTTCCTACTTTCATGGTAATTAATGCAAGATTAGATTCATTAAGCATAATGACAATTCACACAATCACTAGGAAAATAGGTTTACTTTTGTGATCCTAAAAGTCCTAGCTCAAATCTTGAACTTCCAATGTCAAATATCATCTTTCAATGCATACACAACATTTAATACACGTAAAAAAACTAGCTAGGCATTTTCATAAACACTTGGTGTGCAAGATTTGAGTAGTAGACCAAAACTCATCCAACCAAAGAGAAAATTTCACCAAATCATCACATAATCATCATTGGGCTACTCCCAATCCTAACATAACAAATTACTCACTCATGATTTGCAAAAACATGGCATAAAGCATCAATCCAACCATCATAAACATGGGTACAATGATAAACAAAACAAGAAATAAAAAGAATGAACAAGATATACTTAGCATTCAGCCAAATAGAAAGAATGGGTAAGAAATACTTAATATTCAACAAAATCCTTGCATTTTCATTGAACCATGAGAGAAAAGATGGAACTTTGCTCCCTTTCCAATTCTTGAACCACAAAGGAGCTCAACAACCCAAAATAGATCTAAAATCTACAAACAAACATAAACCCAATTACTAGTTTAAGTGTAATCTATGAAAATCTAGAGTTAAATCTAAGAGAGAAATGCAATCTAAGATAACCCTAGAAATGGAGGCTAATGTGGGATAGAGAGCAAAAGTCTCTTGCTTTTGGGTATTTATAGGTGCCCAAAAGGTGTAGGTTTTCCAAAATTAAAAGCAATGAAATCCGAGGAGTTGCATGGGCATGCCATTCGGCATGGGGTGGCTTTGCCAAAATCAGAATACAAAGTTTTGGTCTAGGCTTTTGGCGTGGCCATGCTGAGTGGCACTGATACCCCATGGCATGTCCTATTAAGGCATTATTGACATTTTTGGATGGAAATGAGTGCTCCACTTGCTTGTATGGCTTGTAAAACACCATTTTTCTCCATTGAATCTTCAATTGGCATCCCTTTGGCTCTTTTTAGCTCCAACTATAGTCGTTTTGAATCCATTCGTCCTTGTAAGAGCTCCAAAATTGCACCTACAAAACCAAAAGCAACAAGAGAGTAGAGATCCGCACAAACAAGAATAAATATCCTAAAATGATCATGTAAGTGTATGATTTATGCACAAAAATGACGGTTAATATGGGTCAAGATGTAGGATATAATCATGTTATCATCTATGTGTGTATATTGGGAATTTATTTTCGCTCTAATACCATATGAAATCTCAGTAAAGAAGGCAATCAAGGAGAGCTAAGGTGAACTCCATTGATGAACATTAGGGAGGACAAACGAAATTAGGAGTGGAAACTTAATTTGTTAATGTTGTAGCTTACAACTGAAATATGTTAACAGGTTTTTATAAAAATTGAGTGTGTCATGTGTCTTAGCTACACTACCTACACATGCTGAGGTGCTAAGCTGGTGGTGGCATATTCATTTATTCGCAAAAATTAACCTAATTTTCTTTTATTACTTTTAAAAAAAATCGAGCAAAAGCGATGTCGGTTTGATCTTGAATTCAAAAAACGGGAGCCAAAACAAACACAGTTAAAAGAGACATAAAGAATTAAGCCATAGTTAAGTGGACGACCATCAATGTTTGTGTTTGTTTCAGATTTGAAGAAGCTCAAAACACGTAAAGATAACATTCGTGCTGCATGGAAGAAACTCTCGAGGGGTATCTCAAGCCTAACTTTGATGCGTCAAATGGAGAGTGTTTTATAGGGTACATCATTAGGGATAGCAACATTAAACCTACTTTTATACACAAAAGGAACATTTATTCAACCTTAGTGTTGCATGCGGAGGCCACGACCATGTGGATTGGGGTGGCGTAGGCATGTATGCTGGGGAAAAGAAGTTAATCACTGAAGGAGACAATGTTGCACCCAAATGCTGTGAAAGAGAATCCAATTTGTTTTTTTTTTAAGGTTTAGGGTTTCAGGTTTAGGATTTTTAGGTCTTTGTCATTACAGTACAAAGTTTAAGATTTATAATATCAAGTTGGCTTTGTAATTTCCAATATCTAGATATGGTCCGAATGATTAGGATTTGTAATATAATCTATGGAAACCAAATTCAAAAGAAGCATTAATGATTAGTTCAAAACTTAGAATCTCAAACCCAATTTATATAAGTATGTTAAGGTTTGTAATGCATATTATTCGATTTATGATAATTTCCTATAGTATATAACCATATGATATAACTATAGAATATAACCATATGATATAACTATATGATATATGTAATACCCCTCATTTTTAGTAAGGGTATTTGGGTAATTTTCTCAACCCTCGTTCTGTAATCGTGACGCGTTAGGCGAAATTCGGAATTTCTGTAACGCGTATAATCTCTGTAATAATTCCCTGAGCATTATAATATACATTTGATGTATTTTCGAGGCTTAAAATATTTGTTTGGGTACAAATATTAGTTATTGCAAGGTTTTAGCACGTGTTCAATCATTTTTCGGGCAAAAGGACGCGAACAGACCTTTTCCGCGACCGCGGAAGATTTCAGCGACCGCGGAAAATGATGCGTCGTCAGCCTCGCGAACAGGCATTTCTCCGCGACCGCGGAAAACGCTTCATCCTCGTCTTCAATGGCTTCGTCGGTTGAGATGGCCGTCGATTCGTCGGGGGGGATTTGGAGTGGTTTGTCTGGCCGAGAGTTGGGGTGCTCGGTGGCTATAAAAGGAGGGCTCGGATGGAGGGTTGGAGCATCCGAAATCCAATCTCTCTCTCTCGCTCGTGTCGCCGGAGTTCTCATATCGTCGGAGCTCTCGCCGGTGGTTTTAGTGGTCGAGTGGTGGTGCAGTAGAGGCGTCGTGGTGCCAGGAGACGAAGCCCTCTCGTTCGGAGCCTCGTCGTGTCGTCGCCAGTGAGGATTTGTCCGATTAGGGTTGTCGGGTTCATGGCCGCGACCACGGTCATGAACAGCCGCAACCGCGGTCATGAACAGCCGCGACCGCGGACGATGTCCAGACATCCGCGACCGCGGAATCCAAGCCGCGACCGCAGATTGCCTTAGCAAATGCGATCATGGCCTTGGACAATCCGGTCACGGATGGGACCCTCGTTTCTTTCGTTTCCTTAGATCCGTATTATTATTTATCGAATCTAACCTAGGGTTTCGTTGTGGGTTCGTTGGCGTCGTAGGAATCCGCAATCCGATTCCGTTTCCAGTTCCCGGACCCAGAAACCCATCGTCATTCGTTCATCTCGATCAAGGCAAGTGGCGGTTCGCTCTTGCTTATCATTCCATATTTCCGTTAATTATCAATTATTTCGGATTGTTAATTAAATTGGGATGAATTGTTGTTTTCGTTTGGCAACAGATTTTATAAATGATATGATATAAAATGTGATATTATGATAGGTTGTATATATTGCTAGAAACAACGCTATTCTATCTGTTATTACCATGATGGTATTGGTGTGGATTTTATGTGTGAACTTATACATATATAGTTAGAACGAGTATTCGTAGGAACGCTATGTACCTTGTGAGGTCTAGCCGTTTCTTTATAACTGTGGTGGATAGGATGTCCAAGCCCTAACACCCTTTCCTGGTCATGACTATCCCCTATCCGAGTATAGGGGAGGTGCACACAGCTGGTGCCGACAATCGAGATTTATTCCCAAGATATCTCTAGTATCGAGATGATATATTTATACGATAAAAGCTTTAACGTAAGTATGCGTTTTGGAATGTAAAAAGATAAGTGCGATTATGCACATAATTAATATACCCTCGGGCGAGGAGTACAACGTGGAAACCGCCCAGACTTCGGTTAGAGTAAGTCTTCTTTCCAATATGGATTCGCATTGCGCGGTGAGGTTGGTCGTTGACCCAAATGATCAAGTCGTTTTTATACGCTGGTATGAAACTATAACGTTCCCAAATATTTGTCATACTTTCCCATAAGACTCAATCTTTTGGAGTCTTCTCTTCATACATTTCCCATAAGACTCAATTCCTTTGGAGTCTTCTTTCAGTGCATGTCTAAACTTTAATCATTCCGTGAAAGTTTTGGGTTATGTATCGTTCCTTCGGTTGTTATTCGAGGGACAATGATAGTAAACGGTTACGATCACTAGAACCATTTTGTTTTCACCCTTGCATAGTCTTTCATTAGACTAACCAACCATGTTTTATTCCTTGCATGGTTGGCTGGTGTCATCCGTCCTATACGATACATCAGTGGTTGGTTCCCGAAGTCTTGAAGTAACCAGTTGAAGAAGAGGCTTGCAGTTGCAGATTTAAGTGTCGGTATTTCAAGGTCGTTTAGTATTACTTTAATACATATTGTTATAACCTAGTCATGTAATAGGTTTATTCTAAAAGTCTTTCGATGTGTAATTTATAAGTATTCCGCTGAGATTTACCTTTGTTGTAAAAACGCTACTCTCGTTTGATGAGAGATCTTTTAATAAAAGGGTTGAGTTTCATATTTAAATGTCTTCCGCTATTTAATCTTTCGTTAATTAATATGTTCCTTTAAGTTTAATTGTTCCGATTAAAGCCTAGGGTGACATCGGACAGTAACGTCTGAGGTCACTGGCGTGTGACATTTCCAACAATAAGTCGGGGGTGTTACAATATAATCATAGTATATAACTATAGAATATAACCATGGGATATAACTATAGGATATAATCATAGTATATAGCTATAGGATATAACTATATAACTATAGGATATAACTTTATGGTATAACTATAGGATAAAATCATAGTATATAACTATGAAATATAACCATAAGATATAATAACCAAATTGGATATAACTATAGGTTATAATCACAATATATAACTATAGAATATAACTATAGGATATAACTATAGGATATAATCATAATATATAACACTATAATATAAGGATATAGCCAAATTGGATATAACTATAGGTTATAATCATAGTATATAACTATAGTATATAACCATATGATATAATTGTAGGATATAATCATAGTATAAAACAATAGAATATAACCAAAGGATATAACTATAGGATATAATCATTGTATATAACTATCGAATATAACCATAGGATATAACCAAATTGGATATAACGATAGGATATAATCATAGTATATAACTATAGAATATAACCATAGGATATAACCATATGATATAACTATAGAATATAACCATAAGATATAACCAAATTAGATATAACTATAGGTTATAATCATAATATATAACTATAGAATATAACTATAGGATATAGCCATATGATATAACTATTGGATATAATCATAGTATATAACTATAGAATATAATCATAGGATATAACCAAATTGGATATAACTATAGGATATAAAAGTAGTATATAACTATAGATTATAACCATAGGATATAACCAAATTGGATATAACAATAAGATATAATCATAGTATATAACTATAGAATATAACCATAGGATATAACCATATGATATAACCATATGATATCACCATAGAATATAACCATAGGATATAACCAAATTTGTTTTAGAGTTTAGGGTCCTTATCATTACAGTACAAAGTTTAAGATTTTCAAGTTTAAGTTGGAGAAAAAACTTATAATATCTAGATATTGATCGAATATTTTGGTAAATTGTTTAGGATATAGAATTTTGTGTTGGTGGTTGGGGCAAGGACATGGGGCTCGTTATTATAACTGTATTTCTCCCCCCATAATCTAAAATCAAATAATGAATCTTAGACTTTGTACTAGAATGTTCGAAAACCCTAAACCCTAAAATGCTAAAAACCCTGAAACAAAACTCTACCCACACCTTTTGGGCGCCACCTAGTGGCGCCCAAGAGTTGTGTGGGAGATTTCTTATGGGATTTTTTAGGGTTTAGGGTCTTTATCATTATAATACAAAGTTTAAGAATCCAAGTTTAACTTGGAGAAATAACTTACAATATCTTGATATTGGCCGGTTTAAGGTTTAGGGTACATGATTTAGGGTTTAGGGTTTGGGCGCCGCCTAGTAGAGCCCAAGGGGTACAACATAAATGGAGTTTCTATGTCCGGCTTAGGATTTAGGGTATAGGGTGTTGCGTTTATGATTTCTTACATTACAGTACAAAGTTTAAGATTTCCAAGTTTAAGTTTGAGAAATAACTTACAGTATCTAGATATTGACCGAATATTTTGATAAATTGGTTCAGACCTTGAAATGTGTGGGCGGTTGGGGCAATTTGTCCGGCTTAGGGGCTCGTTAGGATAACTGTATTTTTCCATAATCTCAAATCAAATAATGACTTAGAGTTTGGGATTTATCTATGAATTGCTATACTAAATCCTAAAAATTATGGTTTAGGGTTTGGGCGTCACCTAGTAGAGCAGAATGAGTAATTTTTTAAATTTTTTTACTTCTTAAGCACTACCTAGTGGCGCCCAAGAAGTGACCCGTTTTTTTAAAGTAATTTTATTTTATTTATAAATCGGTTCATTTAAAAAAATTGGTTCAAATGAACCGGTTATTTTAGTTCAAATAAACCGGTTAAAAAATTTTAGGCACAACTCTGTGACTCCCAAATTGCGGCGCGAGCCATAAAAAATCCGGTGCGGAAATTGTCCGCCTAATTTTATTGTATATAAATAAAATATTTTGGCTTTATTGTTTTTTTTTTAAAAAAAAACAGTAACCTTATCAACACCCGTGTCGGTAACTCTTGACCGGTTTATTCACCTCGGTGCCCCCTTTCAATAAATTCAACGTCTGTCGCTGTCCATATCCATAAATATGTATGTGGTTCATCGATCATTTCATGCTTTTTATTTGGCATTTCAATATTTTCTCATTCATTTTAGCATGGATTTTGATCTATCATTGACTGTTCAAAGTATTATAACTGTATATATACGCCAAACATCTAAACTACTATTACATGAGCATGACCCTATATTCCCCGTTCTTATTTTGATATGAAAAGAAAATCTAAAAAGGATAAAAGTAAAATAAAATAATAGAATGGGAATTTAATAGATAATGTGTAAGAAATCTTAAGAGAATGTTCGGTGTCAATATAAGGGCCGGTTCGACAATTAAAGGATTCTTGATTACAATATTGGGAGTGAATCATGTACGAACATGCATAAAGAAATAATGTATGTTGAGGTGATTGTTCCCTATAAGTATTGATCTTTTTTTTGATGTAGACTTTAGCTTTAATAAGGAACGATTAATGAACGCTGTAACTCGAATAAGATTTAAATCGTGAGAACACTTTTCGAAATCAGAATTTTGCCCCTTACTAAAGTCTTGGGAAATCCGCAAAATTTGAAGTGAGATAAGATTAACCCTCTAGTTTCCTTCAAGGCTTCTCATGGGAACTAAACTATGTTCATGTATTAGTGGAGTATGACTTTAACTCAGATAGAGAACTCGTGTGTTCAATCTGGTATATCAACACTATCACCGAAATGCCTTTATATAGGCTTTCAGGCGGTTACAAGGAATGGTTATGGCAGTTATAAGCGGTTACTAACCGTTCCAACTGTCACAACCGTTTTCAAGGATATCCAACTACTTTTATCAGTCATCAACTGATTTAAGGTAGTTAAGAGGTGGTTATTCCGACGGTTACTGATAACAAGAATTTGTCGTTCTAATTCCTACTATTCAAAATATCCAAACAAACCCCAAACCGTAGTCCTAGGTAAGTAAAAGTCGAACCCACAGGGACGCAAATTCTATCTAAATATGCAATTCGTATGTCAATCAAACGTAACCAAAGACGGGTTTTGTGAGTTTTGTAAGTTCTAAACATGCAAAAGGTAAACAAGCTAAAGAGTTGTGAAATCAATGATGGGAAAAACACTTAGTCAAACAACATCCACTATTCATATGACAAGTTGATCATAGAAAATCATTCAAAATCTCATGCAATGGAAATTCCAATTCCTTTTCAGATATAACTAATAGCACAACCAGATACTATTAGCACTAACTAATTAAACAACCCTGAAACTATCAAGATTCAGTTTAACAACAGCGTTACATATAGGAATATAGTTGGATATAATTCTAGCATAAAACAATCAGCTTTTATCCTAGAATGTAAATCAGTTCTCTTCTGCATAAGACTAGCACAACCAGATACTAGTACGATGCAGTTACTACTCTGAAATAGATATGCTCAACCAGTAACAATCTAAATCTTACAATAGATCAATAACGACAAACCCTAGTTACGTCCAAGATAGAGATTATCAATATCAATCATAAGCAATCAAGCAAGAAAATAGATAAAAACCATGCAATAGATTTAGAACGAGAGTCTCACAACTGAATCAAAACGAAAGCTTCAGCGTCTGACTAAGCCAGGGAGGCTTAGTTCTTCATAGTAAGGTACGTAGAAAGAAATTAGGGTTCGAGAGATTTGATGATAGGCAAACAAGCCTTTCTCTACCCTTAAATACTAAAGGAAATAAAGTCTGGAATTAACCTAAAACGAAATAATAAAACGTAATAAAATAATGCAAAATAAAGCAAATAAGGAAACGGCTCGGCGGTGCATCCAATAGAGGCGGCGGGCGCCGCAACCTCCACGGCGGGCGCCGTAATCGCTGCGGGCACCGCATTTCCACGGCGGGCGCCGTGACAATGTCGACGCAAAGGTTCCTGGATGGGAATTGGCGGCGGGCGCCGCAATGTTCACGGCGGGCGCCGTCGCTGTTATTCGGTTCAGCTCCTGTGATACTTCCGTAGAAACGCCATAACTTTTGATTCCCAACTCGGATTGCGCTCATATTTTGAGGACTTGCAGTAGACTTCAAGATCTAACTCCTCGAATTGGAATCACTCCATTTGGACATATTAGTAGAGAGAACGAGCCAATTGAATTCAGCCTACGGTTCTTCTACTCTTCATTGCACTCCCTTGACGTCTACTACTGGTGGCTTCCTCCTTAGTGTCTCATATGATCTCCAAAACCGCTCAAACACCTCCAAAAATACCAACTTCGCCCCTAAACGGCATACACATGAATGTGTCTAAATCTACCCGAATGGCACCAATAAAACCTCTAATGACTCTTGGTTAAGCCCTACAAAGTAGTGCTTATCAAACTCCCCCATGCTTAGACCTTTGCTCGTCCACGAGTAAACTAATAGAGAGTCTACTCTTCCAATTCAGCATCCAAGGTCTCAGGAAGCATATCCTCCAACTAAGAGTCACCTAACCCATGCCAAGCTCCTGGCACCAATCTCATTTACAACACATCAACAACTCAACAGCTTAAGGGGCAAGCAGAGTACTTCCCCCAAGCTAAACCCGGACATCCAATAGTGTGAGTAACCTCTAATCCTAGCCTCCATCTATTGCTCCTTATGTCTCCCAGAGTGACCTACCTGTCAATCCTTCTTTGACTCCTCTTCTTATGACGCCTCGCCAAGAATAATGAGAAATCCTAAAATTACTCTTCTTTTTTTTCACTCGTTTTGCCAAGGCGCCCTTTCGGGTTTTCACCAAGCCACTCATTTCATTTTCCAATAGATGTACTCACATAAGCTCACGTCACTCTTGACCTCATATTACCCCAGCCTAATGCTGGTCCAAGCCACCTGCTTATTACCTAGGCCGCCCTTTCGGGTTTTCGACCTATCCCAGGATTTCAATGATAGCCTTTTTTCAAAATTTTGGCTTTTTCTCTTTTTTCATTTTTCTCCTCAACGACGTAGCAAGAATAGAACTCTCCCCCATGCTTAAACATTGCATTGTCCTCAATGTAATAAAAGACAAAAGAATAGAAGCATAGGGAAAAGCAAAAAATTAACTCACAACGTTGTCGAGCTGGCTTGGACACGGAAGATGTCGTTGGCGGTCTTCTCAATAAACGTCCATGTCACGGGTGTCGGCATCAATGCCATAATCTTCATCTACCGTGCAACCATAGGGAACCAATGTGGGGAATAGTGGTATGGCAGGGATGGCGGGGTTGCATGGCCTTCAACAAACACAAAAATGGGGCCCAGATGTAATCGTGGTTGGGCCCTGGTGTATCTTCTCTCCAGCTGTCGACTGCAGGGCCACCATCGTTGCCAAATACAAAGTGGGGCTAATGTCTCTTCCTTGACAACATGATGCGCACCATCTCTGCATAGGAAACGCTGGGCAGCTGGCCTCCGGTAGAACTTTTTTTTTTTTTGACTTTTTCTCCCCGTTTAAGGTCTTTTCGGGGTATTTTATTTTCGTCTTTTGCTCCCCGTTTAAGGTTTTTTCGGGGCCCATTTTTTTTATAGATAAAATAAAAAGGAAACGAACCTGAGAATGGCGGCGATCGCCGTAAGAAAAGTGTCGGAGGAGGGGGTTGGCGGCGGTCGCCGTAAGGGGGGCGGCGGTCGCTGCTTCTCCTTCTTCACTTAGATACGCTTCCTACAGGTTAGTTCGACACTGAAAGCAAAAACTAAAAGGAAAAACAAAAGAAAATGATTAAGGGAAAGGAAATAAACTATCTAACATCGGGTTGCCTCCCGAGCAGCGCCTTAGTTAATGTCGTTGGCTCGACATACTACTCCAACATCCTCAATCCATATCGTCAGGCTCTTTAGGAACCTTCTTAATCCATACCTCCTTCGTGAACCAATTATGGAAAGGTTTGAACCTTAGACCATTCTTCTTCTTCTTCAGCGGCCCCTCCATCTTGACCTTCTTAGTCGCGTCTCCCCATACTTAGATCGATCAGGGGGGGTGTTTAACCTCAACTTCAGGGACCTGCACCACAGAAGGAACGAGCTTCTCGCTCGGGGTCAGCAGTAAATGAGATTTGCCTGGTATCTCCAGAGGAGGCTTATAGTCAGCGGCCAACTCAGTGATGACTTCCTGCGAGTTAGTAAATGAAGCAGAATCCAAGCTAGAATAAACAATGATAGATTGCTTGTCATCTGGGTGGTCCTCATCAAAAACATCTTGCACCGCAGGCTCAAGTACATCAATAGCACACAAGGAATGACCATCAGAAGGAAATTTCATGGCTTCATAGATATTGTAGTTCATAGTTTGGCCATCAAATTCCATAGTCAAGGAACCAGTACTCACATTGATCTTAGTGTTGACAGTTTTCAGAAAAGGTCTCCCTAACAGAATAGGGGCTGCATGCTTATCATGTTCCATATTGAGCACATAGAAGTCAACAGGAAAAGTAAGATCACCAACCCTAACCAAAACATCCTCTACTATCCCTATAGGACACACACTAGATCGATCAGCTAACTGAATGAAAATATTGGTCGCATGCATGGGTCCTAATCGTAAGGATTCACAAAGAGATGAAGGTAGAACATTAATGGAAGCATCTAAATCTAACATAGCTTTATTGAACTTGGTACCTCCAATAGTAATAGGGATGGTGAACATACCTGGGTCGCCACACTTCTTGGGTAAGCGCTTCTGAAATACAGCAGAAACATGTTCGCTTACCTTTACCTTCTTCTTGCTGTTCTTATCCTGATTCCTCTTTGTGGTGCACATCTGCTTCAAGAACTTGGCATAACGAGGGACATACTTGATCAAATTTAGGAGAGGGATGTTGACCTCCACGTTTCTGAACATCTCAAACATGTCCTTGTCCTGCGCAAGTGGCTTGGTACGCTTCAAAGCAGACGGAAATGGTGCAACAGGCTTCCAATCAGGAAAAATCGGAGGTTCATACTCCTTCTCAGCCTCAACATCGGCTATAGGGAGGCGGCGGTCGCCGTAAGAAGGGCGGCGGTCGCCGCGAACATCATCAGAAAGATCGAAGTTTGGCTCACCGTCACGGCGGGTGCCGTGGTCTTCACGGCGGTCGCCGTGAATTGGGCGGCGGTCGCCGTCGCTGTTCTGCTCCAGTTCCGCATTCTCTTCCTTGTTGACCTCAGAATCATCCTCTTCGAGCCTCTTCCCACTCCTAGAGTTACAGCATTGACATTCCTAATGTTCGGGTTTACTTCCGTTTGAGATGGAAGTTTACCAGAAACCTTTGCGTCGAGCTTGCTCACCACTTGAGAGATTTGGCCAAATTGCCTTTCCAGGTTCTGAATGCTAGCTTGTGTAGTCTCTTGGAATTGCAATTGGTTCTTAGTCAACTTAGCAACATTGTCATTGAGATTGGCGTTGCTCTGCATCATCATCTTTATCATGTCATCCATAGAGTGTGAAGAGTTCGAGCTCTGCCCTTGAGGTTGTGGCACAAATGGCTGCCTAGGCTGTTGAGGATTACCCTGTGGTTGATTTTGCTCTGGGTCTCTCCATCTGAAGTTGGGATGATCCCTCCAACCAGGATTGTATGTATTGGAGTAGGGATCATGCCTGGGCCTCTGCTGATATCCTCCTACATGATTCACTTCCTCTTGTAGAGTATGACATGAATCAGTAGGATGCAAGTCGCCATGACAGATCTCACAGGCCTTAGCCTGCTGAGGCGTACCTTTCAGTTTCAGACGCCTCACCTCCTCTCGCAGCACATCAAAATCAGCTTGATCAATTTTTGATTGAGAACTAGCAACCACCAAGCTTTGGGAACCTCTCCCACTGTACTGTCTAGAGTCATCAGCCAGAGTAGCAAATATCTCTAGAGCCTCTTCATAAGTCCTCTTCAGAATATTCCCATCACATGCAGAATTTACCATCCGACGATCATCTTCACGGAGTCCTCCATGCAGATAAAGAATCAGATCATGATTAGCATAACCATGGTAGGGGCAACTCTTCACCAGTTTCTTGAAGCGTTCATAGTAGTCATAGAGGGACTCATTAGACAGTTGCTCTACGTTGCAGATCTTCTTCTTGAGCTGATTGGACTTGATTGCCGGAAAGTATTTATCAAGAAACACCTTCTTCAAATTTACCCAAATAGTGATGCTCCCTGGTGGTAAAGAATGATACCAGTCTTTAGCAGAATCCTTTAGAGAAAAGGAAAAGACTCTCAACCTCATCTGATCTTCAGTAATCTCAGATGGCCTCATACTGGTGCAGACCTTAAGGAACTCATCCAAGTGCTGAATAGGATCCTCAAGCAGGGTTCCACTGAATTTCGAGAGTAAATGGACTACTCCTGTCTTGAGTTCAAATTTAACCCCATCACCAAGGGCAGGGAATTGCACAGCACGAGTTGGTTGCTCCAAGTTAGGAGCTGTCAAGGACTCAAGAGTAACACGAGCTGCCATTCTTTCAGCTTCCTGAAGTAGTATATTCGCAGCCCTGTGAGCTTGAAGAAAAGTTCTCTCGATTTCTGGATCAAAAACTAGAGGTAGATTATTAGTAACACGGGTGTGAACCATAAGATAGGTTCACACCAAGATTGGCACACAAATCACACACACAAAATAGAGTATTGCCTCCCTGGCAATGACGCCAATTTGATAAGAGGAATTTGTCGTTCTAATTCCTACTATGCAAAATATCCTAACAAACCCTAAACCGTAGTCCTAGGTAAGTAAAGGTCGAACCCACAGGGAGGGGAATTCTATCTAAATATGCAATTTGTATGTCAATCAAACGTAACCAAATGGGGGTTTTGTGAGTTTTGTAAGTTCTAAACATGCAAAAGGTAAACAAGCTAAAGAGTTGTGAAATCAGTGATGGGAAAAACACTTAGTCAAACAACATCCACTATTCGTATGACAAGTTGATCATAGAAAATCATTCAAAATCTCATGCAATGGAAATTCCAATTCCTTTTCAGATATAACTAATAACACAACCAGATACTATTAGCACTAACTAATTAAACAACCCTGAAACTATCAAGATTCAGTTTAACAGCAGCGTTACAGATAGGAATATAGTTGGATACAATTCTAGCATAAAACAACCAGCTTTTATCTTAGAATGTAAATCAGTTCTCTTCTGCATAAGACTAGCACAACCAGATACTAGTACGATGCAGTTGCTACTCTGAAATAGATATGCTCAACCAGTAACAATCTAAATCTAGCAATAGATCAATAACGACAAACCCTAGTTGCGTCCAAGATAGAGATTATCAATATCAATCATAAGCAATCAAGCAAGAGAATAGATAAAAACCATGCAATAGATTAAGAACGAGAGTCTCACAACTGAATCAAAACGAAAGCTTCAGCGTCTGACTAAGCCAGGGAGGCTTAGTTCTTCATAGTAAGGTACGTAGAAAGAAATTAGGGTTCGAGAGATTTGATGATAGGCAAACAAGCCTTTCTCTACCCTTAAATACTAAAGGAAATAAAGTCTGGAATTAACCTAAAACGAAATAATAAAACGTAATAAAATAATGCAAAATAAAGCAAATAAGGAAACGGCTCGGCGGTGCATCCAACAGAGGCGGCGGGCGCCGCAACCTCCATGGCGGGCACCGCATTTCCACGGCGGGCGCCGTGACAATGTCGATGCAAAGGTTCCTGGATGGGAATTGGCGGCGGGCGCCACAATGTTCACGGCGGGCGCCGTCGTTGTTCTTCGGTTCAGCTCCTGCGACACTTCCGTAGAAACGCCATAACGTTTGATTCCCAACTCTGATTGCGCTCATATTTTGAGGACTTGCAGTAGACTTCAAGATCTAACTCCTCGAATTGGAATCACTCAATTTGGACATCTGAGTAGAGAGAACGAACCAATTGAATTCAGCCTACCGTTCTTCTACTCTTCATTGCACTCCCTTGGCGTCTACTACTGGTGGCTTCCTCCTCAGTGTCTCATATGATCTCCAAAACCGCTCAAACACCTCCAAAAACACCAACTTCACCCCCAAATGCCATACACATGAATGTGTCTAAATCTACCCGAATGACACCAATAAAACCTCTAATGACTCTTGGTTAAGCCCTACAAAGTAGTTTTTATCAGTTACCAAGGCGGTTACAACACATTAATCATGTGCCGAAACTTTAACCATGCGTCAGGGAAAGCTAGGGAACGACTGGTCCCTCCAAGGAACGACCTCTCCTTCAACCTTAAGTAACGATGATTTGTCTTAAAGACACAAATAACCTCTCTAATGCATTGTTCCCTTATAGGTAACGTCACATATCCTTAATGTTTCCCTCTGAATCTCAAGTATGCTTACATGAGTGTGTACTCCATACCTTCAAACCCGTGATGTAGCTAAGTGAGATCTTATAGTGTTGTATGAATCCCGATCACACTAAATGGCACCGTTTCCCATATGGGAACGATCTCTTGATGACATTAAAATCACCAACAATCCTCCACCATTTTAGTGTAATCCTTGATTCATAAAATAAGCAAGTCTTCATCCCAAACTCATGCATAAACACAAATATCGAAACGATTCAATTTATGTCTTAGTGTAGTTACACATTTCAAACACCCGGGAATCATGGTGTCCTAAGGATTGAACCAATCAACTTCTTTGGTTGCATGAAGATAACATACACATGAATTACTATACAATTCCATAGTCTAACTTGACTCTCTTAATGGCCTTGAGTCCTTATCCATTCGTGAGCGTTTTGAAGTTAACCCAAACTTCATGAAGCGGCCAAACTTCATGCCCATATAGGTAGATCCTTTAAAGGAACATGTCTTCAATCGTGCATCTACAATCTGCACTTTCTTAAAGGAACTATTAAGAAATTGTTTTCAACCTCTAAACTTGTAGGAACAGAGCACATACCTAGGGACTGTTCCTTTGTGCTCTTTAGTTTCTAGATGTAGGCTTTCCACATTAAATTCGTTCCCAACGTTAATTGGAAAAGAATTGGGTATCCTACCGCTAGAAACCTTATATGGGTCTTAATCCCATACCCTTAGCCAACTTGGAAACCAAGTCTCTAGCAAACCCCTTTGTCAAGTGATCAACCAAGTTTTATTGTGTTCTAACAAAATTCACCGAAATCACCCCATGCGTAATGAGCTCTCTTATCGCACTATGCCTCACACCCAAGTGGCGTGATTTCCCATTGTATACATGGCTATATGCTTTAGCCAAAGTTGTAGCGCTATCATAATGGATTGATATAGGTGAAATTGGCTTTTCCCATAATGGAATTTCATAAATCAAGTTCCTTAGCCATTCCGCTTCTTTTCCAGCAGCGGCTAAGGCAAGAAACTCCGATTCATGTTGGAACTCGTGATGCAAGTGTGTTTCTTTGAAGCCCATGAAATGGCACCCCCACTAACAAGAAGCACCCACCCACTAGTGGAAGAATGATCCTCTTAATTTGTGATCCAACTTGCATCTAAATATCCCTCTAATACCGAGGGTAATCCAATATAAGTAAGACAAAAGTCCACTGTTCCCTTAAGGTACTGAAGTACCCGAACTGCTTGCCAGTGATATGCACTAGGATTACTAGTATAGTAACTAAGCTTCCCAACTGCAAAAGCAATATCCGACCTAGTACTTGTCATGGCATACATCAAGCACCCAATAACCCTTGAGTACTCAAGTTGCATAACTGATGTTGCCTTGTTAGGGAACAGTTTAACACTCGGATCATATGGAGTTTTCAAAAAAGTGTACTTATCACAATTGAATTTCTCCAATACTTTCTCAATGTAATGAGATTGTGATAATGATAAGCCCTCCGTTCCCCATTTTATCCTAATCCCTAGGATAACATCGGCCTCCCCCATGTCCTTCATGGAGAATTGTGATGACAAAAATGCCTTTGTATGGTCTACTTGTCTCTGATCCGTTCCAAAGATCAGCATGTCATCCACGTACAAGCAAATTTAAACACCGTTCCCAGAATTATCAAATTTTCTATATACACACTTGTCCGATTGATTTAGTTTGAATCCTTTGGACAACACAACCTCATCAAACATTTGATGCCATTGTATTAGTGCTTGCTTCAGCTCTTACAAGGATTTGACCAATTTGCACACTTTATACTCTTGTCTGGGCATAACGAACCCTTCGGGTTGTTTAATATAAACATCTTCCTCAAGGTCCCCATTAAGGAACAATGTTTTCACATCCATTTGGTGTATAACCAACTTGTGAATAATAGCCAAGACAATCAATAGCCTAATAGTGGTAATCCTAGCAACCAGTGCATAGGTATCAAAGTAGTCGGTTTCATACTTTTGTCTAAAGCCTTGAACAACCAATCGGGCCTTAAACTTATCTATGGTTCCATCCACTTTCATCTTCTTCTTGAAGATCCACTTACTTCCCAATGGATTACATCTAGCCAAGACCCATGTTTTGTTCCCCATGATGGAATCCATCTCATCATTTATGGCCTCCTTCCAAAAGGACACGTCTTGAGACTTCATTGCCTCAGTAAACATCTTTGGGTCATCTTCAATATTGTAACTATTGCCACGAGCATTTCCAAGGAGCAAGAGAATTCGGAGAAGGAGAAGAAGAAAAGCAATTGCAAGTACGAAGCTTTGGTAAGTTGAGTACTTGATAGGGTTTTGGGTGTCTTAGGTGTTGTTAGGAACGTTATAACTAGAAGTCTAGATATCTAGGAGTAAACTAGGTTGAGATAGGACTTGCTCGATTGTAACTCCAGTATTAATAACACAAGTAGACATTTGAAATCCTCTTAGGGTAAAACCTAGGGGTAAAGGTTTTTCTCAGTCAACTAGTTGGTTGATTGAGTTTTCCTCTCTAAGGAACATCGCCACTGTTACTTTGCATCTGTTACTTTATTCCGCTACCCAAGGAACAGTTCTACCATTCCTTGTACTAACACACTCAATTCTACAATTGGTATCAGAGCCAGTTTTCTCTAGATTGTATGTTACTTATAGATTTTTAGGTAACAAGGACGAACACTATTGATGTTGGACTTAGCTTCGATAGGCAACCTCTGCTGGTCGCTGGTCAATACCAACACTGGAAGACTCTCTTCATCAAATAGGTCCAAAGTGATGATTAACAATGCTGGTTGATCATTTCTCTTGGAGATATTGATATTGCTGATTTTGAGAAAAAGAAGAATCTAAAGAAGTGTGATCAAAAAGATCTTCTAATCATTGAAAAGAATTCAAAGGCTGCTATGCTCATCAACAATGCTCTTGGTCAACAGGATGTTGAGAAACATCAATCGTGTGAGTCTACTAATGCTAAGTGGCTTGCACTTGAACATATGTATATGGGGAGCAAGGATCTCCGTGAAGTTGATCGTTTCCAGGCAAAGAAGGACTTCTACAACTTCAAGATGGAAGATGGTGAAGATGTGAGTTCCTACCAAGCAAGATTTGAAAAAATCACTACTCGTTTGACTGCTCACACAATTCGAGAGACCAAGATCCTTCCAAATGAAAAGATCCTCATCATCATTGATGGTCTGCCTCATTGTCATAGGATGACTAAGGCGATCTTAAAGGAGAATGTCAACATTGCAGCGTTGACGTTCCATGAGGTCTTTAGCAAGATTCAAAAGTATGACAACGAAAAACGAGCCGAGAGATCGGACAAAGGCAAGGCAATTTCCTTGATGGTTGAGAAAGCAATCAACATGATAGATAATGAATAAGATGAAAATCAGTCCTTTGTTGATCCTGAGACTCTTTACTCACAAGAGCTAAGCGTTCCCTCTACATGAAAGGAAGAAACAGGAACGGAGGGAACAATGGTGAAAAGTACGACATCAAAGACATCTCATGTTACAACTGTAACAAAAAGGGTCACTATGCTAGCTCATGCTCCAAGGAGAAGAAGAATGGAAACAATTCTGGGAACAATGAAAAGAAGGCTTTCGTTGCTGTTTGGGGCAATGTGGATGAATCCGATGGAGAAGACCCTGAAGCTTAGGGTGGTGATATATGTGCTATGGCTCTTGGAGATTCAACTATTCCTTCTGAGGAACAAGAGGTAGATCCTGAAACCTTTCTTAATTCTCTCATGAATTATGACAAGAAATCCCTGATTAGTCTTTTAAGGAAATGTTTGCAGAGAGCCTGAAAACTCAAGAGGAGTTAGCTAATTCTGAAGATGAATGTAGTAGTTTAAAAGAGAACATGTCCAAAACTGCTAGTAGTTCAACCATTCCTTGTTCTTAATGTGATGCTAATCGTGATGAACTTGAAATATTAAGAAAAGAAAATGTCTCAATGTTAATGGATGCTATTTCTAACAATTCTAATGTAAGTCATTCAGTTGGTCCAACTAAGCTTGATGTGCAGATGTCCGAAGTGAAGGCTTATGCTCACAAAATACATTCCATGATAGAGGAACAGAAAGCTCAGGAAGAGGACATAGAATTTGTCAAGCCTAGATATGGTATTGGATACACTGGATCAAACGATAAGGAAGATGAATTTTCCATCCCTGCATTACGTGAAGCTAGAGATGGGGAACTTCAGGATGCTAGGGAAAAGAATCGCAACCTTGAGGAACATGTTAAAGTCTTTGAGAGTGGGTTGGATGAGAGCCAAGCCTGGAATACTGGACAAACTGCCCATAAAATCTTCCTTAAGCAATCCCAGAGTAAGAAATCCAATGTTCTGTGCCCTGAGAGAGCCAAACAACGCAAGAGTACCATTCTTAATAGGAAGTATGTCAAATTGGATCAATTTAAGCTTTGTTGGTATTGTGGGAACAATAAACATTTACAGAGAGACTTTGAAAAGAAAAGAAAGTTCTCCGAAGAGCACACAAAGAGAAGGAACAATAGGAGTAACAATGTCAATCTGAATGACTTCTATGATGAATCATATGTGCATAATCATAATCATGCTAGTTCTAGGAATAAAAATGTTGTCATTGATCATGCTATTCCTAGGGAACAATTACACTTTGTGTCTCGACCAGGTAAAGATAAGCTTGCCTGGGTCGCCAAACGTTATCTTTTTCTGTGCAGGATGAAGTGAGGGGGAACGAGAAGTGGTACATTGATAGTGCTTGTTCGTGCCACATGACTGGAAAACAAGATAAACTCACATCACTTCACAAACACTCCAGAGGGAGCATAGCCCTTGGAGAGAAGAGATACATGGAAATCATAGGAACATGAGACACAAAACTAAACTGCAACATAAAGGTAAAGGATGTAAGTTTAGTTCATGAACTTGGTTTTTGTTTGTTGAGTGTTGCACAACTGTGTGATCAAGGAAACAACAAGACTGTCTTTACTTCCAAAGACTATTACGTCAAGGATCAAGAAACCAAGAATATCATTCTCAGAGGAGTCAAGTACAAGGATGTGTACATTGTTGATAAGGAATTCAAGCCAAAGGAAGTTCTATGGTTTGCGTCTATAGCTGATGAGACGGAACTGTGGCATAGAAGGCTTGGTCACGCAAACCTTCGATTAATCCACAAGCTCCATGAAAAGGAACTGGTTCGTGGACTCCCAAGTGTTAAATCTGAGTTCAATGGAGTTTGTGATGCATGCGTGAGAGGAAAACAGACCCGTTCCTCATTCAAGCTCAAACCTGACATTACTACTTCTCGTCCTTTGGAGTTGATCCGTATGGATTTCTGTGATCCCATGAGGATAAGAAGTCATGCAAGGAACATGTTTGTTTTCGTGATTGTCGATGATTATTCTGGATTTACTTGGACAATCTTTCTTTCTTCAAAAGATAAAGTCTTCACTGCATTCGAGACGTTCATCAAGAAGGTTGAAACTAGTTTGGGTCAACAACTGAGAACAATAAGGTCCGACCATGGAACGGAGTTTCAGAACTCTATGTTTCTTGATTTCTGTAAAAAAACATGGAATTTCACATGATTTCTCCGCGCCTAGGACACCACAGCTGAATGGAGTTCTGGAACGAAAAAATCAAACTAGTTTCCACCTTCTTATTGCAAGCAATCTTCCATGAGTCTTCTGGGCTAAAGCCATCAACACTACCTGTTATATCCTCAATCGTGCCATGACGCATCCTTTATTCAATAAACTGCTTATGAACTAATAAGGGATCGCAAGCCCAATATTTCCCACTTGCGTGCGTTTGGATGTAGGTGTTACATTCACAGTAATGGGAAGGACAACTTAGGAAAGTTTGACCCATAAAGTGATGAAGGAATTTTTCTAGGCTATGCAGAGGCAAGTAAAGCTTACAAGGTGTTCAACAAGTGAACTCGTAAAATTGAGAAAAGCATCCATGTAGTCTTTGATGATAGTTCAAAAGGTGCCAATAGAAAGTTGGGGTCATCGTTCCCTGTTGGTGACTATCCAAGAATGCAGAGAGAAGATTCGGATGATGAAGGAGATGGCCCCCTCTCCCAAAGACATCCAAGTGGTGGGAACGGTGGTGCTAATGCTGGTAGTAGCCATTCCAGTCCTCAAAGGACCTCAAGTCCAGATGTTCCCACAAGCATTAATGCTGATACCATTAGCTCGTCACAAGCCGCATATGTTCCTTCAACATGTACTCATACCACTGCTATAGATCCCAACAACACTGAGATTGTTACCACTGTTTCTCCTGGAACTTCTGGTGGTGACAATGTTGATGATTCATTGAGTAATGCCGAATAGTCCCAAATGAAGATGCCTTATTGCCTTCATCTTCAGAGAATGCTTCTGCAATTCAACCCTCTAATCCTTCAGTCGTTGTGTCAAAGAGTGTTCGAGTGCAAAAAGATTACCCCATTGACAACCTTATCACTCCCTTTTGGTGAAAGAGGTTTGCGTTCTAAACTTAACTTGTTTTGTGCCTTCCATGCGCTTATTTCTCTTGTAGATCCCAAGTCTATCAAGGAAGCGTTGAAGGAACCTGATTGGATTGTGGCTATGCAAGAAGAACTACATCAGTTTGAAAGGACCAAAGTATGGAGACTTGTCCCTCTACCCCCACAACAAACATGCCATTGGCACTCGCTGGGTGTTTAGGAACAAGCTGGATGATTCAAGTGTGATCACAAGGAACAAGGCAAGGTTGGTCGCTCAATGGTACAATCAACAAGAGGGGATAGAAAATGATGAGACTTATGCTCCAGTTGCTCGCATTGAAGCTATTCGTCTTCTCATTGCCTATGCTGCACACAAGGGATTCACATTATGCCAAATGGACGTCAAGACCATATTCTTGAACATATATCTTCAAGAGAAAGTGTATGTGAAGCAGCCCCCAGGTTTTGAAGATGTCAGTTGTCCCTCTCATGTGTATGCTTTGGATAAGGCTCTATATGGTCTTAAGCAAGCACCTCGTGCTTGGTATGATAGACTTACACAATTCAATCTTTCCAATGGATACAAGTGAGGAACAATTGACAAGACACTATTCCTCCTGGAACAGAAGAGTGAGACTCTGGTTGTTCAAGTATATGTTGATGATATTAATTTTGGTTCCACTAACCCTGCTCTTGTGTACAAGTTCAAAAATCTTATGAGTAGTGAGTTTGAGATGAGTATGATTAGGGAACTGCCCTTTTTCCTCGGATTACAAGTCACACAGACTAAGGAAGGAACAAAGATACATCTGCAAAAGTATATAAAGGAACTGTTGAAGAAATATGGTATGGATTCTGCAAAACCGATTGTCACTCCAATTTCTCCTGACACTCGTTTAGATGCAAACTTAAATGGAAGAACTGTTGATCCTACAATGTATAGAGGAATGATTGGTTCCCTCCTCTATCTCATGACAAGTAGGCCGGATATTCTCTTCAGTGTTTGTCTTTGTGCTAGATTCCAATCCAACCCTAAAGACTCTCATTTGAAAGAAGTGAAGCAAATCTTTCGATACCTCAAGGCAATGGACCAATTATGTCTATGGTTTCCTAAGAACTGTGACTTCAACCGTGTTGGCTTCACATACGTTGATTTTGCTGTGCACGTAGTTGATAGAAAGAGTACCTTTGGAACAACACAGTTCCTTGGTCCATGTCTTGTCTCATTGGGATCCAAGAAGCAAAACTCTGTGGCCCTTTCAACTGCAGAAGCTGAGTATGTTGCCGTAGCAAGTTGTTGTGCTCAGGTATTGTGGTTAAAGCAGCAACTGAAGGACTTTGGTATGTCTCTTGACACTATTCCTATCATGTGTGATAATACTAGTGCTATTAACATTTCAAAAAATCCAGTTCATCATTCACTTACTAAGCACATTGACATTTGTCATCATTTTCTTCGTGATAATGTTGATATCGGTCTCATTAGAATGGAACATTGCGGGACTGAAAATCAAGTGGCTGATATTTTCACCACGACACTAGACAAAGGGCCATTCAAGCATCTTTGCTTGCTCCTTGGCATGATCTCTCTAAATTGAGGAATTCTCTGTCCACTATTCCATCAATGCTTGGCTAAATTGACCACAATCTTCATGAAGTTTCATGCTTAATTGCTTATTCCTTGATTTTGCTATATCATGAATTTCGCTCATGCTAGGGTTATTTAGTCTTAAGGATCTTAGAACATTGTCCATTGATTTTTGTTGAGCTACTTGATTGCATGATAACATCTTATTTGAGACCAAACGATCGATTTGATGACTGATCCCTCTCTACAAGCCCATATGATAATGGGTTGTAACCCTACCTTAGCCTAAATTCAGGTAAACGTTCCCTATGATCCCTCTTTGTTAAACTTTTACAGGGAATAATTATCTGAATTTTTGTTCCTTATCATTTTATATATGTTTGGATATACTATTTTTTGTGTAAACACAACTTGAAATATCTAGACAAGCCTCGCTACTCACTCATGGTCTCAGGGGAACGAAAATGGTTGCTCAGGTTAAGGGGGAACAATCAGAGGAACGATGATGCTTGGAATAGTGGTTGAAAATTGTGTGGTTGCAGGTGAACATTGGAAACGGCTAGTTTTTGGGATTTGACTGCTCTGTGTGCAGGATCGGCTAACACGTGGAACAAGGGAAAAAACAAAAAATTCTCGTTATTAGAGGAGAGAGAAAAGATTGCGATTGGATAGATTTTTATAAGTCGGTTTAATTGCTACGATATTATTTGCTAAAGATCTTTCTCTTTCCTATATATACCTTACCAAATTCCCCACATTCCCTCACCGCAATCCTGTTTCCAAATCTCTCTCGCACTCAAACTCTCCCAAAGCTCCCACTCTCTACCGTTACCCTGATTCTCTCGCCTCACCTCCAACCCCTCCATAATCACTAATGGCTTCCTCCAGTGACCTTTCCAACAAGGTAGTCGATGACATGACTGACGCTGAGATTGACGCCATGATGCTTTCCCTTTAGAAGAAAAAATCCACCCGCAACACTCCTGCCAAAACCTTCGTCCCTTCCTCTGTTTTGGAGATTGCTCAGGCTGCCACAACATCAGTGGAACAAGCTGCCGATCCCTCCGTGTAGGATCGTGATTGTTAGATTAATAATCAGGGAACTGAGAACACAGTTTACAATTCCCTTCGCAGCGGAAATAAACAATTAACTAAATGAAAAAGTTCCTTATAGTGGAAACCTTCGATTGCCAACTAGCAATCTAGGATAAAAACCACTACCTTTCTTTGAAAGGATTTTAAAGTCTACTTCTTGATTTCTTATCTCTTTTGGTTACAGCTTATCCTAGGAACGAACACACAGTTCCTTTGCCTTACACACAGTTAGACAATCCTAGATAACTTAACACAATCAATAATCAATCCAAGAAACAGACTTTTCGCACCTAGGAACTATCACTTACAGTCACAGGAACTTAGCACTCAACTCTTCTTCCTTGACTGGTTCCTCTTGATCTCGGTTTGCTTTGATGATCTTGTTTGAAGCTTCACACTTTGATGTTTGCTATGAAGTGTGTTTCTATTGTGAATGCTTGAAGATAACCCTTGGGTTAGTCTTCCTTTTATAGAGGATTCTTCGCAGCTCGATCCTCTCTTGGTTCCCACGGATTGAGCTTGCCCTAGGATTGGTGGTTCTCCTTGATCCACGTTGTTCTTGGCATGTGCAAACAACCTAGGCAGCTCAGAATCTCTCTTGGTTGGTCAACTACCTCAGACGAGCTTTGTGGTGTCATTGTCAAAACGCTTTCGTCCGAGGTTGAGTAAGCTGGCCGCTTGGGAACCGTCTGCTGGACAACGACGTCTTCATGTGCTGTCGCTTTCATCGTCTCTGTCCGAGGTAGAGGTTCTCTAGGCATCTTGTTCTTTAGCTCTTGGACCTTGGCAGACTTTTGGAAGCTTCGGACAAGTCGTTTTCGACACCTTTTGTCCGAGGTTGTGTGTTCCCAGATTTCTCGGGAATTACAATGTCGCAAGCTCCATTTCTGGGCATACCTGGGTTCCTCTAGATTCCTTCAGCTGTCTTGTTCCTTTGGTTCCCTTGTTCTATTTGGCTTTCCTGCCTTCGGTATATTCCTGTGGTTCCTTAAAACACATCTTTGAGATAAAACATTAGTATCATAATATTTGTCATCTTCAAAAGTAGAGAAACTGAGGAAAGGAACTCTCAGGGGAACTGAAGTTCCAGAGTTCCGTTTCCTAACAATTTCCCCCTTTTTGATGATGACAAATATAAGGAACCTGGCAGTATAATAAGGACATGAAATTCATGAGAACAGTTGAGCTAAGAGATTTACAACTTTATAAAATAATGATAGAACATTCAATAGTTGCAAATTCCCCCTAAGCAGATGAACTAAGTTATTCAAGTTCCCCCTCAGAAATAGAACGGGTTCAGATTTCCTATAGGTCCAGTAGTTCCAATAGTTCAAGGTTCCTATCCATTCTTCCCCCTTTTGACATCATCGAAAAGATCAAGTTACTTATCAAGTATAGGATATCAATGTGAAATAAACAATTTGCGTTAAACCCATGACAGTGACCATAATAGAAACTTAAGGCAAAGCCAAATGATGCATTAGAAACATTACCATAAGAGTTCATTAATCATTAAAGTCAAGAACATTGCCCAGAGATGCATAGTGGAAAGAGAAACACAAGAGCACAACCAACTTGACATTAGACAAAATAAGGATAGAAGAGGGGAGTAGGACCCTAGGGAACTACTAGCACACTGTGATGTTATAGCACTGGGAACTAGGAGAGACGTTCCTATGGCAACGTAGTGGCCTCCTCTTCAGTTTCCTTCTTTTATGCAGTTCCTTCATCTTGGCCTGTTGTCATCTTATCGGCCTGATTACCTCCAATTGAGCAAGGTTAAGATTGAGGTTTTTCTTGGCCATTTAAGGAGCTTTGTGTTTTGAGAGAGACAGGTGAACATGAGATTGAGAGAAGGCGTGAGAGAACAGAGTGCTCGGCTCAATCAAACAGGAAATCTTAAATAACCCTTGAGCAATTATGGAGCCGTTGAGAATCAAGCCATTGGAGAAATTTCTGGGAACTCTAAAGAGTTGAAACGGCTAATTTTCTTGAAGCTTTTGTGCCTTTGCAACGGTCACAAATTCAAAGATTAGATGCTAAAAAATGGCAATTGATCAAGGCTAAGAAGATGTCTCTGACGCTGTGAGATTTGCCATAAATACTGTCTTGGGAGGAGCAATTCTCTTACTAGCCGTTTAAGGGGTAGCCCATCCTAGTTCCTTTCTGGCGATATTTTCAGTGTCCTAGAGGGATATATGGGAACCTTTGATGTAGGGTTTTAAGACATAGGACCTGAAAGTACGTTCCCATAAAATAAATCGGGGAAGGCCATTTATCGCATCACACACTAATTCCCAGAGAGGGTTAAGAAGAGGATCATAGGGAATTAGATTGTGCAATAAGGCAAGGGAGGGTCATAGTACACAATCATCATTTCGGCTTGTATTGTTGGGTTAGAATATGATCAGATTGTGACTTTTGGGCCAACAAAGAAGCTTGAACAATGGAGAAGTTGAAAGAATAATGAAGACCAAAAGATACGAACTAGAAAAATTTATCTAAGCCTTTTTAAGAAACCATTATGGAAAAGAGGGTTTGTAGCAAAAATATATCACATAGATATCAAGACTCAACAAGTGAAAAATCTTAAACTAGTCAATCAGGGGAACTTGAAAGGAGCCTTTAAACTAAGGTCACTACTAGGTTATAGGAATCATTCCCAGTTCCAATCTAAGGTTCTCGAAGGGAACTCTATTCAAGGCTTTGGTGAATATATCTGCAACTTGATCTTCAGTTCTACAAAATTTCATAAAGATGTTTCCTTTCTCAACATGATCTCTAAGAAAATGATGTCTTATGTCTATATGCTTGGTCCTAGTGTGATGCACAGGATTCTTAGAAATGTTTATGGCACTAGTGTTATCACAAAGAATAGTAAGAGGGCCATAAGACATACCAAAGTCCGCGAGTTGTTGCTTTAGCCATAGAAGTTGGGAACAACAGGAGGCAGCCGCAATGTACTCGGATTCTGTGGTGGAGAGGGAGACTGAGACTTGTTTCTTTGATCCCCATGACACAAGGCAAGGGCCTAGGAACTGTGCCATTCTAGAGGTGCTCTTTCTATCCACCAAGTATCCAGCATAATCAGCATCAGTGAAACCCATCAGCTCAAAGGGACATTCTTTGGGGTACCAAATGCAGAGTGAGTCAGTTCCCTTGAGATATCGAAGTATTCTCTTCACAGCAGCCAAGTGGGTTTCTCTTGGACAAGATTGGAACCTCTATAGAGCTTCTCCTCCACTAGAGGACTCGAATGGTCCTTATCCAAGTGGGCAATGGTGGATATGGGAGTGGAGAGAGGCTTGCATGAATCCATTTTGAACTTCTTCAGTAGTTCCCTGACATACTTCTGTTGGTGGATTTGAATACCATCTTCCTTTTGAGTGATTTGTAATCCGAGGAAGAAGGTGAGTTCCCCAATTAGGCTCATTTCAAACTCACTGCTCATCAAGTCTTTGAACTTGTCTACAAGGGACAGGTTAGTGGAACCAAAGATAATATCATTGACATAGATTTGAACCACCAAGATGTTACCTTCTTCTTCTAGGATGAAGAGAGTTTTGTCAATAACTCCACGCCTGTAGCCATTTGAGAGTAGGAACTGGGCAAGACGATCATACCAAGCTCTGGGAGCTTGCTTGAGGCCATACAATGCTTTGTCTAGAAAGTAGACATGGTCTGGATGATCATCATTTTCAAATCCAGGTGGTTTTTTGACATAGACTTCTTCTTGAAGAATTCCATTGAAGAAGGCCGTCTTTACATCCATTTGGAACAACTTGAACCCTTTGTGTGATGCGAAAGCAATTAACATCCTTATTGCTTCAATCCTTGCCACTGGAGCATAGGTTTCATCATAGTCAATTCCTTCTTGTTGATTGTATCCTTGAGCCACAAGTCTTGCTTTGTTCCTTATCACAACTCCTGTATCATCTAGCTTGTTTCTGAAAACCCATCTGGTTCCTATGATGTGCTTATCCTTGGGGCGAGGAACCAGATGCCAGACTTTGTTCCTTTCAAATTGATGAAGCTCCTCTTGCATGGCTTGGATCCAGTCCGCATCCTTCAGTGCCTCACCTATGTTCTTTGGTTCCACAATAGACAAAAAGGCATTAAAGGCAAAGAAAGTTAGATGTTCGTACCTGACTGGAGGCTTGACGACTCTTCTTTCTCTGTTGGAAGCCAAAGTATTTGATGTGGAGACATTCTGAGTTGAGCATTCAGCTTCCTGGTTGGGGTCACCTTCTCCATTGAAGAACATGTGGGAAGATGAATCATTGAGATCTCCACAGATATTGTCGTCATGCTCATGGTTCCCAGAAATGGATTGTTGTTCATTATCCATGGGAACTGGTGGAGGAGCCATTGGAGGGTTCCGTTCAGCAGGGCAGGAACTGGGAGGAGTGACATCTTCATCTGGATCTTCTTGAGATGACTTGGGAAACGGATCTTCAAAGGAACTGGTGGTGTTCTGCACAATCTTTCCAAGTGATTTTTCATTAAAAATAACATGAACACTTTCTTCTACCTTTTTAGTCCTTTTGTTGCAGACCTTGTATGCCTTGCTGCCTGAGGCATATCCAATGAAGATTCCTTCATCACTTCTTGGGTCGAACTTGCCAAGATTGTCCTTCCCATTGTTGTGCACAAAGCACTTGCATCCGAACACCCTTAGATGAGAAATGTTGGGAACTCTTCCTCTTAGGAGTTCATAGGGTGTCTTCTCTGTGATGGGGCGAAGCATGGCTCTATTGATGATGTAGCATGCTGTGTTGATCGCCTCAGCCCAAAAGGATTGGGAGAGTCCACTTGAGATCAACATAGTTCGAGCCATGTCTTCCAAGGTCCTATTCTTTCTCTCCACTACTCCATTCTGTTGAGGAGTGTATGGTGCAGAGAAGTTGTGATCAATGCCATGCTCACTGCAAAAGGTTAGAAATTCTCCATTTTCTAATTCGGTACCATGGTCAGATCGAATAGCATTAAGTGAGCAATCAAGGGATTTTTCTAACAAAGGAACCAGGTCTTTAAAGCGATCAATGACTTCACTTTTAGATTTAATGAAAATGGTCCAAGTAAAGCGAGAGAAGTCATCGACAATAACAAAAATATACCTGTTCCCTCCTAGGCTTTGAACTCTCATGGGTCCACAAAGATCCATGTGGATGAGCTCAAGAGGCCTTGAGGTGCTTACCATATTTTTGGATTTGAAGGAACTACGAGCCTGTTTTCCTTTTACACAGTCAGAGCATGGTTCCTTAGATGTGCCACTCAGCTTTGGCAATCCTCTGACTAGTTCCTTTGAGTGTAGCTTTTGAATCAGCTTGGTGCTAGTATGACCGAGGCGTTGGTGCCACAACTCAGCTTGGTCATTCATGGTTGAGAGACACAGTTTCTCCTTGGGGACGAAGGATGGGTCAACAATGTAAACATTGTTGAATCTCTTTCCTTTTAGGATGATTTGTCCCGAGGAGTCAAGAACTGAGCATTCATTTGATCTAAATCTGACTTCATTGTCTCCTTGATCACACAACTGTGACACACTTATTAGATCAAAACCAAGACTATCAATAAGGTGAACTTTGTTTACCTGAATGTGATCGTTAAGCTTCACAGTTCCTATTCCACAGATTTTCCCTTTGCTTTTGTCTCCAAAGGATATGTTCCCTCCTTGGAGAGGTTGAAGAGAGGTCATTTGATTTCTTTTTCCGGTCATATGGCATGAGCAACCACTGTCAATGTACCATAGTTGGGGTTGCCTCTCTTGTTTCTGCACATAAGGGAACTAAGATTTCTGAACCCAGCGAAGCTTGGCTTTACTGGGGGGATTAGCATTTCGAGTCTGTGATTAATCAGGGAGTTGGTTCCTTTCCTGGTGATAATCACTTTTCTCCCTTTCAAAGTTCCTTTTCTTAGCACAATCAGTGTTGTAATGGCCATTCTTACCACAGTAGGTACATAAGCGGTTGTAGACAACATGACCATACTTTCCTTTCCCTGGCCTAAAAGGTTTTTCATTTATTTTGTTGAAATCAATATTGTTTTTAACCTTACTATTGGCCATGTCAACATACTTTTTGTGAGCAAAAGAATTGGTGAACCATTGATTTTCAGGAGTCATTTTTTCTTTACCTTTTGGTTCCTTCTTAGGGCTTTGAGAACCTTCATTGAGACGTTTGGCAACCTCAGCCTTGTTCTCAAGCACCATGATCTTCTCTGATAGGAACTGATTCCTGTCACGAGAGGTGGCAAGAGCAATGCTGAGGTTCTCATTCATCTCAACAAGTTCTCGTCTAGCTTTTTCATCTTCAGCATCATTGTTATCCTTGTTGTTGACATATCCTATTCCATGGCGTTGTCTCACAAAAACAGTTTGATTTATTGTCTTTTCATTAATAGAATCAGTGAGGATGTCCAATCTATCAATTATGGATTGAAGCATGTCTTTTCCAGGTAAATTAGAATGCAAGGGAACTGTGACAGAGTCTATGCTAGTTTCATCACAAGATTTGCAGATTTTAAGGTGACTAGCATGCACGTTCCTAATTTCAATCAGTTTGGAGTGAGTTTCAGCTAGGTCTTTCTCAGTTTCATCAAGTTTCTTACTCCAAACAGAATTCTCAACAGTTAAGCATGCAATTTCATCTTCACAATCATCAAGTTTCTGTTGAAGGGAACTGGTTTCCTTTCCTAGTTTCTTTATGATCTTAAGAAGTTGTTTCTTATCACAATCAACTAGGGATTTTAAGAGATCATCAGAAGTTACCTCAAGGTCTTCTGAGTCGCTTGAGTCTCCTTTTGCCATGAGACATCTTCCTCCAGAGAAGCCGCTCAGATCCAGTTCCTCATCTGAGTTTTCTCCCCATGAGGCTACGAGAGCCTTCTTTCTCTGAGGTTTTTCTTCTTCCTTGGAGTCTTCCTTGTTGGGACAGTTCTTAGCGTAGTGTCCCTTCTCTTTGCACTCGTAACAAGAGACTTCCTTTAGATCCCTTCTAGGTCCGTTGTAGGAGGAACTCCCCTTTTGGAACCTTCCCTTCACAAAGAATTTTTTGATATTCTTTGAGAAGAGGGCTGTTAGCTCGTCCTCCTCTTCTTCCAAATCTGAGTTCTCTTGCTCCATCTCAAGCTTTGAGAAAGCTTTGGAGATTTTAAGGGCGATTCCTTTCTCCAGTTTCTTATCGGCATTGGCTTTAGTGTGTTCTCCTTCTTCAACTTCCAGTTTCCCTATGACTTGGGTCAAGGAAAGAGATTGGATGCCTGAAGTGTTCTTCATGATTCCTTTGAGAAGGGTGAACTTGGAGTTGAGTCCATTGATGATCACTAAGGACTTGGAGACTTCATCAAGATCAACTCCCGCCGCCGTCAACTTTCCAATTAATCTGTTGAAGCGAGAGTAGTACTCTGAGATGATCTCAGTTTCCATCATTTTGAAGGTGTGGTATTCTCCTTCCAAAGCAAACTTTCTGCTTTGCTTTAGTTCCTCACTTCCTTCATGCATCTCCTTGAGAGCTTTCCACATCTCTTTGGCCGTCTTGATTCCTATGACCTTGTCGATGTCCTCTCTGTCCAATCCATTGAGGATGAACTGCCTGGCCTTGGCATTCTACTCCATGATAACATAGTGTTCTGGTTTCCAATCTTCTTCCTTCATGGTGAGGTCGACATAGCCATCTCCATTTTCGACTATCCTCCAGCATTGGTAGTCGTTGGTCTTGATGTGGCTTTCCATGCACTTTTCCCACCATGTTTCTTCTCCTTTCTTTCGGAGATGTGGCTTGTTGGTGGAGATTCCGAGCTCAAACTTGCTTGGTTGAGACATGATCTACAAACTTATCAAAGATCTAGAGCTTTTCCTGCTCTGATACCAATTGTAGGATCGTGATTGTTAGATTAATAATCAGGGAACTGAGAACACAGTTTACAGTTCCCTTCACAGCGGAAATAAACAATTAACTAAATGAACAAGTTCCTTATAGTGGAAACCTTCGATTGCCAACTAGCAATCTAGGATAAAAACCACTACCTTTCTTTGAAAGGATTTTAAAGTCTACTTCTTGATTTCTTATCTCTTTTGGTTACAGCTTATCCTAGGAACGAACACACAGTTCCTTTGCCTTACACACAGTTAGACAATCCTAGATAACTTAACACAATCAATAATCAATCCAAGAAACAGACTTTTCGCACCTAGGAACTATCACTTACAGTCACAGGAACTTAGCACTCAGCTCTTCTTCCTTGACTGGTTCCTCTTGATCTCGGTTTGCTTTGATGATCTTGTTTGAAGCTTCACACTTTGATGTTTTCTATGAAGTGTGTTTCTATTGTGAATGCTTGAAGATAACCCTTGGGTTAGTCTTCCTTTTATAGAGGATTCTTCGCAGCTCGATCCTCTCTTGGTTCCCACGGATTGAGCTTGCCCTAGGATTGGTGGTTCTCCTTGATCCACGTTGTTCTTGGCATGTGCAAACAACCTAGGCAGCTCAGAATCTCTCTTGGTTGGTCAACTACCTCAGACGAGCCTTGTGGTGTCGTTGTCAAAACGCTTTCGTCCGAGGTTGAGTAAGCTGGCCGCTTGGGAATCGTCTGCTGGACAGCGACGTCTTCATGTGTTGTCGCTTTCATCGTCTCTGTCCGAGGTAGAGGTTCTCTAGGCATCTTGTTCTTTAGCTCTTGGACCTTGGCAGACTTTTGGAAGCTTCGGACAAGTCGTTTTCGATACCTTTTGTCCGAGGTTGTGTGTTCCCAGATTTCTCGGGAATTGCAATGTCGCAAGCTCCATTTCTGGGCACACCTGGGTTCCTCTAGATTCCTTCAGCTGTCTTGTTCCTTTGGTTCCCTTGTTCTATTTGGCTTTCATGCCTTCGGTATATTCCTGTGGTTCCTTAAAACACATCTTTGAGATAAAACATTAGTATCATAATATTTGTCATCTTCAAAAGTAGAGAAACTGAGGAAAGGAACTCTCAGGGGAACTGAAGTTCCAGAGTTCCGTTTCCTAACACGCCGCCTCAACTCCCTCTCTAGTGGCGAAATCTGTAATACCCCCAAATATAACCTTGAAAGTATTACCGCTAGTGACCTCAGATTACCCATCTGAAGTCACCCAAGGCTTAACCATTTTATAATAACCATAAAATAACACCAATCATATCAAATATCATAAAATTTATTCAAACCAAAGTCACGGATTACATCTGTAAATCCCAAATACATCCAAAATACAGAATTGTTTCAATACAGCGGAAGTCTTTTAATAAATTTCATAATGGTCTTGATCAATGCGATCGCACGCCTAGGATCTTCAACCTTGAGAAAACTCTTAAAAACACCATCTGCCTTCACCGTCGCGTACTAGCCTTCACGGACGGGAAGTCTTCCTGATGTGTTGTATGAGACGGATGACACCAGCCAACCATGCAAGAGAAACAAACCGGTTGGTTAGTCTAATAAAAGACTATGCAAGGGTAAAACAGAAAGGTTCCAAGTAGTCGTATTAGGTTACACCTGTCGTTTCTCGAATAATAACCGATGACGACAGTGAACCTCAACACTCCTACGGAAATATACGAAACAATATGAATAAGAGAAGACTCCAAAAGATCGAGTCTTACGGGAACGTATGAAGAGAAGACTCCAAAAGATCGAGTCTTATCGGAAAGTATGACAAGTGTTTGGGAACGTTATACTTGACCATTTGGGGCCACGACCAACCTCACCGCGCAATGCGAATTCAGATTTGGAAGGAGGACTTACTTTAATCGAAGTCCGGACGGTTTCCACGTTGTACTCCTCGCCCGAGGGTATATTAATTATGTGCATAATCACACTTATCTTATTTAATTCCAAAACGTATATTCATGTTACAACTTTTATCATATAAATATATCATCTCGATATGAGAGATGTTGGGCCTGGCATCCCAGGAGAAAGACGGATCAAGTGGATCGAACTCAAGCCCACTACAGATCGGAAGAACAGAGGAAAAGCCTAGAGGAGCCGACGAGACTTCTCTGATCGAGTATCATCCGACAGGATCGCAAGGATCTCGCCACGCAATTAATGCCCAGATCACGCAACGGCCATAACATTAAAACCAACGTAATCACAAAGATTCAATGGCGCAATATTCGCCATTACTCTCAACATTGAAGATGAAATATTCGGCAAGAAATGCAAAACGGTAACAAGGGTGAAAGACTTACCATATCGGGACGACAAAGAGGATAAGAAACAACACGCATAATTACGCAAGGGACACGAGCATTCTTACTCAAAAAACACACCAGAATAGCACTCTCGCTCTCAATCTAGCTCTCTAACGACTTCCTACGCCTGACCCCCGCCGGTCGCCACTCACAAGTCACTGGTCGAGTCCCACTCGATCTCTGGTTTTATCACGATAAGTTGTCTCACGATTCAGTCTGATTAAACACGACATCTAATAAAACCATCACGCTATTACATATTTATTCTTTGTTTATCTATTGCTTGCTTGGTTTGGATTGTTTTTTATCATTCGATCGACTAGTTACCCCATCTAAGGCAATTTAGGTCGTCCGATCTTTTCGCCCAAAACAATTTGGCGCCCACCGTGGGGCAACTTGCCGATCATCCTTCCGAAACTTTCCAACCATGACTATCGATCCTTCTACTGACAATCAAGAACCACGTCTCGAAGAAGAAACCCAAACTACAGAAAACCCAACCGAAAATCCTACTCCAACCCAGTTCCAAGAACTCTCTCAAAAAATGGCCGCCCTTCAAGAGGAACTAGCCCAACAACGTTAAAAAACTGAAGCCCTAGCCGTTTCGTCAACCCAATCCGAAGCCGAGATCGCGCAACTAACTCGTGAAAATGAGTCTCTTAAGTCGCAGGTACAATCAAGGGCTTCAGGATCTAGGAACGCGCCCGTCCACGGCGGCGTCCGAACACGCCTCGACATGGACAACATCGAGCCAACGCCTCCGAGCGTACGACGTCCTGGACACACTGAGGGTACGTCTCGAACTCCTTTCTCTAGTCCATTTTCGACTAACCATGTCACCTTTTCCACACCGATCGGGTCTGTTGGGCCCCGTGTAGGATCGTGATTATTAGATAAAAACTTAAGGAACTCAGAATATCAATTCTCAGTTCCTTTCGCAGCGGAAATAAACAATCAAACAAATGACCAGTTCCTTATAGTGGAAACCTTTGATTGCCAACTAGCAATCCAGGATAAAAACCACTACCTTTCTTTCGAAAGGATTTCAAAGTCTACTTCTTGATTTCTTATCTCTTTTGGTTACAACTTATCCTAGGAACGAACACATAGTTCCTTTGCCTTACACATAGTTAGACAATCCTAGATAACTTAACACAATCAATAATCAATCCAAGAAACAGACTTTCGCACCTAGGAACTATCACTTACAGTCACAGGAACTTAGCACTCAGCTCTTCTTCCTTGACTGGTTCCTCTTGATCTCGGTTTGCTTTGATGATCTTGTTTGGAGGTTCACACTAGATATTTGATAATGAGTGTGAGTCGTGTTTTTGTGCTTGAAGATAACCCTTGGGTTAGTCTTCCTTTTATAGAGGATTCTTCGCAGCTCGATCCACTCTGGGTTTCCACAGATTGAGCTTGCCCTAGAATGAATGGTTTCCCTTGATCCACGTTGTTCTTGGCAAGTGCAAACAACCTAGGAAGCTCAGAATCTCTCTTGGTTGGTCAACTACCTCAGACGAGCCTTGCTATGTCATTGTCCAAATACTTTTGTCCGAGGTTGAACAAGCTGGCCGCTTGAGAACTGTCTTCTGGACAGCGACGTCTCTATGTCCTGTCGCTTTCACCTTCTCTGTCCGAGGTTCAGCGTCTCTAGGTTTCTTGTTGTTTTGCTCTTGGACAATGGCAGGCTTTTGGAAGCTTCGGACAAGTCATTTTCAACAACTTTTGTCCGAGGTTGTGTGTCCCCAGATTTCTCGGGAATCACAATGTCGCATGCTGCGTTCTGGGCACACCTGGGTTCCTCTGGTTTCCTTCATCTGTCTTGTTCCTTTGGTTCCCTTGTCCTGTTTGGCTTTCTTGCCTTCGGTATATTCCTGTGGTTTCTTAAAACACATCTTTGAGATAAAACATTAGTATCATAATATTTGTCATCGTCAAAAGTAGAGAAACTGAGGAAATGAACTCTCAGGGGAACCTAAATTCCAGAGTTCCATTTCCTAACAATTTCTCCCTTTTTGATGATGACAAATACAAGGAACCTGGCAACATAATAGGACTTTGAATTTCATGAGACCAGTTGAGATTAAGGGAGTTACAACATTACAAATTAATGATAGAGCATTCAATGGTTGCAAATTCCCCCTAAGCAAGTGAACGAGTTTATTTCAAATTCCCCATTAGAAGTAAAACTAGTTCAGAGTTCCTATTAGTTCAGTAGTCTCCAAAGTTCAAGGTTCCTATCCTTTTCTTCCCCCTTTTGACATCATCGAAAAGATTAAGTACGAGTTAAGAACATGATATCCAAGAGAATATACAATTGCATTAAACCCATAACAGAAGCATAATGGAAACTTAAGGCAAAGACAAATTAATCATAGAGACGAAGCCAAAAGATAATCATTAAAGCTTAAGATGATCATTGTTCAAGGACGGGTAAGACACAACACAACCAACATAAGCCAACAACAAAAACAACAAAATGCAAAGACAACAACAAAAGCAATCATTAGGAAAGACGACAAATGGATAGAAGAGGGGAGTAGGATCCTAGGGGAAACTACTAGCACGCTGTGGTGTTACAGCACTGGGAACCAGAACAAGCATTCCTATGTCAGAGCAGCGGCCTCCTCTTCAGCATCTTTGTCGACAGTTCCTATATTTTGGCCCGTGGCCTGATGAGCACTGATTGCACCTTGCCAATTCTTCTGAAGAACGTCTACCAGAGCCACAACATCAGAACTTATACGCCCCAACTCTCTTACTTGATCATGGAGGGCGACCGAGATAGCAGTCGAGCCCACCATGATAGCCTTTTCAATACGATCTAGAGCAGTAAGGATCGCAAAAGAGTCTTGAGAGGGGTTGAGATGTGGCTGGGAACTAGAAGGGGCCTTGGAATTGACCTTTTCCTTAGGCAGTTGAGCTTCAGAAGGGGGGGGGGGGGGGTCTTGTTGTTCCTTTGTCTTCAACTTCCGAACTGTGGCCATGGTAAGATACTTGCTGTAGACTGTCTCAGGCAGATCAACTGGGTACTGGTGAAGGTTGGAGAGAATGTTTTTGATGATATGAGGGAAGGGTAAAGCATGTGAGTCATGGGATGAGCAGAACTGCATGTGGGCTAAGACAATGCGAGGGAGATCCAATTGAACACCAGAGAGCACCTTGTCCATGTAGATGGCATCTGTGATGAGAACATTGTTCCGATGCTCCTGTCTGGGAACCAGATTGCGGGTGATCCAGAAGTGTAACAACTTGTTTGCGATAGAGAGATCCTTTGTCTCCAAAGATGAGGGGGAAGCGCCATCATAGATTTTCTTGACCACTGCTCCCTTGGATTTGTAGCCCTTTCCTTTGGGCCATCCCTTCTTTTGAGGCAGAATGTCAAACCCAGACCTTGACTCGATCCCTAGAGCAGACGCAATTAGGTTGGCGGACAGAGGATAGCTGGTTCCCTTCCATATAAGAATGGCGTCGTTACAGGGAGAGTTCTCCTTCGCAGGCACAAACTCCATAGACTGGTAAAACAAGCGGACAACCTCATCAGAAGCAGAGAAGGGTTCAAACAGCATCTCGTCCCATCCTTGAAACTGCAGCAGAGAATGGAACTCAGCCAGGGCTTCTCCAAACATTTCCTCATCTTCTTCTTCCAGTTCTTGGGTCCAGAACTCCTTGCCGATTATGAGAGGCTTAAGGATCTTCCTCTTAGAGAAGAAAGAGGAGACCTGACCCAGGGAGGAGGAGGCAGAGAGGGTGGTGATTTTGGCTCTTTTTGAGGATTTGGTTTCATAGGGAACTATGGCTTGTGAACTCCTCTTTCTCTGTTTCATTCTAGTGGCGACAGAGGGACCAAGGTTAGAAGTGGTTTTGGATTTGAGGCTTACTGGTGATGGCTCAGGGCTGAGGAGCTCTTGGAGAGACTTGTCAGGCGAGGAGTCATGAGAGCCCCCTTCGAAGACGGTTTTGGTAGCCGATTCCGAAGCCAGAGAGATGGCCATGTCTTTCTCCTCACCCTTGGGCTTTGTTGGCTCCTTGGGTTCCTCTTCGGCTTTCTCTTCAGGTTCCTCTACTATTTTCTCCACAGGTTTCTCTTCCAGTTGGGATTTATGAGAAGAGATGGCAGAAACAGGTTTAGAGGATGAAGCTGCCTTCTTTTCTCTAAAGGCTTTGAGAAGGGTAGCCTCCTCTTCGTCTTGAACAAGGTTAGGGTTTGGATCGGCCATTTTTGAGGAGCTTAAGGATTTATGTGTTTGAGAGAAATGAGAGGCAGAGGATTAGAGAGATGGTGAGTTGTGGGATCAGCTTGGAGCAAATGTGCAACTCTTTAAAGGCGGTGAAGGCTGAGATGACCGTAGAATCAAATCCAGCCGTTGAGAAGATCAAGGTAAATCTGGGGCATTGAATACTCTTGCAGCTTTTCGGAACGGCTAACCCATTTTCAAAACTTGCCCATTCAGAGAAGAGGGAGTCTGCCAACTGATAAGACGTGACTGGGCTTCTGAGTTTTGCCATAAATAGCTTCTAGGAAGTGCCAATCTTGCCGTTGGAGACATACTAAATCCTGGTTCCTTTCTGGCGATATATTCAGCGTGCTAGAGGGATGTATGGGAACCTTTGATGTGGGTGAAAATAATGGAACCAAACATACGTTCCCATACAAGGAATCAGGGTAGGCTATTTATCGCATTGCACAATAATTCTCAGAGAGGATTTAGAGATGGATCATAGAGAATATTTAGTAATGAGGCAAGGGTAGGTCTTAGTACACAATCATCATTTCGACTTGTATTGTTGGGATAGAAATATGATCAGATTGTGACTTTTGGGCCATCAAAGAAACTTGAACAATGAGGAGTTGAAACAATAATGAGGACCAAAAGGAAACGAACCAGAAAAAATTATCTAAGCCTTTTTAAGAAACCATTATGACAAAAAGGGTTTGTAGCAAAAGATATAACACAAGGACATCAAGACTTAACAAATTAAATATCTTAAACTAGTCAATCAGGGGAACTGGAAAGAATTCTTTGAACTAAGGTCACTACTGAGTAATAGAAATCATTCCTAGTTCCAATCTAAGGTTCTCGAAAGGAACTCTATTCAATGCCTTAGTGAATATATCTGCAACCTGATCTTCAGTTCTACAAAATTTCATAATGATGTTTCCCTTCTCAACATGATCTCTAAGAAAATGATGTCTTATGTCAATATGCTTGGTTCTAGTATGATGCACAGGATTCTTAGAGATGTTTATGGCACTAGTGTTATCACAAAGAATAGTGAGAGGGCCATAAGACATACCAAAATCCGCGAGTTATTGCTTTAGCCAGAGAAGTTGGGAACAACAGGAGCCAGCCGTAATGTACTCGGATTCTGTGGTGGAGAGGGAGACTGAAACTTGTTTCTTTGATCCCCATGACACAAGGCAAGGGCCTAGGAACTGTGCCATTCCAGAAGTGCTCTTCCTATCCACCAAGTATCCAGCATAATTAGCATCAGTGAAACCCATCAGCTCAAAGGGACATTCTTTGGGGTACCAAATGCAGAGATTGTCAGTTCCCTTGAGATATCGAAGTATTCTCTTCACAACAGCCAAGTGGGTTTCTCTTGGACAAGATTGGAACCTAGCATACAAGCCAACAACAAAGACAATGTCTGGTCGACTAGCGGTTAGGTACATGAGTGAACCGATCATACCTCTATAGAGCTTCTCTTCCACTAGAGGACTCGAATTGTCCTTATCCAGATGGGCAATGGTGGATATGGGAGTGGAGAGAGGCTTGCATGAATCCATTTTGAACTTCTTCAGTAGTTCCCTGACATACTTTTGTTGATGGATTTGAATACCATCTTCCTTTTGAGTGATTTGTAATCCGAGGAAGAATGTGAGTTCCCCAATTAAACTCATTTCAAATTCACTGCTCATCAAGTCTTTGAACTTGTCTACAAGGGACAGGTTAGTGGAACCAAAAATAATATCATCAACATAGATTTGAACCACTAAGATGTTACCTTCTTCTTCTAGGATGAAGAGAGTTTTATCAATGACTCCACGCCTGTAGCCATTTGAGAGTAGGAACTGGGCAAGACGATCATACCACTCTCTAGGAGCTTGCTTGAGGCCATAGAGTGCCTTGTTTAGAAAGTAGACATGATCTGGATGATCGTCGTCTTCGAAACCAAGAGGTTGTTTGACATAGACTTCTTCTTGAAGAATTCCATTGAGGAAGGTTGTCTTTACATCCATTTTGAACAACTTGAATCCTTTGTGTGAAGTGAAGACAATCAACAATCTTATTGCCTCAATCCTTGCCACTGGAGCATAGGTTTCATCATAGTCGATGCCTTCTTGTTGATTGTATCCTTGAGCAACAAGTCTTGCTTTGTTCCTTATCACAACTCCTGTATCATCCAGCTTGTTTCTGAAGACCCATCTAGTTCCTATGATGTGTTTATCCTTGGGACGAGGAACTAGATGCCATACTTTGTTCCTTTCAAACTGATGAAGCTCTTCTTGCATAGCTTGGATCCAGTCCGCATCCTTCAGTGCCTCACCTATGTTCTTTGGTTCCACAATAGACAGTGAGGCATTAAAAGCAAAGAAGGTTAGATGTTCATACCTGACTGGAGGCTTGACGACTCTTCTTTCTCTGTTGGGAGCCAGAGCATTTGATGTGGAGACATTCTGAGTTGAGCATTCAGCTTCCTTGTTAGGATCACCTTCTCCATTGAAGATCATGTGGGAAGATGAATCATTGAAGTCTCCACAGATGTTGTCGTCATGCTCATGGTTCCCAGAAATGGATTGTTGTTCATTATCCATGGGAACTGGTGGGGGAGCCATTGGAGGGTTTCGATCAGCAGGACATGAACTGGGAGGAGTGACATTTTCATCTGGATCTTCTTGAGATGACTTGGGAAATGGATCTTCAAAGGAACTGGTGGTGTTCTGCATAATCTTTCCAAGTGATTTTTCATTAAAAATAACATGAATACTTTCTTCTACCTTTTTAGTCCTTTTGTTGAAGACCTTGTATGCCTTACTGCCTAAGGCATAACCAATGAAGATTCCTTCATCATTTCTTGGGTCGAACTTGCCAAGATTGTCCTTCCCATTGTTGTGCACAAAGCATTTGCATCCGAACACCCTCAGATGTGAAATGTTGGGAACTCTTCCTCTTAGGAGTTCATAGGGTGTCTTCTCTGTGATTGGGCGAAGCATGGCTCTATTGATGATGTAGCACGCTGTGTTGATCGCCTCAGCCCAAAATGATTGGGAGAGTCCACTTGAGATCAGCATAGTTCGAGCCATGTCCTCCAAGGTCATGTTCTTCCTTTCTACTACTCCATTCTGTTGAGGAGTGTATGGTGCAGAGAAGTTGTGATCGATGCCATGCTCACTGCAAAAGGTTAGAAATTCTCCATTTTCGAATTCGGTACCATGGTCAGACCGAATAGCATTTAGTGAACAATGAAGAGATTTTTCTAACAAGGGAACCAGATATTTAAAGCGGTCAATAACTTCACTTTTAGATTTAATGAAAATGGTCCAAGTAAAACGAGAGAAGTCATCGACAATAACAAAGATATACATGTTCCCTCCTAGGCTTTGAACTCTCATGGGTCCACAAAGATCCATGTGGATGAGTTCAAGAGGCCTTGAGGTGCTTACCATGTTTTTGGACTTGAAGGAACTACGATTGGTTTTCAGGAACCATCTTTTCTTTTCCCTTTGGTTCCTTCTTAGGACTTTGAGAGCCTTCATTGAGACATTTGGCAACCTCAGCCTTGTTCTCAAGGAACATGATCTTCTCTGATAGGAATTGATTCCTATCACGAGAAGTGGCAAGAGCAATACTGAGATTTTCATTCATCTCAACAAGTTCTCGCCTAGCCTTTTCTTCTTCAGCATCATTGTTCCCTTTATTATTGACATATCCTATTCCATGGCATTGTCTCACAAAAACAGTTTGATTTATCGTTTTTTCATTAATGGAATTAGTGAGAATGTCTAACCTATCAATTATGGATTGAAGCATGTCATTTCTAGGTGGGTTAGCATGCAAGGGAACTTTGATAGAATCTATGCTAGTTTCATCACAGGATTTGCAAGTTTTAAGGTGACTAGCATGCACATTCCTAATATCAATGAGTTTGGAGTGAGTTTCAGCTAGGTCTTTCTCAGTTTCATCAAGTTTCTTACTCCAAACAGAATTCTCAACAGTCAAGCAAGCAATTTCATCTTCACAATCATCTAGTTTCTATTGAAGGGAACTGGTTTCCTTTCCTAGTTTCTTTATGATCTTAAGAAGTTATTTCTTATCAAAATCAACTAGGGATTTTAAGAGATCGTCAGAAGTTACCTCAAGGTCTTCTGAGTCGCTTGAGTCTCCTTTTGCCATGAGACATCTTCCTCCAGAGAAGCCACTGAGATCCAGTTCCTCATCTGAGTCTTCTCCCCATGAGGCTACGAGAGCCTTCTTTCTCTGAGGTCTTTCTTCTTCCTTGTTGGGACAATTCTTAGCATAGTGTCCCTTTTCCTTGCACTCGTAACAGGAGACTTCCTTGAGATCTCTTCTGGCTTCATTGTGGGAGGAACTGCCCTTTTGGAACCTTCCCTTCACAAATAATATTTTGATGTTCTTTGTGAAGAGGGCCGTAAGTTCGTCCTCCTCTTCTTCTAAGTCTGAGTTCTCTTCCTCCATCTCGAGCCTAGAGAAGGCTTTGGAGATCTTGAGGGCAATTCCTTTCTCCAGTTTTTTGTCGGCATTGGCTTTGGTGTGCTCTCCTTCTTCAACTTCCAGTTTCCCTATGACCTGGGTCAAGGGAAGGGATTGGATGCCTGGAGTATTCTTCATGACTCCCTTGAGAAGGGTGAACTTGGAGTTGAGTCCATTGATGACCACCAGGGACTTGGAAACTTCATCCAGATCGACTCCCGCCGCTGTCAACTTTCCAATTAATCTGTTGAAGCGGGAGTAGTACTCTGAGATGGTCTCAGTTTCCATCATTTTGAAGGTGTGGTATTCTCCTTCCAAAGCAAACTTTCTGCTTTGCTTTAGTTCCTCACTTCCTTCATGCATCTCCTTGAGAGCTTTCCACATCGCCTTCGCTGTCTTGATGCCTATGACCTTATCCATGTCTTCTCTGTCCAATCCATTGAGGATGAACTGCCTGGCCTTGGCATTCTTCTCCATGATGACATAGTGTTCTGGTTTCCAATCTTCTTCCTTCATGGTAAGATCGACATAGCCATCTCCATTTTCGACTATCCTCCAGCATTGGTAGTCGTTGGTCTTGATGTGGCTTTCCATGCACTTTTCCCACCATGTTTCTTCTCCTTTCTTTCGGAGATGTGGCTTGTTGGTAGAGATTCCGAGCTCAAACTTGCTTGGTTGAGACATGATCTGCAAACTTAACAAAGATCTAGAGCTTTTCCTGCTCTGATACCAATTGTAGGATCGTGATTGTTAGATAAAAACTTAAGGAACTCAGAATATCAATTCTCAGTTCCTTTCGCAGCGGAAATAAACAATCAAACAAATGACCAGTTCCTTATAGTGGAAACCTTTGATTGCCAACTAGCAATCTAGGATAAAAACCACTACCTTTCTTTCGAAAGGATTTCAAAGTCTACTTCTTGATTTCTTATCTCTTTTGGTTACAACTTATCCTAGGAACGAACACACAGTTCCTTTGCCTTACACACAGTTAGACAATCCTAGATAACTTAACACAATCAATAATCAATTCAAGAAACAGACTTTCCCACCTAGGAACTATCACTTACAGCCACAGGAACTTAGCACTCAGCTCTTCTTCCTTGACTGGTTCCTCTTGATCTCGGTTTACTTTGATGATCTTGTTTGGATGTTCACACTAGATATTTGCTAATGAGTGTGAGTCGTGTTTTTGTGCTTGAAGATAACCCTTGGGTTAGTCTTCCTTTTATAGAGGATTCTTCGCAGCTCGATCCACTCTGGGTGCCCACAGATTGAGCTTGCCCTAGAATGAGTGGTTTCCCTTGATCCACGTTGTTCTTGGCAAGTGCAAACAACCTAGGCAGCTCATAATCTCTCTTGGTTGGTCAACTACCTCAGACGAGCCTTGCTATGTCATTGTCCAAATACTTTCATCCGAGGTTGAACAAGCTGGCCGCTTGGGAACTGTCTTCTGGACAACGACGTTTCTATGTCCTGTCGCTTTCACCTTCTCTGTCCGAGGTTCAGCATCTCTAGGTTTCTTGTTGTTTTGCTCTTGGACAATGGCAGGCTTTTGGAAGCTTCGGACAAGTCGTTTTCAACAACTTTTGTCCGAGGTTGTGTTTCCCCAGATTTCTCGGGAATCACAATGTCGCATGCTGCATTCTGGGCATACCTGGGTTCCTCTGGTTTCCTTCATCTGTCTTGTTTCTTTGGTTCCCTTGTCCTGTTTGGCTTTCTTGCCTTCGGTATATTCCTATGGTTCCTTAAAACACATCTTTGAGATAAAACATTAGTATCATAATATTTGTCATCGTCAAAAGTAGAGAAACTGAGGAAATGAACTCTCAGAGGAACCTAAATTCCAGAGTTCCGTTTCCTAACACCCCGAATCGACGAACCACAGGTTGCCAATCCGCCAGATATCATGGCTCTTTTCCAGCAGACGCTCGACCGACATATGAAGATGATCGATGATCACTTCAACAGGCTCCCAGGAGTCCCGCAACCGATCGAGAGAGAAGCGTCCGGCGGATTCGAAGAATCCCCGTTCGTCGAAGAAATCGCAAGGGTCGAGATCCCCAAGAAGTTCCATCTCCCCAACATGGCGACGTTCGACGGCACCACCGATCCAGATGACCATATCTCTCTCTATAAACAAAAACTAATGGCTGCATCTGTTTCAAGGGAAAGCCGCGAGGCCGTCATGTGCAAAAGCTTTGGCACAACCCTCGCGGGTCCCGCACTAACTTGGTTTATGCGTTTGCCTCAGGGAACGATCGCATCATTCGCGGATATGGTCAACTCTTTTAAGAGTCAGTTCGCTAGCAGTCGGAAGCACGAGAAACAATCGAGTGACCTCTACCGAGTCACGCAAAGGTACAACGAACCTCTCCGGAATTATCTTAACAGGTACAACAAAGAGAAAGTGGGAATCCCCCACTGTGACGTCACAACGTCTATCGAAGCCTTCCGACAAGGCTTAGTCAAAGACAACAATCTCTACGACGAGATTACGAAGTACCCATGCAAAAGCTGTGAAGATGTCCAGGCCAAAACTATGGCCGAGGTAAGATTGGAAGAGGACCGTGAGTCGCGTAAAGCCTCACGCAGACCCGATCCATCAGATCGAAAACATTCCTCCGACAACCGTCGAGACAGACGTCCATATCCCTATTCTCGTACTCAAAACGAACCAAATCAGGTAAACTCTTTCCAAGACAGGTCACAGGAATGAAGAGACGGTTCTGCGTTGCCTCCCAGGGTCCAATCTTATAACTTCAACGTTTCCGTGTCGGAGCTCGTCAAGAGTTTCGACAAGTTTGGAAAAGACGTAAGATGGCCCCGAAAGAGCGACCGACCGAATATCAAGAAGGACATGAGTCGATGGTGCGAATTCCATGGCGACCACGGTCATTCGACCGACGAGTGCATCGCCCTACGAAAGGAGGTCGCTAGGCTGCTCTCACAAGGGTTCCTACGCGACGTAATCTCAGAGCAGGCAAAGGCTACCATGGAACGCCGAGATCAGGTAAAACAAAACAAACCCCCATCTCCTGTCCATACAAAAACTGTCAATACCATTTCAGGAGGATCGGACATATGTGGGAACACGTACTCCGCGGCCAAGCCACACACCAGAGAAAGCAAGGGCGACAAGCCCGAAGCGTCGGAATTCAAGCCGAGGAGAACTTCCGACCTTCCGACGGTCACTTTCGACGAGTCCGACTCCGACGGGTCGGATGGTCACCACGACGGTCTGGTAATCTCTTTATCCATTGGAAATTGCTTAATACAGAGAATACTAATCGATATAGGGAGCTCGACAAATCTCTTGACCCTTGATGCTCTTAAAGAAATGGGTTTGACTGAGAACGACCTAATCAAGAAGTCGACCCCACTGGTCGGGTTCAGCGGCGAGGTTAAGCATACGACTGGTGAAATCATTCTAACCACATACGCTGGAGGAGTCAACCAACAGGTGAAATTCTTAGTCTTAGACTGTTCGTCTCCCTATAATTGTATTCTTGGCAGGCCGTGGATACACGCTATGAAGGCAGTACCTTCAACATATCATCAAGTTATCAAATTCCCCACTGAATGGGGAGTCCAAGAAATCAAAGGAGATCAAAAGACCGCAAAGGAATGCTACGTCGCTTCCATGAAGAACGCAGTCGAACGCAAGACCACGTAGCAACCACAGAGCGGCAAAGGACCTAGTCGGTACGTTGAACCAAAAATGGAAAAACTCGACGAGATCGCACTAGACCCTTCAAAGCCAAACCAAACGGTAAGGGTCGGGTCGGACTTGGACGACTTGACCAGACAACAACTCCTTGACTTTCTCAGGGCCAATGCCGACTGTTTCGTATGGTCGCATGAGGATATGGTCAGAATATCTCCAAATGTTATTACTCATAAATTAAATGTGGATCCATCTCATCCCCCTGTCAAGCAAAAACGCAGGAAGTTTGCTCCCGAGCGGAACAAGATAGTAGACGACGAAGTCAGAAGCTTATTGAAACAGGAAAAATCAGAGAGGTCCACTATACTGAATGGCTAGCCAACGTGGTCGTAGTCCAGAAGAAGAACGACAAATGGAGAGTCTGCATCGACTTTATAGACCTCAACAAGGCTTGTCCCAAGGACTCATTTCCTCTACCCCATATCGACGCCATGGTCGACGCCACAGCGGGGCACGAAATGCTCACCTTCATGGACGCTTTCAGCGGCTACAATCAGATCCTCATGGATCCCGACGACCAAGAAAAAACAGCATTCATCACCAGTCAAGGTATCTATTGTTACAAAGTAATGCCCTTTGGTCTGAAAAATGCAGGGGCCACATATCAACGACTAGTCACCAAAATGTTCAAAGACCAAATCGGAGACACGATGGAAGTCTACATCGACGACATGTTGGTCAAATCCAAAAAGAAAGAAGATCACATAGACCACCTGCGCGACAGCTTCGAGGTGCTCAAAAGGTACAACATGAAACTAAACCCTACTAAATGCTCCTTTGGAGTGTCGTCAGGGAAGTTCTTAGGATACATGGTGACACAAAGAGGAGTAGAGGCCAGGCCAGAACAGATCAAGGCTCTCATCAACCTCCGATCCCCCCAATGTGTCAAAGACGTACAAAAGCTCACAAGTCGGATAGCAGCTCTGAACAGATTCATCTCCAAATCATCCGACAAATGCAAACCCTTCCACGATGCGCTCAAGAAGAACAAGTCCTTTCATTGGACAAAAGAACACGAAGCAGCGTTCCAGAACCTCAAAGAGTACCTGGCCATTCCCATGTTACTGACCAAACCTAAAGGCGACGAGCCCTTATTTCTTTATCTTGCAATGTTAGAGTCGGCCGTAAGCGCTGTACTGGTCAGAGAGGAGGATGGCAACCAGTCGCCAATATACTACGTCAGTCGGACGCTATTATCAGCCGAAACGAGGTATTCGTCACTTGAAAAGCTCGTACTATCATTGGTAATGGCTTCAAATAAACTCAAACCATATTTTGAATCCCATACTATTACTGTTCGCACTAATCATCCCATGAGAGCTATCATGAGGAAACCCGAGTTCACATGACGAATGACCAAATGGGCCATACACCTCAGTGGTTACGACATCGAGTACGAGCCTAGGACGGCGATCAAGTTGCAAGCCTTAGCCGACTTTGTGGCCAATTTCAGTCCGACCCTAGAGCAAGAAGCCGCTAAAGAAGCGACACAACTACTCGCGACAGACGAGATAGGTACATGGGAGCTCCACACAGATGGGGCGTCGAACGCTAGGGGATGGGGGCTTGGGGTCGTGCTGAAATCACCACAAGGGGACAAGATAGCTCAAGCCGTCAGATGTGAGTGGGATGCAACTAACAACGAAGCTGAATACGAAGCACTCATATTCGGACTCATCCTGGCTCGCGATCTAGGGGTCGGAGAGATCGAAGTCGTCTACGACTCCCTACTGGTCGTAAACCAGATACAAGGGTCGTACAACGCCAAGGATACCAGAATGGTAGCCTACCTGGAGGTAACCAGGAAACTAATCGGACAATTCCAGACATTCAACATCCGACAGGTACCCAGGGACCTTAACTCCCAAGCTGACGCACTCGCCAATCTAGGATCCATCCTAGACCCGAAAGAATTTCCACATATACCATTGGCCCACATCATGACGCCAGCCGTCCCAAGGACATCCGTCGAGTTAACAACATCACTTGAAGAACTCGTCGCCATGGAAATAGGCGACCTACCCGAAGAGGACATCATCGAAGCCGATGACGACTGGATGCTACCTTACATCAGGTGGTTAAAAGACGACATTCTACCCGACGACAAGACAGAAGCAAAAAGGCTCAAGGTACAAGAACTCTCTTACGATATCATTGATAACATCTTGTACAAAAGATCTGTTACAGGGCTACTCCTACGATGCCTTAAGACTCCAGAAGTCAGACGTATCTTGCAATCGTTACACGAAGGAGAGTGTGGCAACCACACTGGCGGGCGAAGCCTCTCAAGAAAGGCCCTACGAAATGGGTACTATTGGCCAACAATGAACAAAGATGCCATGGAATACACCAAGAAGTGCGACGCCTGTCAGCGACACGCACCCGTCCATCGTCAGCCTTCAGAGCTCCTCCATCCGACCCTGGCTCCATGGCCCTTTATGAGATGGGGAATGGACATTGTCGGAAAGTTTCCTCCCGTGTCGGGTCAAAGAGTCTTTTTCCTTGCCATGATGGACTACTTCTCCAAATGGATCGAAGCCGAGGCTTACAGAGAGGTAAAGGATCAACACGTCATTTCATTCATAAAACAAAATATCTTGTGCAGATTTGGCGTCCCATCAGAAATCGTGTGCGACAACGGTTCCCAGTTCATCAGTCATAAGACTAGAGCCTTTTGCGACCAATGGAACATCAAGTTGGTCACATCCACACCTCGGTATCCACAATCCAACGGACAAGCCGAATCCAGCAACAAGATTATTGGATCGTTAGAGTTACGTCGGAGGGAACAAAGGCTTTGTTCCCACAGAAGTTGTAGCGAAATAATATAGCAAGAAAGATAACGAAAGAACTCACGATATATAGTGGAAACCCTGATTAGAAGTAGCTTCTCAAGGAAAAACCACTACCTTCAAGCTTCTGCTTGAGAGGATTTTGAAGCGTGTACTTGTCTTATTAGTTTCTTGTTTGATTACACTTGTAGCATGGACTCCAAAACACTAGACCTCTCTGCTAGATTCGAAGATCACTCCTACAACGATGAATCCAAACTCAACCCTTAAAGACTCACACACACTTCACTCTCTTTCGTTTCTCTTCTCCTTCTCTTTCGTCGTTCGAAGTCGTCGTGGTTACATAGAAAAGAATCCACACTCCTATTAAATACAACTCGACAAACCCTAAAAGTAACAAGATAAGATTCATTCAAATATGGTAACAAGAAGATATGTTTTGCTGGAGGAATAATATCCCTAGCCGTATATATTAATAAAAGGAAAGGATTCCCTTAAATTAATATAAATGGATGTGATAAGATTCTTCACTCTCCAATCCGCTTATCTAAGGAAAGAATCCCTAAGATAAGGAATCGAGCTTCTCTCTCCACATCTCCTCCAACGGCTAGATCCTTCCAGCCGATTTCTTCAATCCTTGACCGCGTGTGCGCCTTGATTTGTTTCCATAAATAACACGCTGGATTTCTTCCTTCCGTTTGCAGCTTTGATCTTGTTCGTCACTGTTGTTCCTTCAGAGGTAACAAAGCACAAGAACATAGCTTTGTTCCCTCTTCAATCCTTTGCTGCGAAGGTTCCCTGAGACAACTGTCTTTGTTCCTGAAACACTTAGTACCCAGATTAGTTGAATGTTTGTCACTATCAAAACCTAAGGAGTTCAACAAATTCCCCCTTTTTTATGGTGACAAACATCCTTGACAATAAAGCATATACATATGAGATAAAGACGGTTGTATGGGGAAGGGTCTCCACACAAGACCATACTAGTTCCCCCTCAATACAGCAACATATGAAACCATGTGTTGTCCCCCCTCAACCAAGGCTACCTGTTATTTTCCCCCTTTTGGCATCATCAAACATAGCGAAGAGTTAGAGATGAAGGATCACATCCAGATGAACATTATTCCCAATCGCATTAGATTGAAACGCACGAACACGGACAACATGTTAAGACAACAACAAGATATGCAAGGATACCATTTATGATCAACATGCCAGTAAATGTTCACACACGAATCAGAGACAAGGAAGTTCGAAAAGGAGAGGGATAGATGTGCTAGGGAGCAAAAGAGGTATTGGTTAGCCAGAGAAATACGAATTAAGTACCACTGGGGCCAGCAGTAGATCTGAAGTATGACTAGCAATGGAGTTCATCTGTTGTTCCCACTCAAAGCTTGTGCTTCCTTATTGACGTCAGCATCCATCATAGGCTCAGCTAATGGAGGAGAGAAACTTTGGTTCCTTCATTTCCCTTCTTTGTGTATCTTGTGATGTTCCTTTTTTATTTTTATTTTTTTTGTTTTTGAACATCACAACCTTCAGCTTGCCTTCTTTCACCAGTGATTCATTCGGAGCACACTACTTCTCACGTGCAACATCGGCTTTTAAGCACGAACCCTCCTTAGGCAGTTGTAAGCCAGCATCACATATCATACTTGTCAAATCCAATCCACAGACCATAGTGGCAACAATTCGTATTCTCGACTTTCCGAAAAAGTAGAAGAGTGTGATGCGGGGGTAATGTTACCAGAGAGGGTACAAAGAACATCACACAAAACATATATGAGAATTTTTCAATAATGTGTAATCATGAATGAGAGACTCCCAGATGTGAATGATTAGAGGGGCTCATAGGGAGCATCAAACATGATGGCTAAGGTAAGCTGTAGAGTCAACAATCATTTGGGCTTATAATGAGGGATCAATGCATCAAGTTGACTCTTTTGGACCGAAGGAAATCTGACTCATGTATTAGCAAGATAGCATAGAGAGCATGCATGAAATGTGCACATAAGTGAAGTATTAACATGAGTCTAAGCAAGTCAATCAACTAATGATCAAGAGAGGCAATGCAGACCAAGACATGATGATTCATCTTTCACACTTTACCATGTAAATTAGCCAATCATCGAGAGAACATAACATGTAGACAGTCAGTTTAGAGAGATCATACCTAGTTCCATACGGAACTGTTCGAATGGTTCCCTGTTTAGTGCCTTGGTGAAGATGTCGGCGATTTGATCCTTAGTTCCACAAAAATCCATTGTCACCAACCCTTTCTCCACACAGTCACGTAAGAAGTGATATCTTATCTCAATGTGCTTGGTACGTGAGTGTTGCACCGGATTCTTGGAGATATTTATGGCACTTGTATTGTCACAGAGAATGAGAATGTAGTTAAGAAGAATACCGTAGTCGCTGAGTTGTTGTTTGAGCCATAGGAGTTGAGTGCAACAAGCAGCAGCGGCTATGTATTCAGCTTCTGCAGTGGAGAGAGCCACAGAGTTCTGCTTCTTTGACCCCCAGGAAACCAAACACTGCCCAAGGAACTGAGCCATTCCTGAGGTAGATTTTTTGTCCTCTTTGTTCCCTGCGAAGTCAGCATCTGTGTATCCGACAAGATCAAGACTTCCTCCTCTTGGGTACCACAGACAAAGATCATCTGTTCCCTTCAAGTATCTCAGAATCCTTTTCACTGCTTTGAGATGTGTTTCTTTGGGATCGGCCTGAAAGCGAGCACAAAGATGTACACTGTACATAATGTCAGGTCTACTAGCAGTGAGATAGAGAAGTGAACCTATTATTCCTCGGTAGAGAGATGGATCAATTCCTTGCTCATGTTCGTCTTTTCCCATTGGATTGTTTGGAGATATGGGAGTGGTGAAGGGTTTTGCATCATTCATACCAAACTTTTTGACGCACTCCCTGAGATAATTCTGTTGGTGCACCTTGGTTCCCTCATCCCCTTGAGAGACTTGAAGACCTAAGAAGAACTTGAGTTCTCCAACCATGCTCATCTCGAATTCACTGGCCATCAGCTTTGAGAATTTCTGAACCAGTTTGTCATCTGTAGAACCAAAGATGATATCATCCACATAAACCTGAACCACCAAAATTTGCTTCCCTTCCTTCAGAAGGAACAAAGTCTTGTCGACCTTTCCACGAACGTATCCGTGCGTCAGAAGGAACTGAGAGAGCCTTTCATACCAGGTCCTCGGGGCTTGCTTGAGACCATACAGAGCTTTGTCTAGAATGTAGACATGGTCAGGTTGAGTGGTGTCTTCAAAACCGGGTGTTTGCTCCACATACACTTCCTCCTTGAGAACCCCATTCAATAAGGCGGTCTTGACATCCATCTGTTGTAGCTTGAATCCATGGAAAGAAGAATAAGCAATTAGGAGTCTTATTGCTTCTAACCTGGCAACTGGAGCAAAGGTCTCATCATAGTCGATGCCCTCCTGCTGATTGTAGCCTTTCACCACCAGCCTTGCTTTGTTCCTTGTGACATGACCTTGATCATCCAGCTTGTTCCTGAACACCCATTTGGTTCCAATCACTGTTCTGTTCCTTTGACGAGGAACTAACCTCCAAACCTTGTTTCTTTCGAACTGATGGAGTTCTTCTTGCATGACATTTATCCAGTCAGGATCCTTCAATGCTTCTCCTACAGTTTTGGGTTCTTGCAAGGAAAGAAAGGCATTGAAGGCACATAAATTTTGTAGGGAAGAACGAGTGCTCTGTGGTGCTCCCTTTCTGTAGTCTGTGATGATCAGTTTGACTAGATGAGCCACTTTGGCTGGTAGTTTGGAACTTGGAGTTTGTTGATGTCGAACTCCTCCGAATCAGCATTGCCAGCATTTGAGCTTTCACCACCTGTCCCATCAGCATTAGGGCAAACTCCCCCCATTCCCTCAACAGCAGGGTAGTCCTCAGAGGGCTCCGCTGTGTCGTGACTTGGGCTCTGTTCCCCCTGAGGTGCCTGAGATGTATCCGGCTGGTTAGCATTCTCTTCATTGTCCCCTGAGTTTGTGGAGTTGGGAGTTCTCGGTGTTGAGGGATCATTTTGAGTTTCTTGATCTTGAGAGGTCTCACCACCGACACTGCTTTCTACAAGCTGAAAGAAGTCATCTTCGGATGGCTCGATATTGGAGGGAACTCTACCGGATTGTTCCTACACATTGTTACCAGCCATGACAGATTCATCAAAAACAACATGAATACTTTCCTCTACCTTTCTGGTTCTCTTGTTGAAAACTTTGTAGGCTTTGCTTTGCTGAGAATATCCTACAAAGGTTCCTTCATCACTTCTGGGATCAAACTTCCCAAGAGAATCTTTCCCGTTGTTGTGGACGAAGCAGTTGTAACCAAATGTGCGTAAATGAGACACATTAGGTTTCCTTCCCTTCAGAAGCTCATAGGCAGTTTTGTTCAGAAGAGGACGAATGGTTGCTCTGTTCAGAATGTAGCACGCGGTATTCAAGGCTTCGGCCCAGAAACTCCTTGGAAGACCACTTGAGATGAGGAGAGTACGCGTCATGTCTTCCAGAGTTCTGTTATTCCTTTCCACAACACCATTTTGCTGTGGGGTCCTGGGAGCAGAGAAGTTGTGGTTGATACCTCTGTTCCTACAGAGGGATAAGAACTGAGAGTTCTCGAATTCAGTTCCATGATCGGTGCAAATAGACCCCAAGGAATGACCAGTGCTTCTCTCAGTTGCCTTAAGCCAGGACTCAAACCCAGCGAAGACTTCATCCTTTGTTGAGATGAAAATCGTCCATGTGTACCTGGAATAGTCATCAACAATAACAAAGACATTTGCATTCCCCCACGGCTCTTCGTGCGCATAGGCCCACAAAGATCCATGTGGACTAATTCCAGAGGACGTGTTGTACTTACATCCCTTTTGGACTTGAAGGAAGACCTCACTTGTTTTCCTTTAATGCATGCGTCGAACACGTCGCTTCTCATTGCTTCAACCTTGGGAAGACCATTCACCAACTCTTGTCTATGAAGTTTGGAGAGGAGTTGAAGGCTAGCATGTCCAAAGCGTTTGTGCCACAAGTCTGTCGTCTCAGCCATAGACGACAGACATAGGTCCTTGTCAGGGATGAAAGCAGGGTCGACCTTATAAACGTTGTTGTCGCAGATCCCTTTGAGTAAGATTTTCCCTGTACTTAGACACTCAACATGACAATCATCAGTGGTTAAGACTACCCTATTTTTTCTGTTTTGACATAGTTGAGCCACACTAAATAGATCAAACTTGAGATTATTCACTAGATTCACATTATTCACAGTGATGTTTTTAGAGAGTCTTACCATACCGATACCACAAACCTCACCCTTACTCTTGTTTCCAAAAGTTATCGATGCCCCTGAGGCTGGCTGAAGAGAGGTGAACCATTCAGTGTTCCCTGTCATGTGACTTGAGCATGCATTGTAAAGCTGCCAAGAGCCTTTCCTTGTTTCCTCCTCGGATTTATGAGAACCACCTTATGATACTGTAACACCCCCAAATCGCAAGATTTTGACAATTGAAAGTATTACCGCCGATGACCCCGGATTCAACATCACGAAGTCACCCCAGGCTTTTACAGTTGATATAAAATCAAATCACGGCTTATATTGCCATATATTACAACTTTTACAAAGTCAATGTACTGGGAATACAACCATTCCAACGTACAACAAAATGCATAACAGCAAGGTTTACAACGGAAATCTTAACAAAATACGATAATACACAGCAAAAATCTTAAACAAACAGTTTATCAAACATCGTTCATTCTTCTAGTCGCTTCTAGCCTTCTCAAATCCTTAATTTATCTGATGTGCCGAATCGGACGGATGACACCAGCCAACCATGCAAGGAATATAAAGGTTGGTCAGTCTAATGAAAGACTACGCAAGGGTACAAAGCAGAGTGGTTCGAAGCAGTCGTATTAGGTTAGACTCATCGTCCCTCGAATAATAACCGAGTACGCTAGTCAACCATCATACTCCTACTAGCATATATAAAACAGCATGAACAAGAGAAGATTCTGGAGACCGAGTCTCATAGCAATCAATCCCAAAAGAAGACTCTAAAAGAAATCAGCCTTATAGGAAAATATGACAAATGTTGGGGAACTTAAACAAACATACTAACACATCATCACAGCATCGTATACGAGCGATTTACAACTAAGACGAGTTTTTCCTAACTGCACTAGCGCTTAGCTGCACTACTCGCCCAAGGTATATTAATTATGTGCGACAACGACACTTATCTTATTAAATTCCAAAGCACACATCACGTTATAAGCTTTTAGATATATGTGTCGTCATGAGGGACATACATCGAAGGAATGGACCTCACAGAGTCCAAACCTAAATCCATATCACAGTTGGTCATGACCAGAAGTTTGGCATAGGGACTTGAATGCCCTGTTATTTTCCAGTTATAAAGAAACGAATGGACCTCGCAGAGTCCAAACGCTCCTACGAATACTCGTGCTAACTAACAGTTCAGCACAATTATAATCCACATCAAAGCCAACATGGCCAACATCATAGATCTAACAATCTATATATATATATCAAAATAGCGTTGCCACTAACAGTATATGCAACCTATTATAATCTTTTTATATGAATTTCACCTTTAAAATCCACAACAAAACCATTATGAACATAATAGCGCTGTATCTAGCAATATACAACCTATTATAACAACACTTCTTTTATCAAATAATTGATCAAAACTGTTCCCAACATAAACAAGAAATCATCCCAAATTAATTAACAACAAACAATTGATAATTAATTGAAGTATGGAATGATGAGCAAGAGCGAACCGCCACTTGCCTTAGAATAGACGATTGATAAGACAACTTTTTAAGAACGGGTCCTGAATCTTGAATCTGGAACGAAACTTGGATAAAAATCCCATTGGAACGATCCAAAACGAGACCCTAAGTTAGATTCCATACACTTACATATGAATCTAAAAGAATAGGAAAAGAAATCAAAGGAATCGAGCCAAGCCCAAAGACAAACCACAAGTCACACGACTCGGACGCCCTTACCGCGATCGCGGCAAGTCGCGGCCAGTCGCGGTTCATCAACAGTGGCAAAGCTTCGACAACTTCCATGGCGGAGAGGGGAATTTACCCGATTCGTGGAGGCCTCATTTTGCATTCAAATCGATCACAAAACACTTGTAAGCCTTCCCTAACACCTGGGCAAGCTTCACCAATCCTTGGGATCACTCGAATCGAGCTCGAAAGGCACGAAAATGGCGAATTTCAGTGGGCAAAAACCAGAGAAAAGAGAGAGCTCAAGGAGGAAGACGAAGGAAATTCTCGGATTGGTTCCACCCCCTTTTATACTGAAAATCTGAGCCTCACCAAGGGAAACACGCAGGAAACAAGGGAACACAAGCCAAGCCACCTGGAGAGCCACCTGTCCTTCCAGAAAAATCAAAGGAACAGAGCTACAGTAATCGCCTTTGAGGAAGATGACACTGCTCAGCAAAAGGCGTTACCGCGAGCGCGGCCGGTCGCGGTGTATCGCGGTTGATCGCGGTCAATCGCGGTGAGTCGCGGTTTTAAGGCCGACTTCGTTAATTCTTATCCGAACTCGGCTTGGTTTAAATTTCTTAACTCCGGGTTAAATATATTCGTACATAAACGTCAAATTAACCCCGAATACACTTCAACTGTGTTTTATAATACTCGGAAAAATTTACAGAGTTCAAACCTCTTACAGAAAGTCCAAAACTCTTTAGAAATTAATCCGTCTAGTAATTCAGGAGTTAGAAAAATTCCAAAATATTCTTATAAATTGAGGGGTGTTACAGATACGTTATGACCTTTTGAGCTCATCAAACAGATATCCTTTGAGAGAGGAGAAGCTTCATCATCTGAGTTGCAGTCACCCCATTTCGCAATCCTCGTTTGTTCCTCGTTGAGGACCTGAGAAGAACCTGCCGCTTTGTTGAGGCAATTTTTTGCGAAGTGTCCGTTGTCATAACAGTGAGAGCAGACAACCTCCTTCATGTCATTGTGAACCATGACCGAACCTTTAGTGACTTTGCTTCGAGACCATATCTTCTTCATGGCTTGAGTGATGAGAGCCACATCTACATCACCTTCTTGAGAGTCTCTATCCAAGGCATTTCCTGACGACATCTTTCATGCAGAATCTGTAACTAAAACAAACAATCTAGAGCACCAGGCTCTGATACCAATTGTTGGATCGTTAGAGTTACGTTGGAGGGAACAAAGGCTTTGTTCCCACATAAGTTACATCGGAATAATATAGCAAGAAAGATAACGAACGAACTCACGATATATAGTGGAAACCCTGATTAGCAAAACTAGCTTCTCAAGGAAAAACCACTACTTTCAAGCTTCCGCTTGAGAGGATTTTGAAGCGTGTACTTGTCTTATTAGTTTCTTGTTTGATTACACTTGTAGCATGGACTCCAAAACACTAGACCTCTCTGCTAGATTCGAAGATCACTCCTACAACGATGAATCCAAACTCAACCCTTAAAGACTCACACACACTTCACTCTCTTTCTTTTCTCTTCTCCTTCTCTTTCGTCGTTCGAAGTCGTCGTGGTTACATAGAAAAGAATCCACACTCCTATTAAATACAACTGGACAAACCCTAAAAGTAACAAGATAAGATTCATTCAAATATGGTAACAAGAAGATATGTTTTGCTGGAGGAATAATATCCCTAGCCGTATATATTAATAAAAGGAAAGGATTCCCTTAAATTAATATAAATGGATATGATAAGATTCTTCACTCTCCAATCCACTTATCTAAGGAAAGAATCCCTAAGACAAGGAATCGAGCTTCTCTCTCCACATCTCCTCCAACGGCTAGATCCTTCCAGCCGATTTCTTCAATCCTTGACCGCGTGTGCGCCTTGATTTGTTTCCATAAATAACACGCTGGATTTCTTCCTTCCATTCGCAACTTCGATCTTGTTCGTCACTGTTGTTCCTTCAGAGGTAACAAAGCACAAGCACAGAGCTTTGTTCCCTCTTAAATCCTTTGCTGCGAAGGTTCCCTGAGACAACTGTCTTTGTTCCTGAAACACTTAGTACCCAGATTAGTTGAATGTTTGTCACTATCAAAACCTAAGGAATTCAACAAAGATCATTATCAACAACCTCAAGAAACGCCTCACCGGGGCTAAAGGCAAATGGGCAGACGAACTCCCACTTATTCTCTGGTCCGACAGGACTACTCCAAAGAACGCGACCGGGCAATCGCCTTTCTCTCTCGTCTACGGGAGTGAGGCGGTCATCCCGGCTGAGTTACTGGTTCCGACTGCTCGCTGCAACCTTCAGACAATTGAACAAAACGACGTCGAACTAGCACACAATCTGGACACAGCGGACGAGATCAGAGAGAAAGCCCGAATCAGGATGGTCAGGTTCCAACAACAAGTCGCAAGGAGCTACAACAAGAACGTTCGAATTAAGGCATTCAAGGTCGGAGACTGGGTCTTAAGGAAAACTTTCCAGAACACCAAGAATCCATCCGACGGAAAGCTAGCACCACAATGGGAATGACCTTACTTGATCACCGAAGTGGTCGGACAAGGAGCATATCAGTTAGAAGACAAAGACGGACAACCGATCCCAAGAAGTTGGAACACAACACATCTAAAGCTCTACCATTTCTGAACCGACGAGGTAAAACATCACACAAATTCTATACATCGCTTCATATCGCATGCTATCGCATATACATTGCCACATATCGCATGCTATCGCGTATACATTGCCACATATCGCATGCTATCGCATACACATTGCCATCTATCGCATACATATCGCATGCTATCGCATGTACATCGCTACTTTCTTTTACATATCATCGTCTGACACTAAGCGAGGACTTCCTCCTTACAAAAACACAAATGCAGAACAACATTTACATTGGACCCAGTCGTTCGCAAATGGATCCTGTCATCCGCATATAGCGCTTACATTACACGATCGATCGGAACACGGGGAGATGACAACACAGGCACGTCGGCACACCGCCTGCCTTACACAAAACACAAGGTACAACACCTTGTTACATTTACGCAATAAACAAATTGCTTACCTCCCCGGCATAAGGTCATGACTAACACATACACAAACACATCGCATGCCTGCTCTACATACATACATACGATGAAACCCCACTCGACGGAGCACACGGGTGAAACCGACGCACACAAAATACAAAACATCATCGACAACTTCTTTGAAAGTCCGACGAACATGTATGAAACAGACTAGCATATGACTCTATTTGTAAACACACAATTGCATCGAAATAAAAGCATTTTTTACAAATACGCGACCCGCGATGGTGGACGGGTCGCCAAACCACATTGTCTGCCTACACATCTGTAGGACTTCATCAAACAGAAATATTCTGCGACCCGCGATGGTGGACGGGTCGCCAAAACACACAGTATCCAAAAACACCAAATGTCTAAACCCACACACAAATGGGACAAACAACGTCAAAATATGCAAAGAAAATGAATCAGGCATCGGGGATGACGACATTACCTTCGGCAGGGACTGGCTCTAATGGGGCTACCTCATCGGTCGGCTTAACATTGCCAGAGTGGGCTTCGTCCTCGTCGACGCCCTCATCCGCGGCTTCTTCGCCGACACCGGCTAAGCAGAACAACTCCTGACCAGGATCGCCTTTTGGGAACATGGAGTCCAGAGTCTCCTTCTCCGCATTCAGGTCCCATAGCCCGTGCTTGCCTTTGTTGAACTCTTCGATCATTTCGATGCGCGACTTCACAGCATAAAAGGCCCCAACGTCGCCAACAATCTCGCCATCGACGATCTGAGCCCGTTTCACCTCCTCCTCAACGCTTGCCCGACACTCTTCCAACTCCCTCTGACATGCGACCAACTCCCCTTGACAGCTCTTCAACTCCCTGGTGAGGCGACGCTCGATTTCACGGCAGCGACTTTCCGCTCCCTCTAATTTAGTCTTCAAGGACGCGAGGTCGGACTCTGACCTAGTATCCCGCTCCTCGGCCTTGGCGACCATCGCCTTGACGCCAGAGTATGCCCCCAAAAGATACTGAAAAGACTGCAATCTCACACGACGACACAATAGACGATCAGAAAACGTGGTCGAACGAAAGAAAAAGAAAAAGACACAAACAAAAAGACGATTCACCTTCCACGCGGAGCACCCCGCTTCACCAATGCAGTCGAGGGGAGAGACGTCGTCGACCTCCGACTTCAAAGTCGGGTCTTGACCGTGAAAATGGTCAGCAATCGACCGCCCAACGGCACCGATCTTGCCAATCCCCTCAGCAGTCACGGCCTTCTTCTTGAAGACCTCCTCCGCATTGACATCTTCGGAGCAAGAACTTGCTTTCCTCTTCGAGTTGGCCTTGGCTGGCGCTGTCAGGTCCACCAGAAGCGGCTTGATCGATGCATCCTTGGCCGCCGCCTTCCTCTGCTCGATCAAGCTTTTTCCAGAAGCGACTCTCAAACGAGCACTCGCTCGACCACCGGGAGAACCTGACATGACAAAAAGAACCCTAAAACACACGACAAAACAAAAGACAGTCACAAGAGGCTCCCAGAGTCGGATATCTACCTTTCACACGAGATGACAATACGTTCGACATATCCTCTTGAGAAACATGGGTCGTCGACAAGAGATTGACGTTTACAAACTTCCTCTCAGCCACTGGAACCCCAAGGACGATCTTGGACAAGCCCTCTGATCGGCTGTTAACTTCCAAATCTTCCGATTCAGGGACTACAAAAAATGAAAGTTAAAAACAGAGTGTTAAAACACATAAAAGCGTGGGAGAGAAGACAAATACATACTGTCGATCCGCCACTCCGTCAACAGAAATGGACATTCTCCTTCCTTCTCTAGAGAAGAACGTTTGACAAAAACGAATTTCGACCCCCATCCACGGTCGTTCACATCAGGAGTCTGCACCAAAGGCTTCCGACCACGTCGGATACGCAGTTGCACACGGGAAGAACTCTTCGACCCGATGAAGTAATTATACCATAAAGCATCAAAATCAAAACCAGTTCCAGTTTGGACGTTCACGAGGTCTAAAACCCTAAGGACTCTCCACGCTTGAGGCATTACTTGACACGGCGCTAACGCCAAAGTGGCTAGAAAATCTCTGACAAGAGAAGAAAAAGGAAATTTATGCCCTATTCTAAACGGGTACACATAGAAGCAAATCCACCCTTCGTAACACGCGTCGGCCCTCTCGTCTGGATGAGGCAGCCTAGCGATTGTCTCTGGAGGAAAGCCCCCGACTTGGAGGACTTGATCCAGTTCCGCCTCTGACAAAGTGCTAACCAGCGCATCCGACTCCGTCAAGATAAAATGGGGAGGAACTTCACCTTCTCTAGCGTCGGAAAGAGTCTTCGACGACTCAGAAGCCTCAAGAGAAACCATCTCGAGAATAGAGAGGGAGGGGAATTGGAGAGCTATGGCTAGGAAAAATCAGAAAGCTATGACGAGAGAGACCAAGAAACTTACCAGAAGAAACTTGCAAAGGAAGAAGATGAAGACTAATCATTTCCCCTGCTCAGAATTTATGGAAAGATATCATGACCTGCAGAGATGTCGCATCATGCCCTAATCGCAAGCCACATCGACCTGTGCAACCGCGCCAGAAAGGACGGTGGAGATCGTGTCCAGAGAAGTTGCCACGGATTTCGGTCTACTTGCCTAAACCGTAAGCCCATAACAACTTGGGGCTATTGTTGGGCCTGTCATCCCAGGAGAAAGACGGATCAAGTGGATCGAACTCAAGCCCACTGCAGATCGGAAGAACAGAGGAAAAGCCTAGAGGAGCCGACGAGACTTCTCTGGTCGAGTATCATCCGTCAGGATCGCAAGGATCTCGCCACGCATTTAATGCCCAGATCACACAACGGCCATAACATTAAAACCAACATAATCACAGAGATTCAATGGTGCAATCTTCGCCATTACTCTCAACATTGAAGATGAAATATTCGGAAAGAAATGCAAAACGGTAACAAGGGTGAAAGACTTACCATATCGGGACGACAAAGAGGATAAGAAACAACACGCACAATTACGCAAGGGACATGAGCTTTCTTACTCAGAAAACACACCAGAATACCACTCTCGCTCTCAATCTAGCTCTCTAACGGCTTCCTACGCCTGACCCCCGCCGGTCGCCACTCACAAGTCACTGGTCGAGTCCCACTCGATCTCTGGTTTTATCACGATAAGTTGTATCACGATTCAGTCTGATTAAACACGACATCTAATAAAACCATCATGCTATTACATATTTATTCTTTGTTTATCTATTGCTTGCTTGGTTTGGATTGTTTTTTATCATTCGATCGACTAGTTACCCCGTCTAAGGCGATTTAGGTCGTCCGATCTTTTCGCCCCAAAACAAGAGATATCTTGGGAACATTTCCCGAATGTTTGGCACCAGCTGTGTGCACCACCTCTATACTCGGATAGGGGTAGGTCATGACCAGGAAAGGGTGTTAGGGCTTGGACATCCTACGCACCACGGTTATAAAGAAACAGCCAGTACTCGCAATGAGATACATAGCATCCCTACGAATACTCGTTCTAACTATATATTAAGTTCGCACATAAAAATCCACACCAATACCATCACGGTAATAACAGATATAATAGCGTTGTTTCTAGCAGTATATACAACCTATAATAATATCGCGTTTTAAATCACACATTTATAAAATCTGTTCCCCAAACGAAAACAACACTTCATCCCAATTTAATTAACAATTTGAATAATTGATAATTAACGAAACATGGAATGATAAGCAAGAGTGAACCGCCACTTGCCTTAATCGAGACGAACGTAGATTGTCGGGTTCCGGGTATCTAGGAACTGGAAACGAAATCTGGTTACGGATTCCTACGACGACAACGAACCCACGACGAAACCCTAGGTTAGATTCGATACGAATAATAATACAAATCCAAAGAAACGAACGGAAACGAAAGGAACGAGGGTCCCATCCGGGACCGGCTCGTCCAAAACCACGATCGCACTTGCTAAGGCAAGCCGCGGTCGCGGTTTTGGATTCCGCGGTCGCAGATTTCTGGGCACCATCCGCGGTCGCGGTGTTCATATCCGCGATCGTGGATCCCTCCCTGATGCGACTCGGAGAGATGAAACGAGGCTCACCGGCAACGCGAACAAGGACTTCCTTGGCTGCGAACGATGCTCACCACCTTCCCACTTTTCCAATGCACAAGGGCCACCACCAAGGATTCGGGCGAAGAACTCCGACGATGCCCGAACTCCGACGAGAGCAAAAACGAGAGCAACGAGAGAGAGATGGGATCGGAAATGTGGATGAAGAACCACTCCACCCCCGACCGCCTTTTATAGCCACAGAAGGAGCGTAATGGAGGCCAGGCGAACCGATCAACCTCCCGCCCCGACGAATCGACGGCAGCCGGAATGACGAAACACGCGAACTCTCGGAAGAAGATGACGATCCTATTTCCGCGATCGCGGAAATTCTTCCGCGGTTGCGGAAATGCCACTCGCGCATATGTGACCCCTGGTAAAGGTTTTACACGTGGTTTCAACCTCTTAAATGAATATTTGTATCCAAACAAATATTCTAAGCCTCGATAATACGTTGAATGTATATTATAATGCTCAAAGAATTATTACAGAGATTATACGAGTTACCGAAATTCCGAATTTCGCCAAACGCGTCACGATTACAGAACGAGGGTTAGGAAATTACCCAAATACCCTTACTAAAAATGAGGGGTATTACATCACTTCCCCCTTAAAAAAAGTTTCGACCCCGAAACTTGGCCGAAATAGCTCGAAAAAACGAGGGACGTTACATCACTACCCCCTTAAAAAGGTTTCGACCCCGAAACTAGGCCGAAAACAGATCGGGAAAATGACTAAGCATATCCACCTCAGTCTCCCAGGTTTCCCAAGTAACTTCTTCAGATCCAGACTTGGACTAAAGAATCCGTACTAATGGTACCACCTTGTTCCGCAAGTACTTCTCGCGACGTTCGAGAATACACACAAGTATCTCCTCGTAGGTACCATTTGCCTGAATCTCGATGTCTTCCTAACTCAGCACATGAGATACATCTGGCACGTACTTTCTCAACAATGACACGTGGAACACGTTATGCTTTGGATGTGCCGACGGCGGCAATGCTAAATGATACGCTAGAGACCTCACCCTGTCAAGGATATCAAACGGTCCCACATAGCGAGGGTTAAGCTTTCCACGCTTACCGAACCTGAACACACCCTTGGATGGCGACACCCTGACAAATACCTTGTCACCAACCTCAAACTCGACATTCCTGCGCTTCAGATCTGTGTAAGACTTATGTCGACTCTGAGCTATCAACATCCTCTGTCTGATCAAAGCAATGTCCGAGGCATTCCTTTCGACTAACTCTGGTCCGAGTAGAACCTTGTCGGCATTTTCGTCCCAACAAATTGGAGATCTGCACCTCCGACCGTACAAAGCCTCGAATGGAGCCATCTTAATGGTAGCATGCCAGCTATTGTTGTACGTGAACTCAATCAGACTTAGGCTGTTCTCCCAGCTGGTCGGACGATCAAGTACGCAAGCTCTCAGCATATCTTCCAATGTCTGGATGGTCCTCTCAGACTGTCCATCCGTCTGAGGATGAAACGCAGTACTGAACCTCAACTCAGTTCCCATGGCCTTGTGGAGTTCTTTCCAGAATCTCGACATGAATCGGCCGTCACGATCCGATACAATGGTCTTTGGTGTACCATGCAAACGGACAATCTCGTGTAGGAAAACTTCTGATAGCTTATGGGTTCCCCATGTTGACTTAATAGCCACGAAGTGAGCACTCTTCGTGAGCTTGTCAATGATTACCCATATAGCATCCTTTTGACTCTGAGTCTTCGGTAACCCCGTGACGAAGTCCATAGCAATATCCTCCCACTTCCACTCTGGCACTGGGAGAGGTAGCAAATCACCACCTGGTCTACGGTGTTCTATCTTGACCTTCTGATAAGTCAAGCATTTTGCCACAAATTCTGCTACATCCCACTTCATATTGGACCACCAGAATTTCTTTCTGAGGTCTTTGTACATCTTACTGGATCCTGGATGTACAGAATAAGCTGAAGAATGGGCCTCCTTCATCACCAACTGGCAAAGGCCATCCACGTCAGGCACACAAATCTGGTCCTGAAACTAGAGTGATCCATCCTCCTGAACCACGAATCCGGGAGCTTTCCCGTCCATCACTTCACTGCTTAACTTCACCAAGACCACATCATCAACCTGCCTTTCCTTGATCTGGTCAAGTAGCGTAGCTTGAATCTCCAACATACTCAGGCATTCTCGACGCTGATCGTACAAGATGTCAATCTCGCACAATCCTTGGCTTAGCTTGGTCTGAGCAATGAGTAGAGCTACTACGGACTCGTGCGGCCACCACGTTAGCCTTGCCCGAATGATACAGCAACTCGATGTCGTAGTCTTTGAGTAGCTCTAAAAAGCGACGTTGTCTCATATTCAACTCCTTCTGAGTGAACACATACTTGAGACTTTTATGATCGGTGAAGACTTGGCACCTAACACCATAGAGATAGTGCCTCCAAATCTTCAACGCGAAAACCACAGCCGCTAACTCTAGATCATGCGTCGGATAGTTTGCCTCATAGGTTTTCAACTGACGAGATGCGTACGCAATAACCTTCCCTTTTTGCATCAGTACACATCCTAACCCATGCTTTGAAGCGTCACTATAGACCACATAATCATCGGTTCCTTCGGGTAGCGCCAAAACTGGTGCGGAGGTCAGACACCTCTTCAACTTCTGAAAACTGGCCTCGCACTTGTCGTCCCAGACAAACTTCTTGTGGACCTTATGGAGCAAACCGGTCATGGGTAGAGCGATCTTAGAAAATCCCTCCACGAACCGTCTGTAGTATCCTGCATGCCCCAAGAAACTACGCACTTCCTTCACATTCTGAGGCCGCTTCCAGTTGGCTACCGCTTCAATCTTCTAGGGATCGACCATAACCCCATCCTCATTGATCACATGGCCTAAGAAATCCACTTCCTTGATCCAGAAGTCACACTTAGACAACTTCACATACAATTGATTCTGTCTAAGGACTTACAAGGTGATCCGAAGATGTTCCTCGTGAGCTTCCTCACTTGGGGAATAGATCAGAATATAGTCGATGAAGACCACCACGAATTTATCCAGATATTGGTGGAAACATCGATGCATCAGGTCCATGAAGACTACCAGAGCATTAGTAAGCCCGAATGGCATGACTATAAACTCGTAGTGTCCATACCTCATCCGAAAAGCAGTCCTCGGAATATCTTCCTCACGAATCCTGAGCTGATGGTAACCATATCTCATGTCAATCTTGGAAAAGACTTTTGCTTCCTGCAGTTGATCCAACAGATCATCAATCCTAGGCAACGGATACTTATTCTTGATCGTGACCTTGTTCAACTCACGATAGTCGATATAAAGTCGAAATGAACCATCCTTCTTCTTGACAAACAAGATCGGAGCGCCCCAAGGCGATGTACTCGGCCTTATGTAGCCTTTCTCAAGAAGGTCCTCGAGTTGCTTCTTCAACTCTTGCATCTCAGGTGGAGCCATCCGATACGGTGCCTTAGAAATCGGCGTAGTACCCGACTCGATATCAATGGTGAACTCCACGTCACGATTCGGGGGTAACCCGGGAATCTCCTCTGGAAAGACATCCGGAAACTCGCAGATGACTGAAACATCAAGAATTGAAGTCTCATCTCTCTTGGGCTTATCCAGATAGCACAAGTACCCGACATAACCTTGTCGAAGTAGCTTACACACAGCCATCGCATTGATGAGCTTGCCGTTATCAGCGTCATTACGACCCTTAAACTTGCATATAAACTAGCCCCCAGATGACACTGTCACAATCCTTGAGCTAAAATCGATTACCGCCCCAGGACGCGTCAGCCAATCCATCCCGAAAATAATGTCATATGGAGCCATGGCTATACAGATCAAATCTGCTTCGAACTTCCTACCCTGAATGGTAATTGGAAATTATGACAGACGCTTGGTTCCTACTAACTGCTCACCATTGGGAAGATTTACTACGAAAGGCTCACAAGCCTCACTGCACACTAAGCCTAGCTTACTCACTCAGTCCTCCGAAATGAAAGAATGTGTAGCACCCGAATCAAACAATATACACACAGAAGTAGAATGAAGGTATAGAGTACCTTGAGCAATTGGAGCATTAGGTCCGTCAGCCTCACGCATCTCGTATAGTCGCTGACCTTGACCTCCTGAAGCAGCTGGGGCTTTCCCCTTGTTCTAAGCCGTTGTCTACGTCGAAGGACTAGGATCCTCCATTGGTTTGAATCGGGGTCGGTTGTTATGACTAACAGACCCTTGATGTGACTCAGCTCCTTTCTGTCTCCTTTGTGGACAAAACGTCTGCAAGTGCTCCTCTTTTCCGCAGGCAAAACACATCCTCTTATCCTTCGTACACTCATTGCTCTTGTGCCCCGGCGTGCCACAGTTGTAACACTGGATCAGATTCTTGCTCTGACCTGAGCGCTGAGCGGACCTTGCCTGAGTCGCCTCTGTTCTCGCCCGACCAGATTTGGCAAAATTTGACGGTGGCGCGGGTCGCTTGAATCCACTTGCCTGAGGCTGACTCTGCGCCGGTCTCTGGCGATTACACTTTCTCGTCGGTCACTTCCAACTTATAGGCAGAATCCACGTACTGCTCCAAGGTAGAGCATCCGTGGCGCACCATCAGTGGCTTAATGTCTGGATTCATCCACTCGTGGAAATGCCAGATTTTCTGTTCCTCACTGGACACTTCCGGCCCAGCGTACTGCAACAGGTGATTGAACTTGGCCACAAGCTCAGTCACTTTCAATCCATCCGTCTTCGGATAGAGGAACTCCTTATGCTTCTCTTACCTCATAGCCCGGGAAAAGAAACGACCACGTCGGATACGCAGTTGCACACGGGAAGAACTCTTCGACCCGATGAAGTAATTATACCATAAAGCATCAAAATCAAAACCAGCTCCAGTTTGGACGTTCACGAGGTCTAAAACCCTAAGGACTCTCCACGCCTGAGGCATTACTTGACACGGCGCTAACGCCAAAGTGGATAGAAAATCTCTGACAAGAGAAGAAAAAGGAAATTTATGCCCTATTCTAAACGGGTACACATAGAAGCAAATCCACCCTTCGTAACACGCGTCGGCCCTCTCGTCTAGATGAGGCAGCCTAGCGATTGTCTCCGGAGGAAAGCCCCCGACTTGGAGGACTTGATCCAGTTCCGCCTCTGACAAAGTGCTAACCAGCGCATCCGACTCCGTCAAGATAAAATGGGGAGGAACTTCACCTTCTCTAGCGTTGGAAAGAGTCTTCGACGACTCAGAAGCCTCAAGAGAAACCATCTCGAGAATAGAGAGGGAGGGGAATTAGAGAGCTATGGCTAGGAAAAATCAGAAAGCTATGACGAGAGAGACCAAGAAACTTACCAGAAGAAACTTGCAAAGGAAGAAGATGAAGACTAATCGTTTCCCCTGCTCAGAATTTATGGAAAGATATCATGACCTGCAGAGAAGTCGCGTCATGCCCTAATCGCAAGCCACGTCGACCTGTGCAACCGCACCAGAAAGGACGGTGGAGATCGTGTCCAGAGAAGTTGCCACGGATTTCGGTCTACTTGCCTAAACCGTAAGCCCATAACAACTTGGGGCTATTGTTGGGCCTGGCATCCCAGGAGAAAGACGGATCAAGTGGATCGAACTCAAGCCCACTGCAGATCGAAAGAACAGAGGAAAAGCCTAGAGGAGCCGACGAGACTTCTCTGGTCGAGTATCATCCGACAGGATCGCAAGGATCTCGCCACGCATTTAATGCCCAGATCACGCAACGGCCATAAAATTAAAACCAACATAATCACAGAGATTCAATGGCGCAATCTTCGCCATTAATCTCAACATTGAAGATGAAATATTCGGCAAGAAATGCAAAACGGTAACAAGGGTGAAAGACTTACCATATCGGGACGACAAAGAGGATAAGAAACAACACGCACAATTACGCAAGGGACACGAGCATTCTTACTCAGAAAACACACCAGAATACCACTCTCGCTCTCAATCTAGCTCTCTAACGGCTTCCTACGCCTGACCCCCGCCGGTCGCCACTCACAAGTCACTGGTCGAGTCTCACTCGATCTCTGGTTTTATCACGATAAGTTGTATCACGATTCAGTCTGATTAAACACGACATCTAATAAAACCATCACGCAATTACATATTTATTCTTTGTTTATCTATTGCTTGCTTGGTTTGGATTGTTTTTTATCATTCGATCGACTAGTTACCCCGTCTAAGGCGATTTAGGTCGTCCGATCTTTTCGCCCCAAAACAAGAGATATCTTGGGAACATTTCCCGAATGTTTGGCACCAGCTGTGTGCACCACCTCTATACTCGGATAGGGGTAGGTCATGACCAGGAAAGGGTGTTAGGGCTTGGACATCCTATGCACCACGGTTATAAAGAAACAACCAGTACTCGCAATGAGATACATAGCGTCCCTACGAATACTCGTTCTAACTATATATTAAGTTTGCACATAAAAATTCACACCAATACCATCACGGTAATAACAGATATAATAGCGTTGTTTCTAGCAATATATACAACCTATAATAATATCGCGTTTTAAATCACACATTTATAAAATCTGTTCCCCAAACGAAAACAACACTTCATCCCAATTTAATTAACAATTTGAATAATTGATAATTAACGAAACATGGAATGATAAGCAAGAGTGAACCGCCACTTGCCTTAATCGAGACGAACGTAGATTGTCGGGTTCCGGGTATCTAGGAACTGGAAACGGAATCTGGTTACGGATTCCTACGACGACAACGAACCCACGACGAAACCCTAGGTTAGATTCGATACGAATAATAATACAAATCCAAAGAAACGAACGGAAACGAAAGGAACGAGCGTCCCATCCGTGATCGGCTCGTCCAAAACCACGATCGCACTTGCTAAGGCAAGCCGCGGTCGCGGTTTTGGATTCCGCGGTCGCAGATTTCTGGGCACCATCCGCGGTCGCGGTGTTCATATCCGCGATCGCGGATCCCTCCCTGATGCGACTCGGAGAGACGAAACGAGGCTCACCGGCGATGCGAACGAGGACTTCCTTGGCTGAGAACGATGCTCACCACCTTCCTACTTTTCCAATGCACAAGGGCCACCACCAAGGATTCGGGCGAAGAACTCCGATGATGCCCGAACTCCGATGAGAGCAAAAACGAGAGCAACGAGAGAGAGATGGGATCGGAAATGTGGATGACGAACCACTCCACCCCCGGCCGCCTTTCATAGCCACAGAAGGAGCGTAATGGAGGCCAGGCGAACCGATCAACCTCCCGCCCCGACGAATCGACGGCAGCCGGAACGACGAAACATGCGAACTCTCGGAAGAAGACGACGATCCTGTTTCCGCGATCAGGGAAATTCTTCCGCGGTCGCGGAAATGCCACTCGCGCATCTGTGACCCCTGGGAAAGGTTTTACACGTGGTTTCAACCCCTTAAATGAATATTTGTATCCAAACAAATATTCTAAGCCTCGATAATACGTTGAATATATATTATAATGCTCAAAGAATTATTACAGAGATTATACGAGTTACCGAAATTCCGAATTTTGCCAAACGCGTCACGATTACAGAACGAGGGTTGGGAAATTACCAAAATATCCTTACTAAAAATGAGGGGTATTACATCACTTCCCCCTTAAAAAAAGTTTCGACCCCGAAACTTGGCCGAAGTAGCTCGAAAAAAATGAGGGACATTACATCACTACCCCCTTAAAAAGGTTTCGACCCCGAAACTAGGCCGAAAACAGATCGGGAAAACGACTAAGCATATCCACCTCAATCTCCCAGGTTTCCCAAGTAAATTCTTCAGATCCAGACTTGGACTAAATAATCCGTACTAATGGTACCACCTTGTTCCGCAAGTGCTTCTTGCGACGTTCGAGAATACACACAAGTATCTCCTCGTAGGTACCATTTGCCTGAATCTCGATGTCTTCCTAACTTAGGACATGAGATACATCTGGCACGTACTTTCTCAACAATGACACGTGGAACACGTTATGCACTGGATGTGCCAACGGCGGCAATGCTAAATGATACGCTAGAGACCTCACCCTGTCAAGGATATCAAACGGTCCCACGTAGCGAGGGTTAAGCTTTCCACGCTTGCCGAACCTGAACACACCCTTGGATGGCGACACCCTGACAAACACCTTGTCACCAACCTCAAACTCGACATTCCTGCGCTTCAGATCTGTGTAAGACTTCTGTCGACTCTGAGCTGTCAACATCCTCTGTCTGATCAAAGCAATGTCCGAGGCATTCCTTTCGACTAACTCTGGTCCGAGTAGAACCTTGACGGCATTTTCGTCCCAACAAATTGGAGATATGCACCTCCGACCGTACAAAGCCACGAATGGAGCCATCTTAATGGTAGCATGCCAGCTATTGTTGTACGTGAACTCAATCAGACTTAGGCTGTTCTCCCAGCTGGTCGGACGATCAAGTACGCAAGCTCTCAGCATATCTTCCAATGTCTGGATGGTCCTCTCAGACTGTCCATCCGTTTGAGGATGAAACGCAGTACTGAACCTCAACTCAGTTCCCATGGCCTTGTGGAGTTCTTTCCAGAATCTCGACATGAATCGGCCGTCACGATCCGATACAATGGTCTTTGGTGTACCATGCAAACGGACAATCTCGTGTAGGAAAACTTCTGATAGCTTTTGGATTCCCCATGTTGACTTAATAGCCACGAAGTGAGCACTCTTCGTGAGCCTGTCAAAGATTACCCATATAGCATCCTTTTGACTCTGAGTCTTCGGTAACCCCGTGACGAAGTCCATAGCAATATCCTCCCACTTCCACTCTGGCATTGGGAGAGGTAGCAATTCACCAGCTGGTCTACAGTGTTCTATCTTGACCTTCTGACAAGTCAAGCATTTTGCCACAAATTCTGCTACATCCCACTTCATATTGGGCCACCAGAATTTCTTTCTGAGGTCTTTATACATCTTACTGGATCCTGGATGTACAGATTAAGTTGACGAAAGGGCCTCCTTCATCACCAACTGGCAAAGGCCATCCACGTCAGGCACACAAATCTGGTCCTGAAACTAGAGTGATCCATCCTCCTGAACCACGAATCCGGGAGCTTTCCCGTCCATCATTTCACTGCTTAACTTCACCAAGACCACATCATCAACCTGCCTTTCCTTGATCTGGTCAAGTAGCGTAGCTTGAATCTCCAACATACTCAGGCATCCTCGACGCTGATCGTACAAGACGTCAATCTCGCACAATCCTTGGCTTAGCTTGGTCTGAGCAATGAGTAGAGCTACTACGGTCTCGTGCGGCGTCTTCCGGCTCAATGCATCGGCCACCACGTTAGCCTTGCCCGAATGATACAGCAACTCGATGTCGTAGTCTTTGAGTAGCTCTAACCAGCGACGTTGTCTCATATTCAACTCCTTCTGAGTGAACACATACTTGAGACTTTTATGATCGGTGAAGACTTGGCACCTAACACCATAGAGATAGTGCCTCCAAATCTTCAACGCGAAAACCACAGCCGCTAACTCTAGATCATGCGTCGGATAATTTGCCTCATAGGTTTTCAACTGATGAGATGCGTACGCAATAACCTTCCCTTTTTGCATCAGTACACATCCTAACCCATGCTTTGAAGCGTCACTATAGACCACATAATCATCGGTTCCTTCGGGTAGCGCCAAAACTGGTGCGGAGGTCAGACACCTCTTCAACTTCTGAAAACTGGCCTCGCACTTGTCGTCCTAGACAAACTTCTTGTGGACTTTGTGGAGCAAACTGGTCATGGGTAGAGCGATCTTAGAAAATCCCTTCACGAACCATCTGTAGTATCCTGCATGCCCCAAGAAACTGCGCACTTCCTTCACATTCTGAGGCCGCTTCCAGTTGGCTACCGCTTCAATCTTCTAGGGATCGACCATAACCCCATCCTCATTGATCACATGGCCTAAGAAATCCACTACCTTGATCCAGAAGTCACACTTAGACAACTTCACATACAATTGATTCTGTCTAAGGACTTACAAGGTGATCCGAAGATGTTCCTCGTGAGCTTCCTCACTCGGGGAATAGATCAGAATATCGTCGATGAAGACCACCATGAATTTATCCAGATATTGGTGGAAACATCGATGCATCAGGTCCATGAAGACTACCAGAGCATTAGTAAGCCCGAATGGCATGACTACAAACTCGTAGTGTCCATACCTCGTCCGAAAAGCAGTCCTCGGAATATCTTTCTCACGAATCCTGAGCTGATGGTAACCATATCTCATGTCAATCTTGGAAAAGACTTTTGCTCCCTGTAGTTGATCCAACAGATCATCAATCCTAGGCAACGGATACTTATTCTTGATCGTGACCTTGTTCAACTCACGATAGTCGATATAAAGTCGAAATGAACCATCCTTCTTCTTGACAAACAAGACAGGAGCGCCCCAAGGCGATGTACTCGGCCTTATGTAGCCTTTCTCAAGAAGGTCCTCGAGTTGCTTCTTCAACTCTTGCATCTTAGGTGGAGCCATCCGATACGGTGCCTTAGAAATCGGCACAGTACCCGGCTCGAGATCAATGGTGAACTCCACGTCACGATTCGGGGGTAACCCGAGGAACTCCTCTGGAAAGACATCCGGAAACTCGCAGATGACTGGAACATCAAGAATTGAAGTCTCATCTCTCTTGGGCTTATCCAGATAGCACAGGTACCCAACATAACCTTGTCGAAGTAGCTTATACACAGCCATCGCATTGATGAGCTTGACACTGTCACAATCCTTGAGCTAAAATCGATTACCGCCCCATGACGCGTCAGCTAATCCATCCCGAGAATAATGTCGTATGGAGCCATGACTATACAGATCAAATCTGCTTCGAACTTCCTACCCTGAATGGTAATTGGAAATTATGTCAGACGCTTGGTTCCTACTAACTGCTCACCATTGGGAAGATTTACTACGAAAGGCTCACAAGCCTCACTGCACACTAAGCCTAGCTTACTCACACAGTCCTCCGAAATGAAAGAATGTGTAGCACCCGAATCAAAAAATATACACACAGAAGTAGAATGAAGGTATAGAGTACCTTGAGCAATTGGAGAATTAGGTCCGTCAGCCTCACGCATCTCGTATAGTCGCTGACCTTGACCTCCTGAAGCAGCTGGGGCTTTCCCCTTGTTTTGAGCCGTTGTCTGCGTCGAAGGACTAGGATCCTCCATTGGTTTGAATCGGGGTCGATTGTTATGACTAACAGACCCTTGATGTGACTCAGCTCCTTTCTGTCTCCTTTGTGGACAAAACGTCTGCAAGTGCTCCTCTTTTCCGCAGGCAAAACACATCCTCTTATCCTTCGGACACTCATTGCTCTTGTGCCCCGGCGTGCCACAGTTGTAACACTGGATCAGATTCTTGCTCTGACCTGAGCGCTGAGCGGACCTTGCCTGAGTCGCCTCTGTTCTCGCCCGACCAGATTTGGCAAAATTTGACGGTGGCGCGGGTCGCTTGAACCCACTTGCCTGAGGTTGACTCGCGCCGGTCTCTGGCGATTGCGCTTTCTCGTCGGTCACTTCCAACTTATAGGCAGCATCCACGTACTACTCCAAGGTAGAGCATCCGTGGCGCACCATCAGTGGCTTAATGTCTGGATTCATCCACTCGTGGAAATGCCAGATTTTATGTTCCTCACTGGACACTTCCGGCCCAGCGTACTGCAACAGGTGATTGAACTTGGCCACAAGCTCAGTCACTTTCAATCCATCCGACTTCGGATAGAGGAACTCCTTATGCTTCTCTTCCCTCATAGCCCGGGAAAAGAAACGACCAGTCATTTTCGTCTTAAACATTCCCCAGTTCAAACCAGGATGATCAGCTAGATCGGTGCTTTCCCACCATTCACTAGCCACCTCCTTCAGTTGAAGGGAAGTAATGTGCACTTTCTCGGCTTCCATGCACTCGACGTTTCTGAATAACCTCTCCATGTATGAGAACCAATATGCCACTTTGACTGGTTCTCCCTTTCCATTATAGTTGTCAGGCCTCATTGAGCTAATGGCCTTCAGCGCTCGACCATAGTTGCCTCTGTTCCTGACTGCATCTTCATGAGGCACATGAAGAACTGGCTCCTCGAATCTAGGAACATCTAAAGGAACCGGCACACCTTGTGCCTGTGGCACAATTGGCCGCATAATGTCGGTGACCGCTTGCATCACGATCCCCCGAATAGCCTCAATTGTCGCGGCGTCAAATAGCACTTGAGGATTGGTTGGAACCTGGCCACTGCCCTCAGGGTTGTTGTGAGAAACTGACTCGTTCTCGTCCCCTGGATTTACGCCAGCACAAAGGGTGTTTCTTGTGTTCACCATCTGTTTGCCGATCAATTTCCAAGTATTTCACAACATTAATATCATTTAACATGCATAACATATAAAATTAACTCGGAATAGATAAACTGGTAAACTTGTTATTGATGCAATGAACTGAAACTGAGTTTGATAAGATTTACATAAAAAAGCCCTTCCAAGCTATAAGACAAAATTGCCAGGAGGCTACAACTATAAACGAACAAGACAACTAGAGAAACGGGAAAACTAAGGCTCAACACTGGCCTCCCTCAGGGTGTCCTGAAGTGTTTCCGATAATCAGGGGCCCTCATACAAGTCCTCTTCGAAAGGGGTCTATCCTCGGGGTCTAGCGTCAGACTCCTTGCCCCACTTGGCCCCGGAGCACACGGCTCATCCCTAGGCCTCGATACCCTCGGTCTTTCTCTAGACACGGGAACACTTGGCCCAGCCCCGTCAGATCCTGATGGGTAGCAAAACTCTTCAAGAAACCGTGGTTGAAAGTCTGTCCTGTTCATCTCGTACTGAGGGTTGAGCAACAACTTCGCCTGACGGATGTACTCCTGGAGCTCATGGACGTCCCCAAGCATTCGGGAGAGACCGAGTTCCGTCTCGTATGTCCTCTCCTCCATGTCATACAAGGCATTCGTCCACTCCTCCATGCGCTCAACGAGCACTCGGGGCCTCGGCCTGGCCTATTGGGTCGGGACCACCCTCGGTGTACCCATCGCCTCCCAAGGCCTTGCCCTCGTGCGAGCATGCTCGACCGCCTCATCCACCTGGCGACGCGCCTCAGAGGAAGCCATCCCACTCTGATGAAGTACATGCCGTGAAGCAGGACTCACCATCGGCCTCCTCGGAGTAGGGATAATCTGCGGGTCCTCTGGTGCATCCAGCGGCCCACTTCTCCTCCTGACGGTACCCGAAATCCCAAGTGCCTCCCAAGCGGCAGGGGACAACGGCGTATACTCCTCCTCAGTCGGAAACACTGGACTCGGGAAAATGAACTGTATTCCCTAATCCTCACTGTCCACCAGCAACTGTTCTAGGCCATCTGACTTATAGCCGTACACCTCGAGGTCCTCATCAGGGTCCTCTTCCTCCAGATCTTCTTCTTCCTCCGGGTCCTCCTCTGGATCCTCTTCCGGATCCTCCTCGGGATCTTCCTCAGGATCCTCCTCTATCTCGAAGTCGTCGTCGAAGTACCCTCCAAGGTACTCCGCCGACTCCTCCTCAACTTCTGTGTCCTCCCTCGGGTCTGCTTCAGGCTCCACCTCAGGAACTCTGGCCCCGTCAAACACCAACACTAACGACTCCCCGAGCACGGTCTTCACCTCCTCGGGTGGGCAACTTGGCTCCCCAACCTCAAAGCAGTGATGGGGAACCGGGAACTCAAGCCTGACTGGAGATGGCGGAATCACCTCGGCTTCCTTCTTGTTCCTAAGTTGAGAAATGATTGCGCCCATATCCTGCAAGGCGACAAGAAAAGATTAGTCTTTGTAAATATAGAAGCGAACTTACTATATCAGACTGGAAAGAAGGCACGACTTGAATGGCAGAGATTTGAAAATGCACCTCTTATTCTAGTGCAATTTTATTCAAAATTTTCAACTTTTGGATATAACCAACAACTTTTCACAATACGAGCGGGTAAACGGTTTATAAATTTTTTGTTTTGGGTAAAACGATTTGAAACCCAACCCGTTTTAAAAACTTTCGGCTCTGATACCAAATCTATAACACCCCCAAATATATCCTTGAAAGTATTACCGCCAATGACCTCAGATTACCCATCTGAAGTCACCCAAGGCTTAACCATTTTTTAATAACCATAAAATAACACCAATCATATCAAATATCATAAAATTTATTCAAACCAAAGTCACGGATTACATCTGTAAATCCCAAATACATCCAAAATACAGAATTGTTTCAATACAGCGAAAGTCTTTTAATAAATTTCATAATGGTCTTGATCAATGCGATCGCACGCCTAGGATCTTCAACCTTGAGAAAACTCTTAAAAACACCATCTGCCTTCACCGTCGCATACTATCCTTCACGGAAGGGAAGTCTTCCTGATGTGCCGTATGAGACGGATGACACCAGCCAACCATGCAAGGGAAATAAACCGGTTAGTTAGTCTAATGAAAGACTATGCAAGGGTAAAACAGAAAGGTTCCAAGTAGTCGTATTAGGTTACACCTGTCGTTTCTCGAATAATAACCGATGACGACAATGAACCTCAACACTCCTACGGAAATATACGAAACAGTATGAATAAGAGAAGACTCCAAAAGATCGAGTCTTACGAGAACGTATGAAGAGAAGACTCCAAAAGATCGAGTCTTATCGGAAAGTATGACAAGTGTTTGGGAACGTTATAATTTCACAGAATCGTTTAAAATGACTTGACCATTTGGGTCCATGACCAACCTCACCGCGCAATGCGAATTCAGATTTGGAAGAAGGACTTACTTTAATCAAAGTCCGGGCGATTTCCACGTTGTACTCATCGCCCGAGGGTATATTAATTATGTGCATAATCGCACTTATCTTATTTAATTCCAAAACGTATATTCACGTTACAACTTTTACAATATAAATATATCATCTCGATACGAGAGATATCTTGGGAATATTTCCCGAATGTTTGGCACCAGCTGTGTGCACCACCTCTATAATCAGATAGGGGTAGGTCATGACCAGGAAAGGGTGTTAGGGCTTGGACATCCTACGTACCATGGTTATAAAGAAACAACCAGTACTCGCAATGAGAAATATAGCGTCCCTACGAATACTCGTTCTAACTATATATTAAGTTCGCACATAAAAATCCACACCAATACTATCACGGTAATAATAGATATAATAACGTTGTTTCTAGCAGTATATACAACCTATAATAATATCGCGTTTTAAATCACACATTTATAAAATCTTTTCCCCAAACGAAAACAACACTTCATCCCAATTTAATTAACAATTTAAATAATTGATAATTAACGAAACATGGAATGATAAGCAAGAGTGAACCGCCACTTGCTTTGATCGAGACGAACGTAGATTGTCGGGTTCCGGGTATCTGGGAACTGGAAATGGAATCTGGTTACAGATTCCTACGATGATAACGAACCCACGAGGAAACCCTAGGTTAGATTCGATACGAATAATAATACGAATCCAAAGAAACGAACGGAAACGAAAGGAACGAGGGTCCCATCCGTGACCGGCTTGTCCAAAGACACGATCGCGCTTGCTAAGGCAAGTCGCGGTCGCGGTTTTGGATTCCGCTGTCGCGGTGTTCATATCCGTGATCGTGGATCCCTCCCTGACGCGACTCGGAGAGACGAAACGAGGCTCACCGGCGACGCGAACGAGGACTTCCTTGGCTGCGAACAATGCTCACCACCTTCTCACGCTTCCAATGCATAAGGGCCACCACCAAGGATTCCGGTGAAGAACTCCGGACGACCGAACTCCGGTGAGAGCAAAACGAGAGCAACGAGAGAGATATGGGATCAGAAATGTGGATGAAGAACCACTCCACCCCCGGCTGCCGTTTATAGCCACAGAAGGAGCGTAATGGAGGCCAGGCAAACCGATCAACCTCCCCCCCGGTGAATCGACGGCAGCCGGAACGACGAAACACGCGAACTCTCGGAAGAAGACGACGATCCTGTTTCCGCGATCGCGGAAATGCCACTCGCGCATCTATGACTCATGGGAAAGGTTTTACACGTGGTTTCAACCCCTTAAATGAATATTTGTATCCAGACAAATATTCTAAGCCTCGATAATACATTGAATGTATATTATAATCCTCAAAGAATTATTACAGAGATTATACGAGTTACCGAAATTCCGAATTTTGCCAAACGCGTCATGATTACAAAATGAGGGTTGGGAAATTACCCAAATACCCTTACTAAAAATGAGGGGTATTACAAAATCTAAGTCGCCTCTGAAGGCTCAGGAACTTGCGTCCTCTCTGGAGCTTGTCCCTGTGGTGGAGAATGTGTATGGCTCAAAGGCTCATGAAGAAGATGAAGTGTCTTCCCCTTCCAAAGACAGAGTGAATGAGGAGGAACAGTCGTTGCGTTCTGTGGAAGAGGAGCTTGGTGTAAAGTCCACATCATTGGCAGTTGTCCGTCCCCAAGGATGAAAAAGAAAGGCCATTGATCTTACTGAAACTGCTAAGGAGGAAGCGAAAGATGACGATGACCTCCAGATCAATGGTACTCGTCAGGCGTCTACCGAATTCTCAACGCTGACCAAGTTAGATGGAGATGAGAATGTTCCCAAGCCTCTCAAGGGTCGTCTTCGCTCTGCTACAAAATCCGAGAATAAGAAGGTGAAGCTTGACATTCAGGTCTCTGTGACTGCTCCCGACTTCACTGAGGGTAAATGTATCCTATCTCCTCTTATCATTAAGGAAAGTTTCTTTGTTGAGCACAAGGTGGAGGAGATTTTGGATGTTTTTTGGTTTCAAGAATGGGAACGTCTTTGTTCCTTAAGAGCGATAGTGAATGCGGTTCAGGTCAGGGAATTTTATCATTACTATCATCTCTCCAAATATGATGCAATGTCTGGGTCCTTTAAGATTTATGGGGACGACATATCATTCACTGCCAAGGTAATCTCAAACTTGCTATCTATTCTTTTGGGTGGTTTCTATGAGGTTCCGATCGATAAAAATTATGTGGAGTACAATGATGAGAAGCTAGCATGTATGCAACTGCTGTTCGGTACCACTGTTGGGGAGCTGCACACGGGTCACTTGTTGTTACCTCAAAGAGTAGTGTTTCATATCATCTCACGAGCCGTTGTGCCTTACCAAGAAAAATGCACTAATCTCAATCTCCGTGATCTCTTTCTTCTTGTTCGTTTCATGAGAAGGGATAAAATTGACCTTCCAGGGTGATTCTATGTCACATGGATTGGTGCAAAGCAAAGTCTCTCTCGCTCGTATATCCAGGCCTGGTAAAGATGCTACTACTCAGGGATAATCTTTAAAGAGAGGAGAATGAAGTAACATTGGGTAGTGAGTTGGATGCCTCTTGTGTGGAGAAGATGAAGTATAAAGGAGATTCTAAGGGAACAGAGATAGCGGCTGGGAAAAAGCCTACTGGTGAAGGAACGTCTAGGGGAAGCTCTGTGCAGCACCAAATCCTTGCTGAGCTCAAACAGTTGAACATCACGATGAGATTGCTTCTGGATCACTTTCTAAACAAGGATGAGGAAGCTAATGATGAGCCCTTAGACCTGAGTGTTCCATGTTACTACCTAGGCCCTCTATCCCTCTGTTTTTCATGTTTTCTATATTTCGATGTCTTTTGCGTAGTTCTCTCTAATCTTTTGCCTTTGCTTGTTTCGTTACCTAGCTATGTAATGCTTTCCTGCTTAATGAATGATGCTTTATCATGATTTGCGACTTAGTATTTAAACTATATGCTTGCATTGTGATCATTTGATGATGCCAAAAGGGGGAAGTGTGGAAAATGTGTGATGAACTCAATGAAGATTTGATAACAAAAGCTAGTGCTAAGGAGGATCTTGACGCAACTTGAAGGTAAATCTCAATATATACTTTATGAGGGAGCTTTGTCAAAATTTAAAACTTAGAATATGCTTGACTGTATGTGATTGACTTCTTACTTGACTGTTTTGAACCAGCACATTTTGAATGGGTTTGTCATCACCAAAAATGGGGACATTGTTGGAACGATGATGCCTCCTCTAGTTTTGATGATGATAAATCCCATTACACTTGATGGTTTTATTATGACTATGAGTTTCAAGAACAATGCGTAAGACAAGGAACGATGAAAACCATGTGAAGAATCAAAACAATTTATACAAGGAACAACGAAGTCAACAATGGAACACCGCGCATGTGCAAACTGAGAAGTTGAGACGCGCGTTAAAGAGAAGGAAAGAACAAGGGAACAATACCAAGGAACGATGTGATGCGCGCACTATGAACCTGTGACTAAATCTTCTATTCATGGAAAGAAATCCTCAAGGACGTCTTGGGCTGCAAGGAACAAGTTTGTTACAAATTCGGTTGTTAGGAAAGATTATGTAATGATAGTTTAGGAATATTTTTATTTGATTTCCTTAGTAGACACTAGGGCAAATCGGTTGAGTATTTCGATGGCTATATATATGGGAAGAAGTAACTATCATTGTTACGCAGCCACGAGCATTTACAAGGAGCAAGAGAATTTGGAGAAAGAGAAGAAGAAGAACACTTTCAAGTACGAATCTTTGGTAAGTTGAGTACTTGATAGGGTTTTGGGTGTCTTAGGTGTTGTTAGGAACGTTACACGAGAAGTACAGATAATAAGGAGCAAACTAGGTTGAGATAAGACTTGCTCGATTGTAACTCCAATATTAATAACACAAGTAGGCATTTGAAATCCTACTAGGGTAAAACCTAGGGGTAGAGGTTTTTCTCAGTCAAGTAGTTGGTTGATTGAGTTTTTCTCTCTATGAAACATCGCCACTCTTACTTTGCATCTATTACTTTATTCCGCTGCCCAAGGAAAACTTATACCATTCCTTGTATTAACACGCTCGATTCTACAATAACAATATAAGTATTGGGATCCAACTTCGTCCCTTGTTCCCTCTACCAAGTAAACATGAGAATCAGTGCCAAAGGACGTTCCCTTTCTTACTCTTTTACTCTTTCGGATATCTGGTTCTATGTTCCCATGTTGGACATCCATGTCTATGTCTCCACTTGTACTGGGAACAATTTCATTGTCTTCATTAGTACTGGGAACAATGACTTTGTGTAAAAGTGTCAATGAAAATCGTTTTTCATCAAAGATGGCATCTCTTGGCTCTATAATGGAGTGAACTGAAATAGACTCGTTAAGTTCAATAACATAGAATCTATATGCCTTGGAATGCTCAACATATCCAACAAAGATCAACACCTCTTTGACCCAAAGTCTTTTGCTTGGGTTTAGGTAGTCTTACAACCGCCCTACATCCCCAAACCCGAAGATAATTCAGATTTGGCTTCTTTTGGAACCAAAGATCATATGGGGTAATCTTGTTCCTTTTGTTAGGAACACTATTCAATAGGTAACAAGCCCTCAACATGGCTTCCCCCCCAAAGTCCGTCATTTAAACCCGAGTAGGAAAGCATGGAATTGACCATTTCTTTAACAACTCGATTCTTCCTCTCCGACACACCATTTTGTTCTAGTGTGTAGGGAGCCTTGGTTTCATGAATGATCCCTACGGATGGGAAGTATTCAGGGTCAAAATACTCACCATCTTTATTGGTGCACAATCTTTTGATCACTGTTCCCAACTGAAGTTTCACTAAATTTTCCAAGGGCCTCATCCTTAGTATGCAATAGAAATACATAACAATAACGGGAATAATCATCTCTGTAAGTAACAACATATTTCTTATTTCCCAAGGATGGAGAAACATGAAAATCACATAAGTCACTATATATCAAATCAAGCACTACACTATTTCTCTGAACATCAGGGAATAATTGTCCTGTTATCTTAGTAAGCATGCAAGTTCTACACGTCTCTAAACTCATATGAAATAGAGGAATTAAACCATTTTTAGACATATCAAGCATGCATTTATAATGAACATGAACTAATCGAGCATGCCACAGAGAGGAAATAGTTTCCTCTGAGGGAACAACATGTTCAGACGAAATCGAACCTTGACCACAAGTCATGTAAGCTGAATTCATAACTTTATTAATACTTAGCGTAAACATACCATTACATAGGTAACCACGACCTACAAATACACCGCCTTTTGATAATATATATTTATCGGCTTCAAACACTTGTCAAAAGCCTAACTTGTTAATGATAGCACTAGAGACTAAATTATTTCTTATTCTGGGTACATACAACACATTTTTCAGAGTTAAAATCTTACCAAATAAGAACTCTAACTCCTGTAACACCCCCAGGCCAGTGGTGCTACAGTGCCATAATCCAGAAGGATTATAAGGCGGGTGAAATAAAAAATGCAAAACATAACCCATATATAATATATATCAAAAGCAGCACAGCGGAAAACCTGTAAAACCTTTCCAGAGTTTGAAACCACAATCAACTTAACATACAGAAAATACAACACTTTACCAACCAAAACCAATACAACAAATGCAACCCATTCAAAGTCCAAAACCAAAATGACTCGTACAACCAAGTCAAAGTCCAAACCAAAAGAGTAGAGCCTTCGACTCCAAAACCGACGGTGATCAGGATCCTCCTTGCTGGCGCTGAATCTGCAAAGCCTGATTGACTGGGGGACCCGATACCCCAGCCAACCGCGGCACGTAAACCGAAGCTGGTCAGTCTTCAAAGAAGACTATGGCAAGACTAGCCAAGCCAAAACAGTTGAAATCCAAAGACTTAATACAACAATCAAATAATACCAACAACATGTCAATCAACATTTATATATAACATTTATATATAATATATACCATATCATACCGACCAATCAATATAAATCACACGTCAAAACACAAGCATACCCTATCACATAATCATCCATTACTCATTCTTATCCAATTCTACACGATACTAACCTCTTTCAATCCAACCTCAAACTCATCTCAAGCATAAACGAAAAGAACAGTCCAATCCAACTTCCTCTCCATTATTAATACCTCAAGCAACAACGCTATGCACATACACATATCTTACTACTGACTTACAACCAAGACTAATCAAGTATACTGAACTCCCTACTGCACTAACACATCCAATTAACCTTCACATCAACAAACACATAAGCACAAGCAAGACAATCATCACCCTACATAAACATGACAACAATAATGACCCAGGCCAGCCACCCTTCCGGTACTGCCTGTTCGTTAACATAGACTACAACTCAAACGCTCGAATTCAAACCATGTTGGCCCACACCCTCAAGATGGGAAACCAACATTCACACTCAATCCACACAAACGACCTTCATAATCCACTAGCTGCCACCAACAACCACACCAACAGAAATCCGCATCACAAAGATCTAATATTGAACAATAAGTCAAACTAGCCAATAATCAATATCCAACATAAAACTAATAACCAAAACACACAATCCATATTCACCAACACAACCACTTAATCAGGTACTCAAGCAACCATTACACATAATTAACACATCACAACACCTCCGTCTCCACCACCACACCACCGGGTGAGACAATTTACAACACTTCCGTCTCCACCACCACATCACCAGGTGAGACAATTCACAACACCTCCGTCTCCACCACCACATCAATGGGTGAGACAATTCACAACACCTCCGTCTCCACCACCACATCACCGGGTGAGACAATTCACAACACCTCCGTCTCCACCACCACATCATCGGGTGAGACAATTCACAATACCTCCTTCTACACCACCATATCAACCTTCCGACCATCGAGGTTCATACCCACCGAGGCCCTCAACATATAAGGACTTTCACCATCAACCTTCCACCACCACACCGACACCAAACAAACACAACGACAATCAAACATCACGTAATCACACATCATCACACATCATCCCACCTTATCACATCTCATCCCACATTATCACACACACATCAATCCAACACACCCACGATCCAACACACACACACACACAATCCAACGCACACACACGATCCAACACACACACACACAATCCAACACACACACACACGATCCAACACACACACACACAATCCAACACACACACACGATCCAACACACACACACACACAATCCAACACACACACACAATCCAAGACACACACACGATCCAACACACACACACACACACAATCCAACGCACACACACGATCCAACACACACACACACACACAATCCAACACACACACACACACGATCCAACACACACACACACACACACACACGATCCAACACACACACACACACACACACACACACAATCCAACGCACACACACGATCCAACACACACACACACAATCCAACACACACACACACGATCCAACACACACACAGACACAATCCAACACACACACACACGATCCAACACACACACACACAATCCAACACACACACACGATCCAACACACACACACACAATCCAACACACACACACGATCCAACACACACACACAATCAATCACATTTAGTCACAATCGACTACCACGTTAACATTTAATCAAACACGATACAAGACAAATACTATCACACGCACATATCCATATTCAACCAAGCAACGGTAAACTTAATTATGAAATAAACTGGGCATAAATCAATTTATAAAAATATAATAAGTTAGCAAGGATCCTCTTGCCTCAAGTCGAACCGCAACGACCCCAGAGGTCTCCAAACCACTTGAACGAACCTGCGAAATCAATTCGAGCAATACCTGGCATTAATTACTCATCCAATTCAATACTAACAAACCCCCAATTTCCTTATCAATAACCCTGAATTAATTAGGCAAATCACACCCCAAAATCCACCCAATTCAGTCCAAAATTTAGCAAACAAATCAACCCAATTTCAGTCCAATATTCAACCACGCACATCAGCCAAAATGGCCCCAAAATTCAGCAAAGAAATTCAGTCTCCACAGGACAACAACAACAACCAGCCACAAATTAAATCAACAACACAAACCAACCTTTACCTCTACGTTGAACACACAGTCACCACCGGAAAGGGCTCCTCATCGTCGGAACCACAGCGGGACACGAGCAGCAGAACGAAAAACGACGGCAGCAGCACCTCGGACAGCAGCTGCACAGCTCCACCAGTCCACGCACATAAACACCACAAATTCAGCAAAGCTTGAAGTCCGAAAATTAAACCGACCAAACAACCCTTTCTTACCTCGTTGGTGGCCACAACTCAGCCCCAGAAACACCACCTCTCGCCACCGGAAAGCTGCAGCACGACGGCCTGTAGAACCACAACAGCAAAGCTACAGCACGGACAACAGAAGAAGTTCGGCTCGTCGGAGAAGAGCAGCCGCGCGGTCCAAGATGGCTCGCCGGAGGGGAAGCGACTCGGCTGGGCACGGAGATGGTCGGATTCAGGAGGAGATGGCTGGGCACAGGAGGGAGTGCTTCATGGGAGAGACGACCACTGAACGTTTTTTAGGGATTTAATCCCCAAAATTTTCCATTTCACCCCTTTATAAGCAAAACCTTAATTAATTTACCATTTTGCCATTATCAACTTATTTGGGGTATTTCAACTCCACTTGGCCTTTGCCTAAGATGGGGGCAATTGACTCGTTTCCCAAATGAAGGACACGTCCATCATCCAAGGGAACGGTTGTCTTGAACATTGACTTGTCCCTACTCATTTGTGTGGTAGAACTCGAATCAACCTACCATGCTATCTCATCATCCTGCACAAAGAAGGCCCCATAAATATTAGGAACAAAGTCCAAACTAGGAATGTTACTAAAGAGGGAATAGTTTCGTTCGAGGGAACTGTTCCTTTTTTACCTTGATGAGATTTCCGCCCTTGGTCCTTAGAACCTTGAGCATCTTGGTTGGGAACGTTAACCTTCCGCCCTTTCCAGCCCAACAATCATTCTTATGATGTCCAGGCTTCCCACAGTTCCAACATCCATCTCCCTTTGGAGAGGCCTTCTTGTTAGGACCGGTGTTTGTGTTGTTGTGCGGCCTTTTCTTGCCCTTCTTCTTGTTACCCTTATGGGAACCTTCTTCCATCATGTTGATGGTGGAGGAATTGGGAGTCTCTTTCTCCTTTTCTTTCTTTTGCGAACGAATGCCCTCTTCAATACGCAAGTGGCTTCCAAGTTCCACAAGGGAAGTAGCTTCCTTCTTGTGCTTCAACATATGCTTCAAGTCTTTCCATGATGGATGCAATTTTTCAATAATGCTTGACACAGAAATGGACTCGTCCATATTCAATTTATGTTGAGCAAACTGCCCCAAGATACGGAGTATCTCATTATATTGTTCCATCACTGATCGTGAGTCAACCATTTTATATGTATTGAAGTTGCTCACAAGGAACTTTACTCTTTAAGCGTCCTCAGCCATATACTTCAAGTCTAGAGAGTCCCAAACTTCATTCATGGATTCAACATTTTGGTACACATCAAAGAGGGAGTCAGACATACCATTCAAGATGTGGCCCCGACAGATGTAGTCATCGTTCTCCCATTTGCTCCTTCTTCTCCGCACGGCCTCAAATGGTTCTTCATCGACTATCTCCGACATGGGTGTGGATAGGACGTATACCACCATGAGGTTGGTCAAGAGGAAATGCATCTTCTTTTGCCAACAGTGGAAGTCCACCCCTTCAAATTTTGCAACTTTTGGAACTTCATTGTCATCTGTAGGATCGTGATTGTTAGATAATAACTTAAGGAACTCAGAATATGGATTCTAAGTTCCCTTCACAGCGGAAACAAACAATCAAACAAATGACAAGTTCCTTATAGTGGAAACCTTTGATTGCCAACTAGCAATCCAGGATAAAAACCACTACCTTTCTTTCGAAAGGATTTCAAGGTCTACTTCTTGATTTCTTATCTCTTTTGATTACAGTTTATCCTAGAAACAAACACACGGTTTCTTTTCCTTACACACAGTTAGGCAATCCTAGATAACTTAACACAATCAATAATTAATCCAAGAAACAGACCTTCGCACCTAGGAACTATCACTTACAGTCATAGGAACTTAGCACTCAGCTCTTCTATTCCTTGACTGGTTCCTCTTGATCTCGGTTTGCTTTGATGATCTTGTTTGAAGGTTTACACTGGATATTTGCTAATGTGTGTGAGTCGTATTTCAGTGCTTGAAGATAACCCTTGAGTTAGTCTTCCTTTTATAGAGGATTCTTCACAGCTTCTTCTTCTCTTGGTTCCCACAGATTGAGCTTGCCCTAGGATCAGTGGTTCTCCTTGGTCCACGTTGTTCTTGGCATGTGCAAACAACCTAGGCAGCTCAGAATCTCTTTTGGTTGGTCAACTACCTCAGACGAGTCTTGCTATGTCGTTGTCCAAATGCTTTCGTCCGAGGTTGAACAAGCTGGGCGTTTGGGAACTGTCTTCTGGACATCGATATCTTTATGTCTTGTCGCTTTCACCTTCTGTGTCCGAGGTTCAGTGTTTCTAGGTGTCTTGTTGTTTTGCTCTGGACATTGGCATGCTTTTGGAAGCTTCGGACAAGTCATTTTCAACATCTTTTGTCCGAGGTTGTGTGTTCCCAGATTTCTCGGAAATCGCAACCTTGTATGCTACCTTTCTGGGCACACCTGGGTTCCTCTGGGTTCCTTCCTCTGTCTTGTTCCTTTGGTTCTTTTGTCCTGTTTGGCTTTCTTGCCTTCGGTATATTCTTGTGGTTCCTTAAAGCACATCTTTGAGATAAAACATTAGTATCATAATATTTGTCATCTTCAAAAGTAGAGAAACTGAGGAAAGGAACTCTCAGGGGAACCGAGGTTCTAGAGTTCCGTTTCCTAACAATTTCCCCCTTTTTGATGATGACAAATACAAGGAACCTGGCAACATAATAGGACTTGAATTTCATGAGACCATATTGAGATTAAGGGATTTACAACATTACGAATTAATGAGAGAACATTTAATGGTTGCAAATTCCCCCTAAACAAGTGAACGAGTTTATTTCAAATTCCCCCTTAGAAGTAGAACTAGTTCAGAGTTCCTATTAGTCAAGTGGTTTCCAAAGTTCAAGGTTCCTATCCTTTTCTTCCCCCTTTTGACATCATCGAAAATATTAAATACTAGTTAAGAACAGGATATCCAAGTGAATATGCAAATGCATCAATCCCATAACAGAAGCATAATGGAAACTTAGGGAAAAGACAAATTGATCATTGGAATGAAACCAAAAGATAGTCATTAAAGCTGAAAAACAGATCATTGTTCATAGATGGGTAAGACACACCATAAAACAACACAAACGAACAACTTAACAACAGTCGACACAAACAACAGTAAAAGCAATCGTTAGGAAAGACGACATGGGGATAGAAGAGGGAAGTAAGATCCTAGGGGAAACTACTAGTACGCTGTGATGTTACAGCACTGGAAACCAGAACAAGCGTTCCTATAGCAGAGCAGCGGCCTCCTCTTCATCAACTTTGGCCCGTGGCCTGATGAGCACCGATTGCATCTTCCCAATTATTCTGAAGGACTTTCACCAGACTTATCACAGCTGAGCTCATTTTTTCCAACTCTTGTACTTGATCACGGAGGGCGACTGGGATGGCAGTCGAGCCTTCCATGATTTCTTTTTCAATACGATCCAAAGCAGAGAGGATCGCAGAGGAGTCTAAAGAGGGGTTGAGCTGTGGTCGGGAGCTTGAAGGGGCCTGGGAACTCGCCTTTTCCTTAGGCGGATTGGCTTGAGCGTCAGAAGGGTTGGGCTATTGTTCCTTTGTCTTCAACTTCCGGACAGTGGCCATGGTAAGGCACTTGCTATAGACTGTCTCAGGCAAATCATCTGGGTATTGGTGAAGGTTAGAGAGAATGGTCTTGATGATATGAGGGAAGGGTAGGGCATGGGAGGCATGGGATGAACAGAATTGCATATGAGCCAACACAAAGCGAGGGAGATCAATCTGGACACCAGAGAGCACCTTGTCCATAAAAATGGCGTCTGTGATGAGAACGTCGTTCCTGTGCTCCTGTCTGGGAACTAGATTACGGGTGATCCAGAAGTGTAACATCTTGTTTGTGATGGAGAGGTCCTTTGTCTCCAAAGATTGGGGGGAGGCTGTAGGATCGTGATTGTTAGATAAAAACTTAAGGAACTCAGAATAATGATTCTCAGTTCCTTTAGCAGCGGAAGATAAACAATCAAACAAATGACAAGTTCCTTATAGTGGAAACCTTTGATTGCCAACTAGCAATCCAGGATAAAAACCACTACCTTTCTTTCGAAAGGATTTCAAAGTCTACTTCTTGATTTCTTATCTCTTTTGGTTACAGCTTATCCTAGGCATAAACACACAGTTCCTTTGCCTTACACACAGTTAGACAATCCTAGATAACTTAACACAATCAATAATCAATCCAAGAAATAGACTTTCGTACCTAGGAACTATCACTTACAGTCACAGGAACTTAGCACTCAGCTCTTTTTCCTTGATTGGTTCCTCTTGATCTCGGTTTGCTTTGATGATCTTTGTTTTGAGGTTCACACTAGATGTTTGCTAATGAGTGTGAGTTCTTGTTTTAGTGCGTTGAGATAACCCTTGGGTTAGTCTTCCTTTTATAGAGGATTCTTCGCAGCTCGATCCTCTCTTGGTTCCCACAGATTGAGCTTGCCCTAGGATTAGTGGTTCTCCTTGATCCACGTTGTTCTTGGCATGTGCAAACAACCTAGGCAGCTCAGAATCTCTCTTGGTTGGTCAACTACCTGAGACGAGCCTTATGGTGTCGTTGCCAAAACGCTTTCGTCCGAGGTTGAGTAAGCTGGCCGCTTGGGAACCGTCTGTTGGACAGCGACGTCTTCATATGCTGTCGCTTTCATCGTCTCTGTCCGAGGTAGAGGTTCTCTAGGCATCTTGTTCTTTAGCTCTTGGACATTGGCAGACTTTTGGAAGCTTCGGACAAGTCATTTTCGACACCTTTTGTCCGAGGTTGTGTGTTCCCAGATTTCTCGGGAATCGCAATGTCGCAAGCTTTATTTCTGGGCACACCTGGGTTCCTCTGGATTCCTTCAGCTGTCTTGTTCCTTTGGTTCCCTTGTTCTGTTTGGCTTTCCTGCCTTAGGTAATTTCCTGTGGTTCCTTAAAACACATCTTTGAGATAAAACATTAGTATCATAATATTTATCAGAGTGCGGTTCCGGTGCGGAGCACTCTTTCCGTGCGGACGTGCGGACATGCACTATAGGGCCTTATTTGTGCACTTTTGGGCCTTATTTGTGCACTTTTGCAAAAAATTTGAAAAATGCTTGGAAAAAAATTTGAAAAAGATAAAATGTTTTTTTTTTTTTTTGAAAAAGTGCATAAATAAGACGTTAAAGTGCACAAATAAGACCCAAAAGTGCATGCTCCGCACGTCCGCACGGGAAGAGTGCTCCGCATATGATCCAAACACATATTTATCATCTTCAAAAGTAGAGAAACTGAGGAACGGAACTCTCAGGGGAACCTAAGTTCCAGAGTTCCGTTTCCTAACAATTTCTCCATTTTTGATGATGACAAATACAAGGAACCTGACAACATAATAGGACTTTGAATCTTATGAGACCATATTGAGATAACGGGATTTACAACATTACAGATTAGTGATAGAACATTCAATGGTTGCAAATTCCCCCTAAGCAAGTGAACAAATTTATTTCAAATTCCCCCTTAGAAATAGAACTAGTTCAGAGTTCCTATTAATTCAGTAGTCTCCAAAGTTCAAGGTTCCTATCCTTTTCTTCCCCCTTTTGACATCATCGAAAAGATTAAGTACAAGTTAAGAACATGATATCCAAGTGAATAGGCAATTGCATCAAGCCTAAAAAAATCATAATGAGAATGTTAAGGCAAAGACAATTTGATCATTGGAACGATTCCAAATATAGTCATTAAAGCTTCATTGATCATTGTTCAAAACACTTATACCACAACATAACAAATGACAACTGACAACACAAACAACAAATAGCAAGGAAGACAACAAAAGCAATCTTAAGAAAGACAACAAAAGGGATAGAAGAGGGGAGTAGGATCCTAAGGAAAACTACTAGCTCGCTGTGACGTTGCAGCACTGGGAACCTAGAACAAGCGTTCCTATGGCGTAGTAGCGGCCTCCTCTTCTGCATCCTTGTCGTCGGTTCTTACATTTTGGCCCGCGGCCTGATGAGCACTGATTGCACCTTGCCAATCCTTCTGCAGAACTTCCACCAGACTCTCGACAACAGAACTGATACGCCCCAACTCTCTTACTTGATCATGGATGGCGACCGTGTTGGCAGTCGAGCCTTCCAAGATAGCTTTTTCAATACGATCCAACGCAAGGAGGATCGCAGAGGAGTCTGAAGAGGGGGGTTGCTGAGGGTAGGAACTAGAACGGCCCTGGGAACTCGCCCTTTCCTTAGGCGGGATTTCTTCTGTTTCAGCAGGGTTGGGTTGTTGTTCCTTAGATTTCAGCTTCCGAACTGTGTGCATGGTAAGACATTTGCTGTAGGCAGTCTCGGGTGAGTCTTCTGGGTACTGATTGAGGTTGGAGAGTAGCTTCTTGACGATGTGAGGGAAGGGTAAAGCATGGGAGTCATGGGATGCACAGAATTGCATGTGAGCCAGCACAATACGGGGAAGATCCAGCTGAAAACCGGAGAGCACCTTGTCCATGTAGATGGCGTCGGTGATGAGGACTTTGTTCCTGTGCTCTTTCCTGGGAACTAAGTTGCGAGTGATCCAGAAATGCAGTAGCCGGTTTGCGATGGAGAGATCCTTTGTCTCCAAAGATGAGGGGGATGCGCCATCATAAATTTTCTTCACTATTGCTCCTTTGGACTTGAACCCTTTTCCTTTAGGCCATCCCTTCTTCTGAGGCAGAATGCCAAACCCAGACCTTGGCTCGAGCCTTAGAGCAGACGCGATCAAGTTGGCAGACAAGGGATAACTGGTTCCCTTCCAGATAAGAATGGCGTCGTGACAGGGAGAGTTCTCCTTCTGGGGTACAAACTCCATAGATTGGTAAAACATCCGGACAACCTCGTCGGAAGCAGAGAAAGGCTCGCACAGTATCTCGTCCCACCCTTGGAACTGCAACAGAGAGTGGAACTCATCCAAAGCTTCTCCATAGAGTTCCTCATCCTCTTCTTCTAACTCCTGGGTCCAGAATTCTCTGCCGATAATGAGAGATTTTAGGATCTTCCTTTTGGAGAAGGAAGAGGAGACAGAGAGGGTGGTGGTTTTGGCCCTTTTTGTGGATTTGGTTTCATAGGGAACAATGGCTTGGGAGCTTCTCTTCCTCTGTTGCATTCTTGTGGCGACAGAGGGGCCTAGGTTGGAAGTTTTGGATTTGAGGCTGATCTGGGAAGGCTCGGGGCTAAGGATCTCTTGAAGGGATTTATCCGGAGAGGAATCATGCGACCCGCCTTCAGAAACTGATTTTGTGACTGATTCTGAAGCCAAAGTGATGGCTTGCTCCTCTTCTTTGGGCATGGTTGGTTCCTCTTCCACCTTTTCCTTATCCTTTGGTGGTTTATCAAGATTCTCTTCTGGTTTCTCTGCAGGTTTTGCCATGGGGTTTTCTTTGGGGAGGGATTTTGAAGAAGTGGAGGCAGAAACAGGCTTGGAGGAGGAGGCTTTAGCCTTCTTTTCGCGAAATGCTTAAAGAAAAGCAGCCTCCTCTTCATCCATAACAACGATTGGGTTAGGGTTGGCCATTTGAGAGGAGCTAAGAGGATTGCTGTGTGAAGAGAAAGAGAGGTAGAAGATCAGAGAGATGGAGAGCTTGTGTGATCGACTCGGAGCAACTGAGCACCTCTTTAAGGGCGTTGAAGATCTGGGATGGCCAAGAGCTGAGGTGACCGTTGAAGCAAATCCAGCCGTTGAGAAGATCAAGGCAAATCCGAAGCATTGAAGAAAGTTGCAGCTTTTCGGAACGGCTAACTTAAATTCAAAATTTGACCCATTCAGAGAAGAGGGAGGTCTGCCACTGATAAGACATGCCTTATCCCTGCCAATATGCCATAAATAGCGTCTGGGAGAGCCAAGCGAGCCGTTGGAGAGACGCTACGTTCTGGTTCCTTTCTGGCGACATTTTCAGCGAGCTAGAGGAATGTATGGGAACCTTTGGTGTGGGTTAAAACAAAGGAACCAAAAACAGTACGTTCCCATACAAGGAATCAGGGTAGGCCATTTATCGCATTGCACAATAATTCTCAGAGAGGGTTTATAGATGGATCATAGAGAATTAAATTGAGCAATGAGGCAAGGGTAGGTCTTAGTACACAATCATCATCTCGGCTTATAATGTTGGGTTAGAAATATGATCAGATTGTGACTTTTGGGCCATCAAAAAATTTGAACAATGAGGAGTTGAAAAAGTAATGAGGACCAAAAGGAAACGAACCAGAAAATTTTTATCTAAGCCCTTTTAAGAAACCATTATGACAAGAGGGGTTTGTGGCAAAAGATATAACACAAGGACATCAAGACTCAACAAGTTAAATATCTTAAACTAGTCAATCAGGGGAACTGGAAAGAATTCTCAGAACTAAGGTCACTACTGAGTAATAGGAATCATTCCTAGTTCCAATCTGAGGTTCTCGAAAGGAACTCTATTCAATGCCTTGGTGAATATATCTGCAATTTGATCTTCAGTTCTACAAAATTTCATAATGATGTTTCCCTTCTCAACATGATCTCTAAGAAAATGATGTCTAATGTCAATATGCTTGGTCCTAGTATGATGCACATGATTCTTAGAAATGTTTATGGCACTAGTGTTATCACAAAGAATAGTGAGAGGGCCATAAGACATACCAAAGTCCGCGAGTTGTTGCTTTAGCCAGAGAAGTTGGGAATAACAAGAGGCAACCGCAATGTACTCAGATTCTGTGATGGAGAGAGAGACTGAAACTTGTTTCTTTGATCCCCATGACACAAGGCAAGGGCCTAGGAACTGTGCCATTCCAGAAGTGCTCTTCCTATCCACCAAGTATCCGGCATAATCAGCATCAGTGAAACCCATGAGCTCAAAGGGACATTCTTTGGGGTACCAAATGCAGAGATCGTCAGTTCCTTTGAGGTATCGAAGTATTCTCTTCACAGCGGCCAAGTGGGTTTCTCTCGGACAAGATTGGAACCTAGCACACAAGCCAATAGCAAAGACAATGTCTGGTCGACTAGCGGTTAGGTACATGAGTGAGCCTATCATACCTCTATAGAGCTTCTCCTCCACTAGAGGACTCGAATGGTCCTTATCCAGATGGGCAATGGTGGATATGGGAGTGGAGAGAGGCTTGCATGAATCCATTTTGAACTTCTTCAGTAGTTCCCTGACATACTTCTGTTGGTGGATTTGAATACCATCTTCCTTTTGAGTGATTTGTAATCCGAGGAAGAAAGTGAGTTCCCCAATTAGGCTCATTTCAAATTCACTGCTCATCAAGTCTTTGAACTTGTCTACAAGGGACAGGTTAGTGGAACCAAAAATGATATCATCAACATAGATTTGAATCACTAAGATGTTACCTTCTTCTTCTAGGATGAAGAGGGTCTTATCAATAATTCCACGTCTATAGCCGTTTGAAAGTAGGAACTGGGCAAGACGATCATACCATGCTCTGGGAGCTTGCTTGAGGCCATACAATGCCTTGTCTAGGAAGTAGACATGATCTGGATGATCGTCGTCTTCGAAACCAGGAGGTTGCTTGACATAGACTTTTTCTTGAAGAATTCCATTGAGGAAGGCTGTCTTCACATCCATTTGGAACAACTTGAACCCTTTGTGAGATGTGAAGGCAATCAACAACCTTATTGCTTCGATCCTTGCCACTGGAGCATAGGTTTCATCATAGTCAATTCCTTCTTGTTGATTGTATCCTTGAGCCACAAGTCTTGCTTTGTTCCTTATCACAGCTCCTGTATCATCTAGCTTGTTTCTGAAAACCCATCTGGTTCCTATGATGTGCTTATCCTTGGGAAGAGGAACCAGATGCTAGACTTTGTTCCTTTCAAATTGATGAAGCTCTTCTTGCATGGCTTGGATCCAGTCCGCATCCTTCAGTGCCTCACCTATGTTCTTTGGTTCCACAATAGACAAAAAGGCATTAAAGGCAAAGAAAGCTAGATGTTCGTACCTGACTGGAGGCTTGACGACTCTTCTTTCTCTGTTGGAAGCCAAAGTATTTGATGTGGAGACATTCTGAGTTGACCATTCAGCTTCCTGGTTGGGGTCACCTTCTCCATTGAAGAATATGTGGGAAGATGAATCATTGAGGTCTCCACAGATGTTGTCGTCATGCTCATGGTTCCCAGAAATGGATTGTTGTTCATTATCCATGGGAACTGGTGGAGGAGCCATTGGAGGGTTCTGAGCAGCAGGACAGGAACTGGGTGGAGTGACATCTTCATCTGGATCTTCTTGATATGACTTGGGAAACGGGTCTTCAAAGGAATTGGTGGTGTTCTGTACAATCTTTCCAAGTGATTTTTCATTAAAAATAACATGAACACTTTCTTCTACCTTTTTAGTCCTTTTGTTGAAGACTTTGTATGCCTTGCTGCCTGAGGCATATCCAATGAAGATTCCTTCATCACTTCTTTGGTCAAACTTGCCAAGATTGTCCTTCCCATTGTTGTGCACAAAGCACTTGCATCCGAACACCCTTAGATGAGAAATGTTGGGAACTCTTCCTCTTAGAAGTTCATAGGGTGTCTTCTCTGTGATAGGGTGAAGCATGGCTCTGTTGATGATGTAGCATGCTGTGTTGATCGCCTCAGCCCAAGGATTGGGAGAGTCCACTTGAGATCAACATAGTTCAAGCCATGTCTTCCAAGGTCCTATTCTTTCTCTCCACTACTCCATTCTGTTGAGGAGTGTATGGTGCAGAGAAGTTGTGATCAATGCCATGCTCACTGCAAAAGGTTAGAAATTCTCCATTTTTGAATTCGGTACCATGGTCAGACCGAATAGCATTAAGTGAACAATCAAGGGATTTTTCTAACAAGGGAACCAAGTCTTTAAAGCGACAAATGACTTCTCTTTTAGATTTAATGAAAATGGTCCAAGTAAAGCGAGAGAAGTCATCGACAATAACAAAAATATACCTGTTCCCTCCTAGGCTTTGAACTCTCATGGGTCCACAAAGATCCATGTGGATGAGCTCAAGAGGCCTTGAGGTGCTTACCATGTTTTTGGATTTGAAGGAACTACGAGCCTATTTTCCTTTTACACAGTCAGAGCATGGTTCCTTAGATGTGCCACTCAGCTTTGGCAATCCTCTGACTAGTTCCTTTGAGTGTAGCTTTTGAATCAGCTTAGTGCTAGCATGACCGAGGTGTTGGTGCCACAACTCAGCTTGGTCATTTACGGTTGAGAGACACAGTTTCTCCTTGGGGACGAAGGATGGATCAACAATGTAAACATTGTTGAATCTCTTTCCTTTTAGGATGATTTGTCCCGAGGAGTCAAGAACTGAGCATTCGTTTGATCTAAATCTGACTTCATTGTCTCCTTGATCACACAGCTGTGACACACTTATTAGATCAAAACCAAGACTATCAACAAGGTGAACTTTGTTTACCTGAATGTGATCGTTGAGTTTCACAGTTCCTATTCCACAGATTTTCCCTTTGCTTTTGTCTCCAAAGGATATGTTCCCTCCTTGGAGAGGTTGAAGAGAGGTCATTTGATTTCTTTTTCCGGTCATATGGCATGAGCAACCACTGTCAATGTACCATAGTTGGGGTTGCCTCTCTTCTTTCTGCACACAAGGGAACTAAGATTTCTGAACCCAGCGAAGCTTGGCTTTACTGGGGGGATTAGCATTGCGAGTCTGTGAATGACCAGGGAACTGGTTCCTTTCATGGTAATGAGTACTTTTCTCCTTTTCAAAGTTCCTTTTCTCAGCACAATCAGTGTTGTAATGACCATTCTTACCACAGTAGGTACATAAACGATTGTAAACAACATGTCCATATTTTCCTTTTCCTGGCCTAAAAGGTTTTTCAGTTTTCCTTTTGTTAAAATCAACATTGTTTCTAACCTTGCTATGGGCCATGTCAATATATCTTTTGTGAGCAAAGGAATTGGTGAACCATTGGTTTTCAGGAACCATATTTTCTTTTCCCTTTGGTTCCTTCTTAGGACTTTGAGAGCCTTCATTGAGACGTTTGGCAACCTCAGCCTTGTTCTCAAGGACCATGATCTTCTCTGATAGGAATTGATTCCTATCACGAGAAGTGGCAAGAGCAATACTGAGATTCTCATTCATCTCAACGAGTTCTCGCCTAGCCTTTTCTTCTTCAGCATCATTGTTCTCTTTATTATTGACATATCCTATTCCATGGCGTTGTCTCATAAAAACAGTTTGATTTATCGTTTTTTCATTAATGGAATCAGTGAGAATGTCTAACCTATCAATTATGGATTGAAGCATGTCATTTCCAGGTGGGTTAGCATGCAAGGGAACTTTGACAGAGTCTATGCTAGTTTCATCACAAGATTTGCAAATTTTAAGGTGACTAGCATGCACATTTCTAATATCAATGAGTTTGGAGTGAGTTTCAGCTAGGTCTTTCTCAGTTTCATCAAGTTTTTTACTCCAAACAGAATTCTCGACAGTCAAGCAAGCAATTTCGTCTTCACAATCATCTAGTTTCTGTTAAAGGGAACTGGTTTCCTTTCCTAGTTTATTTATGATCTTAAGAAGTTGTTTCTTTATGATCTTAACAAGTTGTTTCTTATCACAATCAACTAGGGATTTTAAGAGATCGTCAGAAGTTACCTCAAGGTCTTCTGAGTCGCTTGAATCTCCTTTTGCCATGAGACATCTCCCTCCAGAGAAGTCACTCAGATCCAGATCCTCATCTGAGTCTTCTCCCCATGATGCTACGAGAGCCTTCTTTCTTTGAGGTCTTTCCTCTTCCTTGGACTCTTCTTTGTTGGGACATTTTTTAGCATAGTGTCCCTTCTCCTTGCACTCGTAACATGAGACTTCCTTGATATCTCTTCTTGGTCCATTGTGAGAGGAACTGCCCTTTTGGAACCTTCCCTTCACAAATAATTTTTTGATGTTCTTTGTGAAGAGGGCTGTTAGTTCGTCCTCCTCTTCTTCAAGGTCTGAGTTCTCTTCCTCCATCTCGAGCCTAGAGAAGGCTTTGGAGATCTTGAGGGCAATTCCTTTTTCCAGTTTCTTGTCGACATTGGCTTTGATGTGCTCTCCTTCTTCAACCTCCAGTTTTCCTATGACTTGGGTCAAGGGAAGTGATTGGATGCCTGGAGTGTTCTTCATGATTCCCTTCAGAAGGGTGAACTTGGAGTTGAGTCCATTGATGACCACTAGGGACTTGGAAACTTCATCAAGATCGACTCCCGCCGCTGTTAGCTTTCCAATCAATCTGTTGAAGCGGGAGTAGTACTCTGAGATGGTCTCAGTTTCCATCATTTTGAAGGTGTGGTATTATCCTTCCAAAGCAAACTTTCTGCTTTGCTTCAGTTCCTCACTTCCTTCATGCATCTCCTTGAGACCTTTCCACATCTCCTTGGCCGTTTTGATGCCTATGACCTTGTCCATGTCCTCTCTGTCCAATCCATTGAGGATGAACTGCCTAGCCTTGGCATTCTTCTCCATGATAACATAGTGTTCTGGTTTCCAATCTTCTTCCTTCATGGTGAGGTCGACATAGCCATCTCCATTTTCGACTATCCTCCAGCATTGGTAGTCGTTGGTCTTGATGTGGCTTTCCATGCACTTTTCCCACCATGTTTCTTCTCCTTTCTTTCGGAGATGTGGCTTGTTGGTGGAGATTCTGAGCTCAAACTTGCTTGGTTGAGACATGATCTGCAAACTAATCAAAGATCTAGAGCTTTTTCTGCTCTGATACCAATTGTAGGATCGTGATTGTTAGATAAAAACTTAAGGAACTCAGAATAATGATTCTCAGTTCCTTTAGCAGCGGAAGATAAACAATCAAACAAATGACAAGTTCCTTATAGTGGAAACCTTTGATTGCCAACTAGCAATCCAGGATAAAAACCACTACCTTTCTTTCGAAAGGATTTCAAAGTCTACTTCTTGATTTCTTATCTCTTTTGGTTACAGCTTATCCTAGGAACGAACACACAGTTCCTTTGCCTTACACACAGTTAGACAATCCTAGATAACTTAACACAATCAATAATCAATCCAAGAAACAGACTTTCGTACCTAGGAACTATCACTTACAGTCACAGGAACTTAGCACTTAGCTCTTCTTCCTTGACTGGTTCCTCTTGATCTCGGTTTGCTTTGATGATCTTTGTTTTGAGGTTCACACTAGATGTTTGCTAATGAGTGTGAGTTCTTGTTTTAGTGCGTTGAGATAACCCTTGGGTTAGTCTTCCTTTTATAGAGGATTCTTCGCAGCTCGATCCTCTCTTGGTTCCCATGGATTGAGCTTGCCCTAGGATTAGTGGTTCTCCTTGATCCATGTTATTCTTGGCATGTGCAAACAACCTAGGCAGCTCAGAATCTCTCTTGGTTGGTCAACTACCTCAGACGAGCCTTGTGGTGTCGTTGTCAAAACGCTTTCGTCCGAGGTTGAGTAAGTTGGCCGCTTGGGAACCGTCTGTTGGACAACGATGTCTTCATGTGCTGTCGCTTTCATCGTCTCTGTCCGAGGTAGAGGTTCTCTAGGCATCTTGTTCTTTAGCTCTTGGACATTGGCAGACTTTTGGAAGCTTCGGACAAGTCGTTTTCGACACCTTTTGTCCGAGGTTGTGTGTTCCCAGATTTCTCGGGAATCGCAATGTCGCAAGCTTTATTTCTGGGCACACCTGGGTTCCTCTGGATTCCTTCAGCTGTCTTGTTCCTTTGGTTCCCTTGTTCTGTTTGGCTTTCCTGCCTTAGGTAATTTCATGTGGTTCCTTAAAACACATCTTTGAGATAAAACATTAGTATCATAATATTTGTCATCTTCAAAAGTAGAGAAACTGAGGAACGGAACTCTCAGGGGAACCTAAGTTCCAGAGTTCCGTTTCCTAATAGAGGCGCCGTTGTAGATTTTCTTGACCACTGCTCCCTTGGATTTGTAGCCCTTTCCTTTGGGCCACCCCTTTTTCTGAGGGAGAATTCCAAATCCGGATCTGGACTCGATCCCTAGAGCGGACGCAATTAGGTTGGAGGACAGGGGATAGTTGGTTCCCTTCCATATGAGAATAGCGTCGTGACAGGGAGAGTTCTCCTTTGCGGGCACAAACTCGATAGACTGGTAAAACAGGCGGACGACCTCATCAGAAGCAGAGAAGGGCTCAATCAACATCGCATCCCAGCCTTGATACTGCAGCAGAGAATGGAACTCGTTCAGGGCTTCTCCAAATATTTCTTCATCTTCTTCTTCCAGTTCTTGGGACCAGAACTCTTTGCCGATTATGAGAGGCTTGAGGATCTTCCTTTTAGAGAAGAGAGAGGAGACCTGACCCAGGGAGGAAGAGGCAGAGATGGTGAGGGTTTTGGTTCTTTTGGATTGAGGATCATAGGGAACCAAGGCTTGGGAACTCCTTTTTCGTTGTTTTAGCCTGGTGGCAACAGAGGGACCAGGATTTGATGAGGGTTTAGATTTGAGGCTTGCTGGTGAGGTCTCAGGGCTAAGGAGCTCTTGGATAGACTTGTCAGGGAGGAGTCATGAGAACCACCTTCGGAGAAGGATTTTGTAGCCGATTCTGAGGCAGGAGAGATTTCCTTCGCCTTCTCCGGTGCCTTTGGTGGCTCCTCAAGTTTCTCTTTAGGTTTCTCCACTGTTTGCTCCACAAGTTTCTCTTCAGGTTGGGATTTTTGAGAGATGGTGGCAGAAATAGGCTTAGAAGAGGATGTTGCCTTCTTTTCTCTAAAGGCTCTGAGAAGAGCAGCCTCCTCCTCATCTTGGATAAGGTTAGGGTTTGGATCAGCCATTTTTGAGGAGCTAAGGATTTTTGTGTTTGAGAGAGAGAGAGAAGCAGAAGATCAGAGAGATGGAGAGTTGTGGGAATGGCTTGGATCAACAGTGCAACATTTTAAGGCGATGAGGGCTGAAGGGACCGTTGAAACAAATCTAGCCGTTGAGAAGATCAGGGAGAATCCGGAGCATTGAAGACTTATTGCAGCTTTTCTGAACGGCCAACATATTTTCAAAACTTATCCATTCAGAGAAGAGGGGAGCCTGCCAACTGATAAGACCGGTCTGAGCTTCTGAGATTTGCCATAAATAACATCTGGGGAGAGCCATTCTAGCCATTGGAAACACGTTTCATCCTGGTTCCTTTCTGGCGATATATTCAGCGTGCTAGAGGGACGTATGGGAACCTTGAAGTGGGTTAAAACAATGGAACCAAGAACAATACGTTCCCATACAAGGAATCAGGGTAGGCCATTTATCGCATTGCACAGTAATTCTCAAAGAGGGTTTAGAGATGGATCATGGAGAATTAAATTGAGCAATGAGGCAGGGGAAGGTCTTAGTACACAATCATCATTTCGGCTTGTATAGTTGGGTTAGGAATATGATCAGATTGTGACTTTTGGGCCATCAAAGAAGCTTGAACAATGAGGAGTTGAAAGAATAATGAGGACCATAAAGAAACGAACCAGAAGAATTTATCTAAGCCCCTTTTTTTTTTGAGAAACCATTATAAAAAAAAAGGTTTGAAGCAAAAGATATAACATAAAGATATCAAGACTCAACAAGTTAAAAAAATCTGAAACTAGTCAATCAGCGGAACTGGAAAGAAGCCCTTAAACTAAGGTCACTACTAAGTTATAGGAATCATTCCCAGTTCCAATCTAAGGTTCTCGAAGGGAACTCTATTCAAGGCTTTGGTGAATATATCTGTAACCTGATCTTCAGTTCTACAAAATTTCATAATGATGTTTCCTTTCTCAACATGATCTCTAAGAAAATGATGTCTTATATCTATATGATTGGTCCTAGTGTGATGCACATGATTCTTTGAAATGTTTATAGCACTGGTGTTATCACAAAGAATAGTGAGAGGACCATAAGACATACCAAAATCCGTGAGTTGTTGCTTTAGCTAGAGAAGTTGGGAACAACAAGAGGCAGCTGCAATGTACTCGGATTCTGTGGTGGAGAGGGAGACTTGTTTCTTTGATCCCCATGACACAAGGCAAGGGCCTAAGAACTGTGCCATTCCAGAGGTGCTCTTCCTATCCACCAAGTATACAGCATAATCAGCATCAGTGAAACCCATTACTCAAAGGGACACTCTTTGGGGTACCAAATGCAAAGAGAGTCAGTTCCCTTGAGATTGCGAAGTATTCTCTTCACAGCAGCCAAGTGGGTTTCTCTTGGACAAGATTGGAACCTAGCACACAAGCCAACAGCAAAAACAATGTCTGGTCGACTAGCAGTTAGGTACATGAGTGAGCCTATCATACCTCTATAGAGTTTCTCCTCCACTAGAGGACTCGAATGGTCCTTATCCAAATGGGCAATGGTGGATATGGGAGTGGAGAGAGGCTTGCATGAATCCATTTTGAACTTCTTCAGTAGTTCCCTGACATACTTCTGTTGGTGAATTTGTATGCCATCTTTCTTTTGAGTGATTTGTAATCCGAGGAAGAAAGTGAGTTCCCCTATTAGGCTCATTTCAAATTCACTGCTCATCAAGTCTTTGAACTTATCTATAAGGGACAGGTTAGTGGAACCAAAAATGATATCATCAACATAAATTTGAACCACTAAGATGTTACCTTCTTCTTCTAGGATGAAGAGAGTCTTATCAATGACTCCACGCCTGTAGCCATTTGAGAGTAGGAACTGGGCAAGACGATCATACCAAGCTCTGGGAGCTTGCTTGAGGCCATAGAGTGCCTTGTCTAGAAAGTAGACATGATCTGGATGATCGTCGTCTTCAAAACCAGGTGGTTGTTTGACATAGACTTCTTCTTGAAGAATTCCATTGAGGAAGGCCGTCTTTACATCCATTTGGAACAACTTGAACCCTTTGTGAGATGCAAAGGCAATCAACAATCTTATTGCTTCGATCCTTGCCACTGGAGCATAAGTTTCATCTTAGTCGATGCCTTCTTGTTGATTGTATCCTTGAGCAACGAGTCTAGCTTTGTTCCTTATCACAGCTCCTGTATCATCTAGCTTGTTTCTGAAAACCCATCTAGTTCCTATGATGTGTTTATCCCTGGGGCGGGGAACTAGATGCCATACTTTGTTTCTTTCAAACTGATGAAGCTCTTCTTGCATAGCTTGGATCCAGTCCGCATCCTTCAGTGCCTCACCTATGTTCTTTGGTTCCACAATAGATAGAAAGGCATTGAAGGCAAAGAAGGTTAGATGTTCGAACCTGACTGGAGGCTTGATGACTCTTCTTTCTCTGTTAGGAGCTAGAGCATTTGATGTGGAGACATTCTGAGTTGAGCATTCAACTTCCTGGTTGGGATCACCTTCTTCATTGAAGATCATGTGGGAAGATGAATCATTGAAGTCTCCACAGATGTTGTCGTCATGCTCCTGGTTCCCATAGATGGATTGTTGTTCATTATCCATGGGAACTGGTGGAGGAGCCATTGGAGGGTTCCGAGCAGCAGGACAGGAACTGGGTGTAGTGACATCTTCATCTGGATCTTCTTGAAATGACTTGGGAAACGGGTCTTCAAAGGAATTGGTGGTGTTCTGCACAATCTTTCCAAGTGATTTTTCATTAAAAATAACATGAGCACTTTCTTCTACCTTTTTAGTCCTTTTGTTGAAGACTTTGTACGCCTTGCTACCCGAGGCGTATCCAATGAAGATTCCTTCATCACTTCTTGGGTCGAATTTGCCAAGATTGTCCTTCCCATTGTTGTGCACAAAGCACTTGCATCCGAACACCCTCAGATGTGAGATGTTGGGAACTCTTCCTCTTAGGAGCTCATAGGGTGTCTTGTCTGTGATTGGGCGAAGCATGGCTCGATTGATGATGTAGCAAGCTGTGTTGATTGCCTCAGCCCAGAATGATTGAGAGAGTCCACTTGAGATCAGCATAGTCCGAGCCATGTCTTCCAAAGTTCTGTTCTTCCTTTCCACTACTCCATTTTGTTGAGGAGTGTATGGTGCAGAGAAGTTGTGATCAATTCCATGCTCATTGCAAAAGATTAGAAATTCTCCATTTTCCAATTCGGTACCATGGACAGACCGAATGGCATTGAGTGAACAATCAAGAGATTTTTCTAACAAAGGAACCGGATCTTTAAAGCGGTCAATAACTTAACTCTTAGATTTAATAAAGATGGTCCAAGTAAAGCGAGAGAAGTCATCGACAAGAACAAAGATATACATGTTCCCTCCTAGGCTCTGAACTCTCATGGGTCCACACAGATCCATGTGGATGAGTTCAAGAGGCCTTGAGGTGCTTACCATGTTTTTGGACTTGAAGGAACTACGAGCCTGTTTCCCTTTTACACAGTCAGAGCATAGTTCCTTAGATGTGCCACTTAGCTTTGGCAGCCCTCTGACTAGCTCCTTTGAGTGTAGCTTTTGAATCAGCTTGGTGCTAGCATGACCGAGGCGTTGATGCCACAAATCAGCTTGGTCATTCACAGTTGAGAGACAAAGTTTCTCCTTGGGAACAAAGGATGGATCAATTATGTAGACATTGTTGAATCTTTTCCCTTTTAGGATGATTTGTCCCGAGGAGTCAAGGACTGAACATTCGTTTGATCTGAATCTAACTTCATTGTCTCCTTGATCACACAGCTGTGACACACTTATTAGGTCAAAACCAAAATTATCAACAAGGTGAACTTTGTTTACCTGAATGTGATCGTTGAGTTTCACAGTTCCTATTCCACAGATTTTCCCTTTGCTTTTGTCTCCAAAGGATATGTTCCCTCCTTGGAGAGGTTGAAGAGAGGTCATTTGATTTCTCTTTCCAGTCATATGGCATGAGCAACCACTGTCGATGTACCATAGTTGAGGTTGCCTCTCTTCTTTCTGCACATAAGGGAACTAAGATTTCTGAACCCAGCGAAGCTTGGCTTTACTGGGGGGATTAGCATTGCGAGTCTGTGAATAACCAGGGAACTGGTTCCTTTCATGGTAATGAGTACTTTTCTCCTTTTCAAAGTTCCTTTTCTTAGCAAAATCAGTGTTGTAATGACCATTCTTACCACAGTAGGTACACAAACAATTGTAAACAATATGTCCATATTTTCCTTTTCCTGGCTTAAAAGGTTTTTCAGTTTTCCTTTTGTTAAAATCAACATTGTTTCTAACCTTGCTATGGGCCATGTCAATATATCTTTTGTGAGCAAAGGAATTGGTGAACCATTGGTTTTCAGGAACCATCTTTTATTTTCCCTTAGGTTCCTTCTTAGGACTTTGAGAACTTTCATTTAGACGTTTGGCAACCTCAGCCTTGTTCTCAAGAACCATGATCTTTTTTGATAGGAATTGATTCCTATCACGAGAAGTGGCAAGAGCAGTACTGAGGTTCTCATTCATCTCAACAAGTTCTCGCCTAGCCTTTTCATTTTCAGCATCATTGTTCCCTTTGTTGTTGACATATCCTATTCCATGACGTTGTCTCACAAAAACAGTTTGATTTATCGTTTTTTCATTAATAGAATCAGTGAGAATGTCCAATCTATCAATTATGGATTGAAGCATGTCATTTCCAGGTAAGTTAGCATGCAAGGGAACTTTGACAGAATCTATGCTAGTTTCATCACAAAATTTGCAAGTTTTAAGGTGACTAGCATGCACATTCCTAATATCAATGAGTTTGGAGTGAGTTTCAGCTAGGTCTTTCTCAGTTTCATCAAGTTTCTTACTCCAAACAGAATTCTCAACAGTCAAGCAAGCAATTTCATCTTCACAATCATCAAGTTTCTGTTGAAGGGAACTGGTTTCCTTTCCTAGTTTCTTTATGATCTTAAGAAGTTGTTTCTTATCACAGTCAACTAGGGATTTTAAGAGATCGTCAAAAGTTACCTCAAGGTCTTCTGAGTCGCTTGAGTCTCCTTTTGCCATGAGACATCTTCCTCCAGAGAATCCACTCAGATCCAGTTCCTCATCTGAGTCTTCTCCCCATGAGGCTACGAGAGCCTTCTTTCTTTGAGGTCTTTCTTCTTCCTTGGAGTCTTCCTTGTTGGGACAGTTCTTAGCATAGTGTCCCTTTTCCTTGCACTCGTAACATGAGACTTCCTTGAGATCCCTTCTGGGTCCATTGTTGGAGGAACTGCCCTTTTGGAACCTTCCCTTCACAAAGAATTTTTTGATGTTCTTTGAGAAGAGGGCGGTTAGTTCGTCCTCTTCTTCTTCTTCTTCGAGGTCTGAGTTCTCTTGTTCCAAATCGAGCCTGGAGAAGGCTTTGGAGATTTTAAGGGCGATTCCTTTCTCCAGTTTCTTGTCGGCATTGGCTTTGGTGTGCTCTCCTTCTTCAACTTTCAGTTTCCCTATGACTTGGGTCAAGGGAAGGGATTGGATGCCCGGAGTGTTCTTCATGATTCCCTTGAGAAGGGTGAACTTGGAGTTGAGTCCGTTGATGACCACTAGGGACTTGGAAACTTCATCAAGGTCGACTCCCGCCGCTGTTAACTTTCCAATCAATCTGTTGAAGCGGGAGTAGTATTCTGAGATGGTCTCAGTTTCCATCATTTTGAAGGTGTGGTATTCTCCTTCCAAAGCAAATTTTCTGCTTTGCTTTAGTTCCTCACTTCCTTCATGCATCTCCTTGAGAGCTTTCCACATTTCCTTGGCCGTCTTGATGCCTATGACCTTGTCCATGTCCTCTCTGTCCAATCCATTGAGGATGAACTGCCTGGCCTTGGCATTCTTCTCCATGATAACATAGTGTTCTGGTTTCCAATCTTCTTCCTTCATGGTGAGGTCGACATAGCCATCTCCATTTTCGACTATCCTCCAGCATTGGTAGTCATTGGTTTTGATGTGGCTTTCCATGCACTTTTCCCACCATATTTCTTCTCCTTTCTTTCGGAGATGTGGCTTATTGGTGGAGATTCCAAGCTCAAACTTGCTTGGTTGAGACATGATCTGCAAACTTAACAAAGATCTAGAGCTTTTCCTGCTCTGATACCAATTGTAGGATCGTGATTGTTAGATAATAACTTAAGGAACTCAGAATATGGATTCTAAGTTCCCTTCACAGCGGAAACAAACAATCAAACAAATGACAAGTTCCTTATAGTGGAAACCTTTGATTGCCAACTAGCAATCCAGGATAAAAACCACTACCTTTCTTTCGAAAGGATTTCAAGGTCTACTTCTTGATTTCTTATCTCTTTTGGTTACAGTTTATCCTAGAAACAAACACACGGTTTCTTTTCCTTACACACAGTTAGGCAATCCTAGATAACTTAACACAATCAATAATTAATCCAAGAAACAGACCTTCGCACCTAGGAACTATCACTTACAGTCATAGGAACTTAGCACTCAGCTCTTCTATTCCTTGACTGGTTCCTCTTGATCTCGGTTTGCTTTGATGATCTTGTTTGAAGGTTTACACTGGATATTTGCTAATGTGTGTGAGTCGTATTTCAGTGCTTGAAGATAACCCTTGAGTTAGTCTTCCTTTTATAGAGGATTCTTCACAGCTTCTTCTTCTCTTGGTTCCCACAGATTGAGCTTGCCCTAGGATCAGTGGTTCTCCTTGGTCCACGTTGTTCTTGGCATGTGCAAACAACCTAGGCAGCTCAGAATCTCTTTTGGTTGGTCAACTACCTCAGACGAGTCTTGCTATGTCGTTGTCCAAATGTTTTCGTCCGAGGTTGAACAAGCTGGGCATTTGGGAACTGTCTTCTGGACAGTGATATCTTTATGTCCTGTCGCTTTCACCTTCTGTGTCCTAGGTTCAGTGTTTCTAGGTGTCTTGTTGTTTTGCTCTGGACATTGGCATGCTTTTGGAAGCTTCGGACAAGTCGTTTTCAACATCTTTTGTCCGAGGTTGTGTGTTCCCAGATTTCTCGGAAATCGCAACCTTGCATGCTACCTTTCTAGGCACACCTGGGTTCCTCTGGGTTCCTTCCTCTGTCTTGTTCCTTTGGTTCTTTTGTCCTGTTTGGCTTTCTTGCATTCGGTATATTCCTGTGGTTCCTTAAAGCACATCTTTGAGATAAAATATTAGTATCATAATATTTGTCATCTTCAAAAGTAAAGAAACTGAGGAAAGGAACTCTCAGGGGAACCGAGGTTCCAGAGTTTCATTTCCTAACATCATCTCACGAACAGTCGTCATTGATCTAAAAATTCTGATTTCGATTGTAGGAACATTGTATGCTGGATAAAGGAACAATTTATGTTGAGGCGATTGTTCTCTACAAGTCTTGATCTTCTCTATATGTAGACTTCGTCTTCAATAGGGAACGATTAATGAAAGTTATAACTCATATAAGACTTGAATCGTGAGACCACATTCTGAAATCAGAATCTTGCCCCTTACTAAAGCCTTAGGGAATTAGCAAAATTTAAAGTGAGATAAGACAAACCCTCTAGTTCCCTTCAAGGCATCTGATGGGAACTAAACTATGTTCATGTATTAGTGGAGTATGATTATAACTCAGATAGAGAACTCGTGTGTTCAATTTGGTACATCAACACTATCACCGAAATGCCTTTTCATAGGTTTTCAAATGGTTACATGGAATAGTTACGACAATTATAAGCGGTTACTGGCGGTTACCAACCGTTCCAACTACCACAACCGTTTCCAATGATATCCAACTACTTTTTTCAGTTATCAACTGATTTAAGGTAGATAAGAGGTGGTTATTCCGACGGTTACCAAGGCGGTAACAACACATTAATCACGTGCTAAAACTTTAACCATGCCTCAGGTAACTTGACGTTCCCACCTAGGGAATGGCTGATCCCTCTAGAGAACGACCTCTCGTTCAACCTTAAGTAACGTCGATCTGTATTAAAGACACAAATAACCTCTCTAATGCATTGTTCCCTTATGGGTAACGTCACATATCCTTAATGTTTTCCTTTGAATCTCAAGTATGCTTACATGAGTGTGTACTCCACACCTCCAAACCCGTGATGTGCCTAAGTGAGACCTTATAGTGTCATATGAATCTTGATCACACTAAATGGCATTGTTCCCTATATGGGAACGATATCTTAATGACACTAAAATCACCAATAAATCATATGCGTACGGCTCTTAACGTTATATATACAGATCGATTTGGTTTGTGTGTTTGTGTAGATCGTGTGACTAATGTAAAACAAGTTAGGCTTATGAGCAAATTTTATTGTTATAAAATCAGAAAACGCGTTTGGCATAGTGGTGGGAGGCTTGTGCGACTAATGTGGAGGTCGAGAGTTCAATACTAATGAGAAACAACGTAATATATGACCATCTCTAGTTTATTTTTATGATGTGTAACATGGAATATAAGATGTAGTTTTTAAAAGAAAAATATGAACCTTAGATGACTTTACAAGAACTATGACATGTAACATATGAACTCCATAGACTAATAAAAAACAATTTCAAGCATGAACGTGCTCAAAGTTGTATATATGAACTACATAGATCACGATTCATATTTAGTATACCAATGCTTCATACTTAATATACTGAAGGTTCACATTTGATAATGTGCATACCAAAAGTAAAAAAACATGTATGGTTAATGACTATAAACTATATTTGAGGTTCATATTTAGTACATTAGAGTTTTATATGCGTTAAACTAAAGGTTCATATGTAGTATGCCAAAGGTTCATACTTCATATATTAAAGGTTAACATTTAATAAAAAGAATAAAACATGTATTTTAATAATTCGAGTTTGTGAACCTCTGTCATAAGGTTTGTGAACCTTGGTATAAATCGAGTTTGTAAACATGTAGTATAAAGTTTCTGAGCCTCTAGTCTATTGTTGATTAACTAGGTACATTAATGCATTGCGTTCATAAGCAAAAAATATAAAAATGAAAATTGGGCTCTTAAAACACTTGATAATTACGAAAATGCCACCGTGTCACTTATACCATTTTTAATCTTAGTGCTCCATTCCCCTTGATTTAATGACCTATAATTATCTCAATTTTACACCTAAGAGCTAGTCATAAGCAGTTGCGTTCCCTCAATAATATAATAGATGATACGTGATAATTTACCTTTCATGGAGGATGATATAAGTTATTGTTTATCAAAAGGTCATTTGAATCACTTTCTAGATCTCCTCTTATCGAAAGGTCATTTCAATGACAATCTACAATTGAGGAATTCCCAAGATCTTACGAATTTCATTAACTCTGTGATGTCTTTCTGGAAAAAAAGGCAAACAGATTGCACATACATGGAAAATACCATAACCATAAAAACTATGAATATGAAAAAACGAAAGAACCTAAGATGGAACAAACCACGAGGTTAAACAATCAAAATCAAATGTGACGGGTCTACAAAGCAAAATAGGGACTTGTTGAATCGCAGTGAGTCAGTCAGAGAACGGCGATATTGTTCCATGGGCAGCGGAAATAATACTTCAGACAAGTAACAACAACAAAGTTCCTTTAGAGAGGAAACCCAATCAACCAAATAGTTGACTTGACAAAAACCTCTACCTCTAGAAGTTAGCCTAGTAAGATTTCAAATGTCTACTTATATTTTTAATCAAGTTGTACAATCTCACAAGTCTTCTCTCCACCTAGTCTCACACAGATCCTTGACTTCTAGACTCCAAGTGTAATCAACTCAACAATAATCACAATAACACAAGAAACCCTAAGCAAGTACTCACAAGTTCGTACATTGACAAGTAATCTCTCTCTCTCTCTCTCTCCCTCTCTCTCTCTCTCTCTCTCTCTCTCTCTCTCTCTCTCTCTCTCTCTCTAGAATACTCTTGGCTGTGTGTGTTGTGTGTACCTTTCCCTAAGGTATGCACGAGTATATATAATCAAATGAAAGATAACTCATGAATTATCCTAATAGCTCACAAAGTGCTATATGTGGCAAGTAGTAAAATCTTTACCAAATCTAAACTCACAACCTAAAAGTTCATTTTTTTTCCTTGTATAAAATATATCAAGACATGATAAACTCTTCCTATATATTTCTTCAAGCCTTGTAGCCAAAGAAATCGTCAAATCTTCTTTCCATAATTAGTAGTCTTTTCCAAAGTTCCTAGCACAGTCTTCTCTACGTCTCTGTATCGTTCCCTTTGCGCTGTTCCCTTTGCTCTATTTCCTTTCCAGTACACCTATCACACTTTCGTTATGCTTAGCGTCACTGTTCCATTGTTGACTCAACGTTCCTTGTACTCCTCTGTTTTGCTTTTTCTCATGGTTTCTATTGTTCCCTTATTCTTTCATCAAGCCTGAAACTCATAGAAACAACATAAACCATAAAACCTAATGGTATTTATCATCATCAAAACCAGAGGGTGATCACAAACCCATTCAGAATTGTTCGATAAAAAACAGTCAGTAATAAGTAAATCAACATCAGACATTATGCATCTAAGATCAAACATTAAGCAAATTTTTTTTATCAAATGAATAACTGCAGATCAAACCTTCAAGTTGCATCATCATTCCCCCTTAGCACTAGAATCGTTATAAAGTTATACAAAATTAGGAACAATTAATTGTTACCTCTCTTCATAGAGCTCTTGCATAATTTTTCACACTTCATCGTTTTGGCATCATCAAAAGATCAAAAATAACTAGTGGAACATCTAAACTAATGCATCAAATTACTATCAAAATTATAACTCATTAAAGTTCGCGGGGCCATGATTACAATCACAAAAAAATTACTTGACAACTAACCACAGAACATCAAAAGTAAACACAACAAATGCATAACAACATAGAAAATCAAGAAAAGATAGATAGAAGGATAGTGCTTGGATAGAAATAGGTGTCCACTCACGGTTCAGAATACTCCTTTTGTTCCTCGTCTTTGGTCAAGAAGTGGTCAAGTAGCAGCACTTTAATTTCCTTCATCTGGCTCTGTACTGAACTTCCCATAGAGGAGCCTTCACCAATTTCCTTCTTTGGTAAGCACTTCGCCTTCCTCTATGTAGACACCTTCCTTATGCAACAACATCTTTATCATACCAGGGTAGACAAGACAATGACCTTTGGTAGTGAACTTAGCCATGTGTTGAAGAATGACCCTTGGGAGGTCTCCATGTGCAAGAAGCGATCCAACAGCAGTAAGTCGGTAGTGGTGATGGTGTTCCCCTTCTCATGTAGAGGAACAACATCATTCATGATGATCTGATGCACTATCCTTTGAGGTAATGTCAAATGAGACGTGTGAGTGCTACCCAACTTGGACTGAAATAAACGCTGGGCACTGGCCTCCTTGGCCTCTCTCTTTGCAGATGTGACATTTTTTCCATCAATGTCACAAAGCGCTTCAGCGGGAATACCCAGCAAGCGCGATTTCTTCGTAGTGAAAGACAGTTCCTCCCCATTGATTGTCGATGGTCCCACCATTGTAGATGTAGTAGTAAGCTAGAAGTAGTGATAAAACTCACGAATCTGGTCCTGACTGACCAAGACTCGACTTGAAAATAGCTGTTATCACCCATTGAATTTGGCATATCCATGACATCCTCAAAAGCATTTCCAGTTAGAAAGTGGTCTTGAATGTAAATTGCAGAAGGATCTTTTTACCTTTAGTAAAGTCGGAAACAGTGGATTGTTCCTCTACCTTAGCTTTCTTCTTCTCTACCTTCTTTGTAGATCGCAGCCTTGTCTTCAATGTTCCAGGTGTGGTCTCATCAGCGCTAGACTTGGACTGTGTGGAGAACTCCGTAGAGACATGGTGTTCCCCAACGATTAAGATGTTCGTCTCCTCTTCACTTTCCTCTGAGAGGGTCGTGTGCTTGAGCTTGCGGCTGGGAGCCATAGACTCAATTGGCTTGACACAAAGATTAGCTTTAACGTCATCCATGGCCTCATCCTCATCAATCCACTTCTCCTTGGGAAGAGAGTTGACTTTCTGGTCAGTCGTAGTCGCGACCATAAGCTCCTTGGATGTCACTAGAGATATCTCCTTAGCCAGTGAGAGCACCTTCTCCTAGGGTTGTCCTCTTGTAATTCAACAATTAAAGCAAAAACTTCCTGAGCTATCTCTACGACAATTGGAGTGGCTGCAGAAGATGGCTTGGAGGAGGATGTGAGGGCGGCTTGTCTGGCTTGAGCAGCAGCGATGACTGTCGCCAACTGGTCAGGGGTAAGCTCATCAACGATCAAGGCGGGAACAAAGGTTAAGCTTGAGGTGGCCATTGGGTTTGTGTTTGAGGTTTGAGAAAGAGAGAGATGAGAGCTAGAAGGGTTTGTGACGACAGAGAGCAAGAGAGTTTTGAAAGTTTAAGAGCGAGAGAGAATTAACAAGATTGCAAAGTGGGATTATTGTTTAGTAGAGGATAAGTATATACATGTGAAGAAGATAATTGGTAAGAGATAATTAGGGATGATCAGTTGATACGCTTACCAAAACATCTCAAAGTGATCTTATCCAAACATGTAACACAATCTTTTCTCTCTCCTCTAGTAATGACTCTTTTTTGCCTTTTCATCTCAGAGCAGTAACCGTTACTCTCTGCAACTCTTCCAATGTTCCACAAATTATTCCCTTCATCGTTGTTCCATTCTCTCTTCCCCCTTAACCAATGCTCCGTTGTTCTGATTCTGAAGACCTTGGGTGAATAGAAAAGTTGGTTTGGATATTTAATTAGGTTCACACAAAAAGAAAAGATATCCAAACAAAAACAAGGTAGGGAACAAGAAGATCCAGTTAATTAAACCCAGTAAAGGTGGTGAACAAAGAAATATCATAGGGACATGTACTTGGATCATGGCTTAGGTAGGCTAGCAACCAATTATCATGTAGGCTTATGTTGAGGGTAGATATCAAATTGGTTGCATTGTCAAGAAATAATATGTTATCATGCAAATCTAAGTTACTTAAGATCAAAGTAAGAGTTGTAAGAGATCATGATATCATGTAACACAAACCTCATAGCAAAAAATGATGAATTTAAACTTATCAAGTAAAACGCTACAAAGAAGATGTTCCCTGATTAAGAATGATCAATCTTGTAACACCCTCGACTTATGTCGATAGTGTCACACGCCAGTGTCCTCAGACTTTAATGTCCAAAGTCACCCCAAGATTTAATTAGAACAATTATGGTTAAATAAACAATTAAAATGTTAATTAATAAAAGAGTAGCGGAAGACTTTGGAAACAAATACTTAAACCTTTATTAAAAATCTTTCGTCGTAAATTGAGGAGATAAGTTTTACAATCGAAAATTACAATGCAGCGGAAGACTTCTTAAATAAACCCTAAATACGTGACTAATTTATCTAAGTATTACAATTCTTTAAGAATATTAAATCGATACTAAACATCTTAATATTACTTTAAACCTTCAACTACAAGCCTTCGTCTTCGATTTGTTACTTCAAGGTTGTCTGAAACCAACCACTGATGTGCCGTATAGGACGGATGCCACCAGCCAACCATGCAAGGAAAATGAGAGGTTGGTTAGTCTAATGAAAGACTACGCAAGGGCTCAAACAGAGTAGTTCTTGTGATTGTATCCAGTTACTATCATTGTCTCTCGAATAATAGTCGGTAAATGATACATAACTCGGATACTCTCACTGAAACGATCGAAAAAAAATGCTTTAAGAAAATACTCCAACGAAAGTGAGTCTGATGGAAAATTAATGAATTTTTTTGGGAACATTATAACGCAAAGTTTTGAAAGCGCCTCATTGAATATTTGGGTCCTCGACCAACCTCACCGCATAATGCGAATCCAGATTGGAAAGGGGACCTACTTTAGACAAGAGACCAGGTGGGTTCCACGTTGTACTTCTCGCCCGAGGGTATATTAGTTATGTGTCACGCGACACTTATCTTATTTAATTTCAAAACGTGCATTAACGTTAAAGCTTATAAATCCACAACTGATCTCGCAATGAGATATAGAATGGGACGAATCCTGAGTTTCGGCACTAGCTAAGTGCACCACCACTTATATTCAAATAAGGGTAGGTCATGACCAAAAGTATTGGGGAAATAATCCTCCTAATACCAAGTTATAAAGAAACAGTTAAACCTCACAAGGTAATATCGTTCCTACGAATACTCGTGCTAACTAGCAATTAAGTCCACATCAAATGCACAACAAATCCACACCAAAGTCCATCTAGCATCCTATAATAATAATATATGTATATGAGGGTCGTTTCTAGCAATTATACAACCTAATAATAAGGTTTATTATTCACACCAATTTAGCACACAAGTTCCCAATTGACAATTAAGAATTTTTATCCCAACTTAATTAATACAATAGATTAATTGTCAATTAAGGAAAATATGGAATAAAATAGCAACTGCGAACCGCCACTTGCCTTGAATCATGGAGAATGTTGAACGACGTTTCAGAGATGGTTGCTTTCGAAAAGCAAATTGGCTCCCTACTTCATTTTTGTTTCAAAGAAATTCCAAGACGTATCCAAAATCATACATAATAAATAAATTATAATTAGATAATTTATTCAATATCAAAATTTGGAGGATACAATGTCTCAGTTTCTAATTGATTTTATTCAACTCTTAGATAAATCAATTTCAAGGCTTTTCGATAACACGATTATTTATATGATACTAAAATTCAATTAGTCATATATTCTAAATAATCATATCATAAAAAATGATCCAATAAATAATTTATAACCTAAAAATTTCTAACTCAATATATTATCTAGATGAAGAGTTATAATTTAACCATTTATAATATAAGATAATACCCAAAATAAATATAATTTATTTTATTTTATTATTCATAAAATTAAATTAATCCTAACTTATTTTCCAGTAATCTAGATTAATTAAATTAATCAAGTTTAGGTGAAATAAAATAATAAAAAAACAAAAGGAATTCAAACCGAAAATTGGCAAGAATTCCATCGGACCTCCCGGGTGACACCGGCCGAAAAAGGGGCGAATTGGGGCTCGTCGATGCGTCCCCGGCGTCGGGGTCAAAGGGATTTCGAATAGTACTTAAGGGCGAAGCTGGTGGTATAGACAATTGCAAGAACAAAGCTCAGTGGTGCTCGAAGTTTGCTGAAAAACAAGCAAAATTGGGATTATAGGGTTCTTGGGAATTTGCTTGAAATTGGGTGAGTTGGGGACTTGGGGGATCGATCGAAGATGTATATATAAAGCTTTTGAAGCATTTATAGCCCTCGACACAATCCTGTGATCCACTCCTCCCAATTCAAGCCGGTGTAATCGAATTTTGAAGAAATTCAATTCGGTGCTCACGAACGGTGCTTTGTACTCTTGGACAAAATCCCGGCAATTTTGCCCACTTTAATCCTGATTGATCGATGTTTTTAATACGCAAGATCGTGTTCTTAATTACCCATGAATTAATTTGGCCAATGGTGTTCAAAATCGTGCCAATTCTGCCATAGGAAAGATAACTTACCAATTACCATAATAGCTCACAAAGTGCTATATATGGTAACTAGTAAAATATTTACCTAATCTAAAGTCACAACCTGGAAGTTCGTTCTTTCCTTGCATAAAATATATCAAGACATGCTAAGCTCTTCCCATTTCTTCAAGCCTTGCAACCAAAGAAATCGTCAAATTTTCTTTCCATAATTAGCAATCTTTTCAAAGTTCCAAGCGCAGTCTTCTTTGCGTCTCCGCATCGTTCCCTTCGCGTTGTTACCTTTATTCTTTTTCCTTCTCAGTACGCATATCACAATTTCATTATGCTCACCGTTACTGTTCCATTGTTGACTTAATGTTCCTTGCACTCCTCTCTTTTGGTTCTTCTCATGGTTTCCATTGGTCCCTAATTCTTTCATCAAGCCTGAAACTCATAGAAACAACATAAACCATAAACCCTAATGGTGTTTATCATCATCAAAACCAGGGGAAACCGTTCCAACAGGACTCCTTTGTGGGTTTATATTAAGGAATAGTAACTCCGAACAAGTATTAATTCGTGGGAAAAAATGTGGAAAATCAACAACAATTAGAACATAGTTTATTGCATTTCGGAATGCCCTACATAGAGCCAAAGAAATGAATTTCAAGAAAATTGAAATCGAAAGTGATAATCTCACGATTATGAACGTACTTAATGGTTCTTGGGACTGTCCTTGGGATATCGAGAATATCATTTCCGATATCTTTCTTTTATTATAATCCTTTGTGATAACCCAAATTTGTCATGTCTTTTGGTAAGTTAATGTAGTGGCTGACCTGATTGCAAAATTGAGCCACTATCACTCACAAAAGGACATTTTAACAAACTCAAAACTTCATGTACTCATCCGTAAGTGATGCGAAAGTTGGAGCATCCAACTTTCTTCGATTGAGGTCCCGTATTTGACAAACCATTATCTTGGTCACTTGATGTCGTAATCCATAAATTCCAAAGCCCACGTCGTTTTCAATGAGTCGTGAACAACTCCTCAAAATTTCACGCAAATCGGACAAGTGGTTTGAAAGTTATAATGATTTCAATTTCGAAGCGCAGGTTGTGCCACGAATTAGGATTTTGACGGCAAGAACCCTAATTGATGAATTCGATTCCAGTCAAACTTACTCACACGAACTGAACTGAATCAATATGCTTAAGACCAAGAACACAAGATGTTTTGGACTGTAGAAAACTCAAGAAAACGTAGCCAAGTGCTCATGAGTCCCAATCTAACTTTTATTGAATGAAAGCAAGAGTACTTATAAGAAAACATGGAGTGTTGCACAAGAGATGTGGCTGCCAAGCATGGCACGCCCTATTCCTTCTCTTGACCTAATAATTATGAAATAAAGTTCAACTATAGCCTATTAAACGCAACTTATCTATCGTGTCATAACTTAAGTTAATGAACCTACTAATTCGGCCCCTTCACTTAAGTTATAACAAGAGTGTCTAAAAATAGTAACTAATGAAAAATAACAATAAAGATAGGCATGCAAACATCCCTTGAATATGGGAGACAAACATAATCTATGGTGGCTCAAATGGCTCGTGATGATGAGTGAATAAGGTGGCCCACTTTGGCTCGAATGCCTCGCCTATGGTGGTTGAACACGAACCCTCCCTCTTGGACGTCCTAAAGCTGGTTATGGAACCATCAAAAGGGACTCGACTCCTCTTGTCAATGTCCTTAGTTGTCAATACAGCCCGTGATTCATTAGTAAGGATGCTATATGATGGTTTTCAAGACGATCATGAAACCAACCGACTTTTTACCATATGGAAAAAAATCCTCTTTTCCAACTCATATAATAATCTATTTTTTACAAAAAACATATAATAATGAATAATATATAGCAAACAAACATAGCCAAAAATATTAGGCGTGGGTGTTGAATTTCTTAGGTTTTGATAAGTAACAAACATTAAACTAATCTAGGTACTAAGTGTTTCAGGAACAAAGACAGTTGTCTCAGGGAACCATTGCAGCAAAGGATCGCGGGGAGGAACAAAGCTTTGTTCATGTTCTTTGTTACCCAGCAAGGAACAGAAGCGACGAACGAGATCGAAGCTGCGGATGGAAAGAAGAAATCCAGCGTGACAATTATGGAAACAAATCAAAGAAGAATCACGCGGTCAAGGATTGAAGACTTCGGCTGGAAGGATCTAGCCGTTGGAGAAGATTTGGAGAGAGAAGCCCGATTCCTTATCTTAGGGAATCTTTCCTTAGATAAGTGAATTGGAGAGAGAAGAATCATATCTCATCCGATTATATTAATTTCGGGAATTCCTTCCTTGATTAATATAGACGGTGCGGTTGGGATATTTTCCCTCCAGCAAATCCTATCTTCTTATAACTTTATTTGGAAAGATCTTATCTTGTTACAATTAGGGTTTTGCCGTGTTGTATTTATTAGAAGTATGGATTCATTTCTAAGTAACCACGACGACGAAAAACAGAGAGAACGAAAAAGAGAAAGAAAAGAAGTGAGGTGTATGTAAGTCTTTGAGGGTTGAGTTTGATTCATCGTTGTAGAAGAGTCTTCGAGTCTAGCTGGTTGTTTAGAGGTCGAAGTCCAGGATACAAGTGTAATCGAACAAGAAATCAATAAGACAAGTACACGCTTCAAAATCCTCTCAAGCGGAAGCTTGAAGGTAGTGGTTTTTCCTTGAGAAGCTAGTTTTGCTAATCAGGGTTTCCACTATACATCATAAGTTCGTTCTTTATCTTTCTTGTTGTTTTTAATCCGCTGCAACTTCTGTGGGAACAAAGCTTTTGTTCCCTCAGACGTAACTCTAACGATCCAACAATTGGTATCAGAGCCTGGTGCTCTAGATTGTTCGTTTTTAGTTACAGATTTTGCAGGAAAGATGTCGTCAGGAAATGCCTTGGATGGAGACTCTAAAGAAGGTGATGTAGATGTGATTCTCATCACTCAAGCCATGAAGAAGATATGGTCTCGAAACAAAGGCATTAAGGGTTCGGTCATGGTTCATAATGACATGAAGGAGGTTGTCTGCTTCCATTGTTATGACAACGGACACTTCGCCAAAAACTGCCTCAACAAAGCGGCAGGTTCTCCTCAGACCCGGAAAGAGGAACAAGCAAAGGGTGTGAAGTGGGGTGACTACAACTCAGATGATGAAGCATCTCCTCTCTCAAAGGCTATCTGTTTGATGAGCTCAAAAGATCACAACATATCAGAAGATGGTGCTCATAAATCCGAGGAGGAAGCAAGGAAAGGCTCTTGGCACCTTGACAGTGCGTGCTCAAGTCACATGACAGGGAACAGTGAGTGGTTCACCTCTCTTCAGCCAGCCTCAGGGGCATCGATAACTTTTGGAAACAAAAGTAAGGGTGAGATTTGTGGTATCGGTAAAGTAAGACTCTCTAAACACATCACTGTGAATAACGTAAATCTAGTGAATAATCTCAAATTTGACCTGTTTAGTGTGGCTCAACTATGCCAAAACAGAAAAAATAGAGTAGTCTTTACCACCGATGATTGTCATGTTGAGTGTCTCACCGATGATTGTCATGTTGAGTGTCTAAGTACAGGGAAAATCTTACTCAAAGGGATATGCGACAAGAACGTTTACAAGGTCGACCCTGCTTTCATCCCTGACAAGGACCTTTGTCTGTCGTCTATTGCTGGGACAACATACTTGTGGCACAAACGCTTTGGACATGCTAGCCTTCAACTCCTTTCCAAACTTCACAGACAAGAGCTGGTGAACGGTCTCCCTAAGGTTGAAGCTATGAGAAATGATGTGTGTGAAGCATGCATCAAAGGAAAACAAGTCAGATCCTCTTTCAAGTCAAAAAGGGATGTAAGTACTACTCGTCCTCTGGAATTAGTCCACATGGATCTTTGTGGGCCAATGCACATGGAGAGCCGTGGGGGAAATGCATATGTCTTTGTTATTGTTGATGACTATTCCAGGTACACATGGACTCTATTTATCTCATCAAAGGATGAAGTGTTCGCTGAGTTTGAGTCCTGGCTTAAGGCAGCCGAAAGGAGCACTGGACATTCCTTGGGGTCTATTCGCACTGATCATGGAACAGAATTCGAGAACTCTCAGTTCCTATCCCTCTGTAGGAACAGAGGTATTAACCACAACTTCTCTGCTCCCAAAACCCCACAGCAAAACGGGGTTGTGGAAAGGAATAACATGACTCTGGAAGACATGACGCATACCCTCCTCATCTCAAGTGGTCTTCCTAGGAGTTTCTGGGCCGAAGCTCTGAATGCTGCTTGTTACGTTCTGAATAGAGCAACCATTCGTCCTCTCCTGAACAAAACTGCCTATGAGCTTCTTAAGGGAAGGAAACCTAATGTGTCTCATTTGCGCACATTTGGTTGCAAGTGCTTCGTCCACAACAACGGGAAAGATTCTCTTGGGAAGTTCGATCCCAGGAGTGATGAAGGAAATTTTGTAGGATACTCTCAGCAAAGCAAGGCTTACAAAGTATTCAAGAAGAGAACCAGAAAGGTAGAGGAAAGCATTCATGTAGTGTTTGATGAATCAGTTATGGCTGGTAACAAATGTGCAGGAACAATCAGGCAGTGTTCCCTCCAATACCGAGCTATCCGAAGATGATTTCTTTCAGCTTGTAGAAAGCAATGTCGGTGATGGGACCTCTCAAGATCAAGAAACTCAGAATGATCCTTCAACACCGAGAACTCCCAACTCCGCAAACTCAGATGGAAATGAAGAAAATGCTCACCCACCAGAAACACCTCAGGTACCTCAGGGGGAACAGAGCCCAAGTCACGGCACAACGGAGCCCTCTGAGGACAACTCTAATGCTGACAGAACTAGAGATGTCAGTCCTAATATTGATGAAACTGTTGGTGAAAGCTCAAATGCTGGCAACACTAATTCAGAGGAGTTCGACGTCAACAATCTCCAAGTTCCAAACTACCAGCAAAAGTGGGCTCATCCAGTCAAACTAATCGTCACAGACTATAGAAAGGGAGCAACTCAAAGCAGTTGCTCTTTCCTACATAACTTTTGTGCTTTCAATGCTTTTCTCTCTTTACAAGAACCTAAAACCGTAGGAGAAGCATTGAAGGATCCTGACTGGATAAACGCCATGCAAGAAGAACTTCATCAGTTCGAAAGGAACAAGGTTTGGCGGTTAGTTCCTCGTCCAAGGAACAGAACAGTGATAGGGACCAAATCGGTGTTCATGAACAAGCTGGATGATCAAGGTCAAGTCACAAGGAACAAAGCAAGGCTGGTGGTGAAAGGTTACAAGCAGCAGGAAGGTATCGACTATGATGAGACCTTTTCTCCAGTTGCCAGGTTAGAAGCAATAAGACTCCTAATTGCCTATTCCTCTTTCCATGGATTCAAGCTGCAACATATGGATGTCAAGACTGCCTTCTTGAATGGAGTTCTCAAGGAGGAAGTCTATGTGGAGCAAACTCCCGGCTTTGAGGACACCACCCAACCCAACCATGTCTATATTCTAGACAAAGCTTTGTACGGTCTCAAGCAAGCCCCGAGGGCCTGGTATGAAAGGCTCTCACAGTTCCTTCGGACGCACGGATACGTTCGTGGAAAGGCCGACAAGACATTGTTCCTTCTAAAGGAAGCATATTCTGGTGGTACAAGTCTACGTGGATGATATCATCTTTGGCTCTACAGATGATAAACTGGTTCATAAATTCTCTAAGCTGATGGCCAGTGAATTCGAGATGAGCATGGTTGGAGAACTCAAGTTCTTCTTAGGTCTTTAAGTCTCTCAAGGGGATGAGGGAACCAAAGTGCATCAACATAAGTATCTAAGGGAATGTGTCAAAAAGTTTGGAATGTCTGACGTAAAACCCTTCACCACTCCCATTTCTCCAGACAACCCAATGGGAAAAGACGAACATGAACAGGGAATTGATCCATCTCTCTATCGAGGAATCATAGGTTCGCTTCTCTATCTCACTGCTAGTAGACTTGATATTATGTACAATGTATGTCTTTGTGCTCGTTTTCAGGCCGATCCCAAAGAAACACATCTCAAAGCAGTGAAGAGGATTCTGAGATACTTGAAGGGAACAGATGATCTATGTCTGTGGTATCCAAGGGGAGGAAGCCTCGATCTAGTCGGATACACAGATGCTGACTTCGCAGAGAACAGAGTGGATAGAAAATCAACATTAGGAATGGCTCAGTTCCTTGGGCCGTGTTTAGTTTCCTGGGGGTCAAAGAAGCAGAACTCCGTCGCTCTATCCACTGCAGAAGCAGAATACATAGCCGCCGCTGCTTTTTGCACACAACTCCTATGGCTTAAACAACAACTCAGCGACTACGGTATTGTTCTTAACTCTATTCACATTCTCTGTGACAATACCAGTGCCATAAATATCTCCAAGAATCTGGTGCAACACTCACGTACCAAGCACATCGAGATAAGACACCACTTCTTATGTGATTGTGTGGAGAAAGGGTTGGTGACAATGGACTTCTGTGGAACTAAGGATCAAATTGCCGACATCTTCACCAAGGCTCTAAACAGGGAACCCTTCGAACAGTTCCGTATGGAACTAGGTATGATCTCTCTAAACTAAATGTCTATTTGTTCTGTTCCCTCGATGATTGGCCAAATTACTTGGTAAAGTGTGCAAGGTGAATCATCATGTCCTGATCTGCATCCATTTTCTTGCTCATTAGTTGGACAACTTGTTTAGACTCATGCTAATACTTCACTTATGTGCAAATTTTCATGCATGATCATCCATGCTATCTTGGCTATACATGATTCAGCCTTCTTTTAGCCCAAAAGAGTCAACTTGATGCTCAGTTCCCCCATCATAAGCTGAAATGATTGTTGATTCTACAGCTTACCTTAGCCATCATGCTTGATGCTCCTTATGAGCCCCTCTAATCATCCACATCTAGGAGCCTCTCATTCATGATAAACATTATTAAAAATTCTCGTATATATTTATGTGTGATGTTCTTTGTACCCTCTCTGGTAACATTACCCCCGCATCACACTCCTCTACTTTTTTTTTTCCGGAAAGTCGAGAATACGAATTGTCGCCTCTGTGGTCTATGGCTGGGATTTGACAAGTATGATGTGTAATAATGGCCTGCAACTGCTTGAGAAGTGTTCGTGCATAAAAGGTGATGTGGTGGTTGCGTGATGGTTGTTGCGCTTGAGATTTTGTGGGCTTTGATGGATTTGGACAGAATCTTTTACAAGATTTATTTTTGGAAAATATCTTCTTGGCTGTGATCTTTGGTAAAAGAAGGAAAGAAGAAGATTGGGATCATTATCCTTAATACTTGAAAAGATATGAAAAAGGATTCTTGTGTTTTCTCCCCTCCTATCTATGGCGTTCTCTGCAAAGTTGTCATGTTACTCCCGTGTGCTGTTTAAAAAAAAAAAAAAAAACTGGAACACCACAGGGAACACAAAGAGGGGACAAATGAATCTTTCTTCTACCAGTGGTTGGATGCTAGTAAGCTACACAAGAAGCAGTTTGTGTTGCAAAAAGGTGCTGGTTGGGTCTGAAGGGGAACAGATCTGCGAAGGGCCGTGAAGAGTTTGTCTTGCGCAATATCGTTGATTGGCAGAACAACAAAGGCGACTTATGGAGGATGTGCGTGCTCTAACGGCTACTCATACTCCGGATCCCTCTACAGGCACCAGTGGTACTTGATTCGTCGTTCTCTGGCTAACCAATCCCTCTTTTGTTCCCTAGCACATTTATCCCTTACTGCTTGATTTTCCTTGTCTCTGGCTCATGTGTTTCCATTGACTGGCATGTTGATCATATGTGTTATCTTTGCTTATTTTGTAGTTGTATTTACATGCAGTCTATGTGTTGCTCATCTTGATGTGGTCGTTTTCTCTCTATCTCCTTACCTATGTTTTTGATGATGCCAAAAGGGGGAAAATGACAGGTAGCTTTGGTTGAGGGGGAACAGTACATGGTTTCATATGTTGCTGTGTTGAGGGGGAACTATTATGGTCTTGTGTGGAGAACCTTTCCCCATACAACTGTCTTTATCTCGTTTGTGTATGCTTTATTGTCAAGGATGTTTGTCACCATCAAAAAGGGGGAATTTGTTGAATTCCTTAGGTTTTGATAAGTGACAAACATTCAACTAATCTAGGTACTAAGTGTTTCAGGAACAAAGACAGTTGTCTCAGGGAACCATTGCAGCAAAGGATCGCGGGGAGGAACAAAGCTCTGTTCATGTGCTTTGTTACCCAGCAAGGAACTGAAGCGACGAACGAGATCGAAGCTGCGGATGGAAAGAAGAAATCTAGCGTGACAATTATGGAAACAAATCAAAGAAGAATCACGCGGTCAAGGATTGAAGATTTCGGCTGGAAGGATCTAGCCGTTGGAGAAGATTTGGAGAGAGAAGCCCGATTCCTTATCTTAGGGAATCTTTCCTTAGATAAGTGAATTGGAGAGAGAAGAATCATATCTCATCCGATTATATTAATTTCGGGAATTCCTTCCTTGATTAATATAGACGGTGCGGTTGGGATATTATCCCTCCAGCAAATCCTATCTTCTTATAACTTTATTTGGAAAGATCTTATCTTGTTACAATTAGGGTTTTGTCGTGTTGTATTTATTAGAAGTATGGATTCATTTCTAAGTAACCACGACGACGGAAAACAGAGAGAACGAAAAAGAGAAAGAAAAGAAGTGAGGTCTGTGTAAGTCTTTGAGGGTTGAGTTCGATTCATCGTTGTAGAAGAGTCTTCGAGTCTATCTGGTTGTTTAGAGGTCAAAGTCCAGGATACAAGTGTAATCGAACAAGAAATCAATAAGACAAGTACACGCTTCAAAATCCTCTCAAGTGAAAGCTTGAAGGTAGTGGTTTTTCCTTGAGAAGCTAGTTTTGCTAATCGGGGTTTCCACTATACATCGTGAGTTCGTTCGTTATCTTTCTTGCTGTTTTTAATCCGCTGCAACTTCTGTGGGAACAAAGCTTTTGTTCCCTCAGACGTAACTCTAACGATCCAACAGTGGGTATGAGAATGAGTCAATTTCATATTAGTGTTAAGTGCATCTCCGATCCATATCGAAACCAGACTCCACACATACATATTAATTGATAAATGGATGTCTTATACATCTTTGTTGATAGAAATATCGATATATTGTTTCTAGTATTGATACGGAAAGAGATAGCTCTAATTACTTTAACTAGTATAGAATCCGTATCGTGTACGAATAAATATAATCTGTAAAAAAAGTAGTTTTTAAAATCGAAGAAAATTAATATTATTTTTAAACGCAATTCATTCAGCATTTTTTGTTCTCATATAGCTCGTATAAATATGTTATATTTCATTCATTTTCGTTCTTATATAGTATTTTTATTTTTATTTATGTAACATGATTGTATTTTTAGCTTTAATTTATTAAAATGTTCTTCATCGAATGACTATTCATCTTTTTTTTTCATGCAAATAGGGGGCAAGAAAGATATATGGAAAAACTTATGATTTAACTATTATTGTCTTAAGAGATCATAACAAAGTAAAAGAAGTCCACTAGAGATCAAAAATTGTTAAAGCCTGTGAATTGCGTATAGATAGAAAACACACCACTTCTATTTTCGGAGTCCATGGAGCGGTAATCCTATTTTGCCAAAACATTAAAATCTTGAATATGAGCACAAAAGAAGAATTTGAATTGATAATTTGCCACAGTATCACTGGTAAGTGGTAAGTTATGTCTAAAGGTTTGAAAAACTATTGTAGTAATTGTTGGTGGTATTTGTTGGAACGACGACGTTCCCTCTTGTTTTGATGATGATAAACACCATTATGTTTTATTGTTTATGTTGTTTCTATGAGTTTCAGGATGTGAAAGAATTAGGGAACATTGGAAAGCAAGAGAAGAAGCAAAACAAATGAGTAAAGGAATGACAAGTCAACAATGGAACAGTGACACTGAGCATAACATAGTGGTGATACGCGCATTGAGAAGAGAAAAGAAGAAAGAGAGCAACGCGAAAGGAACGGTGCGTTTACGCAAAAGAGACTTCGCTGGGAACTTTGGAATGTATGTTAATTATGGAAAAAAAATTCAACGATTTCTTAAGCTACAAGGTGTGAAGAAAGAGAAATATTTTAGCATATCTTTGGAGTATCTATAAAAGGAAAACGTGAATATTTGATTTGGTGCATAAGATTAGGAGAGATATTGTTAGTTACCTTCGTTAGCACTTAGTGGGCTACTTGGTTAATTTATGGGCCGTCTTTTCCTATGACTATATATACTCGTATATACCTTAGAGAAAGGTATGACACAACTACGCGTATTCTAGGTGATATTATTTTGGGCTCCACTAACCCTGCACTTGTAGAAAAGGTCAAAGATCTCATGAGCAGTGAATTTGAGATGAGTATGATAGGGAAACTTTGGTTTTTCCTTGGATTACAAGTTTCACAAAGTTTAGAGGGAACAAAGGTACATCAACAGAAATACATCAAAGAATTATTGAAGAAGTATGGTATGGATAACTCTAAATCTATTGATACTCCTATTTCTCCTAACACTAGACTTGATGCAGACTTGAATGGTAAGGATGTGGATCAGACGATGTACAGAGGAATGATTGCTTCACTTCTCTATCTAATGGCAAGTAGGCCATATATTATGTTTAGTGTGTGTCTTTGTGTAAGATTTCAGGCATATCCCATGGAATCACACTTGGTGGAGGTAAAACAAATTTGCAGGTACTTAACAGGGAATGACCATCAGTGTCTTTGGTACCCAAGGAATAGTGGATTTGAACTTGCTGGCTTCGTGGAAGCCGATTTCGCTGGTCATTTATTTGATCGCAAGAGTACGTTTGGGATGGCATAGTTCCTTGGTTCGTGTTTGGTGTCTTGGGGATCTAAGAAGCATAATTCTGGCTTTTTTTCACTGTCGAGGATGAGTATGTGGCTGCCGCCGTGTTATGCCCAGGTATTGTGGCTAAAGCAACAATTGGAGGATTTTAGACAACAGATCAAGTTGTCGATATCTTCAGCAAAGCACTAGATAGAAGGCCCTTTGAACATCTAAGGATGCTTCTGGGCATGATCTCTCTAAATTGAGGAATTCCTTGTCCAATATTCCCTCAGTGATTGGCTAAGGAACATCCACTTTGTAGCTTATTACTTGATAAATTCTAATTTGTAAATTTTTTCTATGTGTTTTGTGTTACATGATATCATGAATTCTTGCAACTTCTCTTTTGATCTAAAGTGACTTAGTACTGCATTATTATATCTTATTTCTTGCCAATGCAACCAATTTGATATATGAACCCTCACTATAAGCCTACATGATAATTGGTTGCTAGCCTACCTAAAATGTGATCCAAGTAAACATTCCCTATGATCTTTCTTTGTTTGCCTTATTACTGGGTTTAATTATCTTGATCTTCTTGTTCCCTACCATGTTACTTGTTTGGATATATTTTTATTTTTGTGTGAACCCCATTAATATCGAAACCAACCTCACATATTCACTCATGGTCTTTAGAATCGGAACAAGGAAGCATTGTTTAAGGGGGGAAAAGAGAATGTAACACTAATTATGGAAATAGTGAGTGGAACGTTGAATTGGTTGCAAGTTAAGGTTATTTAACGGCTATGTATGCATTGATTGTTGATGTGAGAGCTCTGCAAGAATGAACGGCCGCTGCAGCAAAAGAAAAGAAAAAGCGGATTATATTTGTTACCATAGGAGAGATAAAGAATCTTGTTGATGGATTGGATAGATATCTCGTTGGGATTTTTGGTAAGTAAATCATTTGATATATCTTCATTACCTTTTACCAATTATCTCATATCGCTATAAATAATTATCATTTCCTTAACCTAAACTCACCTTGTTATCTTGCTCAATATCTCTTGCTCTCAAATCTCCAAATCTCTCTCTTGTTCTCTTACGCCATAACCCTAAAGCTTACACCTTTCTCTCCCAACTCTCAAACACCACAAATGGCCACCTCAAGCACCACCTCTGTCCCCACCATGAATGTCGATGACATGACCCTTGAGCAATTGGAGCTCATCATCGCCTAAGCCCAAGCCAATTAAGTTGCTCTCATACATACTTCCAAGTTCTCCTCAACGACAACTCCAACCGTCGTAGAGAATGCTCAAGCCACTACCGCCTTTGTTTCTGAGTTTTATGAAGAACAACCTCTAGAGCATGTTGTGTCTCTTGAGAAAGAGACTTCACCAGCCAAGGTGGTCGTCGATGAAGACAAGGGATATAGTGATGGCGTCGACGGCGGACCAGGAAGTCAACTCTCCTCCAAAGGAGAAATATTTAGATGAGGAAGCTTCCATGGAGGATGTTAAGGCTGACCTTGGTGTTGAACCCCTTGAGACTATGTCCCCAAGCCGCAAGCGCAAACACACTATCCTCTCTAAGAAAAGAAAAGAGGACACTGACTTGGTCGCCACTAGGGAACACCATGCTTCTATGGAGTTTTCTACACCCACTAAGTCTAGTGTCAATGAGACTGCGCCGGGGACGTTAAAGGCAAGGTTGAGATCTACGAAGAAATCTGAAAAGAAGAAAGCCAAAGCGGAGGAACAGTCCACTATTCCTGACTTCTCTGAAGGCAAAAAGATACTTCTATAGCTCTTCATGCAAGATAATTTATTTCAGAAAAAGGATTTGTGGAGGTCTTGAAGATGATTAAGTTCCAAGGATGGGAACATCTTTTTCAAGTCGAGTCATGGTCAATCAGAACCAGATTCGTGAGTTTTACCACTATTTTGAGTTTACTTCTTCTCTGACTCTTGTGGGAACGTCTACTTAAATGGGGAGGAACTGTCCTTCACCGCAAAGAATGTGTTACAGTTGTTGAATGCTCCTATTGAGGGATTTATGATGTTTCTACAGAAAAGTTGTCTGTTGCACAGAAATAGGCCAAGAAGGCCAGTGTTGTGAGGTTATTTAAGTCCAAGACAGGTGGCACCCAAACTTTTCAGTTGACGTTGCCACATCGCATTGCTCATTAGATAATTATGAAGGTTGTTGTTCCTTGCCAAGAGAAGAGGAACACCATCATTGTCACCGACCTTCTATTGTTAGATCGCTTCAAATACAAGGAGAAGATTGATCTCCCAAGGGTTATTCTTCAACACATGGTGAAGTGTATTTGCAAATCTCATTCTCTCCCATAACCCGGTCTCGTGAAGATGTTGCTGAAAAAATAGGGTGTTTACAAGGAGGAGGGTGAAGTTCCCTTGACCATAGAGCCGAAGATGGTCAACGTGCAAAAAATGAAGTATCAATGTGATAATAAGGGAACATTGCCTCCCTCCGCACTGGCTAAGAAGGACCAAGGTGAAGCTCATCAAAAGATGGATCATACATAGCCAAATGTTGGCTGAGTTGAAGGAAATCAAGGTTCTGTTAAAGTTGTTACTTGACCACTTTTTGAACAAAGTTGAGGAACATAAGGAGGATTCTGAGACTTGAGTGAACATTGTTCCTACCCAAGCCCCATCTACTCTATCTTTTCTTGATTTTCATGTCGTTATGCTTTACTTTGTTCTCTTTTGATCTTTTGTGTTTGTTTGATAAGTTCTTAATTGACTATAATTGTTTCCCTACAATTTTCAATGCATTATGATTTTGATCTTAATTTGCAAACTTAGTAGGGATGTTACACTGGTTACTTTTGATCTTTTGATGATGCCCAAAGGGGGAAGTGTGGAAAAATGTGCGATGAACTCTATGAAGAGAGGTAATAGTTTGATAGTTCCTAATTCTGTATGTTTTCTGAACGATGCTAGTGCTAAGGGGGAACGATGATGCAACTTGAAGGCATGATCTGCAAAAATTCATTTGAAATAAAACTTTGCTTAAAATGTGAACTTAGGTGTATAATGATTGATGTTGATTGACTTATTACTATCTATTTTTTATTGAACAATTTTGAATGGGTTTGTCATCACCAAAAATGGGGAAATTGTTGGAATGATGACGTTCCCTATAGTTTTGATGATGATAAACACCATTAGATTTTATATTTTATGTTGCTTCAATGAGTTTTCAGGATAAGTGAAAGAATTAGAGAACAATGGAAACTATGAGAAGAAGCAAAACAGAAGAGTGAAGGAATGACGAGTCAACAATGGAACAATGACGCTCAGCATAACAGAGTGGTGATACGTGCACCGAGAAGAGAAAAGAAGAAAGGGAACAATGCGAAAGGAATGATGCGTTTACGCATCATTTCTTTGGAGATTCTATAGAAAGTATGCTAATTATGGAAAGAAGATTCAACGATTTCTTATGTTGCAAGGCTTGAAGAAAGAGAAAGATTTTAGCATCTCTTTGGAGATTCTATATAAGGAAAAACTGAATATTTGATGTGGTGCATAAGATTAGGAAAGATATTGTTAGTTACCTTAGTTAGAACTTAGTGGGCTACTAGGTTAATTTATGGGCCATCGTTTCCTATAACTATATATACTAGTGTATACCTTAGAGAAAGGTACAACATAGCTACGAGTATTCCAGGTGATTGAAGATCGGGATTCAAGGTACAAACTTCGTGTGAAATACTTTATTTGGGGTTTGTTCTGTTCTTGTGTTATTAGGTTGATTACACTTGGAGTCCAGAAGTCTAGGATCTGTGTAAGATTAGGTGGAGATAGGACTTGCGAGATTGTACAACTTGATTAATAATGCAAGTAAACACTTGAAATCCTACTAGGATAAAACCTAGAGGTAGAGGTTTTTCTTAAGGCAACTATTTGGTTAATTGAGTTTTTCTCTCTAAGGAATTGTGTTGTCGTTACTTGTTTGAATTATTATTTCCGCTGCCTAAGGAACAGCCTTACCGTTCCCTGACTAAACACACCCCAACAATTGGTATCAGAGCAGGTTGCTCTAGATTGTGTGTTACTTTCAGATTTACAGGTAACAATGTCTTCAAGTCATGAAGTTGGGATTAGGAACAACAAACCTTTGCTCCTTTTTCTTGTTCATCCATGGAAGCTCACAATCACTGCCGAATTTTTCGAATCCCGTTCAGCCATTCTACATACATGGAATCTGATCTTGATTTTTGACATTCTTCTTCGCACGTCCATGAAAGCTCCGGTGGATTTCTCAAATTCTTCATCATAGGTTCCTAGAATCTCTGTTTTTTTACCTTCTTCATCACAACTTGATGGAAGCCTTTTTACCTACTTCTACTTGTGGTTCTCGATCGACAACCAATAACGCACAGCAAAAGGAACATTGGATCTATTTTGGTGCACAAAATTTAGGATTTTTTCGATTCAAAATATTCTAGGGCTGTAGGTTACTGAACTATGTGGATTGTTGAGTTTTAGATGTACGTCTGAATGTGCATAGAAAAGTCTAGGGGTCCATATTTTGTATGTCAATGTTCATATATAGTACTTTATAGTTCATATTTAGTCGTTTGAAATACATTCATGTTCCTCTTCCATGGTCTTGCACCATTGAAAAGACTAAGGGTTAATGTGTTACATGCCCAAATTATTGATTTTATCATATCCTATTAGCTGAAATGGTAGAGCAATGTGTTCGTACACATGGATGTGGGTTCAAATCTCTCATATGTTACATATCGTGCTTGTGAAAAGTCTTAGTTCAAGCTGGGTTCACGTGTATCATGTTCAAGTTCATACATATTACCTTAAAGTTCATATTTTATTTTCTGAACTTTATGTGTGTGTGTGTGTGTGTGTGTGTTCCATTGTATGTGTAACATACGTTCATCTGTTGCTTTGAATGTTCATATACAGTCTCGTCATGTTCATATGTTACATGTCAATGATCATATATAGTCTCTCATGTTCATATGTTACATGACAATGATCATATATAGTCCCTTCGTATTCATATGTTACATGTCAATTTTTCATATATAGTCCCCTCATGTTCATATGTTACAAGTCAATTTTCATATATATTCCCCTCATGTTCGTATGTTACATGTCAATGTTCATATATAATTATCTAAAGCTCATAATTTACTTTTGAAAAAATTCTTATTTTTCATAATTCGTGCACCATATAAATTGTAGGATCGTGATTGTTAGATAATAACTTAAGGAACTCAGAATATCGATTTTAAGTTCCCTTCGCAGCGGAAATAAACAATCAAACAAATGACAAGTTCCTTATAGTGGAAACCTTTGATTGCCAACTAGCAATCCAGGATAAAAACCACTACCTTTCTTTTGAAAGGATTTCAAGGTCTACTTCTTGATTTCTTATCTCTTTTGATTATAGCTTATCCTAGGAACAAACACACAGTTTCTTTGCCTTACACACAGTTAGGCAATCCTAGATAACTTAACACAATCAATAATCAATCCAAGAAACAGACCTTCGCACCTAGGAACTATCACTTACAGTCACAGGAACTTAGCACTCAGCTCTTCTATTCCTTGACTGGTTCCTCTTGATCTCGGTTTGCTTTGATGATCTTGTTTGAAGGTTCACACTGGATATTTGCTAATGTGTGTGAGTTGTATTTCAGTGCTTGAAGATAACCCTTGAGTTAGTCTTCCTTTTATAGAGGATTCTTCGCAGCTTAATCTTCTATGGGTTCCCACAGATTGAGCTTGCCCTAGGATAAGTGGTTCTCCTTGGTCCACATTGTTCTTGGCATGTGCAAACAACCTAGGCAGCTCAGAATCCTTCTAGGTTAGTCAACCTCTTCAGCCAAGTCATTCTCCAGCTTCCTTTGTCCGAGGTTTGACACTCTGGGCGCTTGGGAACTGACTTCTGGACAGCGACAGGTTCCATGTCCTGTCGCTTTCACCTTTTTCTGTCCGAGGTTCGGCGTTCTAGGTGTCTTGTTGTTTTGTTCTGGACATTGGCAGGCTTTTGGAAGCTTCGTACAAGTCGTTTTCGACTTCCTTTTGTCCGAGGTTGGTGTTCCCAGATTTCTCGGGAATAGCAACATCGCATGCTACGTTTTTGGGCACACCTGGATTCCTCTAGGTTCCTTTATTTGTCTTTTTCCTTTGGTTCTCTTGTCCTGTTTGGCTTTCTTGCCTTCGGTATATTCATGTGGTTCCTTAAAGCACATCTTTGAGATAAAACATTAGTATCATAATATTTGTCATCTTCAAAAGTAGAGAAACTGAGGAAAGGAACTCTCAGGGGAACTGAAGTTCCAGAGTTCTGTTTCCTAACAATTTCCCCCTTTTTGATGATGAAAAATACAAGGAACCTGGCAACATAATAGGACTTGAATTTCATGAGACCATATTGAGTTTAAGGGATTTACAACATTATAAACTAATGCGAGAACATTCAAATGGTTGCAAATTCCCCCTAAGCAAATGAACGAGTTTATTCGAATTCCCCCTTAGAAGTAGAACTAGTTCAGAGTTCCTATTAGTCCAGCAGTTTCCAAAGTTCAAGGTTCCTATCCTTCTTCCCCCTTTTGACATCATCAAAATAATCAGTTGACAAGTTAAGAACAGGATATTCAAGTAAATACACAATTGCAGTAAACCCATAACAGAAACATAATGGAAACTTAAGGCAAAGACAAAGTAATCATAGAAACGAAGCCAAAAGTAGTCATTAACTTAACAAAAGCTTAACATTGTTCAAGGTGGGGTAAGACAGATCACAAAACAACATAAAAACAACACACCAACAACCTACAAAGACAACATCATAAGCAACCTTTAAAGAAAACAACAAGGGATAGAAGAGGGTAGTAGGATCCTAGGGGAACTACTAGCACACTGTGAGGTTACAGCACTGGGAACCAGAAGAAGCGTTCCTATGGCAATGCAGCGGCCTCCTCTTCAACAGCCTTGTTAGTACCGGTTTCATCTTTCCAAGTTTTCTGAAGAACTTCCACCAAACTTAAGACAGCAGAGCTCATTTTCCCCAGCTCATTTACTTGATCACGAAGAGCGACCGTGATGACAGTCGAGCCTTTCATGATGGCCTTTTCAAGACGACCCAGAGAAGAAAGGATCGCAGAGGAGTCTTGAGTGGGGTTGAGCGGTGGTAGGGAGCTTGAAGGGCCCTCGGAACTGGGCTTTTCCTTAGGCGAGTTAGCTTGAACTTCAGAGGGGGTGGCCTGGTGATCCCTTGTCTTCAATTTTCGAACAGTGGCTATGGTGAGAACCTTGCTATAGACAGTCTCAGGCAAATCATCAGGGTACTGGTGTAGTAGGGAGAGGAGATTTTTGATAAGATGGGGAGAGGGTAGGGCATGGGATGTGTGGGACTTGCAAAACTGCATATGAGCTAACACAATGCGGGGGAGATCAACTTGTACTCCAGATAGTATCTTTTCCATTAGAATGGCATCTGTGATGAGAACTGAGGCTCGGTGCTCCTGCCTGGGAACTAGGTTTCAGATGATCCAGAAGTGCAAAAGCTTGTTGGCGATGGAGAGGTTCTTTGTTTCCAAGGTTGAAGGGTAGTCGCCGTCATAGAGTTTCTTCACCACTTCTCCCTTGGACTTGTAACCTTTTCCTTTGGGCCACGCCTTTTTTTGGTGCAGAATGTCAAAGCCAGATCTGGACTCGATCCCAAGAGCAGACGCTATGAGGTTGGGGGACAAAGGGTACATGGTTCCCTTCCACTGGAATATGGCGTCGTTGCAGGGAGAGTTATCCTTGGCGGGTACAAAGGTGAGAGACTGGTAGAATAGACGGACAACTTCATCAGAGGCGGAGAAAGGCTCAACCAAAAGCTCATCCCAACCTTGATACTGCAGCAGAGAGAGAAACTCGCTTAGGGCATCACTGAACAGTTCCTCATCTTCTTCTTCTAGGGCTTGGGTCCAGAACTCCTTGCCGATGATGAGCGGTTTGAGGATCTTTCTCTTAGAGAAGAGAGAGGAGACCTGACCCAGGGAGGAAGAAGAGAGAGTGGTGGATTTAGCCCTTTTTGTGGATTTGGGCTCATAGGGAACTAGAGCTTGGGAGCTTCTCTTTCTTTGTTTCAGCCTTGTGGCGACAGAGGGGCCAGGGTTGGAGACGGGTTTAGATTTGAGGCTAGCAGGAGAGGGCACTGGGCTAAGGATCTCTTGGGTAGTCTTATCAGGGGAGGAGTCATGAGAACCTCCCTCTGAGACTGATTTTGTAGCCGATGCCGAAGCCGGAGTGATGTCTATCGCTTTCTCCTTAGCCTTCGCCTCTGTTTTCTCCTCAGGTTGCTCTTCAACTTTCTCCTCAGGTTGGGGGTTTTGGGAGGTGGTGGCAGAAATGGGCTTGGAAGACGATGCTGCCTTCTTTTCTCGGAAGGCTCGGAGAAGGGCAGCTTTCTCCTCGTCTTGGATCAGGTTAGGGTTTTGGTCAGCCATTTTTGAGGAGCTAGAAATTTTTTGTGTTTGAGAGAGAGAGAAATAGAGGATCAGAGAGATGCGAATGACAAGGTGTGGGGAAGCTTGGATCAACATGATACTTTTTAAAGGCGGATGAGGATTGAGGGGACGATGGGAGAAATCTGGCCGTTGAGAAGATCAGGGAGAATCTTGAGCATTGATGTGGGTTGCAGCTTTTCCGAACGGTCACAAGCCATTTGAAATATTATTCTGTTAGGAAACTGAAATTTAGGTTCCCCTGAGAGTTCCTTTCCTCAGTTTCTCTACTTTTGAGGATGACAAATATTATGATACTAATGTTTTATCTCAAATATGTGTTTTAAGGAACCACAGGAACATACCGAAGGCAAGAAAGCCAAACAGGACAAGGGAACCAAAGGAACAAGACAGATGAAGGAAACCAGAGGAACCCAGGTGTGCCCAGAACACAGCATGCGACATTGCGATTCCCGAGAAATCTGGGGACACACAACCTCGGACAAAAGTTGTTGAAAATGACTTGTCCGAAGCTTCCAAAAGCCTGCCACCATCCAAGAGCAAGACTCCAAGACACCTAGAACGCCGAACCTCGGACAGAGAAAGGTGAAAGCGATAGGACATGGAACCTGTCGCTGTCCAGAAGTCAGTTCCCAAGCGCCCAGAGTGTCGAACCTCGGACAAAGGAAGCTGGAGAATGACTTGGCTGAAGAGGTTGACTAACCTAGAAGGATTCTGAGCTGCCTAGGTTGTTTGCACATGCCAAGAACAACGTGGACCAAGGAGAACCACTTATCCTAGGGCAAGCTCAATTTGTGGGAACCTAGAGAGGATCGAGTTGCGAAGAATCCTCTATAAAAGGAAGACTAACCCAAGGGTTATCTTCAAGCACTGAAACACGACTCACACTCATTAGCAAATATCTAGTGTGAACCTCCAAACAAGATCATCAAAGGAAACCGAGATCAAGAGGAACCAGTCAAGGAAGAAGAGCTGAGTGCTAAGTTCCTGTGACTGTAAGTGATATTTCCTAGGTGCGAAAGTCTGTTTCTTGGATTGATTATTGATTGTGTTAAGTTATCTAGGATTGTCTAACTGTGTGTAAGGCAAAGGAACCGTGTGTTCATTCCTAGGATAAGCTATAACCAAAAGAGATAAGAAATCAAGAAGTAGACTTTGAAATCCTTTCGAAAGAAAGGTAGTGGTTTTTATCCTAGATTGCTAGTTGGCAATCAAAGGTTTCCACTATCAGGGAGGCCATTTATCGCATTGCACAACAATTCCCAGAGAGGGTTTAAGAGATGGATCATAGGGAATTAAATTGAGCAATGATGCAAGGAGGGTCATAGTACACAATCATCATTTTGGCTTGTATTGTTGGGTTAGAATATGATCAGATTGTGACTTTTGGGCCAACAGAGAAACTTGAACAATGAGAGAGTTGAAAGAATAATTAGGACCCAAGGAGACGAACTAGAAAAATTTATCTAAACCTTTTAAAGAAACCATTATGAAAAGAGGGTTTGTAGCAAAAGATATAACACAGAGATATCAAGACTCAACAATTGGATCTCAAACTAGTCAAACAGGGGAACTGAAAGGAGCCTTTACGCTAAGGTCGCTACTAGGTTATAGAAATCATTCCTAGTTCCAATCTAAGGTTCTCGAAAGGAGCTCTATTCAAAGCTTTGGTGAATATATCTGCAACCTGATCTTCAGTTCTACAAAATTTCATAATGATGTTTCCTTTCTCAACATGATCTCTAAGAAAATGATGTCTTATATCTATATGCTTGGTCCTAGTGTGATGCACAGGATTCTTTGAAATGTTTATAGCACTCGTGTTATCACAAAGAATAGAGAGGGGACCATAAGACATACCAAAGTCCGCGAGTTGTTGCTTTAGCCAGAGAAGTTGGGAACAACATGAGGCATCAGCTATATACTCAGATTCTGTGGTGGAGAGAGAGACTGAGACTTGTTTCTTTGAACCCCATGACACAAGGCAAGGGCCTAGGAACTGTGCCATTCCAGAGGTGCTCTTCCTATCCACCAGCTATCCAGCATAATCAGCATCAGTGAAACCCATCAGTTCAAAGGGACATTCTTTGGGGTACTGTTGGATCGTTAGAGTTACGTCTGAGGGAACAAACGCTTTGTTCCCCCAGAAGGCACAGCGGAAATAATATAGAAGGAAAGATAAAGAACGAACTCATGATATATAGTGGAAACTCCAATCAGCAAAACTAGCTAATCAAAGAAAAACCACTACCTTCAAGCTTCTCGCTTGAGAGGATTTAGAAGAAGTATACTTATCTTATTAATTTCTTGTTCGTTTACAAGTGTAGCATGGATCCAAACCCTAGACTTCCCACCTAGTCTTGAAACACTTCTACCACTGTAACTCACGAACTCAACCCTCTAAGACTCGTAGGCTTCTTCTCGTTCTTCTCTTTTCTGCGCAGCTTTTTCTCCTTTTCTTATTCAACGTCGTTGACCACATAATGGAAATCTCATCCATTAATATAGTCATCCCAAACCCTAGTACGAAAAGGATAATATTTCCTTGCTTTCCCAGCAAGAAAGATAATATATTTCCATACATAAAATCTCTCAATTCTATCTTATACAAAAGATAATTACCTAAGGTACACTTACCATAAATAAAAACCCAAGATAAGATAACATCTTCTCTCTCATATCTTTCATGATTCTATAATATATCTCTTCCATATTTCGTGCAAGATCTTTTCCTTCTTCTTTTCCAAGACTTTGACCAAGATCTCCACTTTCCTTTTATGAAGCAGTCTTTGTTCCCTCAATCGCTTCCGACGAATTCGATCACTCTGACGCTTCCCCTTACATATCCTTGCTTCTCTCAAGTGACTCATCATTATAGTAGATGGATTGATCATTCGCTCATTTGCAAGACATTTGTTCCTTTCAAGGTAACGATACCTTATCTGGGCACAAAGCGTGATCCATCCAGCCGACTTCCTTTTTTGAGACCGCGCGATCTTCAAAGATGATTCCCATAATCTTCATGCTGATTATCCTTCACTCCATTCACAGCTTGAGTTTTGTTCGTCATTGATATTTCTTGAGAGGTAACAAAGCGCATGGACATAGCTTTGTTCCCTCTGCAATCCTTTACTGCAATGGTTCCCTGAGATAACTGTCTTTGTTTCTGAAACACTTAGTACCCAGATTAGTTGAATATTTGTTACCATCAAAACCTAAGGAATTCAACAGGTACCAAATACAGAGTGAATCAGTTCCCTTGAGATATCGGAGTATTCTCTTCACAGCAGCCAAGTGGGTCTCTCTTGGACAAGATTGGAACCTGGCACACAAGCCAACAGCAAAAACAATATCTGGGCGACTAGCGGAGATGGGAGTGGAGAGAGGCTTGAGTGGTCCTTGTCCAAATGAGCAATGGTGGAGATGGGAGTGGAGAGAGGCTTGCTTGAATCCATTTTGAACTTCTTTAGTAGTTCCCTAACATACTTCTGTTGGTGAATTTGAATACCATCTTCCTTTTGAGTGATTTGTAATCGAAGAAGGTGAGTTCCCCAATTAAGCTCTTTTCGAATTCACTGCTCATCAAGTCTTTGAACTTGTCTATAAGGGACAGGTCAGTGGAACCAAAAATAATATCATCTACATAAATTTGAACCACTAAGATGTTACCTTTTTCTTCTAGGATGAAGAGAGTTTTGTCAATAACTCCACGCCTATAGCCATTTGAGAGTAGGAACTGGACAAGTCGATCATACCAAGCTCTGGGAGCTTGCTTGAGGCCGTACAGTGCTCTGTCTAAGAAGTAGACATGGTTTGGATGATCATCGTCTTCAAAACCAGGTGGTTGCTTGACATAGACTTCTTCTTGAAGAATTCCATTTAGGAAGGCCGTCTTTACATCCATTTGGAACAACTTGAACCCTTTGTGTGATGCGAAAGCAATCAACAACCTTATTGCTTCAATCCTCGCCACTGGAGCATAGGTTTCATCATAGTCAATGCCTTCTTGTTGATTGTATCCTTCAACAACAAGTCTTGCTTTGTTCCTTATCACCGCTCCTGTATCATCTAGCTTGTTTATGAAAACCCATCTAGTTCCTATGATGTGCTTATCCTTGGGGCGGGGAACTAGATGCCATACTTTGTTCCTTTCAAACTGATGGAGCTCTTCTTGCATAGCTTGGATCCAGTCTGTATCCTTTAGTGCCTCACCTATGTTCTTTGGTTCCACAATAGATAGAAAGGCATTGAAGGAAAAGAAGGTGAGATGTTCGAACCTGACTGCAGGCTTGATGATTCTTCTTTCTCTGTTGGGAGCTAGAGCATTTGATGTGGAGACATTTTGAGTTGAGCATTCAACTTCTTGGTTGGGATCACATTCTCCATTGAAAATCATGTGAGAGGACGAATCATTGAAGTCTCCACAAATGTTGTCGTCATGTTCATGGTTCCCAGAGATGGATTGTTGCTCATTATCCATGGGAACTGGTGGAGGAGCCAGTGGAGGATTCTGTGCGGCAGGGCAGGAACTTGGTGGAGTGACATCTTCATCTGGATCTTCTTGAGATGACTTGGGAAACGGGTCTTCAAAGGGAGTGGTAGTGTTCTGCACAATTCTTCCAAGTGATTTTTCATTAAAAATAACATGAACACTTTCTTCTACCTTTTTAGTCCTTTTGTTGAAGACTTTTTATGCCTTGCTGCCTGAGGCGTATCCAATGAAGATTCCTTCATCACTTCTTGGGTCGAATTTGCCAAGATTGTCCTTCCCATTGTTGTGCACAAAGCACTTGCATCCGAATACCCTCAGATGTGAGATGTTGGGAATTATTCCTCTTAGGAGTTCATAGGGTGTCTTCTCTGTGATTGGGCGAAGCATGGCTCGATTGATGATATAGCAAGCTGTGTTGATCACCTCAGCCCAGAATGATTGAGAGAGTCCACTTGATATGAGCATAGTCCAAGCCATGTCTTCCAAGGTTCTATTCTTCTTTTCTACTACTCCATTCTGTTGAGGAATGTATGGTGCAGAGAAGTTATGATCAATTCCATGCTCACTGCAAAAGGTTAGAAATTCTCCATTTTCGAATTCTGTACCACGGTCAGACCGAATTGAATTGAGTGAGCAATCGAGAGATTTTTCTAACAAAGGAACCAGATCTTTAAAGCGGTCAATAACTTCACTCTTAGATTTAATAAACATGTTCCCTCCTAGGCTCTGAACTCTCATGGGTCCACACAGATCCATGTGGATGAGTTCAAGAGGCCTTGAGGTGCTTACCATGTTTTTGGACTTCAAGGAACTACGAGCCTGTTTCCCTTTTACACAGTCAGAGCACAGTTCCTTAGATGTGCCACTTAGCTTTGGCAGCCCTCTGACTAGCTCCTTTGAGTGTAGCTTTTGAATCAGCTTGGTGCTAGCATGACTGAGGCGTTGATGCCACAAATCAGCTTGGTCATTCACAGTTGAGAGACAAAGTTTCTCCTTGGGAACAAAGGATGGATCAATTATATAGACATTGTTGAATCCTTTCCCTTTTAGGATGATTTGTCCCGAGGAGTCAAGGACTGAACATTCGTTTGATCTGAATCTAACTTCATTGTCTCCTTGATCACACAGCTGTGACACACTTATTAGGTCAAAACCAAGATTATCAACAAGGTGAACTTTGTTTACCTGAATGTGATCGTTGAGTTTCACAGTTCCTATTACACAGATTTTCCCTTTGCTTTTGTCTCCAAAGGATATGTTTCCTCCTTGGAGAGGTTGAAGATAGGTCATTTGATTTCTTCTTCCAGTCATATGGCATGAGCAACCACTGTCGATGTACCATAGTTGAGGTTGTCTTTCATCTTTCTGCACATAAGGGAACTAAGATTTCTGAACCCAGCGAAGTTTGGCTTTACTGGGGGGATTAGCATTGCGAGTCTGTGAATAACCAGGGAACTGGTTCCTTTCATGGTAATGAGTACTTTTCTCCTTTTCAAAGTTCCTTTTCTTAGCACAATCAGTATTGTAATGACCATTCTTACCACAGTAGGTACACAAACGATTGTAAACAACATGTCCATATTTTCCTTTTCCTGGCCTAAAAGGTTTTTTAGTTTTCCTTTTGTTAAAATCAACATTGTTTTTAACCTTGTTATGGGCCATGTCAATATATCTTTTGTGAGCAAAGGAATTGGTGAACCATTGGTTTTCAGGAACCATCTTTTCTTTTCCCTTAGGTTCCTTCTTAGGACTTTGAGAACTTTCATTTAGACGTTTGGCAACCTCAGCCTTGTTCTCAAGAACCATGATCTTCTCTGATAGGAATTGATTCTTATCACGAGAAGTGGCAAGAGCAGTACTGAGGTTCTCATTCATCTCAACAAGTTCTCGCCTAGCCTTTTCATTTTCAGCATCATTGTTCCCTTTGTTGTTGACATATCCTATTCCATGACGTTGTCTCACAAAAACAGTTTGATTTATTGTTTTTTCATTAATAGAATCAGCGAGAATGTCCAATCTATCAATTATGGATTGAAGCATGTCATTTCCAGGTAAGTTAGCATGCAAGGGAACTTTGACAGAATCTATGCTAGTTTCATCACAAGATTTGCAAGTTTTAAGGTGACTAGCATGCACATTCCTAATATCAATGAGTTTGGAGTGAGTTTCAGCTAGGTCTTTCTCAGTTTCATCAAGTTTCTTACTCCAAACAGAATTCTCAACAGTCAAGCAAGCAATTTCATCTTCACAATCATCAAGTTTATGTTGAAGGGAACTGGTTTCCTTTCCTAGTTTCTTTATGATCTTAAGAAGTTATTTCTTATCACAATCAGCTAGGGATTTTAAGAGATCGTCAGAAGTTACCTCAAGGTCTTCTGAGTCGCTTGAGTCTCCTTTTGCCATGAGACATCTTCCTCCAGAGAAGCCACTCGGATCCAGTTCCTCATCTGAGTCTTCTCCCCATGAGGCTACGAGAGCCTTCTTTTTCTGAGGTCTTTCTTCTTCCTTGGAGTCTTCCTTGTTGGGACAGTTCTTAGCATAGTGTCCCTTTTATTTGGACTCGTAACAAGAGACTTCTTTGAGATCCCTTCTGGGTCCATTGTGGGAGGAATTACCCTTTTGGAACCTTCCCTTCACAAAGAATTTTTTGATATTCTTTGAGAAGAGGGCTATTAGCTCGTCCTCTTCTTCTTCCAGGTCTGAGTTATGTTGCTCCATCTCGAGCTTGGAGAAGGCTTTGGAGATCTTAAGGGCGATTCCTTTCTCCAGTATCTTGTCGGCATTGGCCTTGGTGTGCTCTCCTTCTTCAACCTCCAGTTTCCCTATGACTTGGGTCAAGGGAAGGGATTGGATGCCTGGAGTGTTCTTCATGATTCCCTTGAGAAGGGTGAACTTGGAGTTGAGTCCATTGATGACCACTAGGGACTTGGAAACTTCATCCAGATCGACTCCCGCCGCTGTCAACTTTCCAATCAATCTGTTGAAGTGGGAGTAGTACTCTGAGATGGTCTCAGTTTCCATCATTTTGAAGGTGTGGTATTCTCCTTCCAAAGCAAACTTTCTGCTTTGCTTTAGTTCCTCACTTCCTTCATGCATCTCCTTGAGAGCTTTCCACATCTCCTTGGCCGTCTTGATGCCTATGACCTTGTCCATGTCCTCTCTGTCCAATCCATTGAGGATGAACTGCCTGGCCTTGGCATTCTTCTCCATGATGACATAGTGTTCTGGTTTCCAGTCTTCTTCCTTCATGGTGAGATCGACATGGCCATCTCTATTTTCGACTATCCTCCAGCATTGGTAGTCGTTAGTCTTGATGTGGCTTTCCATGCACTTATCCCACCATGTTTCTTCTCCTTTCTTTCGGAGATGTGGCTTGTTGGTGGAGATTCCGAGTTCAAACTTGCTTGGTTGAGACATGATCTGCAAACTTAACAAAGATCTAGAGCTTTTCCTGCTCTGATACCAATTATAGGATCGTGATTGTTAGATAATAACTTAAGGAACTCAGAATATCGATTCTAAGTTCCCTTCGCAGCGGAAATAAATAATCAAACAAATGACAAGTTCCTTATAGTGGAAACCTTTGATTGCCAACTAGAAATCCAGGATAAAAACCACTACCTTTCTTTCGAAAGGATTTCAAGGTCTACTTCTTGATTTCTTATCTCTTTTGGTTACAGCTTATCCTAGGAACAAACACACGGTTTCTTTGCCTTACACACAGTTAGGCAATCCTAGATAACTTAACACAATCAATAATCAATCCAAGATAAAACATTGTATTTGTCATCATCAAAAATGGGGAAATTGTTAGGAAACGGAACTCTGGAACTTCAGTTCCCCTGAGAGTTCCTTTCCTCAGTTTCTCTACTTTTGAAGATGACAAATATTATGATACTAATGTTTTATCTCAAAGATGTGCTTTAAGGAACCACAGGAATATACCGAAGGCAAGAAAGCCAAATAGGACAAGAGAACCAAAGGAACAAGACAAAGGAAGGAACCCAGAAGAACCCAGGTGTGCCCAGAAACATATCATGCGAGGTTGTGATTCCCGAAAAATCTGGGAACACCAACCTCGGACAAAAGGAAGTCGAAAACGACTTGTGCGAAGCTTCCAAAAGCCTGCCAATGTCCAGAGCAAAACAACAAGACACCTAGAACGCCGAACCTCGGATAGAGAAAGGTGAAAGCGACAGGACATGGAACCTGTCGTTGTCCAGAAGTCAGTTCCCAAGCGCCCAGAGTGTCGAACCTCGGACAAAGAGAGCTGGAGAATGACTTGGCTGAAGAGGTTGACTAACCTAGAAGGATTCTGAGCTGCCTGGGTTGTTTGCACATGCCAAGAACAACGTGGACCAAGGAGAACCACTTATCCTAGGGCAAGCTCAATCTGTGGGAACCCAGAGAAGATTAAGCTACGAAGAATCCTCTATAAAAGGAAGACTAACTCAGGGGTTATCTTCAAGTACTGAAATACAAATCACACTCAATAGCAAACATCAAAGTGTGAACCTTCAAACAAGATTATCAAAGCAAACCGAGATCAAGAGGAACCAGTCAAGGAATCGAAGAGCTGAGTGCTATGTTCCTGTGACTGTAAGTGAGATAGTTCCTAGGTGCTAAGGTCTGTTTCTTGGATTGATTATTGATTGTGTTAAGTTATCTAGGATTGCCTAACTGTGTGTAAGGCAAAGAAACTGTGTGTTTGTTCCTAGGATAAGTTGTAACCAAAAGAGATAAGAAATCAAGAAGTAGACCTTGAAATCCTTTCGAAAGAAAGGTAGTGGTTTTTATCCTGGATTGCTAGTTGGCAATCAAAGGTTTCCACTATAAGGAACTTGTTCATTTGTGCTTGATTGTTTAAATTCCGCTGCGAAGGGAACTGAGAATTGTTATTCTTAGTTCCTTGTCTAACAATCTCGATCCTACGTAAATAAACTAGGGTTCATATGTTATGTGTCAATGTTCATATATATTCATCTAAAGTTCATATTTAATAAATGTTAGGGTTCATAATATATGTTGTTTTAGGGTTGAAATCGGGGTGGGTTGGATATGGATTTGGGTGTTTGAGGGTGAAGAACACAATGATGCGCTTTGATTTTAAAAAAATCGGACTGGAACGAGTATGAGTGTCTCTCTCAATCATGTGCGTATCTCTCAAGAATTTTGTCGAACACCTCGCGGGAATCTCTTAACTCATCAACCATTATCAAACTCAATCTTCTCAGTCCAAAAATCAATCATCTCCATCAATGAATTTTACTTGATTAAATGATAATGACTATCCCAAATGAAACTTAGAAACATTACAAAAGAGACGAATGAAGCAAAAATAAAGCAAAAGACTAAAACTAAGGGTCCATTTAGATTACATGTGATAATGCCAGATAATGAATTATCACATGTAATCCAAAAGGACCCTAAATTTCTAGGGTTTTGAATTAAAATAAAACCAAATTGAAATTTGACTATACATACAAATCCATCATGATAGAAAAAACTAAGGCAAATCGCAAAACCTAAAGTCAACAATAGAGAATGTTACAGAAATCCACTATATGTTGCATGGAAAAGGAATCAACATTGGTGAAATCAAATTTGGAGAAACGGGAGCGCAAGCGGTAGAAGATCGAATATGCTCCTACAGGATAAAACTCTCAAAGAAAAAATTGACCAAAATTCTCCTCCTTATTTTAAAATGCTATAACACAAGGACAAGCAAAACCGTCTAATAGAATTAGATAGACGACAGAAATGCTTTCGTATTTGACATAGGAAGGCCAGTTTGTATCTGATCCTGAATGATATGTTCATTAGATTCAATAATCATTTAGATGGACTGAACTTAGAAATGAAATAGCTACATTGATAAACAAAATTATTTTGAAAATATTAAAGTTGTTAATACTCAAAATCTAGAAGGATTATATCAATATATAATTTATTTTTCATATAAAAAATGTTCCATGTTTTCAATCTCTTAAACTTTGTTTTTATACTAACAATAAGAATAAATAATATATGTTAGATGCATAAGAAACCGTATGAACAAACTGTATATGTTAAATTCATATATTTGGTTGACATCCATTGAAAAAATGATTGGTAAAAGATGTATTTTTCCATCACTAACATTTAAATGAAAATGTTAATGCTAAAAGCTCTTAGTTCGATTAAAAAGATTTGGGTTAATATTTGAAAACATTTAAGAGTTTAATGTTAATTAATAAAGAATTTAATAATAGCAAATTAACAATAATTTAAAAACTCAACAAAGTGATTTCAAAATCATTCTGGTAGCTCGAAAGGGAATAAATAAAATAAATGTCTATATATAATTTGTACGTAATGCTATAGAGGATCTGATCCATATTGGGCCTTTTAAAAATGTTTTTAATTATTATTTGTACTTTTTTCTTACAAGTTTTCAAAATACTTATGAAAAAAAAATTCGTAAACTAGGGTTTTGTTATGCATAACCCTAAAAAATACAACTTCACCCAAAATTGCATAAAAGTCTTTCAATAAAATAAACTCTCTCTTCTATTCCTCTCTATGTTGGACAATTTTAGGAACACAAAAATGCAACAGCTCCGGACATCTCTTCGGCAATTTTTTCGGCAATTTTTTCGGTGATTTGGAGCCCGTTTCCGACAATCTTTGATCCCTATGAGACCATCTATACATTCAACATTGTTCAAGAGACAAGATAAATCAATTTTAAACTCAATAAATATCTCATTGTTTGTGTTAGAATATTCAAAATTTAGGATTTATAAAATAATTTCTTATACAAAATAGGACAAATCGGTTGAAATTATACATAGAAAGTAGTAAGTAATTATGATTTTTTTTTAATTATATAGTTTTTGGATCAATTTTGAGCAAAATTCAATTTGGGGTTTGAATATAGGGTTTATTATTTTAAATTGGGGTTGTTTATGCAAAGTAGATGGTATATATAGTACAAACAACATTTGTTTAGTCACGGGCTAAAATATCTCATTTATAAGGAAAATAAAAATAAAAGTTGATGGGACTATTTGTTTGCATTATCTAAATTCAACGGAATGTAGAGTTTTCTCATTCGAGTTGGGCTAGATATTGAATTTTGATACTTTAGAACTTTTGCATTTAACTCACTATTATCGAATAGACAAAATAATTTTACTTAGAAATATTTAAGAAACGTTTATATATTACTCTTTAAAATTTTAGTCATATAGTAACTAAATTACTGCATCCGCCCTTACTCCTATAACATGAATAAATGGGATACAACATAGTTTTGGATATGAATTAAATGTCGCGGTTAGCACTCAGATGATTTCCTACTTCGAGTTCTTTTAAGTTTTGACCAAGTTAGGCGTGGTGTCAAATACTAGAGGAGGAGCGGAATGCTTTTGGAAATACAGGGGATGGTTCTTGTGATGTTTCATGCACCACTTTGGACCAAATCATTATATGGGATCTCCATCTTCATAATTACGCCTCAAATAGCTCCACTTTTTTCCATATATTCTAGGGAATCCTTTGAGCCAATGATGATATTGTTGCTTGATCGCCCCTTTAATCTATTCAATTAACTTTAATAACAAAAAATGTTGATTTTAAAATAGGCATCACTCTTTTGAAACTTTATTGAATAAGCCAAAAGGCTAAGTAGTCATCAATCTGGGGATAGCCCGATCTTTAATATCATCAAATAGTAAAAGTGAAATCTTCACAAGCGGGTCATTCAGCAAATGCAAGATCGAGAATATAGAATGATGATCGAGAATGCCCAATTTGAAAAGGATATGACTAAAAGCTTGACAACTCAACACTTTGGTGAACATATTTGTCGGTTGCTCTAACGAAGGGATATGAGAGGTAACAATGGTGCGTGCAAGCACCAAGTCTCGAACCAAGTGACAATCTATCTCAATGTGCTTGGTATGCTCATGAAATACCGAATTAGCTGCAATATGGAGAGATGCTTGACTGTCATAGTGTTGGGAAGTGAACTTTCAGGAACTCTGGTTCCCTTGAAAGTTCCCTTTCTCAGTTTTCCTACTTTTGACGATGACAAACACTTTGCTACTAATATTTCAAAATTCTTAGTTGAACAGGGAACTCAGGTTCAAGAAATGAAGAACAGAGACCAATAAGTCAGTTTTGGGAACTGGCATGGGGACTCATGAGCAATGAAGCCGCGCTAACTGGAAAGAGATATCAAGAGCGGCGGCTAGCTAGGGTAGATCTTTTGATTAGAGAGAGAAGATAAAAGATATCCTTGTTTCCATATATTTAGGAGATTATTTGAATATCTTTTATGGAAAAAAAAAATATGTAAAATCGGGAAACATATTATTTGGTAACAAATATTATCTTTTCTGATTTCTTTTGGTTATTTTATTTGTGCAAATCAACCAGCTGTAAAAATAATTTTGTATGGTTGAAATATATGTACGTAAAGTAATCGAACCCTCTCATTGATTACGAATTTACGCATTCATACAGAGTTGAACGTGAAGAGAAATCGTGCTTGTTCTTGTAAGAAGAACTGTGTAAGTCTCTTGCTTTTAAGTGCTTGATTAGGTCGAACTAGGTAGAGAGTCTTAAGTGTGTCTTAAGTCTTTAATCTGTGTGTTCTATTGTAGTTGATTGTAATTGAAGCTTGAATAAAAGAAGAGAAAGGTAGTGGGTTTTATCCTGGATAACTAGTTGATTATCAAAGGTTCCCACTCTAAGGAACTTGTCTTGAATCTATTAAGTTACTTATTTCCGCTGCTAAGGAACTGAACTTATCTGAAGGCTCAGTTCCCTTTGATTACTAACATCTACGATCCTACAATTGGTATCAGAGCAGACGCTCTAGATTTGTGTTAGTTTACAGTTTTCAAAGATGACTAGCTCAAGTGAATTCACTCTGGGAATTTCAACCAAAAAGCCTCACATTTTGAAGAAAGGAGAAGAAGAATGGTGGGAAAAATGCATGGAAAGCCATATCAAAACCAATGACTACCAAGCCTTCTCAAGATTGGAAATGGAGGAAAAAAATTCTGATCTCGAAGAAGAGGAATATGAGATGATCGCTCTTATCACAAAGCACATCAAAAAGCACTTAAAGAAGGGAAAGTTCAAGAAATCCTTCCAAAAAAGGGACCTCATGGATTATGTTTGTTATCAATGCAAGGAAAGAGGACATCTTGCTAAGAACTGTCCAAATGGTTCTAATGAAGATGACAAGTCGATGAAAAACAAGGCTTTAGTTGCTGCTTGGGGAGAGGACTCAGATGAGGAATTGGATCTGAGTGGATTCTCCGGAGGAAGATGTTTAATGGCTAAGGAGGACTCAATGGAATCAGATGACTCTGAGGTATTCTCTTCCGACTTTACTAAATCTCTTCTTGACTGTGATAAGAAGCAATTGATTAAAATTATTAGGAAACTTGGAAAAGAGAACAGTTTCCTTCAGGAAAGATTAGATGAACGTGAAGAAGAAATTTCATGCTTATCTACTGAGAATTCTGTTTGGAGCAAGAAAGTTGATGAAACTGAAAAATTACTTGCTAGTTCCTCTAGAAAGTGTGATTCATGTACAACTCGTGAAAAGGAACCCATGCATGCTAACAATTTTGATGATTCCCTTACTAACTCTGAAAAGACCACCTCTACCATGCTTCTTGAAATAATGAGTAAACTTGATGTTCTAACTGGTTCTATCAATGAGAAAACTGTGAATCAAACTGTGTTTGTTAAGCCAAGATATGGTATTGGTTATCATGGTAAGGAAGATTCTGAGGACACATGCTCCGCTGAGAATGAGAAATTGAGAAGGGAACTGGTGGAGAAAAATGAAACTCTTAATCAAGCTCTTCAAACTTCTCGTGATAAAAATCAGTTCCTGGAAGAGAAGGTAAAGGTTCTTGAGAAGAAGCCTAAAGGTAAGCAAACCTGGTTTGATGGCCAAAATGCTCACAATATGTATGTTAACCAAGCCCAAGGGAACTCAAGTAAGGGAATTGACTTCCAGTAGAGGAAACAAGAAAAACCTTTTCGTCCAGGAAAAAGAAAATATGGTCATGTTGTGTATAACCGTGTTTGCTGGCATTGTGGTAAAAATGGTCATTATATTCATGATTGTATTCATAAGAAAAAGCAAATTGAAGAAAGTCGTAAGAAAAGGAACTTGGAAGATGTTGAGATTGGTAGTCATGTGTATTACCCAACTAACCTGCAGGAGCAAAGGAACTCTCATTCCCACAAACCCAGAAAAGCCAAGCTTGTCTGGGTGCGTACGTCTTAATTGAATTGCAGGTTGAAGTGAGATGATTAGTTCCCTACAAATTGAGAATTAATGATTTGGACGCAAAATTGAAGATTTTTTACGCTCATCTCATTTCAGAGGAATAACAGAGGAAATAAATCCTTTGTTAAAGGAAATTGTTTTGGAGGGGCAGAAACAATGAAGGGAATTCCAATGCCGAGAGAAATGATCGAGAGTCACAAGTTGGTGACGTTAGTTCCCAGTGATAATATCAACGGAACTACAAGTATTAGAAGTCAATGATTCAGGGGGAACTGACATAAATGAGGAAATTCGTCACCTCAGTTGCTTATTGTTCCCAAGTCCTATGGTTGGAGCAATAACTGGGTGGTCAAGGTATGTTCCTTTGATACTATTCTTGTCATGTTTGTTGTTACTAATGCCTTTAACTATGTGTAGTATTCAGTTTCTCATGTTAGGACTAAGCATTTTTTATATTAGGCATCATTTCTCGAGATATTAGGCATAATGTTGAAAAAGAACTCATTTCTATGAATCATTGTAGAGTAGAGGTCCGAATTGTTGACATTTTCACCAAAGCATTGAATCGAGAACCATTTGAGAACCTAAGTTTACTCCTTGGAATAAATTCTTTCAACTAGCGGTTTCACTTCCCTATCTAGTTCCCTTGATTGTTTTTTGAAATAGATATTATTATAATCCTTGGGGAACTATGTATGATTTACTAGTCATGTTCTGATTCTAGTTTTATTCATAATTTTTTATTGTAAGTCATTCACTGGATTTATTGCTTAGATTCATGGGTAACTTTTTTGTGAATTTGTGGCATGAACATCTCTTTTCTAAACCTATAAAAGTCAATCTGATCTATTTTCACCCTCGTTATAAACCGAAATGATGATTGACTTAAGACTGTCCCTTGTCTGACTACTTTAAGAGTTCCCTATGATCCTTTCTCTTGTTTTAGTCCACAACTAGGAACAATTATTGTAGTGTCAAAATGCCCTCCATGTTCTTGTTATTTGGATACGTACTCTTGTGTGCATTCAGCTTGTCCTATACATAAATGTATCCAAACCAGCCTCAGCTTTGTGTCCAAGGAATTACGGTGACTAATGTTTCGGCTATTGCATATTGTTGATGCACATTGATGGAATGGAACTGGAAAGGAATCGATGTCTACTGCAATCTTCAAAGTAAAAAAAAAGGGAGAGGAAATAAAAAGGACAAAAAGGAAAAGTAGTGGACACATTTTTTTATTTTTGTACCAAGGGAACTGAAGAACGTCAGAAATCCGGATTACTGCAAAGCATCGTTCCCATACAAGAAAATGAGATGAAGAAGTGAAGATTTCCTCTGAATAATCGTTGGAAATGATCATTGTTGCTGAGAAGGTGAAGTCTAATGTGATTCCTCTGGACATGAAGCCTTGATTCCCTTCTTTTTCTAGGACTCCTCCTAGCATCCCAACAGTCATCTCCCTTTCCTCACTTTGTTTTTAATGTTTTTGTCTTTCATGTTCATATCTATGCTATTTTGGTCTTTGCATGTACTTTGGTTCGTGTCTTTACTATATGGGAATTATGTCTTTTAACTAGTTTCTTCTATGCACTTATCATTATTAGTTCCTTATGTGATTATTCTAACCAATCTTTTCGATGATGTCAAAAGGGGGAATGAACTTTGGAATGGGACCAATAGGCTGGCAGGAATTATTATCTTGGTTGTTATTCTAAGGGGGAATTATGGAATTCGTAGTAATTTCTAAGGGGGAACTTCATCAATATTCATATTCCTCTTACTTCTTCATATGATTCATACTTTGTATTTCATATCAACTGTTATTCATGCCTATTGTTTATATGACAGGTTCTACATGTTTGTCATCATCAAAAAGGGGGAAATTGTTGGGAAGTGAACTTTCAGGAACTCTGATTCCCTTCCTCAGTTTTCCTACTTTTGACAATGACAAACACTTTGCTACTAATATTTCCAAATGCTTAGTTGAACAGGGAACTCAGGTTCAAGAAATGAAGAACATAGACCAATAAGTCAGTTTTGGGAACTGGCATGGGAACTCAGGAGCAACAAAGCCGCGCTAACTGGAAAGAGATATCAAGAGCGGTGACTGGCTAGGGTAGATCTTTTATCTTAGAGAGAGAAGATAAAAGATATCATTGTTTCCATATATTTAGGAGATTATTTGAATATCTTTTATGGAAGCAAAAATATGTAAAATCGGGAAAGATGATATTTGGTAACCAATATTATCTTTTCTGATTTCTTTTGGTTATTTTATTTGTGCAAATCAACCAGCTGTATATATAATTCTATACGGTTGAAATATATAAGTAAAGTAATCGAACTCTCTCATTGATTATGAATTAACGCATTCATACAGAGTTGAACGTGAAGAGAAATCGTGCTTGTTCTTGTGAGAAGAACTGTGTAAGTCTCTTGCTTTTAAGTGCTTGATTAGGTCAAACTAGGTAGAGAGTCTTAAGTGTGTCTTAAGTCTTTAATTTGTGTATTCTATTCTAGTTGATTGTAATTGAAGCTTGAATAAAAGAAGTAGACTTTGAAATCTTTTCGAAAGAAAGGTAGTGGGTTTTATCCTGGATAACTAGTTGATTATCAAAGGTTCCCACTCTAAGGAACTTGTCTTGAATCTATTAAGTTACTTATTTCCGTTGCTAAGGAACTGAACTTCTCTGAAGGCTCAATTCCCTTTGATTACTAACATCTACGATCCTACACATAGAAAACCTAGACAAGAGTAGAATTCAAGACACCAAGAGAACAAAGGAGCGACCGTAGCCATAAGATCTCGCAACACTCACTAGCCATGGATATGTACTCGGCTTCTGCAGAGGACCGAGAAACGGTGGGTTGCTTTTTAGTCTTCTAGGAAACCGTAGAAAGCCCCAAAGTGATAAAATAACCAGTGATAGAAGGACGAGTACGCGGACATGCAGCCTAGTTTGAGTCACAGTAAGCAGTGAGAGTGAGTCTGCTTCTGCTTGAAAGAAGCAAACCTTGACCCGAATGACACTTTAAGTAGCGAAGAACTCATAATGAAGTCGTCTTTTGTTCTTCTTTCGGTTGTTGCATAAACTGAGAAAGAGTATGAACAAAAAAACTTAGCTTTGGTCTCGTGATGGTGAGATATATGAGTCGCCAAATAAGCACGTGATATCTTTCAGGGCGTGAGAAATTCAGACTAGAGGTGGCAGGTAGCTAATGATTGTGGTCCATAGGCGAGTCAATGGGCTTGGAACTGAGGAGACCAACTTCCACAATGATCTCAATGGGGTACTTCCGTTGAGAAACGAAAATGCCTGACGAGTTACGGGCAATCTCTAGACCTGAAAGAACATGAGTAAACCAAAATCCTTCATATAAAAGCAAGTACTCAAGTAATTCCTAAAAGCAGATATAGCAGAGGGATTGTTGTCGACAATCGAATCATCCACATAGACATGCACGTGAAGAACATTATCGTGTCGAGTCAGAGTAAATAGAGAATAATCAGGATACCTCAGCTGAAAGCTGAATTGACGAAGAGTAGTAGCTAATTTGGAGAAACCAATTCACGGGAGCTTGTCGAAGGCTATAAAGTTATTTCTGCAGATGGCAAACTTGACCCGGAGATGCTTGTGAATAGCCAAGTGACAGAGTTATGAAGACGACCTCGTCCAAGTCGCCATGAAGGAAGGCATAATGAACATCCACGAATGGCAGTTATAGAAAGAAAGACAAGAATTGTGACCATCTTTGCAACAAGGGCAAATGTCTCATTGAAATCAATGCCTTCAACTTGTTTGTTTCAGAGAACACCAACACAAGCTTTGTAACGCTCGTTTTGACCATTGTATTTATACTTGATCCAGTAAACCCACATGCACCCAATAGTCTTCTTTCTAGGGGCAACGATGTGAACTTCCATGTATGATTTCGGACAAAAGCATCCAACTCACTTTGCATCGCAACTCGCTAGTGAGCATGCTTAACGGCCTCATAAAAATATGATGGTTTATGTCTTGCTGGTAACAACAACTAGGAACTGGGGATGATTGTTTGAAAACCGATCACAAGATACATAGGCAACTATAGGATATGACATACTTGAGGCCGGTGACGGTGTCAGCTGGGAGCTGGTGGGGGTCGTGTAGGACTGTACTGTAGATATAGTGGCAAAGAAAACTGAGGGTTGCCGAGACCTAGAGCTGCGTCGAACCTTAGCCACTGGCTCACTCCCCCATCGTCAAAAGGCGGGTGTTCAGAGCTAACCGCAAGCGTGGCTGGCTGAGAAGATAGAGGAAGCGAATTGCGGCTCCCCTAGCGTTGGAACCTGATACAGGAGGGTCATAAACGGTCAAGTGAGGGGGCGGCATTGAAGAAGTTGGTGGCACTAAGGGTGTTTGAAATGGAAATACATCTTCGAAAAAAACACATCTCTTAAGAAGATTTTGTCACTCTCTAGATCAAATACACGCCATCCATGCTTACCAACTGGATATCCCGAGAAGATGAATTTATGACTACGAGCATCAAACGTTTCCTTCAGCCGAGGGAGACAAGTGGAGAAACATAAACAGGCAAATACTCAGAGGTATGAATAGGTTAGTTCATGGCCAAACAAGAGTTGATAAGGAGTCTTGTTATTTAGCAGTGGTGTGAGTGTTATGTTGATCATGTAACAAGAAGTAAGAACACATTCTCCCAAAAACTGAATAGGAAGAGAGGCCTGAAAGCGCAGGGCACGCGCCACATTGAGAAGGTGATAGTGTTTGCGCTCAACACGCCCATTTTGTTGAGGCGTGTAGATGCATGATGTCTCAAAGAGGATAGCATGTTCAGAGATGTAATCCTTGAGATGTAGAAACTCATTCCCGTTGACAGAGCAAAATCGTTGTACTTGCTTGTGAAACTGAGAGCGAACCATAGCATATAAGTTCTTGATCAAAGTAGCCACCTAATATTTAGCTGTCATCAAATACACCCATGTAGCTCTAGAATAATCATCTAAAATTGTCAGAAAATATGACACTCCATAAGAGGGTAGATACAGCATACATCAGAACGAAAAGATGAAATAAATCTTCTTCTTTATTTTAACTTAAAGGAAATGCAGCACGAGTTTGTTTGCCATTAAAACAAATATCACAAGATTCACTAGAGCTATCAGAATTTACACAAACATATAAGGATGGCATTGCAGATGAAGATGGATGACCCAATCTTTGATGCCAAATAGATGCAGAAATAGTAGAAGACGAAAATGATGCATGACATGCTCAATCAATAGTGGAGAAGTTACGCAACCAGTAGACTTCACCGCATTTCTCATCCACACCAATCATCATCCTCGAAATGCGTTCTTGAATAACATAATTTATCCATTCAAGTAATGATACATTGAGTGTTTATAGTTAACTGAGCAAAGGAAATAAGATTGCAATCCAGACATGGAATAAAAAGAACATGGTCAATCTTAGCATTTGGTGAAAACACTAAGGATCTTTCTTGAACAACAGTGGCAAATTGATTATCTAACATCTTGATGGTGACCAGTTCGATTGAAATAAGATTCTAAAGAAGATTGCGATTGCTTGTCATGTGCATAGATGTGCTTGTGTCTAAAATCCATGAAGAATTCTTACCATTGGCGTCACTTGAGGAACCAGATGGCATGTTCATGGACTGATACATTTGCATGACAGTCCTCCATTGATCTGTATTGAGGGCCGCACCACACGCAACCTTGTCTTGGGCTATCAACTAACCAAGAGAGCGGACAGTGGACTATCTTGGAGGGTTTATGCATAATGTGGGAGTTTGTTAGTCGGGAACCTTTCTTCGTATCTTGTCTTTATCTCTTTGGTGCTCATTTTTGTTAAGGATGTTTGACACCATCAAAATGGGAGAATTTGTTGAATTGCTTGTGTTTTGACAGTAACAAACATCCAGCTAATATGTATGTTAAGTGTTTCAAGAACCAAAAGGTATGTCATAGGGAACAAATGGCAACTTGGTATCTACGAGGGAACTCAAAGTCTTCCAGTCATAAATATATTGACGATTGCATCTACCAAAAAGGAAACTCGTGATTTGATAAGATCTTGTTCTGGATGAGATGCGGCTGCGATCTAAAGACTTGGAATTAAGCAAGATCATATTTTAGGGTTGTTGGAAAGATATGGAAAGAAGATTGATTTCATCTTATCTTTTAGAGTTATTCTATGATAGTTTTCTCTAGATAATTCTATATGGTTAAGATATTATCTTTAAAAATTAAGGAAGATTTTTTTCTTTCTAGGAAAGTAGGAAAAACATATTTTTTGATTCGAGGGTTTTGGGTTGGTATATATTGGCGCGGACTGGTCATTTCTGCGCGTGGACTTTGAGCAATTATTTTGGTGTAAGCAAGTGAAGAAATGTATGAAGTCATTGCATTTGAGTTCGAGTTCTACCATGGTAGGAGTGATTCAAGGCTAGGTGGGAAGTCTAAGGTTTGAAGTCCGAGCTACACGTTTAATCGAACAAGAAATTAATAAGACAAGTAGACCTCTTCAAAATCCTCTCAAGCGAGAAACTTGAAGGTAATGGGTTTTCCTTGATTAGCTAGTTGGTTAATTAGGATTTCCAATGTCGTGAGTTATTCATTTTATCTTTCTTGTGTTTTATTCCGTTGCATAATCTGTGGGAACAAAACCTTTGTTTCCTCATACATAACACAAAGATCCAACAAAAATTGGTATCACGGCCTGGTCTTTAGATTATGTTCATTAAGTTTGTATGAAAGATGTCTTCAATCAAGGCAATCAATGACTCGTTCTGGAAGACACCAGCTCTAAAGGCAAGTGAGTATGATTGGTGGGTGGAAGAGGTTGAATCCCACATTTTCCCACTCGATGGTCAAATCTAGAGTATCACGAAAACTAGACCAATCCATATCCCTGATACAAAGGATCCAACCAAACGTAAGGCTACAGCTAACTATGATGATGCTGACTGGAAGAAGATGAAGAAAAAATAGCAGAGCTAAAAAGATTCTTCATATGGCTTTGCTCCCTGCTAACCTCAAGAAGGTCATTTGATTAAAGAGTGCAAAAGAAATATGGGATGCCTAGAAGCGCCTACATGAAGGAAATATAGATGCCAAGAGAAATCGAATTCTTGCCCTGATGAAGGAATATGATCACATTGCTTAAGGAAAGAATGAATCCATTCAAGACTTCTATTCTCGGTTAGAGGGACCAATAGGTCAGTTTGAATTTCTTGGTGAAAAACATCCTGACTGAAAACTCACTCATCACTTCATGCAAGGATTAAGCCCAAAGTGGGATGCTATCGCTTTAGCTCTCCATGCTCAAACTGATATATAGTCCCTCACTATGGAGGAACTTGTTGGTAAACTTGATAGCAATGTTGTTGTGCAATAGTCCAAGATGGAGAGACGAGGGTTAGAGAAGGCCCAAAGTATTGCCTTGAAGGTAGAGAAAGCCTTTGATCTATCTCAAGTTAAAGATGATGATGAGGATGTCTCCCTTATCACCAGAGCTATGAAAAGAATCTGGTCTCGAAGAAAATGATCAAATTGTTCCTCAGAAGGGAACAGAGACCTAAGAGACATCATCTGCTATCATTGTAAAAAAAAAGGACACTTTGCTAAGAAGTACTTCAAGAAGAAAGTTGGTGTTCTACCAACACGCGAAGAAAAGCATGCCATGGTTGCTACTTGGGATGAATCTGATTCGGATATAGAAGACAATTCTCGCTCCAAGGATTTGTGCCTAATTGTCAATGTCAGTTTGTCAAACTTTAAGGAGTGTGAGTCCTCCTCCAAAATATTATTGCTCATGGCTGACGGTGGTTCAACAAACACTGAAGTAAGTGATTCTGAAATTTTTGTGTGATAATATAATGTTCCCAAACAAATTCATGTATTTTTCCCATAAGACTCAATTCTTTGGAGTCTTCTCTTTAAGCATACATCTTCATTATTTTTTGTAGAAGTCTATAGTCATATATCGTTTATCGAGTTTTATTCGAGAAACAAGGGTAGTGACTATAAACGACTACGAGAACCAGTCTGTTTTCACCCTTGCATAGTCTTTCATTCGACTAACCAACCGTTTATATTCCTAGCATGGTTGGCTGATGTCATCCGTCCTATACGACACATCAGAGGTTGGTCCCCGACGATTTGAAGTAATCGATCGAAGACGAAGGCTTGCAGTTGAAGGTTGGGTCTTAAGTAGTAATAATTTGAAAGGTGTGTGTTTTGAAATAAATTTGATGCGTATATAGAATAGTTATGTAATTAGGGTTTCTTTAAAAAGTCTTCCGTTGTAATTGAAAAAGTCCTCCGCTTTAATTTTCACTTTGTTTGTATTATTGTTCTTCTCAATTTACGAGAGGAAATTTTAATAAAAGTATTGCGTGTTCACTAAAAAAGTATTCCTCTACTCTGCCATTATTTAATGTTTATGTATTTATTTAAGCGTATTTGTTCCGATTAAAGCCTAGGGTGGCTTTGGACTTTACAGTCTGAGGTCACTGGTGTGTGGCACTACCGACATAAGTCGGAGGTGTTACACTGAGTGAGGTTGTCAGGTGTCTCAAGGCGCATAAATGGGAGCGTCTCTGAATTGGGGAGGAATCAGTTGATGTTGAGCAGCTCAAGGCCTTCCTTCTCGACCTTTGTCATTGAGATCCATCCCCATAAGATTCTGGGTAGCTATACACTAGAGGGAACAACACATGTTCTCTCTAGTCTAGTGCTAAGCGTGATTCTCAGCATTCCTCATCATGGATATGAAGACTAGCCAAAGGGACAATGGCCAAAGGATATCCCAAACAGCGTTGCCATCAAAACAGCAACTGAGATCTCCACCCCTTCCCGATCTGGCGATGTGCACACCAACTCCATGTTTGATGTGAACTAGGTGTTATATCATTACCTCATTAGTAAAGTTACACCCAGGGAACAAAAGCGTAACTGATGCATCCCCGGTCGTGACATTGACGGAGGCCTAGGAGGAAGACATGCTCAGTGTCAAGTCTGAGGGCACGATCACCAAGGCGCGCATCAGAGCCATAACCCAACCCATCCAGAGTCTCATGACCAAGGGCCTCGCGCGCGACAGCTGCGCCCTACTCCTCGCGCCCCGCGTCGTGCTTTGCTCCTTCATCGCCGACGCTACGGCCCACGCTGCGGCGCCATGACTTTGGCCGCGGCACATTGGCCATTTTGAGAATGACTTTGGATTTAGAGGTTACTTGATTATCATTTGGACATTTTTATCAACTTTCTATTTTTAGCAATTTCCACTTTTAGTATGTTTCTATTTGTGGATTGTTTCTATATTTGGCCCTTTCTATTTTTAGGACTTTCTATGTTAGGCAGTTTTCTATTTTTGGGTGTGTGCCTCTCTTGTGCCTAAGAGGGCCGGCCCATTTGCTTTAGTTTGGCCCATGGCCGAGTAGGTCACGCAACTACTATAATCGCTGCGTCTTTGTATTGTTTTCCCTTATGTTGAATTTAATTAAGCTTGAGCATTGCCGTTGAGAACTCTTATCCGCCCCTCAAGTCTTCGACGTCACCATTCCCGGCCGATCTCCATTACCGATCAACCCAAACTCCAATCCCTTGATCGGCTTGCCTTTCGAGAACCTCTCGCCCCAACTTGGCTTCCGCCAAGCACAAGAGAGCTGGCATCCTTCGCTCAGGCGTAGGCCGCTATCTATCCCATCTGCAAAGAGAAGGAAGCCTTGATTCATCTTCTACCTAGATCTTCCGAGCAACACGTGAACGGAGGCATTTACGTATCAATTGGTATCAGATTCAGCGGTACAAGGTGGGATCAATCCATCTCTTCATTGTTATCTCATGTTTTGTCCATTTCGAGTCCTTATCCTTGCTTCCGCCGTTTGTTCATTGTGTTTTTCTTTGCGTTAGAATTTTGTTTTGCATCTCCCCAGCCCTAGGATGATCTCTCAGTTTACCAAAACTTTGAGATCTTGGCCGAGTGGTTACACAAAAAAAATCCGAGCCGGAAAAGTGAGATCTCGCCCAACCATATTTGCGGCCATATCTTTCCATAACCGCCACCATATCTTGCATATCCTGGTTGTTACAATTTGAATTATTTGTTTAGTAAATTTTTATTTTGCATATCTTTTCTTTTCTCTCCAATCTTACGTCTCTATCTCTATCAAAACAAACGCAATCCTTGCGTCTCTCTCCCTTTCCCCTTTCGTCTCACCAAAGCTTGTGCCGATTTTTACACACAAAAAAATATTTTAGTCGGCTGCATCCAAAAAAAAATATTATTGGCAGTCGAGTAAAACGAAAGCCTCAAGCGATCTCAGAGAACCCGATTCACCATCGGAACAGGTCCACTAAGCTCTATCTTCCGCTTTCTTTCACAAGTAGAACCAGATTTGCATGATTTAATTTTGCCAATCCTTTCATTCAATTTGTGTCGCCAGATTGTGTGTGGGTTGTTGTTTGTTTGGGTCGCAAATTTCCTAGCTCCGTCTACCGTCCTCACGGCCTACCCAAATTTAGTGGCCCATGAGATTACTTTGTGAGTTGTTTTTATCTTTTTTGTTTCGTTGTTTTTGGTGTTCATTTGTTGCGTTACCCTTCCTTGCGTGTTGTCATGGTGTCTATAGGTACGGAGACGGACGAAGCCTTCATTGCCCTTCAAGCTGAGCGTGAAGCTGCCACTAAGGCCAAGGCTGACTTTTAAGCGGAGACCGCGGAGTTGAAGCGCCAACTTGCCTTGGCGACCGCATGAGCCCAACAAGCTACAGTTGCCACCGAGCTAGTGGCCATTGACCCCAATCTTCCGCCACAGCCGACCACGGACACCACCCGCCGCATGGACAAAGGCAAGGTCCCGATGCCCTCCTCCTCGCAGCAGTAGCCTGGCCTCAGGCGCCTTAATTCCATCATTGAAAGCCACAATGAAGATCCCGGCTTTGAGCGCTACCAGCCACCGCCGCGGTCCCCACTTGAAGACGAGGTCTACGACTCGGACGACCACGAGTCCCCCGCGACCGACTTGGGGCCCTACCCATATGTCGACACCACCGACCATCGTGGTAGATATGAGCACATGCAGCGCACGACCAAACCAGCAGCCGCGAGCGCAACACTGGCAATTTTCAGACGCGAGCCCGCGCGCGGCCAAACCAGCTTTCGCGAGTGCAACACTGCACCTTCGCGTCCAGACCCCAGCCGCGACCCCAGCATTCACCCAGGCTCTGCGCCGCGTCATAGGTACACCTCTCCCATTTTCTTTACTGAGTTTGATGACGATGGTTTTGAGACTGCAGGCGAGCCAAACCCCGACAATTTTCATCCACCCCTTGGCGATCTTGTGGAGAGCCAGCAGTACCCACCTGATTACACCCCTCCTAGGACTGAGACAAAGCCACGCGGCCCCAGCCACCATGGTGGCCCCACGTTCCCAACCCATGACGCTCGCGGCCACCCTCCAGCGCCTGCTGCCCGCGAGCCTGCTTACGACGAGCGCGATGGTCGACGCCGCCAGAGGCGACCTCGGCATGAGCCTCCAGCGGCCGATTTCTATGAGCCTGAAGATGATTATGAGCGGCCCTATGCAGATCGTGGCCATGATGTCAGGCGCTATGCCGACCGTCGCCCCGTGGTTCCCTAATTTCTCGGCCGCCGCGACATAAAGGTAACTATCGACCATTTCTTTGGTGAATATGATCCCTTTGCCATTCTGGATCGGATGCATGCTATAGAATATGCCCTACAACACTGTCAATACGAGGAGCATGAGAAGGTCGAGATTGCCACGCTCCACTTTAGGGGCTCCGCGTGCACATGGTGGCATCGCTTTGTCACAGATAGACACCGGCGCAACCTTGATCCCATTGACCAGTGGAACCAACTGGTGTTCATCATGCGCCGCAAGTATGTTCCTGATGATCGATTACCAGAACCTCATGAGGATGGACATTGTGCTAGCATGCCAGGGAACAATGACGCCGCTCGAGTTCTTCTCCAAGCTCGAGGACATGTACTACAAGGCGGGCATGAGTGTTTCCCCTTCTACTTTGTGCACAAAATTTTTGTGTGGCCTCAACACTTCTATCTGGGACCAACTGGAGATCCTCCCGATCAGGGACATCAACAACCTCACCCATACGGCCATGCAGATCCACCAGCAGCTTGTGCGCAAGAAATAGGCAATGTGGCCCTAAACTGCATCACGCAGGTATGACTCTTGTCCTACTATTTCTTTTAATGCTAATGTGCCATCGCATGTGTAGCCTAGGACTTCCCAACCTACAACCAGCCGCGGGCCACCCAAGGCCGACGACGCGTCGCGCGCTCCAACGCCTACCGCCTCGGCTACTGCCCCTGCGCCGCGTGCCGATAGGACTCGTGACCAAGCCTACTTTAAATGTGGTGGGCGTGGCCACATTCAGCGCCACTGCCCCAACCAGAAGAAGATCCTATACACGCAGGGCGCCAGATACAAGTCTTTTGATGATGAGCTAGCTGACGACTTGGCTCCTGAGCTTGGTGATGCCGACGACGAGGATGCCTACACTTGTGCCCCACATGAGCTGGATGCGGGCACTCCCCTCAGCCTTGTCACCCGACGCATGCTCACCGTGAAGGATGCTGCCTTGATGGATCAGCGGGAGAACTTGTTCCACACCCGCTGCCTTGTCCTAACCGCCTCCCTCAGCGTCATCATTGACGGCGGCTCTTATTGCAATATTGTGAATGAGATGGTGGTCAACCACCTCAAGTTGCCAACAACGTTGCATCCACAGCCTTATGGCCTCCAGTGGATTTCAGAAGGTAAGGGTGATGTGGTAATCAGGCAATGTCACATCACTTTTCAAATAGGTCAATATCGGGATACTGTTTTGTGTGATATTGTGGCAATGTATACTACTCATCTTCTTCTCAGTAGGCCTTGGCAGTTTGACAAGAAGGCAATCCATGATGGCTTCTTGAACACCTACGTGTTTATGCATGGCGGACGGTGAGTCACTCTCCTTCCCATGACGCCATAAGAAATTTTGCACGACCAGGTGGAGAGAAGCCGAGAGAAAGTCAAGGAGGCTGCGAGGAAAGTCGACACAGCTGTGCGCCACAACGATAAGCCCTCGCCGCGCGACACTCGCGGTCAGCACGAGACCACAACACCTGGTGTCAGCGCACACGCCCCAGCGAGCGCGACCTCACCAGCACCTGCGCACGCGTGCCCCGCGGCGACAACAACTTTGCCTAAGCCATTACCACAACCATTTGCCTCCAGCGTGATGCCTCTTGTGCACGCTTCCAGCTCTGCACTTGATGACACTGTTGCTACCGTGCAACCTCCATTGCAAGGCCATTGTGAGCATCGACTTTTGATGGCGCGAGCTCACGACCTCACCCCAACTTTTCAAGGAAGTTCTCGTTGTATTCTTGTGTTTCCTTCTGCGTGTTTTTCTGTGTCTAAGAGTCTAGATGATCTACCCCATTCTGTGTCATCTCTTTTGCAGGAGTTTGCAGATGTGATGCCCGATGAACTTCCTATGGGCCTACCTCCTGTGCGCGGTATTGAGCACCAGATTGACCTGGTTCCAGGCGCTTCCTTGCCTAACCGGGCTGCTTACCGAGCTAGCCCTGAGGAGACCAAGGAGCTTCAGAGACAGGTGCAGGATTTGATGGACTCCGCGAGAGCCTGAGTCCATGTGTCGTGCCCGTGATCCTAGTGCCCAAGAAAGATGGCACATGGCGCATGTGTGTCGACTATAGGGCGATCAACCAAATTATAGTCAAGTATCGCCATCCTATTCCATGCCTCGACAACATGCTGGATGAGCTGCATGGAGCCACCCTCTTCTCCAAAATCGATCTTAAGAGTGGCTACCACCAGATTCGGATGAAGGAAGGCGACGAGTGGAAGACTGCCTTCAAGACCAAGTATGGTCTTTATGAGTGGCTTGTGATGCCTTTCGGCCTCACAATGCCTCGAGAACCTTTATGCGGCTAATGAACCATGTACTTAGACAGTGTTTGGGCAAATTTGTTGTTGTTTATTTTGATGACATTTTGGTTTATAGCCGTAGCTCAAAGGACCATGTAGACCACCTTAGACAGGTCCTAGATTACCTTAGGGGCGAGCATTTGTATGCCAATTTGGCAAAATCTGTGTTTTGCTCGGACACCACAGTTTTTCTAGGATTTGTAGTCTCTAAGGACGGCCTACGAGTGGACCAAGAGAAGGTTCGAGCTGTTTAAGAGTGGCCCACCCCCACGACGCCGACCATGGTTTGATCTTTTCTGGGGTTGGCTGGATTCTACAAGCGTTTTGTATGAGACTTTAGCACAATTGCCGCCCCGCTACACGAGCTCACCAAGAAGGGCGCCTCGGTCGACTGGAATGACAAGCATGAGGCCGCCTTCCAGACCATCAAAGACAAGCTCTGCAATGCCCCCTCCTCCAACTGCCTGACTTCAACAAGATGTTTGAGGTTGAGTGTGATGCCTCCAACTTTGGCATTGGCGGCGTCTTGCTCCAGGAAAGGCGATCCATCGCCTACTTCAGTGAGAAGCTCTATGGCGCCACGCTCAACTATCTGACATATGACAAAGAGCTTTATGCTCTCATTCGTGTGTTGAAGACCTGGCAGCACTACCTGTGGCCTAAGGAGTTCGTTATCCACACAGACCATGAGGCACTCGCCTACTTGAAGCACCAATTGACTCTCAGCCGGCGCCATGCACGCTGGGTGGAGTTTATGGAGACTTTTTGCTTATGTGGTGCTACACAAGCAAGGCAAGGAGAACGTGGTGGCTGACGCGCTATCACGCAGGGATGTCGTCTTGACTCAGCTCGATGCTAAGGTTTTAGGGTTTTCTTTGATTAATGATTCGTATATGCATGATCCTTTCTGTAAATCTATTTATGAAACCTGCGCATCTAGGGGAGAGTTTGAGGGTTATGTTTTGGATGATGGATATTTGTTTAGGGTTGGGAAGCTGTGTATACCCCAATCCTCTATTAGGGCTTTACTCGTACAAGAAGCACATGGAGCCAAGTCTAGGTCGTGGCCACTTTGGGGTTGCCAAGACTTTAGTTGCGCTTAAGGAACACTTTTATAGGCCCCATATGACCCGGCAGGTGACTAGATTATGCAATGCCTGTGTGACATGCCATAGAGCCAAGTCTAGGTCGAGCCCCTCCTTGTACACCCCTTTGCATGTGCCTTCGGCCCCTTGGGAGGATTTATCTATGGATTTTGTGATGGGGTTGCCGATGTCTAAGAAGGGGAGGGACTCTATTTTTGTGGTTGTAGATCATTTGTCCAAGATGGCTCACTTTATCCCTTGTAGGATAATCAACAATGCTTCGGACATAGCTAATCTCTTTTTTGAGCATGTGGTGAGATTATATGGGATACCTAGGTCGATTGTGAGTTACCGGAATGTGAAGATTGTGAGTCACTTTTGGAGGACACTATGGGGTAAGATGGGCACTAAACTCCTATTTTCCACTAGCTATCATCCACAGATAGATGGCCAGACTGAGGTGACCAACCGGACCCTGGGAACTTTTCTTCAGATCATGCTTATGGCCAACCCGCGCCGTTTGGAGGACTTACTTTCTTGTGTTGAGTTCTCATATAATAGGACAGTGCACTCGGCGACTCGCCTCACGCCTTTCTAGGTTGTCTATGGCTGTAACCCACTCACGTCGATAGACCTCACGCCGCATCCCCTCCGCGATGACAATAACCTCAAAGTCGCGGATCGGGCTGCGTTTATCCAGGAGCTTCACGCTAGGACCAAGGAGCAGCTGGAGAGGCGAGCAAGACAATATGAGCACAAGGCCAACAAGGGTCGGTGCCGTATCACATTCGCACCGGGCGACCTTGTCTGGGTCCACATGCGCAAGGAGCGCTTCCCTGCCAAGCGCCGCATCAAGCTTGATCCTCGCGGCGATGGGCCATTCCGTGTCTACCAGACCTTTGGTCCCAACGCCTACCAGCTGGAGTTGCTAGATGACTATGGAGTTCACGCCACCTTCAATGTGGCAGACTTGTCCCCTTATGTGCCCCCGAATGTTGACATTGACGAATCGGGGACGATTCGAGGCCAAGAAGGGGAGAGTGATGCATCCCCGGTCGTGACATTGACGGAGGCCCATGAGGAAGACATGCTTAGTGTTAAGTCTGAGGGCCCGATCACCAGGGCGCGCACCAGAGCCATAGCCCAAGCCACGCAGAGTATCACGACCAAGGGCCTCGCGCGCGGCAGCCACGCCTCACTCCTTGCGCCCCGCACCGTGCTTTGCTCCTTCATCGCCGACGCTGCGGCGCCATGACTTTGGCCGCGACACATTGGCCATTTTGAGCATGACTTTGGATGTAGAGGTTATTTGATTATCATTTGGACATTTTTAGCAACTTTTTATTTTTAGCACTTTCCACTTTAGTATGTTTCTATTTGTGGATTGTTTCTATATTTGGCACTTTCTATTTTTAGGACATTCTATCTTAGGCAGCTTTCTATTTTTCGGTGTGTGCCTCTCTTATGCCTAAGAGAGCCGGCCCATTTGCTTTAGGTTGGCCCGTGGTAGGTCACGCAACTACTATAATTGCTACGTCTTTGTATTATTTTCCCTTACGTTGAATATAATTAAGCTTGAGCATTGCCGTTGAGAACTCTTCTCCGCCCCTCAAGCCTTCGACGTCACCATTCCCGGCCGATCGCCGTTACCGATCAACCTAAACTCCAATCCCTCGATCGGCTTGCCTTTCGAGAACCTCTCGCCCCAACTTGGTTGCCGCCAAGCGCAAGAGAGATGGCGTCCTTCGCTCATGCATAGGCCGCTATCTATCCCGTCCGCGAATAGAAGGAAGCCTTGATCCATCTTCTACCTAGATCCGCCGAGCAACATGTGAACGGAGGCGTTTACGTATCAGTAACTCTCTTCTCATTCTGAATATTGTGCTACTGGACAAGCTTCTGATTAAAGAGGCCATAAATCTCCCCAAGATTATGATGCAACACATGGCCCACGCGAGGAAGAATGAGAAGCATCCCCCCCCGGTACCCAAGTGCAATCAAGAAAATTCTGTAGTACTATAAGGTCTACAAGGAAAAGGGTGATGAGGTGATTTTCTGCAGAGGATTGGATGCAAGAAATCTGCATAAAATGCATTTTGAGCTCGTTGAAGAATCTGGATGGGTGAAATCTGTTGTGCATGAGGTTAAGGTAGAAGAGGATGTGCCAACTGAAGAGGCACTGGAAGAGGAACAAAAAGCTGAGACTATTGGGGATTCTGAAGTGCTCTATTTTTTAGTATAGTATAATAAAGTTTTATGGTGTGCTTTTAATAAAAATATTTTATATTAAGATATAATATTTTTTTTTGTAAATATTATATCTTAATATAAAATATGAACAAGGGGTTTACCAAGACGACTTTCTGTTGGGACCAATTCCAGAGGAGATCGAGTACGAGGAGGAGGAAGAGGAGATGCTTGAGCTAGATCCTGTCGAGGACGAGGATGTGATTGAGGATGATTCTGAGGATGAGGATCCCATCGAGGATGAGGATCCCATCGAGGATGATTCCGAGGATGAGGATCCCATAGAGGATGATCCAGAAGAGGACCCGGAGTTGGACCTGGGAGGGCAGAATCAGGAGCCTGGTACAGAATTGTCACCAGTGCCAGAGTATGCACCCATGTCAGAAGCTGATTGGGAGGCACTGTATACCGAGTACGGTATTAGGAGAAGTGACAGAGAATCTCAGCCTATCCCTACTCCAAGAAGAAGGAGGTCGGAATCCGAGCTGCAGGAGATCCTCCTCCAGAGCGAGGTAATCTCTGCAGAACAGCAGCGTCGGAGGGATGAACTAATCGCCAGTACTCAGAGGAGGGCTGGAATAGGCGGACCAGTCATGGACGACCCATACTTTACGATGACTGAGATAGGACCATGTGCTTCAGGGTCAAGCAGGGTGCGAAACCCATCGCCAGAGCTCGATGGTGAGCCTAGCCCGAAGAGACCATGCACGAGTAACCAGTCTTATGGGAGACATTTTGGAACGCCTTGAGGAGGATTGGCGTTGCCTATCGCAGTAGTTTCGTTTCTTAGTATTCCAAGTTGTACTTTGTGTAATATTTCAGTATTGCAGCAAGTACTCTGAGAAACACTTATATCTTCGAGCAATGTTGTCCTAACGCTCGAATGATAGACTTATGTGTAGCTTGTGTAACAGTTCGAAGGTTCATCTATAAAATGCCAAGTTGATCTATTCTGAGTAATTTATTTATATTGGTATATTGTATAAGTATATTGCATAATATTAATGTATTGAATGCTTGGAATTTGATCGGTAAATAGATGGTGAACCCAAGAAGCACGAGGAACTCGACTCGAGCCGGTGCTGGGACTAGTCAAGATCCTAGGCCAGCAGGAAGAGGTGTTCAGAATGAACACGAGTCAGAGTCTCGCGTCCAGCATAGGCGTGAAGGTCAGGATCAGACCCAAGCGCCAGCGCTGTTTGACGCCGCAACGGTTGAGGCGATTCGCGAGATTGTGATGCAGGCAATTGCGGATGTATTGAGACCCAGTGCGCCTCAAGCATAAGAAGTGCCTACTCACCCAGCGGTTCCTGATGTTGTGGAACCCAGAAACCCTGTGATTCAGGAGACTGCCGTCAGGGCTAGAGACAGCTATGGTCGCGCTCTTAAGACCATCACTTCCATGAGGCCCGATTGCTATAACGGGAAAGGGGAGCCAGTGGCAGTGACTCATTGGTTCTCCCATATGGAGAGGCTGTTTCGGAACATGGAGTGTACTGAGGCCGAGAAGGTCCATATCGCTTCTCTTCAGCTGAAGGAGGAGGCTAGTGAGTGGTGGGAGAGCACAGGTTTGGCTGAGAGCCTAGTGTTGACTTGGTCGATGTTCAAGACCAAGATGGTTGATCGCTTTTTCTCTCGTGCTATGAGAGAGGAGAAGCATAAAGAGTTCTTGTACCCACAGACAGATGGTCTGAGAGTGACCGAGTTGGCGTCTAAGTTCAATCATCTTTTACAGTACGCCACTGCCGAGATTACCAGCGAGGCCCAAAAGATCTAGTACTTCCACGAGTGGATGAGCCCGGATATCAAGCCGTTAATGGTGCATCACACATGCTCTACCTTGGAGCAGTATGTTGATTGTGCCTATAAGCTGGAGTTAACTCTTGAGGAGTCGACCAAGAGGTGCAACCGACAGAAGTCGATGCAGAACCAGAACCAGGGAGGTGGTATGGCGCCGATTTCCAAATCCCCGTATCGGATGGCTCCAGCTGAGATGCAAGAATTGAAGAATCAACTTGAAGATCTTCTTGACAAAGGTTATGTCAGGCCGAGTGCATCGCCGTGGGGTGCTCCGGTATTATTCGTCAAAAAGAAGGACGGATCGTTCCGACTTTGTATCGACTACCGAGAGTTGAATAAGGTGACGATCAAGAATAAGTATCCTTTGCCTAGGATTGATGACTTGTTGGACCAGTTGCAGGGAGCAAAGGTTTTCTCCAAGATCGACTTGAGATCTGGATATCACCAACTCAGGATTTGTGAGCAGGACATTCCTAGAACTGCGTTTAGGACCAGATATGGTCATTACGAGTTCGTAGTGATGCCTTTTGGACTTACAAATGCTCCAGCTGTCTTTATGGATTTGATGAACCGATGTTTTCACCAGTACTTGGATAAGTTCGTGGTGGTCTTCATCGACGACATTCTGATCTATTCTCCGAATGAAGAAGTCCACGAGGAACATCTACGGATTGCCTTGTCAATCCTTAGACAACATCAGCTTTATGCTAAATTGTCTAAATGTGAATTCTGGATAAAGGAAGTGGCTTTATTAGGCCACGTGATCAATAAAAATGGGGTTATGGTTGATCCCCAAAAGATTGAAGCGGTGGCTAAATGGACACAACCCCAGAACGTGAAGGAGGTGCATAGTTTTCTTGGACTTGTCGGGTATTATAGAAGGTTCGTAGAAGGACTTTCAAAGATCGCTCTACCTATGACCAATCTACTCCGCAAGGTCCACAAGAAGTTTGTCTGGAACGACAAGTGCGGGGTCAGTTTCCAGGAGTTGAAGCGACGGTTGACCTCGACACCAGTGTTAGCACTCCCAGAAGGGAACGACGATTATGTGGTCTATAGTGATGCTTCCAAGTGTGGTCTTGGTTGTGTTTTTTTGCAAAGGGGCAGAGTCATTGCTTATGCATCCAGGCAACTCAAGACGTACGAAGAAAACTATCCGACACATGATCTTGAGTTAGCAGCGGTTGTCTTTGTGCTGAAGATTTGGAGGCATTACCTCTACGGTATAAGATGCCAAGTCTTCACCGACCACAAAAGTCTCAAGTATATATTTACTCAAAAGGAGCTAAATATAAGACAACGCCGCTGGCTAGAGTTGCTCAAAGACTACGACATGGAGTTGTTGTATCATCCGGGCAAGGCTAATGTAGTAGCTGATGCACTAAGCCGGAAGACAACGCACGAGACTGTGGTTGCTCTACTTACTGCTCAGACCAAGCTAAACCAAGAGTCATGCGACATTGAAGTCTTATATGACCAGCATAGAGGGTACCTGAGTATAATGGAAATTCATGCTACACTGCTGGATCAGATCAAAGAAAAGAAAGTCGATGACATCATCTTGGTAAAGTTAATCAGTGAAGTGATAGATGGGAAAGCTCCCAGTTTTGTGGTTCAGGATGATGGATCACTTTGGTTTCAGGATCGGATCTGTGTGCCTGACACAGAAGGTCTTCGTCAGTTGGTGATGAGAGAAGCTCATTCATCTGCTTATTCTGTGCATCCTGGCTCTAGCAAGATGTACAAAGATCTCAAGAGGAAGTTTTGGTGGCCAAACATGAAGTGGGACATAGCAGACTTTGTGGCAAAGTGCTTAACTTGCCAGAAGGTCAAGATCGAACACCGCATGCCAGGTGGTGAGATGGTACCTCTCCCCGTACCAGAATGGAAATGGGAGGACATTTCCATGGACTTCGTCACTGGGCTACCCAAGACTCGAAGTCAGAGAGATGCTATCTGGGTAATTGTGGATAGGCTTACGAAGAGTGCTCATTTCATAGCCATCAAGACCATATGGGAAACCCAGAAGTTAGCAGAAGTTTACCAGAAGGAGATTGTCTGCTTACATGGCATTCCTAAGACCATTGTATCGGACCGAGATGGCCGTTTCATGTCAAGGTTCTGGAAGGAGCTTCATAAGGCTATGGGAACCGAGTTGAGGTTCAGTACAACTTTTCATCCTCAGACAGATGGCCAGTCTGAAAGGACCATCCAGACTCTGGAGGATATGCTTAGAGCTTGTGTGCTCGATCGTCCGACTAGCTGGGAGGACAGCTTGAGTCTGATTGAGTTCACGTACAACAATAGCTGGAAGCTTTGTATGGTCGCAGATGCAGATCTTCGATTTGTTGGGATGATAATGCCGACAAAATTCTGCTTGGACCAGATTTGGTCGAAAGGACGGCTTCAGACATTGCTTTGATCAGACAAAGGATGTTGACCGCTCAGAGTCGACAGAAGTCCTACGCAGATCGGAAGCGCAGGACTGTCGAGTTCGAGGTCGGTGACAAGGTTTTTGTCAAGGTATCGCCATCCAAAGGAGTTTTCAGATTTGGTAAGCGTGGGAAGCTTAACTCTCGCTACGTGGGACCATTCGAGATTCTGGATAGAGTGGGATCTCTAGCGTACCGCTTGGCGTTGCCGCCATCGGCTCATCCAGTGCATAATGTGTTCCACGTATCTCTGCTCAGAAAGTATGTGCCAGATGAGTCTCATGTGCTTAGTTATGAGGACATCGAGATTCAAGCTAATGGTACTTATGAAGAGTTGCCCGTGCGCATTTTGGAGCATCGGGAGAAGCGTTTGCGCAACAAGATCGTGCCGTTGGTACGAGTGTTGTGGTCCAAGTCAAGGACCGAAGAAGTTACTTGGGAGACGTGGGAAACCAAGTCAGATATGCTCAGGCGTTTTCCCGAGTTATTCTCGAGTACCCGTTGTGATACCCCGTAATTTTTGTAAGGTTATTTTGGGAATTTTGGAATTTTCCCGAGTACCCGTTGTGTACGTCGGATTTAATACAGAGAGTTTGAGACATTCTGTAATGTGCTCTATATCTGTAATATTTTTCTCAGTGAAATAATACAGACAACATGCCTTGGATTTTAATTGTTGTTCGCGTACGATAATTTTTATCCCGGTTTAATGTCATGTTCGTTCAAAGCTGAACGGGCGGGAAAAGCCTGTCACGGCGACCGCCGTACAGTAGCGGCGACCGCCGTACAGTAGCGGCGACCGCCGTACAGTAGCGGCGACCGCCGTAAAGTCACGGTGCCCGCCGTCCCAATGCTCGAGGAGACAAGGCAGCTGGTGTGCCAGACCGCGGCGACCGCCGTAATTGCCACCTTCGTTGCCCGGCAGTCCTTGCCCGGCAGTCCTTGCCCGATGGTCGCCGGCGCGATTTCTGGCGAGCGCCAAACTAGCTGTAGGCCCATTGTTTTTGAACTCCAGATGCTTGGCTATAAAAGGATGTGTTGGGGGAGAGTTTTGAGTCATCCCAAACACCGAACCTCTGCCAAATTTGCCTCTCACCGGAGTTTGTGCCTTCGCCGGAAATTTCGAAGCTTTCGTCGGTGTTGTTTGGTAGTGTTTCCAGGAGCCCTTTAGAAGCCTTTTGGTTTCCTTTGGAGGTGAGAAACCAAGCAAGGCGAAAAGGGGTTGAAACGCGCATCGTTTTGGTGAGATTTCTCTCATCTCTGTCGTCCGTGTTCTTCACGGCGACCGCCGTGATGAATACGGCGACCGCCGCCAAGAACGGCGACCGCCGCCAGTTCCTAGAATGCCTTCTTGGCTTTGGATTGGTTGGTTGTCGTCGTGGCGTCTTTCCTTTCATGTTCTTTCGCCGTGTTTAGATTCGTACTGTTTATGTCGGATCTAACTTAGGGTTCCTTTTATGGGTCGACTCAAAGGTTGTTGTGTTGTCAGAACTATACCCGTGTCGAGCCCGGAATCCAGCTGTCGTCGTTAGACTATTCTGCGGATTAAGGCAAGTAGCGGTTTGCTCTTGCTCATTCGTTCCATATTTACATTAATTATCAGTAGTTTATCTGAGTAATTAATTTGGAATGAATACTCTGTTTGTCTGGAAACGGTTTTGATAAACTGTTTTGAAAATCATATAATAGGTTGTATATCTGTTAGAACAACGCTATTATCTGTGATCGCCTTTCGGGCCTTTATGTGGATTTATCCTGTAACTGTTGTGGTGCTATAACTGTTTAGTTAACACTGTTAAATAGGAACGTTACTCGGACTCTATCCAGTCGTTTCTTTATAATCTGGTATCGGGGTGGCTCGTCTCCATCTGGTACTATTCTAAGATCATGATCGGTCTCTTTCACAAGTGTGTAGAGACAGGACACTTAGCTGGTGTCACAAACCTTTCGGTGTACGTCACTCTCGATGAAACGTATACTAAGATGTGTCGTCCCATTGGTGGGGTACACATGTAAAAGTCTATAATATGATGTGTGCTTTTGAAACATAATCAGATAAGTGCTACCTTGACGCACATGATTAATGAACGCTCAGCGAGTAGGGAAGCTAGGTAATAGTGCCGCTAGGAAGACTCGTATTGACTTGAATGTAGTACGTCTTCTTTCCGATCTGGATTCGCTGAAAGGCGGTGAGGTTGGTCGTTGACTGAATCATCTCAGTCAGTTTTAAATCATTGTTGTATGATTCTATAACTTTCCAGATTTGTCATACTTCCTTAAAGACTCATTTCCGTTGGAGTCTTCTTTCGAGTCGATTTCTGTGAAGATTCAGTCTTCCAGAATCTTCTCTTGTGCATACCTCTTGTTTATTCCAGTAGGAGTATGGTGGTTGACAAGCGTACTCGATTATTATTCGAGGGACGAGGAGTCTAACCTAATACGACTGCTTCGAACCATTCTGCTTTGTACCCTTGCTAGTCTATTCATTTAGACTAACCAACCAATATTTTCCCTTGCATGGTTGGCTGGTGTCATCCGTTCGATTCGGCACATCAGATCGAAAGTAACTTAGAAGATTAGAAGGACTATGGAGTCGGCGGTGGTTTTTGAACGTTTTAATTATTTCTTTAATCAGGTTGAGATCTTTTGGACAATGACTTTGGTTGTAAGGTGTTTTATGAGACTTCCGCTGTGTTTGGTTTAAACTATGTATTATCCTATTCGGGATTGGGTTGTAATCCCTTAACTCTTATTCCTTGACAATGTTATGTTTTGGATTGAATGCTTTTATCATTATGCATCATTTGTATTTCATAAATTGTATTTAAACGGTAAAGCATTGGGTGATCTCGGTAAGGAACACTGGGGTCACTGGCGGTAATACCTTTCCAAAAGGGTTAAGTTTTGGGGGTGTTACAGCACAATTGGTATCAAGGCGCTCTTCGGAGGCTTGATAAAGGGTGGAGAGGTCGCTTGTTCGACTCTCACCAACAACCTCCCAACCATGGGGATTTGGTTGGGGTACATGGGATGCGGCCCATGGATAGAGAAATGGCTGGCCCAATAAGGTCGGAGCCCCTCTCATTCAAAGTGTACTTTTTTGTAACATCTCAGGCCAAGCTATCCCAGCCACCAACCCGCCCAGCCACCCAACGGTGCCGGCGCCGGTAATGGTGCCGCCTGGTTGTCCAAGGGCATGCAGCCCACACACCCAACCCTTCCCCCATTTAAATGGGTAGGTTATTGCCCACGGGGATCGAACCCGGGACCTTTAGATACAAGGGAAATGCCTTACCACTTGTATCACCAATTGTGTTGCAGCGCAATTGGTGATACAAGTGGTAAGGCATTTCCCTTGTATCTAAAGGTCTCGGGTTCGATCCCCGTGGGGGTGTTACGACCGGAAAACCGATCTGGCGGCTGCAGCGGTGGTCATTCTGGGATCGGAGTGGAGTTTTAGATAATAGGAGTTCGCGAGAGTTTATGAATTGTGCGAGTTTGGGTTGGGAGAAACTGAATTTCAATGGAGGTGGAAGAACTTTTTTAGAGAAAGAGAGTATTGAGGGAGACGATGCGGTTTTTGGTTGGAGAAAGGGAGAGAGGATTTAATGGGAAAGAATCGGTGGATTGGAGAGAGAGATGGAGTAAATTGGGGAAAACAAATCTCATAAAATTAGTTAATCTAGTGTGTGTCTTCTATTTAAATTATTGTGTACCTCTCTCCATTAAATCTTATCCGTCAATCTCATCAACATCCAACGCACTAGAATCATTCACCCGTTTCACTATAAGAGTCTGTTTTACTAGAGCATAGATATATAGAGGGGCGCTCAGGTAAAACGAGTCTTATGGTGAAACGAGTGGACAATTTTGGAGCGTTGGATTGAGGATGATAGATGGCTAGATTAGGAGAGAGAAAATAGGGTGTAGTGGGGGTGTGAATCATGGAATAAATATCACCACCAAAATAGGCAGTTAGAAGGAGATTGGAGAGAGAAAACGTGGATTTGGTCCAGAAAAAATTTTAAACCGTTCTGCATATCGACACAAAAAATCTGCATATCGAGACGAAAAAGATGAATATTGTTATATATAATTTGCATATATGTTAATCTTGTTCATGTTCCATCGTATATAATACATCGACTGAATTGAGATACAATGTGTTAATATCAAAGCACATTATCTGAATATCATTTAAGTATTATTGAATAACTATTATTCGTGATCATGGTCAGTCGTATATATACTGATATTCAAAAACATTGAACAAATATGTACATTGTGGTAATTGATATTCCAATTTAAAACATACAAGTAAATTATACATATCACTGTACAAAAAATGCATATCTCATCCATACAAATGAATATCATATTTACGACCAAGAAAATAATCCATAATTACAAATTGCATATCATACAAGTGTATTCTGCATATCACTGTACAATAAATGCATATCCCATCCACATAATTACATGGCCGGACTCAGCGAGATCTTCCTTGGCTGCGCCCGCGGCTTCCTCTCCGCACCCGCAACTTGTTCTTCTCATCTTCTGACGAGAATATCACTCAGCGAGATCTTCCTTGATCGCGCACGCGGCTCCCTTTCCGCGCCCGTGGCTTATTCTGCATATCAATGTATAGAAAATGCATAACTAATCCACACAAATGAATATCACAATCACAACCAATGAAATAATATATCATAAAAAATTGCATATCATACAAGTGTATTCTGCATATCACTGTACAATAAATGCATATCATATTCATGGCCAAGAAAATAATCTATAATTACAAGTTGCATATCATACAAGTATATTCTGCATATCACTATATGGAAAATACATATCCCTTCCATACAACTGAATATCACATTTACGGTAAGAAATAATCAATCCAACAACTATTTCGCATATCAATGTATGGAAAATGCATATCTCACCCACATAAATACATATCACATTCACGACCAATGAAATAATCCAATTAATCGGTTAGATGTGAATCATGCATATCACACCCAAAAAACTGAATATCACACCCATAAAATATTTGCATATTCATATAATGTATGATTGTTATCTCAGCATTGAAGTAAATATTCCAAGTTATGTAGACTCAAATCAGTTTTCAAATTTTAACAGACTTTCTTTTGTATCGCCCTGCCATATATACCATCGAATTATACAACATAGGCGAAGCGAAGTTAATAAAAAAAATTAAACATTACATTATGCAGAAACCCATCAATAGTATTAAATACCCAATAGAATTAACCTCTTCTCAGGGGCATTTTGTCGAACACCTTGTGGTTGAACTTCGCAAACAGGGCCATCACCCTTGAGCTTGTCGATCGAGATTCCCCCTTATCATCTTCTCCGGTTTTGTTTGATGTGACAACCATCAACATTTTCTGGCTCTAATCGATCACAGAAAAGAAATAATTACAATCAAAGACTCTTTTTTCGTCTATAATTAACCAGTCTAATTCTTTGACTAGTATAAAAACAAGAAGAAATGATAGTAAACCCCCATCGGAAATCAAAATCTCCTCTTTCAGACACACGAGAACATTAGCTATCAGGAATAGCAATTGAAAACGAAAATAAACGAAAGCCAATTACAACATGGCAGGTATTAGAAAGAGATTGAAACCAACCAGTTGAAGAAAGCGATGAGGGAGAAATCTCGGGGGAATGGGCGAAATCTTCTCGATTGGTCGCCCAGTTGAAGAAAGCGAGCGCCGGGAGAAAGGGGATCCCATGGCGGACGGTGGCGCATTGCTCGATCACTCAGGAGACGACGCCGGGAGTTAGGGTTTCGGCGGCGGCGGCGATACAGGAGAAGTCGTGAGAGAGGGATGAAATGGTGAGGTTTGGGGATGACAGAGTCGGGTTCGGGTCAGCGGGCGGGTGTTTGCGATGGTGGTCTTTAATAAGGGAGTGGAATCGGTCGGAGATTTGGGAATCGGAAGGGGGAAAGATTAGGGTTCGTGGGGTCAATTTGGTGGTGGTTGATATCTTCATCGTCGAATGAGGAGGAAGAGGAGAAGCGTTTAATGGATGTTTTAGGGAGAGCAGAGAGGAAGAAACGATTTAATGGAAACTGAATCTGTAGATTGGAGAGAGAGGGAGTAAATTGGGGAAACAAATTCCATAAAATTAGGTAATCTAGTGTGGGTGATTCTACCCCATAATCTTGTACCTTTCTAGATTCAATCTCAGCCATCCATCCTCCTCTCATCCAATGTCCTAAATTAATACACTCGTTTCACCATAAGAGTCCGTTTTACTAGAGCATAGATATATATATATATTCCAGTTGAATTTGGCTTTGGAGCATTGTACAAGGATTGCATACTTGTTTCCTAATAAATAATTTTGGATTTATTTTAATTTTAATTATTTAAGGAAATTTAAAATGGTTGCAAATTTTCTTGTAACCCACGACATTAGTCCTAGTTCAATCAAAACGTTTGTTCAAGATTTCTTGAGGACATATGCTACTTCTAGCCAGATGTACCCCTATAAATTAGAGTTTTCTAAAAGGAATTTTCAAATTGATGTTCTTTCTCAAGATCATGTAAAAAATCATCTGAAGTGAAAATTCATGCATGCCCTTTATCCAAAATACAACCTTGTGTTTGCCTTGTAACAAAAATAAAAGATGGATTTATATACATTTGTTACCATTAGTCTGACCATTCAGGTTGAGCATGTCAATTAGAGGTGGCTGTGGGCGGTTAACCATAGTTTTGGTTAACCATGGTTCGAATAACTAATATTTCGATTACTTAATCTTCAATAGTGTAATCGTACCGTAAAGTCAGGTTAACTTGACATTGGTTAACTAATATTTTGGTATGATACGGTACGGTTAATGGGTTAATCAAGATTCCAAAAATTTACCAAGCACTTGCTTTTTTAACAAAAATATATTCTTGTGTTTAACTACTAATTCATATCAAATATTTATCTTTGCTCCAATTTTATTAATCTTCTCTCTTTTGGGTTGATCCAAACATAAACTATTAGTTATCAAATGAGATATTTAACCTAGCTATGATATAGATTTTGTAGTTGAATCAACTTTGATAAGAAAAATTATCCTTCACATAGTCGATATGGTTTTTGAAAACATGGACAATAGTTGTAACCTATTAGTTTTTCTAAACAATATAATGATAGCCTAAGACCTTTTTGGTCCAATATGCTTATAATTAATTATTTCATTATACTTGTAGTAAATATGACAAATACATTCGTCTATATATCAAAGTCACTACATAATACCACAAGATTATATTGGTATAATTATAAGGTTCATTTATTGGTCATTTTATACAATCTAAATCACAATTAATTCAACTAAAAACAAAGAGATATAATTCAAAGCATAGAAAAATACCTCGCGCGGATGACTTCACTAGCTAGACTTCATTTATTTGTCATTTTACTAAAATGCATCACACATTATGATAATCAGAAAATTAAATAGTGACATTGATACCTTTCTAAGGCAAGTTTACTCAAATAATCGTAAAATAGAAGATATTCTAGATGAAATTAGAAAGAAATTAGAAACTGGCATAATTTGCATAATTATCACACATTTGGTGGAGCATATGGTACCATAGAAAGCAAAAATTATTTTCACAAACTAATCAGACAACAACAATAATTAAGGACATGATCAAATTTACAGAATATATAATTTTTGGCTGGAAATAAAACGAAAGAGTGGAATGATGACTGCAAATACCAAAATGACAATACCGTAAACAAGAAGAGGATACCAAGCCATAGGAAAAGGAAAATCTTAGATGGAAGAAATCCCCGTACAAAGTAATCAAAATAAATGTGGATGGATCTACCAAATCGAAAGGAGATTCATCGATTGGATTCATCTTTCGAAATGATAAGGCAGACCCATGGTTAGGCAATGTGAAAAATCATCTGCCATTAGGATAGAAGCGCTTGTTGTGCGGAATGCACTTATAAAAGCTAGAGATGTGAAAATTGATGATATGGAACTGGAAAGCGACAACCTTACAATTGTAAATGTTCTTAAAAGTATTTGAAACTGTCCTTGGAAGATCGATATTATTATCTATGATATCATTTTTTGTTACAATCTTTTGTGACGGTCCAGATTTATCATATCTTTCGGAAAATAAATGTTGTGGCTGATCTTATTGCAAATATTTTCCACGTTTTTTCATTGGAAGAAATACTGACCAAATCAGAACTTTACGTTTTATCTGGAAGGATGTTATAGACTGGTATTTAAGTAAATCTTTATTTCACTCTAATTAAGTCTTACCTTATATATATATATAATTTATGCTATGGTGAGACCATAGTTTAGGGTAAAACGAATATATAGACGTTGGATGAGAGAATCACAAACGAACCAAATTAAATCATAAGGGGTGCAAAAAATCAAAATGGAACACACTCATTTGATTAGATTACAATCCCAATTTAGTGGGATTGAATACTACTTCTTTACCCTATAATAACCCCTAAAAGTCCCAACTTTCGTTTTGTAAGCAAGACGGGTTAGGCATTTCCTGTAAACTCTGTAAGAACCAGTTGAACGTGTTGATATACGTTTATTGAGAATATGGGGTCTTAAAGTAATTACGGAATGCTAAAAGCGGAATTCAGCAAAGACCGCGATCAAGACCCGCGAGAAAGGACCAAGAACGCGAGTGCGGCAGTTCCGCGATCGCAGTTCTGAAACCGCGATCACGGAAAACTCGGATCGTCATGTTCCTCAGACTTCCAGAAGGCCGGCGATTGGTTTTTCCCCTCGTGCTTCGAACGGTGGGGAGCTGGATCGATTGGATTGCTCGGTGTGGATGTGAACTTCTCTTCTCTGAGCCTATAAATAGGAATGGTAGCAGCCATCTCCTCCATCATTCTCAAAGCTTCCTCTTCCTCTCGTTTTAACTGTGTTCGTCGCCGGAGCCGAAGTAGTCGCTGGAGGAAATCCTTGGAGTGGTGGTAGTGCGCGGTGGTTCAGAAGCGAAGATACGAAGTCGTCGTCGTCGGTATGGCCTCGAAAGCTCGATTAAGCTCGCGTCGGGATGGAGTTCCGCGACCGCGTCTCCATCCACCGTGGTCGGGCAGAGACCCGCGGCCCCGGTTGGGCGCGAATCCGCGGGCGTGGTTTTGCCCAGCAAGTTCGCGATCGCGGCAATGCCATCCGCGACCGCGGCTCTGGTGTCTTTTCTTCATTTCGCTTCGTCTTTTCGTATCGCATCTAACTTAGGGTTTTGTCTTAAAACTCGTCGTCATCGTAGGAAACCGTGCTCAAGTGCAAGTTTCCAGATCTCGGAACCCGATCTCTCGTTCGTCTAGCGAAGGCAAGTGGCGGTTCGCTCTTGCTCATTATTCCATGTTTCCCTTGATTATCAATTATTTGATTGTTAATTAAGTTGGAATAAAAGTTGTTGTTTTATGTTTGGGAACAGATTTGATAAAATGATGTGTTAAAATATGGATTTGTAATAGGTTGTATATATTGCTAGAAACAACGCTATTATATAGTTCTATATGATATTACCGTAATGGATTGTGGTGTGGACTTATGTGTGAACTTATGTGTAGTTAGAACGAGTATTCGTAAGTACGCTATGTACCTTGCGAGGTCTTATAGTTTCTTTATAACTGGTATTAGGAGGATTTTGCCCTAGTACCTCTGGTCATGACCATACCCTTATTCCAGGGTAGGTGCACTTAGCTAGTGCCAACATTCGGGATTCATTCCCATAAATATCTCTCGTATCGAGATGATGTGAATTAAAAGCTGTAACGTGAATGTTCATTTTGGAATTAAATAAGATAAGTGCTTTTACGCACATAATTAATATACCCTCGGGCGAGGAGTACAACGTGGAAACCTCCCGGACTCTTGTTAGAGTAAGTATTCTTTCCAATCTAGATTCGCATTGCGCGGTGAGATTGGTCGTGGACCCAAATAATCAAGGTCGTGTTTTAAACTTGTGTGAAAACTTAACGTTCCCAAACAATTGTCATACGTTTCCTATAAGACTCAATTCCTTTGGAGTCTTCTCTTCATACGTTTCCCATAAGACTCAATTCCTTTGGAGTCTTATCTTCGATCATTCCTTTTTCTGTGTTTCCGTAGTTAGTGGTAACTTGATACGACTATTTAGAACCTTTTATTTGTACCCTTGCATAGTCTTTCATTAGACTAACCAACCATTATTTTTCCTTTGCATGGTTGCCTGGTGTCATCCGTTTCATACGGCACATCAGGTAAATTTCCTCAGCCTTGAAGGCCAGATTCCCGACGTTGAAGGCAGTTGATATTTTGTGTTTTCCCTAAGGTTGAAGATCATGGCGTAAGTTCACACCGTTCAAAACCCCTTTGTGGCGTTCTATTTATCTCAAAGACTTCCGCTGTAATAAATGTTTTCTGTATTTGGTTTTGTTATCAGTTGTAACTTATGACGTCGGTATGAACATTATTGGGTCAACTTTCATGTTATTTAATCAAGTTTAAAATATTATATCATTTGTTATAAAAACGGTAAGCCTTGGGTGACCTCGGGTGTGTATGATGAGATCACTGCCGGTAATATTTCCAAAGGTATTTTGGGGGTGTTACAGATTTGGTACCAGAGCCAAAAGGTTTTAAAATGATTTAAGTTTTCAAATCGTTTTATTTAAAACAAAACTTTGTAAACCGTTCTTCGTTCGTGGTAAAGAAATTATTTGGGTATTTCAAAAAGACGAGTCAAAGTTTTAAACAAGATTATACTTTTGAGTAAAATTTTATACTTTGAAACCTCTGCCGTTCTAGTCGTGCCTTCTTCTTCTATCTAATATAAAATGTCAGCTTCTATATTTAGAAAGTTCTAATTCGCCCTCGTCACCTCGCATGCAATGGGTGCTATCGTGTCACAGCTCAAGGGAAAGAAGGACGCTGAAGTGGCTCCGCCACCTAAGGCCGAGTGTGAGTCCCCTATCCTTCCGGGTTGCGCTATAGTCGGGGATACAGTTAGTCCTCAAGAGGAGGAGAAGACCGTTCTCGAGGAGTCGGTGGTTCTCATATCCGACAAGAGGAGGATCCCGAGGAAGACCCAGAAGAGGACCGCGAAGAGGATCATGAGGAGGACCTTGAGGAGGACCTCGAGGAGTATGATACTGATCTGGGTCTGGAGCACCTGCTTGTGGAGGGAGAGGATCCGGGGATGCAATTCATCTTTCCTAGCCCGGAGATGCCACCGTTTCCGGAGTACATGCCCTTGTCCCTTGCTACTTGGGAGGCACTTGGGGTGTCTAGTACGGATCGGGTGGAGTACGAGTCGTTGGATGCACCAGTAGGTCCATATCCTACCCACACACCTAGAGAGTCGGTGGTGAGCCCTGCTTCTCGTCAAGTGCACCATCAGAGTGAGACGGCTTCCGCAGAGGCTCGTCGCCAAGTGGAAGAAATGACGGAGCAAGCTCGTAGGCAAGCGAGACCGTGGGGATCATTAGAGGCTTCTGTGGACGTTCCCACTCAGCAGGTAAGGGTCAGGCCCCGTGTGCTAGTTGAGCACATGGATGAGTGGATGGATTCACTGTACACTATGGAGAAGCGGGCTTACGACGTTGAGTCCATTCTCTCTCTCATGTTGGATGATGTCCACGAGCTTCAGGAGAACATTAGGCAAGCAAAGCAACTGGTCAACCCGCACTATGAGATGGATGTGGTGGATTTTCGCCCCGGGTTCTTGGATCGGTTTTTCTATCCACCTGTGCATGGGGAGGGGCCAAGCGTTCCGATGCCTAGGGAGGAGCCAAATGTTCCGGGTCCTAGTAGCTCGAGGAGGCCAGCTCCGGAACCAGAGGACAGGTCACCTCCGAAGAGATGTCGGAGGGCTGACGAGTACAGGAATCTCTTCAAGGCACCTCGAGGGGGCAGTAGCAAGTTATAGTGATCTTTTCTCGTTGTTTAGTGTTTCGTTGTTTTTAGAGCATTAGCCTCCTAACAGTTTTGTCTCATCGTTTAGGAAGGTTATTGTAAGACTTATAAAACATGGTTTCAGTTTTCGTTATCAATAAAGTTGCTGGTTTAATCTACTCCGAATTGACTACCTCTATTGTGCGTCTTTAAATATATTAATTTCATGGAGTATTTTAATAATTTGATCGGCAAACAGATGGTGAACACAAGGAACACAACCCGTGTTGGTGCTGGGCTAAGTAACAACCCTAGGATAAACCTTAGAAGTGCTGCCAATCAGGGGGCTGAGAGCGAATCTGCCTCTCATAACAACCCAGCAGGCAATGTCCGTGTTCAGGCGAACCCTCGAGTGGAGAGGGAAGGAACTTTTGATCCACCAACTGCTCCCGTAGTCTTTGATGTTGTGGCCATCGATGCCATTCAAAGGATCGTTGTGCAGGTTGTCACCGAGATAGTTCGGCCAGCTGTACAACAAGCACAAGGTGTCCCAGTCCCTCAGGTTGTCCCTGAATTTGGGGAGCCAGTGGACCCGGTACCTCCGATCGATACCATGAGAAATGGAGGGAATTACGGTCAGGCCTTGAAAGCCATTAGCTCGATGAGGCCTGAAAGCTATGACGGTACCGGAGAACCAATTAGGGTGGCGTATTGGTTCTCACATATGAAGCGGTTATTCAGGAACGTCGCTTGCACTGACGCTGAGAAAGTGTATATTGCCTCCCTTCAACTAAAAGACGTGGCTAGTGAATGGTGGGAGAGCACCGGACTAGCTGATCATCCCGCGTTGAACTGGGGTATGTTCAAGACGAAGATGACCGACCGTTTCTTTTTCCGTGCTATGAGGGAGGAGAAACATAAGGAGTTCCTTTATCCTAAGACTGATGGGTTGAAGGTGACTGAGCTAGCTGCAAAATTTAACCACATGTTACAATACGCTAGACCGGAAGTGTCAAGTGAGGAGCATAAAATCTAGCATTTCCATGAGTGGATGAACCTAGATATCAAGCCATTGATGGTGCGCCACGGCTGCTCTACTCTGGAGCAGTATGTGGACGCCGCCTACAAGATGGAAGTGACTCTAGAGGAGTCGGCAAAGAAGCGTAATCGCCAGAGACCAGCGCAGAGCCAGCCTCAGGCTAGTGGGTTCAAACGACCCGCACCACCGTTGCACTTTGCCAAGTCTGGTCGGGCAAGGACTGAGGTAGCACAGTCTGGTCCTACTCAACGCTCGGGCCAAAGCAAGAACCTGATTCAGTGCTATAACTGCGGAACGCCGGGGCACAAGAGCAATGAGTGCACGAAGGGTAAAAGGACGTGCTTTGCATGCGGAAAGGAAGGGCATTTGCAAACTTTTTTTCCTCAAAGGAGGCAGAAGGAGGCTGAGTCGCAACAAGGGTCAGTTAGCCATAACAACCGACCTCGATTCAAGCTTATGGGGACTCCTAGCACTTCGATGCAGACGACTGCTCAGAACAAGGGAAAGGCCCCAGTTGTTCCAATGAGTCAGGGTCAGCGGTTGTATGAGATGCGTGAGGCTGACGGACCAAACGCTCCAATTGCTCAAGGTACTCTATACCTTCACTCTACTTCCATGTGCATATTGTTTGATTCTAGTGCCACTCATTCCTTTATTTCGGAGAAATGTGTGAGTAAGTTAGGGTTAAAGTGCAATGAATCTTGCGAACCATTTGTGGTCAACCTTCCCAATGGTGAGCAATTAGTAGGGACCAAGCGACTGTCGAAATTTCCGATTACTATTCAAGGTCGGAAGTTCGAAGCGGACTTGATCTGTATAGCCATGGCTCCATACGACATCATTCTCGGGATGGACTGACTGACACGTCACGGGGCGGTAATCGATTTCAGCTCAAGGACAGTGCCAGTTTCATCTGGGGGCCAGTTTGTGTGTAAGTTCAAGGGTCATAATAACGATGATAACAGAAAGCTTATCAATGTGATGGCTGCGTGTAAGCTACTTCGACAAGGTTGTGTCGGGTACCTGTGCTATCTGGATAAGCCCAAGAAGGATAAGACTTCAATTCATGATGTTCCTGTCATATGTGAGTATCCTAATGTATTCCGTAAGGAGATTCCCGATTTACCCCCGAATCGTGACGTAGAGTTCACTATTGATCTAGAGCTTAGAACCTCGCCGATTTCTAAAGCACCATATCGGATGGCTCCAGCGGAGATGCAAGAGTTGAAGAAACAACTTGAGGAGCTATTCGAGAAAGGATATATAATGCCGAGTGCATCGCCTTGGGGCACTCCTGTCTTGTTTGTCAAGAAAAAGGATGGTTCGTTCAGACTTTGTATCGACTATCGAGAGTTGAACAAGGTCACTATCAAGAATAAGTATCCGTTGCCAAGGATAGATGATCTTTTGGATCAACTGCAGGGAGCGAAAGTCTTTTCCAAGATCGATTTGAGGTCTGGTTATCATCAGCTCAGGATTCGTGAGGAAGATATCCCGAGGACTGCGTTCCGAACGAGATATGGATACTACGAGTTCGTAGTCATGCCATTTGGGCTTACAAATGCTCCAGGAGTTTTCATGGATCTGATGCAGAGATGGTTCCATCAGTATCTGGACAAGTTCATGGTGGTATTCATCGACGATATCCTGATCTACTCTCTGAACGAGGAAGTTCATGAGGAGCATCTTCGTATCACATTGTCGGTTCTTAGACAAAATCAACTGTATGCCAAGTTGTCTAAATGTGACTTCTGGATTAAGGAAGTGGCTTTCTTAAGCCATGTGATTAATGAGAATGGGGTAATGGTCGACCCTCAGAATATTGAAGCAGTAGCCGACTGGAAGCGACTTCAGAACGTGAAGGAGGTGCACAGTTTCTTGGGACTTGCAGGTTATTACAAACGGTTCATGGAGGGATTTTCAAAGATCGCTCTACCCATGACCGGCTTTCTCCACAAGGTCCACAAGAAGTTCATATGGGACGACAAGTGCGAGGCGAGTTTTCGGAAATTGAAAAAGTGTCTGACGTCCGCACCAATTTTGGCGCTACCAGAAGGATCTGAAGGTTATGTGGTTTTTAGTGACGCTTCAAAATATGGGTTGGGATGTGTACTAATGCAGAAGGGAAAGGTTATTGCATACGCATCTCGGCAATTGAAGACCTAAGCAAACTATCCAACGCATGATCTGGAGTTAGCGGCTATGGTTTTTGCGCTGAAGATTTGGAGGCACTACCTCTATGGTGTTAGATGTCAGATCTTGACCGACCACAAGAGTCTCAAGTATGTGTTCACTCAGAAGGAGTTGAATATGAGGCAACGTCGCTAGTTAGAGCTACTCAAGGATTACGACATCGAGTTATTATATCATCCGGGCAAGGCTAACGTAGTAGCCGATGCTTTGAGCCGGAAGACGCCGCACGAGACCGTAGTAGCTCTGCTCACTGCTCAAACCGAACTACAACAAGGATTGAGCGAGATCGATGTCTTGTATGATCAGCGTCGAGGATGCCTGAGTATGTTAGAGATTCAGGCTACGCTACTCGATCAGATCAGGGAGAAGCAGGTTGATGATCTAATCTTAGTAAAGTTAAGCAGTGAAGTGTTGGATGGGAAAGCTCTGGGATTTGTGATTCAAGATGATGGATCACTCTAGTTTCAGGACCGGATCTGTGTGCCTGACATAGATGGCCTTCGTCAATTGGTGATGAAGGAGGCCCATTCATCAGCTTATTTTGTACATCCAGGATCCAGTAAGATGTACAAAGACCTCAGAAAGAAATTCTGGTGGCCCAACATGAAGTGGGATGTAGCAGAATTTGTGGCGAGATGCTTGACTTGTCAGAAGGTCAAGATTGAACACCGCAGACCAGGTGGTGAATTGCAACCTCTCCCAATGCCAGAATGGAAGTGGGAGGATATTGTTATGGGGATTGCCGAAGAGTCAGAGTCAGAAGGTAGCCATATGGGTGATCATTGACCGGCTCACGAAGAATGCTCATTTCGTGGCCATCAAGTCAACTTGGGGAACCCAGAAGCTATCAGAAGTTTTCCTACATGAGATTGTCTGATTGCATGGTACGCCAAAAACCATTGTATCGGATCGTGATGGCCGATTCATGTCGAGGTTCTGGAAGAAACTCCACAAGGCCATGGGAACTGAGTTGAGGTTCAGTACTGTGTTTCATCCTCAGACGGATGGGCAGTCTGAGAGGACCATTCAGACACTGGAGGATATGCTGAGAGCTTGTGTGTTGGATCGTCCGACCAGCTGGGAGAATAGCTTAAGTCTGATTGAATTCACGTACAAGGGAGTATTTAGGTTCGGCAAGCATGGGAAGCTCAACCCTCGCTGCGTGGGACCATTCGAGATCCTTGACATAGTTGGATCTCTAGCGTACCATTTAGCACTGCCGCCGTCGGCGCATCCTGTGCATAACGTGTTTCATGTGTCCCTGTTGAGGAAGTATGTGCCAGATGAGTCTCATGTGCTGAGTTATGATGACATCGAGATTTAGGCAAATGGTACATATGAGGAGAGACTTGTGCGTATCCTCAAATGTCATGAGAAGCACTTGAGGAACAAGGTAGTACCATTAGTACGAATCCTCTGGTCCAAGTCAGGATCTGAGGAGGTGACTTGGGAAACTTGGGAGACTGAGTCTGATATGCTTAGTCGTTTTCCCGAGTTGTTTTCGGCCTAGTTTCGGGGTCAAAACTTTTTTTTTTAAGGGGGAGGTATTGTATCAACCCCTAAAAGTCCCAACTTTCGTTTTGTAAGCAAGATGGGTTAGGCATTTTCTGTAAACTTTGTAAGAACCAGTTGAACGTGTTGATATACGTTTATTGAGAATATGGGGTCTTAAAGTAATTATGGAATGTTAAAAGCAGAATTCAGCAAAGACCGCGATCAAGACCCGCGAGCAAGGACCAAGAACGCGAGCAAGGCAGTTCCGCAACCGCGGTTTGAAACTACGGGCGCGGTTTTTCCCAGGGGCAAACCGCGATCGCGGTTCTGAAACCGCGATCGCGGAAAACTCGGATCGTCATCTTCCTCAAACTTCCAGAAGGCCGGCGATTGGTTTTTCCCCTCGTGCTCCGAACGGTGGGGAGCTGGATCGATTGGATTGCTCGGTGTGGATGTGAACTCCTCTTCTCTGAGCCTATAAATAGGAGTGGTAGCAGCCATCTCCTCCATCATTCTCAAAGCTTCCTCTTCCTCTCATTTTAATTGTGTTCGTCGCTGGAGTCGTCGTCGCCGGAGCCGAAGTAGTCGCCGGAGGAAATCCTTGGAGTGGTGGTAGTGCGCGGTGGTTCAGAAGCGAAGATATGAAGTCGTCGTCGTCGGTATGGCCTCGAAAGCTCGATTACGCTCGCGTCGGGATGGAGTTCCGCGACCGAGGCTCCATCCACCATGACCGCGGCCGGGCAGAGATCCGCGGCCCTGGCTGGGCACGAATCCGCGATCCGGTTGTAAAACCACGAGCGCGGTTTTGCCCAGCAAGTCCGTGATCGCGGCTATGCCATCCGCGACCGCGGCTCTGGTTTCTTTTCTTCGTTTCACTTCGTTTTTTCGTATCGAATCTAACTTAGGGTTTTGTCTTAAAACTCGTCGTCGTCGTAGGAAACCGTGCTCAAGTGCAAGTTTCCAGATCTCGGAACCCGATCTCTCGTTCGTCTAGCTAAGGCAAGTGGCAGTTCGCTCTTGCTCATTATTCCATGTTTCCCTTGATTATCAATTATTTGATTGTTAATTAAGTTGGAATAAAAGTTGTTGTTTTATGTTTGGGAACCGATTTGATAAAATGATGTGTTAAAATATGGATTTATAATAGGTTGTATATATTGTTAGAAACAACGCTATTATATAGTTCTATATGATATTACCGTAATGGATTGTGGTGTGGACTTATGTGTGAACTTATGTGTAGTTAGAACGAGTATTCATAGGAACGCTATATACCTTGCGAGGTCTAGTCATTTCTTTATAACTGGTATTAGGAGGATTTTGCCCTAGTACCCCTGGTCATGACCGTACCCTTATTCCAGGGTAGGTGCACTTAGCTAGTGCCAACATTCGGGATTCATTCCCATAAATATCTCTCGTATCGAGATGATGTGAATTAAAAGCTGTAACGTGAATGTTCGTTTTGGAATTAAATAAGATAAGTGCTTTTACGCACATAATTAATATACCCTCGGGCGAGGAGTACAACGTGGAAACCGCCCAGACTCTTTTTAGAGTAAGTCTTCTTTCCAATCTGGATTTGCATTGCGCGGTGAGGTTGGTCGTGGACCAAATAATCAAGGTCGTGTTTTAAACTTGTGTGAAAACTTAACGTTCCCAAACAATTGTCATACGTTTCCTATAAGACTCAATTCCTTTGGAATCTTCTCTTCATACGTTTCCCATAAGACTCAATTCCTTTGGAGTCTTTGATATGCGATATATTATATAGCGCATCTAGTGGTTGTTAGCATGATTTAGGTGATGTTTGGATATGATTTGATGGTAATTCTGTAATCCGGAAGAGAAGACTAGAAGTGAAGAAATCATGGGATTTACAGAGGTTTGAAGTGCATTGAAGAGTAGAAGAACAATGTGTTGAATTCAATTGGTTCGTTCTCTTTACTCAGATGTCCAAATGGAGTGATTCCAATTCGAGGTGTTAGCTCTTGAATTCTACTGCAAGTCCTCAAAATATGAGAGCAATAGGAGATGGGAATCAAAGGTTATGGTGTTTTTACGGAAGTGTCGCAGAAGCTGGAGGCGCCACCGCGCCCAATACCACCGCACCCGCGGTGAGCTAGCAGAAGACACCTGCCGACTGAAGACCCACCGCACCCGCGGTGACCGACGCTGAAGACTTATCGGATTTGTTTCCGTGATATTTTATTTCCTTTTATTAATTCTGAAACTTTATTTCCAAGTTTGATATTTTCTTTTCCTTTTAATATTCTGAACTTTTTCCCTAGTATTTAAGCTTAAGTTCTAGACTCTTTTAGGGTAATCATCTATTCTCTACAACTCTAGTTTTCTCTCAAGACCTTATGGAGAACTAAACTTCCATTTGTTACACTTGACATTTGAAGCCTTCAGATAATCGTTTGTGAGATTTCTACTCTTGCTCGTTTTCCTATCTAGTTGTATTAATTCTCTTGTGCTTGAATGTTTATGGGTTTATGTTGATTTATCTAGAGTAGCTAACTAGGTCTATTGATATCTTACTAATTGCTAGGGTTTATGATTCTGGGTTCGGGTTGCTTATATAGTAGCAATCACGATTTGCATAAGCGGGTTGCAAGTGTTCATCGTGAGAGAGAGTTAATTGCATGCTATTAGTAACGGGTTGTTTCTTTTGCATGTATCTTTTTGAATCCTTGTTTGAATGCTATTGCTTTGTTGAGTCTTGAAGGTTTTTGGATTTGATTTAGTAATAAGTACTATCAGGGCTGGTAGAACTGATAGTTACATATGATCAGGATAAGAACAACTAAAGGAAAGATAAGAACTTGAGAATCATAGATTTCAATGATCAATCGTATTGTTTGTTGTATGGATTTTTGTCAGGTGTGACGCTTTTCCCAATCATATTCACAACCTTTGCCTGCGAATCTGTTTACTTGTTACTTGGTTACGAAACTGATATTAAAACTCCCCCTAGTTCTTAGTTGGTGACTTGAAAAGCATAAGAATTGATAACCTGATTCCCTTGGGTTCGACCCTGACTTGCTTGCTATACTCTTTAGTAGGTACTTTAGGATTTCTTTGATTAGGCATACGACCTTAGGCCTGTCAAATTTGGCGCCGTTGCCGGGGAATCAATATTTCTGTTTTTGTGTGTTTGTTTGTTACCAACTTTGGTGTGGATCTATCTTATGGTCCACACCCGTGCTACTGATAATCCACTTGTTGATTTAGATCCAGAGATCAACAAGACATTCCACAGGAACCGCAGAGAACACACCACCCCACAAGTTGCAATGGGTGACCAAACGCTTCGGCAATTGACCGCACCGAATCTGATTCAACAGCCTTTAGCTGTGGCTATTCCTGCCATAGGAGAGGGCATCAACTTTGAGTTGAAGCCAGGGCAGATTCATTTGCTCCCGTCATTCCATGGACTAAGTGGTGAAGACCCAATCAAGCATATGGGTAAATTCCACACTGTTTGTATGAGCATGAAACCAGCCAACGTCACTGAGGAGCAAATTAAGATGAGAGCTTTCGGGTTCACCCTCAAGGACGCAACAGATGATTGGTACTACCATCTACCCACTGAAAGCATAGACACGCGGAACAAGCTTCACAAGGCCTTCCTTGAAAAATACTTTCCCGCCAAAACGGCGAATAGCTTGAAGAAGGCTACAAGTAACATTGAGCAAGAGACTGACGAGACTCTATACGAGTATTATGAGAGGTTCAAGAGACTTTTCTCAAGCTGTCCATTCCACGGGTACACGAATCAAGATCTAGTGCTTCATCTTTACAATGGTCTGCTGGACAATGAAAGAAGGATTGTTGACACTGCATGTGGTGGCAACATTCTCAACACAACACCGATGGCGGCCATGGAAAAGATTCAGGAGATAGCCGAAGGGACAAGAAATTTCGGTAGAACTTCTACCAAGGGAGGAGTCAATGATATGGACTCCAATCGCTCTGGGCTAGTGAGCGAGATTGTTGAATTGAAGGACATGGTGAGGAGACTAACGCTGCAAGGAACTCCTCAACAACTCAAAGCATGTGGGATTTGTGTTGATCAATTCCACCCTACCGATGCATGTCCTCAATTGCAAGATGACCCGAATGCTGAGGTGAACACTGTAGGAGGTTATGGACCGCCAAGACCTCGGAACGATCCCTACTCCAGCACTTATAATCCGGGATGGAGAGACCACCCAAATTTCAGATGGAGGGATCAACCGAATCAACAACAACCTCAACTTCTACAAAGGTCACAAGGTCAACAACCCGGTACTTCTGCTTCAACTGAAGATATGCTCCAAACCTTGACTAAGCACTTTACAACTCATGTTCAATCTACAGAGTCAAGCATTAAGAATCTAGAGAAGCAGATGGGACAAATGGCTGAAGCTATCACAAAGATCGATGCAAAGATTTTGGGAAATCTACCATCTCAAACGGTAGTTAACCCACGAGCAAATGTTAGTGCTGTGATGCTTCGAAGTGGTAAGCAATTAAACGTCGTTCCTAGTGCTGAAGAGGACGACGCCGAAAAAGAGCTCTCTGAACCCACACGACCGCACCCGCAACAAGATGCCGCACCCCGCGGTGCATCTACAGAAGCTCTAGAGAACTCACCGCACCCAGCGCCCACTTCACCGCACCCAGCGCCCACCTTACCGCACCCGCGGTGGGATGACCGCACCCGCGGTGGGACTCCAGAAGAGCAGCTGAGCTCTCAGTTGACATCACCGCACCCGCGGTGGGATGACCGCACCCGCGGTGACGGTATCGAGAAAGTTTGAGATTTTTCTGCTATCGCACCCGCGGTGGAATCTGACCGCACCCGCGGTGGATCTTCTGGAAAGGTGAAAGAGCCCTACGTCGACACCTATGTTCGTTCGTATTTTCCCCCTCTCGGTTCAGAGAAGCCACCCGCCCAATTCCTAGAGGCACTTAAGGAGAGGAGAATCATCGACGACAAGGACCTCTTCGAGACTTTTAGCAAGTGCGAGGTAAACATCCATTTACTCAAGCTTGTTAAAAGTATTCCCAAATATGCTCGTTTCTTGAAGGAACTTTGCAAAATCAAGAGGACACAGAAGCAGAAGCATAAGAAGCAGGTCTAGGTGAGCGAGCAAGTATTTGCTGTGTTTCAAAGGCGTATGCCCAAAAAGTGCAGTGATCCAGGTATGTTCTCTATCCCTTGCATCATCGGTGAGACAAAGATTGATAAAGCTATGCTAGATCTTGGTGAAGCTATTAATGTCTTACCATTGTCATTATATGAGTCTTTTGGTCTGTCACCATAATAGCACACTAGGCTAGTTATTCAATTAGCTGATGGAACCAATGTCTACCCGAAAGGGGTTGTTGAAGATTTCCTTGTTATGGTAGATAAGCTGATTTTTCCCACTGATTTTTATGTGCTTGATATGGGTAGGAGTACAGGTGCACCTATGCTGTTAGGTAGACCATTCATGAAAACTATGAATACCACAATTGATGTCAGAAGTGGGAAATTAACTACGGAATTTTATGGGGATGGAATTGAATATAACATATATGATATGAAACATGTCATTAACACCTCTTTAAACTTTGTTGATGTAATAAGTCCTAACCCTTTGGATGAATTACAACCTATAATAGAGGATCCCATAGTTGACTTGCCTATCGGTATTACTATATCTTCTAATCTGCAGGCAATCACGACTTTATTAGATAAGAAGGGTAAGTCTCCTACTTCTCTTTTGGGCAGTTGCCCCACCTTACTGACTCCACAGGGCAAGAAGCCGTTCCCTTTTGTTGTGCATAATGAACAGTCGGATGTTAAACACCCCCCTGATCGATCTAAGTATGGGGGAAAGCCGACTACGAAGGTCAAGGTGAAAGAGCCGGTTAAGAAGAGGAATGGTCTAAGGTTCAAACCTTTCCATGATTGGTTCCGAAAAGAGGTGCTGAATGAGAGGGTTCCTAAGGAACCTGATGCTGGGAGTTAAGGAGATTGAGTAGTATGTCAAGTCATGACAATAACTAAGGCGCTGTCCGGGAGGCAACCCGAGGTATGTTTTACTTTCCTTGCTCTTCTTTCTTTGTTTTTGCATTTGTGTTAGTTTTTGCTTTGTTTTTGTTTTTTTTTTTGTTTTGTTTGAACTAACCTGCAGGGAGGAGACCGGTTGCCAATTGAAGAAGGTGTTCCCACACCATTCTAAGTCTCCTATTGCCCTGCACTAAAAATAAAATTCCCGAAAAACCCTTAAACGGGGATTAAAAAAAAACCGAAAAAACCTTAAACGGAATTTAAAAAAAAAAAAAAACGAAAAAGAGTTTTATCGGAGCCAGTTGTCCAGGTTCCCCATGGAGAAGGTGCGCATCATGTTGTCAAGGAGGAGACATTCGCCCCACACATTATTTGACAACGATGATAGCCCTACAATTGACAATTGAGGAGGAGGAACACCAGGGCCCACACCACGAACACATCTGGGCCCAGTTTTTGTGTTCATTGAAGGCCGTGCAGCCCCGTATTCTTTGACATACCACTATTCACCACAGTGGTTTCCTTTTGGTTGCACGGTAGGAGAAGATTAATGAGTTGAAGACGAACACCAAAGACCCGTGCCTATCGTGAAGACCGCCAGCAACAAAGGAAGTGTCCAAGCCAACTCGGCGACGTTTGTGAGTTATTTTTTGCTCTTCCCTGTTCTTTATTCTTTTTGTCTTTCATTACATTGAGGACAATGCAATGTTTAAGCATGGGGGAGTGTTCTATACTTGTTATGTCATTGAGGAGAAAAGAAAAAGCCAAAAATTTGAAAAAAGGCTAAAATAGAAATCCTAGGATAAGTCGAAAACCCGAAAGGGCGGCTTAGGTAATAAGCAGGTGGCTTGGACCAGCATTAGGTTGGGGTAATAATTGGTCAAGAGTGACGTGAGTATATTGTGAGCCCATCTATTGAAAAATGAAATGAGTGGCTTGGTGAAAACCCAAAAGGGCGCCTTGGCAAAATGAGTAAAAAGAAGAAGAGTGAATTTTAGGAATCCTCATTTTACTTGGCGTTGGCGACATAAGAAGGGGAGTTATAAGGAGGATTCGGGTAGGCCACCATGGAGGAATAAGGTGATTAGATAGAGTTCGGTTTGGATTAGTCTTGCATTGCTTGTTTTGGTTGTCTTGGAGCTTATTGTTGATGTGTTGTAACTACTAGTGTCATATTTTCTTGTACTTCCTGAGGCCTTGGAGCATGATTGATGGAGTGAGTTCAGTTTTTTAGCTTACTCGGGACGAGTAAAGGTCTAAGTATGGGGGAATTTGATATGCGATATATTGTATAGCGCATCTAGTGGTTGTTAGCATGATTTAGGTGATGTTTGGATATGATTTGATGGTAATTCTGTAATCCGGAAGAGAAGACTAGAAGTGAAGAAATCATGGGATTTACAGAGGTTTGAAGTGCATTGAAGATAGAAGAACAGTGTGCTGAATTCAATTGGTTCGTTCTCTTTACTCAGATGTCCAAATGGAGTGATTCCAATTTGTGGTGTTAGCTCTTGAAGTCTACTGCAAGTCCTCAAAATATGAGTGCAATCCGAGTTGGGAATCAAAGGTTATAGTGTTTTTACGGAAGTGTCGCAGAAGCTGGAGGCGCCACCGCGCCCGCGCCCAATACCACCGCACCCGCGGTGAGCTAGCAGAAGACACCTGCCGACTGAAGACCCACCGCACCCGCGGTGGATGTCACCGCACCCGCGGTGACCGACGCTGATGACTTATCGGATTTGTTTCCGGGATATTTTATTTCTTTTTATTAATTCCGAAACTTTATTTCCAAGTTTGATATTTTCTTTTCCTTTTAATATTCTGAACTTTTTCCCTAGTATTTAAGCTTAAGTTCTAGACTCTTTTAGGGTAATCATCTATTCTCTACAACTCTAGTTTTCTCTCAAGACCTTATGGAGAATTAAACTTCCATTTGTTACACTTGACGTTTGAAGCCTTCAGATAATCGTTTGTGAGATTTCTACTCTTGTTCGTTTTCCTATCTAGTTGTATTAATTCTCTTGTGCTTGAATGTTTATGGGTTTATGTTGATTTATGTAACACCCCCAAAACTTACCCCTTTTTGGAAAGGTATTACCGCCAGTGACCCCAGTGTTCCTTACCGAGATCACCCAAGGCTTCACCGTTTAAATACAACTTATGAAATACAAATGATACATAATGATCAAAGCATTCAATTCCAAAACATAACATTGTCAAGGAAACAAGAGTTACAGGATTACAACCCAATCCCGAATAGGCTAACACAAAGTTTAAACCAAATATAGCGGAAGTCTTATAAAGTAGGGTACAGCGGAAGTCTTATAAAATACATTACAACCAAAGTCATTGTCCAAAATATCTCAACCTGATTAACGAAATAACTCAAACATTCGAAAACCACCGTCGACTCCATAGTCCTTCTATTCTTCTGAGCTACTTTCTATCTGATGTGCCGAATCGAACGGATGACACCAGCCCATATGCAGAGAACAAAGTTCGTGGGTTAGTCTACTTGAATACACTAGCAAGGGTACAAAGCTGAATGGTTCGAAGCAGTCGTATTAGGTTAGACTCATCGCTTCTCGAATAACAACCGATGACGATAGTCAACCATCATACTCCTACTGGAATAAACAAGAGGTATGCACAAGAGAAGATTCTGGAAGACTGAATCTTCACAGAAATCGACCCGAAAGAAGACTCCAACGGAAATGAGTCTTTAAGGAATTATGACAAATCTGAAATGTTTAAAGAATCATACAACAATGATTTAAAAGTTGACTGAGATGCTTCGGTTCACGACCAACCTCACCGCATACAGCGAGTCCAGATTGGAAAGAGAACGTACTATGATCAAAGTTGAGACGAGTTTTCCTAGCTGCACTATAACTTAGCTGCACTACTCGCCGAAGGTTTATTAATTATGTGCGTCGAGTAGCACTTATCTGATTTATATTACAAACCACACATCACATTATTAGACTTTTACATGTGTACCCCACCATTGGGACGACACATCTTAGTATACGTTTCGTCGAGAGTGACGTACACCGGAAGGTTTGTGACACCAGCTAAGTGTCCTGTCTCTACACACTTGTGAAAGAGACCGATCATGATCTTAGAATAGTACCAGATGGAGACGAGCCACCCCGATACCAGATTATAAAGAAACGACCGGATGAAGTCCGAGTACATTCCTAACTAACAGTGCTAACCACACAGATACAACACAATAACAGTTACAGGATAAATCCACATAAAGGCCCGAAAGGCGATCACAGATAATAGCATTGTTCTAACAGATATACAACCTATTATATGATTTTCAAAACAGTTTATAAATCACTTCCAGAAGAACACAGTAATACTCGTTCCAAATTAATTACTCAGATAAACAACTGATAATCAATGTAAATATGGAAACGATGAGCAAGAGCGAACCGCCACTTGCCTTAATCCGCAGAATAGAAACAAGCCTAACGACAACGACGAGATTCCGGGCTCGACACGGGTATAGCTCCGCTAGCACAAACACCTTCGAGTCGACCCAAAAAAAGGAACCCTAAGTTAGATCCGACATAACAACAATACGAAACTAAAAACGGCGAAAGAAATCGAAAGGAAAGACGCCACGACGACAACCTACCAAGCCAAAGCCACGAAGGCATTCTGGGCACTGGCGGCGGTCGCCGTTCTTTGCGGCGGTCGCCGCATTCATCACGGCAGGCGCCGTAAAGAACACGGCGGTCGCCATGAAGAACTCTGACGCCAGAACGAGGGAAAAACTCACCCAAATGATGCGCGTTTCGACCCCTTTTTGCCTTGCCTGGGTTCCAACCTCCAAAGGCAACCAAAAGGCTTCACAAGGGCTTCTGGAAACACCACCAACCGACACCAACGAAGCTTCCGAAATCCGGCGAAACTAACACTCCGACGAGGCGAAATATTGGCAGAGATTCGGTGCTGGGATGGCTCAAAACCCTTCCCCCAACACCTCCTTTTATAGCCAAACCTAAGGATGGGCATCCGGTCCGGACCGGACCGGACATTTACGGTCTGGTCCGGACCGGCGGACCGTAAACTTTTTAAGTATGGACCGCGGACCGGACCGGACCGGACCGTTACGGTCCTTTACGGTCCGGTCCACGGTCCAGACCGGTAAGACCGGATTTTAATTTTTTTGGCTTTTAAAGGGTTTGATTACGGTCCGGACCGTAAAAGTTACGGTCCGGACCAGACCGGATTGTAAATATTATGGACCGGATCGGACCGGACCGTAAAAATTACCCCTAAAAATATTTTTAACCTTTTTTTTTTACGGTCCAACCGATCCGGACCGTAATTTCCGGACCGGACCGGAAGACCGGAAACGTAAAATCCCCGGACCGTGGACCGGACCGTAAATTTCCGGTCCGGTCCGGTCTAGTTTTGCCCATCCTTAGCCAAAGCAATGGGAACATCGGCATCACCCTAGACGAGGCCGAGCAGGGCTACATCGGCACGGCCAGAGCTCGTCGGCGACCAACGGGTAATGACCTCTGGGTAATCACGGCGGGCGCCGCAACTTTGCCTACGGCGGGCCACGGCGGGCGCCGTAATTACGGCGGTCGCAGTTCCTAGCCCTGGCGAGCCCAGAGTAGGAGACGACGGCCTGACACCTCGGGCCCAACGACGGCGGGCGCCGTTACTGTACGGCGGTCGCCGTTTTTGCCTTTTCCCGCCCATTCAGCTTTTGAACGAGCAAGACATTAACCCGGGATAAAAATTAACGTACGCAAACGCGTATAAACATCCGAAGCACGTCGTCTGTATTTTATTTCACTGAGAAAAATATTACAGATACAGAGCACATTACAGAATGTCTCAAGCTACCTGAATTAAATCCGACGTACTAAACGGGTACTCGGGAAAATTCCAAAATTCCCAAAATAACCTTACAAAAATACAGGGTATCACATCTCCCCCCCTTAAAAGAAGTTTCCACCCCGAAACTCAGGCCGAAAATAACTCGGGAAAACGCCTCAGCATATCTGACTCGGTTTTCCACGTCTCCCAAGCAACTTCTTCGGTCCCTGACTTGGACCACAACACTCGTACCAACGGCACGATCTTGTTGCACAAACGCTTCTCCCGACGCTCCAAAATGCGCACGGGCAAGTCTTCATAAGTACCATTAGCTTGAATCTCGATGTCCTCATAGCTAAGCACATGAGACTCATCTGGCACATATTTTCTAAGTAAAGATACGTGGAACACGTTATGCACCGGGTGAGCCGATGGCGGCAACGCCAAGCGGTACGCTAAGGTTCCCACCCTATCCAGAATCTCGAACGGTCCCACGTAGCGAGGGTTAAGCTTCCCACGCTTACCAAACCTGAAAACTCCTTTGGAAGGCGACACCTTGACGAAGACCTTGTCGCCAACCTCGAACTCGATATTCCTACGCTTCTTATCTGCGTAAGATTTCTGTCGACTCTGAGCAGTCAACATTCTCTGCCTGATCAAAGCAATATCTGCAGTTGTCCTCTCGACCAACTCTGGTCCAAGCAGAATCTTGTCGGCGTTATCGTCCCAACAAATCGGAGATCTGCATCTGTGACCGTACAAAGCTTCAAACGGAGCCATCTTGATTGTAGCATGCCAGCTATTGTTGTATGTGAACTCAATCAGACTCAAGCTGTCCTCCCAGCTAGTCGGACGATCGAGCACACAAGCTCTAAGCATATCCTCCAGAGTCTTGATGGTCCTTTCAGACTGGCCATCTGTCTGAGGATGAAAAGCTGTACTGAACCTTAACTTGGTCCCTATAGCCTTATGAAGCTCCTTCCAAAACCTCGACATGAAACGGCCATCTCGATCAGATACAATGGTCTTAGGGATACCATGCAAACGGACAATCTCCTTCTGATAGACCTCTGCTAACTTATGGACTTCCCACGTGGTCTTAATGGCTATGAAATGAGCACTCTTCGTAAACCGATCCACGATCACCCAAATAGCATCTTTCTGACCTCGAGTCTTGGGTAGCCCTGTGACGAAATCCATGGCAATGCCTTCCCACTTCCACTCGGGCACAGGGAGAGGTAGCAACTCACCACCTGGCCTGCGATGCTCAATCTTGACCTTCTGACAAGTCAAGCACCTAGCCATGAAGTCCGCTACATCCCACTTCATGTTTGGCCACCAAAACTTCTTCCTCAGATCCTTGTACATCTTGCTGGAGCCTGGATGCACAGAATAGGCTGAAGAATGAGCTTCTTTCAACACCAACTGACGAAGACCTTCCGTGTCTGGCACACAGATTCGGTCTTGAAACCACAGTGATCCATCATCCTGAATCACGAAACTGGGGGCTTTCCCATCCATCATTTCACTGCTTAGCTTCACCAAGACGATGTCATCAACTTGCTTTTCCTTGATCTGATCCAGCAATGTAGCCTGAATTTCCAGCATACTCAGGAAACATCTACGCTAATCATACAGGACTTCAATGTCGCACGACTCTTGGTTTAGCTTGGTCTGAGTAGTAAGTAGAGAAACTACAGTCTCATGAGTTGTCTTCCGGCTTAGTGCATCAGCTACTACATTAGCCTTGCCCGGATGATACAACAACTCCATGTCGTAGTCCTTGAGCAGCTCTAGCCAGAGGCGTTGTCTCATATTCAGCTCCTTTTGAGTAAATATATACTTGAGACTTTTGTGGTCAGTAAAGACTTGGCATCTTATACCGTAGAGGTAATGTCTCCAAATCTTTAGCGCAAAGACAACCGCTGCTAGCTCAAGATCATGTGTCGGATAGTTTTCTTCGTAAGTCTTGAGTTGTCTGGATGCATAAGCAATGACTCTGCCTCTCTGCATCAAAACACAACCAAGACCACACTTTGAAGCATCACTATAGACCATATAATCGTCATTCCCCTCTGGGAGTGCTAACACGGGTGCCAAGGTCAGCCGTCGTTTCAACTCCTGGAAACTGGCCTCGCACTTGTCATTCCAGACAAACTTCTTGTGAACCTTGCAGAGTAGATTGGTCATAGGTAGGGCGATCTTTGAAAATCCTTCTACGAACCTTCTGTAATACCCGGCAAGCCCAAGAAAACTGTGCACCTCCTTCACGTTCTGGGGCTATGTCCAATTAGCCACCGCTTCAATCTTTTGGGGATCAACCATAACCCCATCCTCATTGATCACGTGGCCTAAGAAAGCCACCTCTTTCATCCAGAATTCACACTTGGACAGTTTAGCATAAAGCTGATGTTGTCTAAGGATTGACAAAGCAATCCGCAGATGTTCCTCATGGACTTTTTCACTCGGAGAGTAGATCAGATTTCGTCTATGAAGACCACTACGAACTTGTCCAAGTACTGGTGAAAACATCGATTCATCAGGTCCATAAAGACAGCTGGAGCATTTGTAAGCCCAAAAGGCATCACTACAAACTCGTAATGACCATATCTGGTCCTGAACGCAGTTCTAGGAATGTCCTTCTCACGAATTCTGAGCTGGTGATAACCCGATCTCAGGTCGATCTTGGAGAAAACCTTTGCTCCCTGCAACTGGTCCAACAAGTCATCAATCCTAGGCAGAGGATACTTGTTCTTGATCGTCACCTTGTTCAACTCTCGGTAGTCGATATAAAGTCGGAACGATCCGTCCTTCTTTTTGACGAAAAATACCGGAGCACCCCACTACGATGCACTCGGCCTGACATAACCTTTGTCAAGAAGATCTTCAAGTTGATTCTTCAACTCTTGCATCTCAGCTGGAGCCATCCGATACGGTGATTTGGAAATCGGCGCCGTACCAGGCTCAAGATCAATTGAAAACTCTACGTCACGGTTCGGGGGTAATCCAGGAATTTCCTCCGGAAAGACATCCGAAAACTTCCTAACCACAGGAATATCAAGAACCTCAGGTCCATCCTTCACGGGCGAATCTAAGTAGCAAAGGTACCCGACACATCCTTGTCGTAGTAGCTTAAACGCAATCATCGCATTGATCAGCTTGCCGTTATCAGCGTCATTCCGACCTTTGAACTTGCACACGAACTGGCCCCCAAATGACACTATCACCATTCTTGAACTGAAGTCGATCACCGCCTTGTGACGCATCAGCCAATCCATACCGAGGATAATGTCATATGGAGCCATGGCTATACAGATCAGATCTACCTCAAACACCTTACCCTGAATGGTAATCGGAAAGTCGGACAGATGCTTGGTTCCCACAAAACGTTCTCCATTAGGATGACTAACGACGAAAGGGTCGCACGAATCGTTGCACACTAAGTCTAACTTGCTCACACAGCTATCCGAAATAAAGGAATGCGTAGCACCAGAATCAAATAGAATGCACACTGAAGTAGAGTGAAGATATAAAGTACCTTGAGCAATTGGAGCATTGGGTCCATCTGCTTCACGCATCTCGTACAAGCGTTGACCCTGACTTCCAGAAACAGTTGGGGTCTTTCCCTAGTTCTGAGCAGTCGTCTGAACTGACGGGCTAGGAGTCTCGGCAGGCTTGAACCTAGGTCGGTTGCTCTGATGAACTGACCCTTGTTGCGACTCTACTCCCTTCTGCTTTCCCTGCTTGCAAAACTTTTGCAGATGACCATCACGTCCACACCCAAAGCACGATCTCTTCTCCTTCTGACACTCGTTGCTCTTGTGGCCAGCAACGCCACAGTTATAGCACTGAACTGAACTCCTGATCTGCCCTGACTGTTGAGTCGATCCTCCATGCGTCATCTCCGTCTTAGCTCGGCCGGACTTGGCAAAGTTAGACGGTGGCGCAGGGCGCTTAAAGCCACCTCCCTGGTTCTGGTTCTGCATCGACTTCTGTCGGTTGTGCCTCTTGGTCGACTCTTCTAGAGTTACCTCCAGCTTATAGGCACAATCCACATACTTCTCCAAGGTAGAGCATGTGTGGTGCACCATTAACGGCTTGATATCCGGGCTCATCCACTCGTGGAAGTACCAGATCTTTTGGGCCTCGCTGGTAATCTCGGCAGGGGCGTACTGTAAAAGATGATTGAACTTAGATTCCAACTCGGTCACTTTTAGACCATCCGTCTTTGGGTACAAGAACTCTTTATGCTTCTCTTCTCTCATAGCACGAGAGAAAAAGCGATCAACCATCTTGGTCTTGAACATCGACCAAGTCAACACTGGGCTCTCTGCCAAACATGTGCTCTCCCACCACTCGCTAGCCTCCTCCTTCAGCTGAAGAGAAGCGATATGGACCTTCTCGGCCTCAGTACACTCCACGTTCCGAAACAGCCTCTCCATATGGGAGAACCAATGAGTCACTGCTACTGGCTCCCATTTCCCGTTATAGCAATCGGGCCTCATGGAAGTGATGGTCTTAAGAGCGCGACCATAGCTGTCTCTAGCCCTGACGGCATTCTCCTAAACCACAGGGTTTCCGGGCTCCACGACATCAGGAACCGCTGGGTGAGTAGGCACTTCTTGCGCTTGAGGCACACTGGGTCTCAATACATCTGCAATTTCCTGTATCATAATCCCGCGAATTGCCTCAACAGCTACGGCATCAAACAGCGTCGACGCTTGGGTCTGATCCTGACCTTCACGCCTATGTTGAACGCGAGACTCTGACTCGTGCTCATCCTGAACACCTCTTCTTGCTGGCCTGGGATCTTGGCTAGTCCCAGCACCGGCTCGAGTCGAGTTTCTCGTGCTTCTTGGGTTCACCATCTGTTTACCAATCCAATTCCAAGCATTCAATACATTAATATTATGCAATATACTTTAGCAATATACCAACGTAAATAAATTACTCAGAATAGATCAACTTGGCATTTTATAGATGAACCTTCGAACTTTTACACAAGCAACACATGAGTCAAATCTTCGAGCATCAAAACAGAACTTGCTCGAAAATCTAGAAAATCCACAGACACTAGCCGAAACACTGAAACAAAACACAAACACAACTGAAACACTAGCAAAAGAAGCTACGACACTAGGCAACGCCAAACCTGTAATATCCCTCAATTTTTAGTAAGGATATTCGGGTAATTTTTCCCAACCTTCACTAATTAATTATTTCGCTTTCAGTGGAGTTTGGATTTTCTGAAATAACCATGACATCCGTATTAATTCCTTGAGTGGTATAAAATACATTTAATGTATTTTCGGGACTTAGAATATTTGTTTGGAGACAAACAGATAATTCCCAGGTTAAATACCCATCCTCATTTTAATATTCTAAAACCCCACTCCGAGCCTCTCCCAGCATGCTCACCTCGAGCCACGTGCTGCCGAAAGCCCTCCCCGGATTTGCGCCGGATTTGTCACCGCTCGAGCTCCGTGTTTGTCGGACATTTGCCCCCTGTTCTTGGCTATATATGGAGCTGGATGATGGAGAGGCTAAAGACACACGAGACCTCCTCTGTTCCTCGCTGGAGCTGCCACCTCCCCTGCTCTGTTTTCACCTTCTCCCTCTCGGTTGTCCTTTCCACTGGCGACCCGAGATCCGGCGAGCTCGACCAGCCCAGCCAACGGTCCCTTCTTCCCTGGCGAGCCGCGGCCAGCTTCGGTGTGAGGCCGATGAGGTGCCGTGTTGCTGCCGTCGATCCGCGCCAGTGGAGTGGTGCTGCTGAGTTACGCCTCCGGAGCCGCCACTACTGGCTATTGCTGGTGGTCGCTACCCCCGGCGTCGACGAGAACCTTCCCGGCGTGTCCATGGTGGAAGCCAAGCTCCCTGGGTTGATCGGTTTAGTTGCTGCATATGTTACGTGATTTGGGTGAGGGAGAGGTTGAAGATGAATAGTGTCGGGTGGGCCCCCTTTCCTTTGTTTTGTTCTGATGGGCCGAAGGCCCATTTAGCCATCCAGTCCAAATTCAACCCGAAATTATTCGAGCGGTATAATTTCGATCCCCTTCCGTCCGTATTTTTCTTAGGAAAATTTAATAAATATTTTATGATTTAATATCATAGAAATTTATTAAGTATAATTCCTTAAATTCGTCCAGTCAAATTAATTGATAGATAATTAATTTGTCAGTTAGAACGTGATTTGCTAGATCGCGTGTGGACTCGTTTTCTGGTAGAAATATTCTGAAGCTTAAGCCATATCCTCGGAAAGGATATTTTCGGTAGTCGTCTCGTCCAGATTCATCGCCGAATCTATTCCAGGCAAGTGGCGGTTCGCTCTTGCTCATCGTTCCATATTTACATTAATTATCAGTTGTTTATCTGAGTAATTAATTTGGAATGATTATTGTGTTCATCTGGAAACGGTTTTGTTAACTGTTTTGGAAAACTAAAATATGATATTATAATAGGTTGTATATATGTTAGAACAACGCTATTATATATATATATATATGTGAATTAATACAGATATTATAATAGGTTGTATATTGTTAGAACAACGCTATTTTATCTGTAACGGGCCTTGAGGGCATTGTTATGAGTTATTGTTGTGTTGAACTGTTTAGTTAGCACGAGTATTCGTAGGAACGCTACTGTGTATCTCATTGCGAGTGCTAGTCGTTTCTTGATAACCTGGTGGTTAGGATTTAGTTCCTACCATCCTTCTCTAATGCCGTTTGTAGGGATTTAGTTCCCGACTCCGCCTTGAGGGATTTAGTTCCCGCGGGATTTAGTTCCCGATTCGACTCTTGGGATTTAGTTCCCGAGTCAACTCCGCTCCTAAGGATTTAGTTCCCGCGAGACTTAGTTCTCGATTCGACTCTTGAGATTTAGTTCCCGAGTCAACTCCGTCCATGGATTTAGTTCCCGACGGTATCTCTTTATCCCAATGGATGAGATGATTTAAAAGCCTATAACGTGATGTGCGTTTTGGAATGAAATAAGATAAAGTGCCCGAGTGCACATAATTAATATACCTTTGGCGAGTAGTGCAGCTAAGTTATAGTGCAGCTAGGAAAACTCATCTCGACTTTGATCATAGTACGTTCTCTTTCCAATCTGGATTCGCTGTATGCGATGAGGTTGGTCGTGAACCGAAGCATCTCAGTCAACTTTTAAATCATTGTTGTATGATCCTGTAATCATTCCAGATTTGTCATATTTCCTTAAAGACTCAATCTCTTGGAGTCTCTTTTCGAGTCGATTTCTGTGAAGATGAAGTCTTCCAGAATCTTCTCTCATGCATACCTCTTGTTGTTATTCCGTGAAAGTGCCGGGTTATGTATCGTCCCTTCGGTTATTATTCGAGGGACAATGATAGTAAACGGTTACGATCACTCGAACCATTCTGCTTTTTACCCTTGCTAGTCTATTCAAGTAGACTAACCCATGAACATTGTTCTCCGCATGTGGGCTGGTGTCATCCGTTCGATTCGGCACATCAGATAGAGTGAAGATTTGAGGAGACTAGATTGACTATGAAGACGACGGTTGTTTTTGGATGTTTTAATAATTGCTTTTAATCAGGTTGAGATCCTTGGGCAGGTGATCATCACGATCACAACCCCGTTTGTAAAATCTTTTATTTGTCTTCCGCTGTACTTTGTTTAAACTCTGTATTTGTCCTATTCGGGATTGGGATGTAATCCCGTAACTCATGTTTCATTTGATTGATGTTTTGATTTGGATACTTTGATCATTATGTATCATTGTATGCCTTAAATTGTATTTAATCCGGTAAAGCCTTGGGTGATCTCGGTAAGGAACACTGGGGTCACTGGCGGTAATACCTTTCCAGATGGGTTAAGATTTGGGGGTGTTACAGTTGTGGTATCAGAGCCAAAGGTTTTAAAACGGGTTTGGGATTTTATAAATCATTTATCCATTTTTGAAAATGCTTTAAAAAGGGCTCTGAATTTTCAAAGTGAAAAGATTTTCAAAACACCGTTCATAGTCATGTCTTCTGTACAGTCTGATATAGTAAGCTTGCTTCTATGTCTAGAAAGACTAATTCATTTCCCGTTGCCCCGTTAGATATGGGTGCATTATGTTCTCTTCATAGGAACCCGGGAGAAGCCGAGGTGATTTCGCCATCTCCAGTTAGGCTTGATTCCCAATTCGCTCGTTGTGAGTTAAGATTGTAGAATCTAGTAACTCAGTTTGAGTTCATCAATAGAAATTACCAAGTTGATCTATTCTAAGTTGATTTTATTACAATAAGTATATCAGAATGATATTAATGTGATAAAATCCTTAGAATTTGATCGGTAAACAGATGGTGAACACGAGGACCGTTATCCGTGCTGGTGCTGGGCTGAGTAGTGACCCCAGACCAAACCCGAGGATTGATGCAGACCCGTCCGGAGAGCGTGAGTCTGTCTTCAATAATAATCCAGGAGGCAATGGCCAAGCTCAGGCCGACGCTCCAGTAGTGCTCGATGCAGCGACAGTCGCAGCAATTCGGGGGATTGTTCTGCAAGCAATCACCGAGATAATGAGGCCAATCGCACCTCAGGAACAAGGAGTGCCAGTACCTCCAGAAGTTCCGAGGTTTGAGGAACAAGAGAACCAGGTACTACAGGGAGGCGTGATCAGGGATAGAGGAGAGTATGGCCGAGCGCTGAAGGCCATTAACTCTATGAGACCTGACAGCTATGATGGAAAGGGAGAGCCAGTCAGGGTGGCTCATTGGTTCTCACATATGGAACGGTTGTTTCGTAATGTTGAGTGCACTGAAGCAGAGAAAGTGCACATAGCTTCTCTATAGTTGAAGGAAGAAGCCAGTGAATGGTGGGAGAGTACCGGCTTAGCTGATAGCCCGGTGTTGACCTGGTCAATGTTTAAGACCAAGATGACGGACCGTTTCTTCTCTCGTGCTATGAGAGAGGAGAAACACAAGGAGTTCCTATACCCTAAGACTGATGGATTGAAGGTGACAGAGCTCGCCACCAAGTTCAATCATTTGCTACAGTATACTGGTGGTGCGTCACGGATGCTCGACTTTGGAGCAGTACGTGGATGCAGCCTACAAGTTAGAGGTGACTCTGGAAGAGTCGACCAAGAAGCGTGATAGCCAGAGGCAAGGGGAGAACCAGCCTAAGGCAAGTGGGTTTAAACGTCCCGCTCTACCATCTGATTTTACCAAATCTGGCCGAGCAAAAACGAAAATGACTCAGGATGGGTCTGCGCAACGTTCGGGTCAGGGCAATAGCCTGATCCAGTGCTACAACTGTGGCACCTACGGGCACAAGAGTAATGTGTGTCCGAAGGAGGAGAAAACGTGTTATGCCTGTGGAAAGGAAGGACACTTGTAGTTATTTTGTCCACAGAGGAGACAGAAAGGGGCTGAGTCACAGCAGGGATTTGTTAATCAGAACAACCAACCCAGGTTCAGTCCGGTGGAAGCCCCTAGTCCTTCAATGCAGACAACTGTGAGAAACAAAGGGAAAGCCCCGGTGACTTCAGGAAGCCAAGGTCAGCGCCTATACGTGATGCGTGAGGCGGATGGACCCGATCCTCCATTTGCTTAAAGTATTTTTGTACTACTTTTGTTAATGTGTTGTTGATGTGGGTGCTACCCAGACTTTCATTTTGGATGGTTGTAAGTTAAGTTGTGTGTACAACGAGGTTGTGAACCTTTTGTTGTAACTCTTCTTATATATGAACCTTTGGTTTATACCAAGTTAATGTTTCGTTGCTTGGTATGGGGTAAGGTCTCGTGTTCGAGACTCACCAACAACCTCTTAGGAGATGGCTGCCTATTAATTAGGTGGAGCTACCAAGGATGGGTTGAGATGTATGGACAGCGGCTCATGGCAACAGTGGACGCTGGTAATGGCTGGGCCTGGGCTCGGAGCCACTAGTGAGTCGTCTGTGAACCATGTAGTGGGCTGGTCCAAGATGGTGACCATGTAGTGGGAACTAATCGTCTGTCGGATTGTCGATTACCATCAAGGGTAAGAAATTCAAAGCGATTTGACCTAAATAACCATGGTCCCATACGATAATTATTCTCGGTATGGATTGACGGAAGCGTCATAAGGCAGTGATCGACTTCAGTTTTGTTATTCCTGTGGTTAGAGGATTTCCGGGTGTCTTTCCAGAAGATATTCCTGGATACCCTGAATCGTGTCGTGGAGTTTGCAATTGATCTCGAGCCGTGTACCACGCCGATCTCTGAGGCACCGTACCGGATGGCTCCTGTTGAGATGCAAGAGTTGAAGAAGCAACTCAAGGATCTTCTTGACAAAAGTTATATAAAGCTGAGTGCATCACCTTGATTAGGAGTGCCCTAGTTTTATGTGTCAAAAAGAAAGATGGATCGTTTCGACTTTATTTTGACTTTCGAGAGTTGAATAAAGTCACGATCAAGAGCAAGTATTTGTTGCCAAAGAGTGATGATCTGTTGGAGCAACTACAGGGAGCAAAAGTTTTCTCCAAGATCGACCGGAGATCTGGTTTTCATCAGCTCAGGATTCGTGAGGATGATATTCCGAGGATTGCGTTCGGACGAGAGATGGTCACTACGAGATTGTAGTCATGCCATCTGGATCTACGAATGCTCCAGCAGTTTTCATGAACCTAGTGCATCGATGTTTTAGACCAGTACTTGAATAAGTTCATAGTGGTCTTCATCAATGGCATTTTGATTTTTTTCCCGAGCAAGGAAGCTCACAGGGAACGTCTGCGGATTGTTTTATCTGTCCTTAGACCAAATCGGTTGTACGCAAAGTGGTCTAAGTGTGACTTTTGGATCTAGAAGTGGCTTTCTTAGGCCATGAGAACAAGGAGAATGGGGTTGTGGGTAATTCCCCAGAAGAGTGGATCAGTAGTTGTTTGGAAGCGGCCTCAGAGGGTGAGCGAGGTGCGCAGTTTCCTAGAGGTTGCAGGACATTATAGACGGTTCATGGAAGGATTTTTCTAAGATCTCTCCACCTATGACCAGTCTGTCCACAAGGTCAACCAGAAGTTGTCTGGGATGACAAGTGCAAGACCAGTTTTCAAGAAGTTGAAACAATGTCTGACTTTTGCACCAGTTTTGGCGTTGTCAGAAAGAATGATGGCTATATGGTCTATAGTTAATGCTTCGAGAAATGGGTTGGGATGTGTCTTTGATGCAGAAGGGCAAGGTTATTGCATACGCATCTAGACAATTGAAAACCTATGAAGCAAACTAACCAACACATGACCTAGAACTTGCAGCAATAGTGTTTGCATTGGAAACTGAGGTTACTTGGGTGACCCAGAGGTCAGCTTAAGTGTTCCACCAGGAGATTATCCGTTTACATGGCATTCCTAAGACCATTGTATCGGATCGAGATGGCCGATTCATGTCAAGGTTTTGGTAAGAACTTCACAAGGCCATGAGAACTGAATTGAGGTTCAGTACAATGTTTCATCCTCAGACAGATGGCCAATCTGAAAAGACCATCCAGACTCTGAAGGATATGCTAAGAGCTTGTGTGCTCGATCGTCCGACTAGCTGGGAAGATAGCCTAAGTCTGATTGAGCTCACGTACGATAATAGCTGGCATGCTACAATCAAGATGATTCCGTTCGAAGCTTTGTATGGTCACAGAGGCAGATCTCTGATTTGTTGGGTTGAGTATGCCGACAAGATTCTGCTTGGACCAAGAGTTGGTCGAAAGGACAGCTCTAGACATTGTTTGATTAGACAGAGGATGTTCACCGCTCAGAGTCGGCAAAAGTTTTACGCAGATTAGAAGCGTAGAAGTGTCAAGTTCAAGGTTGGTGGCAAGGTACTTGTCAGAGTATCGCCATCCAAGGAGTATTCAGGTTTGGTAAGCGTGGGAAGCTTAACCCTCGCTATATGGGACCATTCGAGATTCTGGTTAGAGTATGATATCTAGCGTACCGTTTGGCATTGCCGCCATCGGCACACCCAGTGCATAATGTGTTCCACGTATCTTTGCTAAGGAAATTCGTGCCAAGATGAGTCTCATGTGCTAAGCTTTAAGGACATCGAGATTCAGGCAATGATGCTTGAGAGGATATGCCAGTGTGCATTCTCGAACGCCGTGTGTAGCAACTGTGCAACAAGATCGTACTGTTGGTACGAATTATGTGGTCCAAGTCTGTGACAGAAGAAGTTACTTGGGAAACCTGAGAAACTGAGGCGGATATGCTTAGACGCTTTCCCGAGTTGTTTTCGGCCAAGTTTCGGGGTCGAAACTTCTTTTAAGGGGGAGGTGATGTAATATCCCTCAATTTTTAGTAAGGATATTCGGGTAATTTTTCTCAACCTTCACTAATTAATTATTTCGCTTTCAGTGGAGTTTGGATTTTCTGAAATAACCATGACATCCGTATTAATTCCTTGAGTGGTATAAAATACATTTAATGTATTTTCGGGACTTAGAATATTTGTTTGGAGACAAACAGATAATTCCCGGGTTAAATACCCATCCTCATTTTAATATTCTAAAACCCCACTCCGAGCCTCTCCCAGCATGCTCACCTCGAGCCACATGCTGCCGAAAGCCCTCCCCGGATTTGCGCCGGATTTGTCACCGCTCGAGCTCCGTGTTTGTCTGACATTTGCCCCCTGTTCTTGGCTATATATGGAGCTGGATGATGGAGAGGCTAAAGACACACGAGACCTCCTCTGTTCCTCGCTGGAGCTGCCGCCTCCCCTGCTCTGTTTTCACCTTCTCCCTCTCGGTTGTCCTTCCCGCTGGCGACCCGAGATCCGGCGAGCTCGACCAGCCCAGCCAACGGTCCCTTCTTCCCCGGCGAGCCGCGGCCAGCTTCGGTGTGAGGCCGCTGAGGTGCCGTGTTGCTGCCGTCGATCCGCGCCAATGGAGTGGTGCTGCTGAGTTGCGCCTCCGGAGCCGCCACTGCTGGCTGTTGCTGGTGGTCGCTACCCCCGGCGTTGACGAGAACCTTCTCGGCGTGTCCATGGTGGAAGCCAAGCTCCCTGGGTTGATCGGTTTGGTTGCTGCATATGTTACGTGATTTGGGTGAGGGAGAGGTTGAAGATGAACAGTGTCGGGTGGGCCCCCTTTCCTTTGTTTTGTTCTGATGGGCCGAAGGCCCATTTAGCCATCCAGTCCAAATTCAACCCGAAATTATTCGAGCGGTATAATTTCGATCCCCTTCCGTCCGTATTTTTCTTAGGAAAATTTAATAAATATTTTATGATTTAATATCATAGAAATTTATTAAGTATAATTCCTTAAATTCGTCCAGTCAAATTAATTGATAGATAATTAATTTGTCAGTTAGAACGTGATTTGCTAGATCGCGTGTGGACTCGTTTTCTGGTAGAAATATTCTGAAGCTTAAGCCATATCCTCGGAAAGGATATTTTCGGTAGTCGTCTCGTCCAGATTCATCGCCGAATCTATTCCAGGCAAGTGGCGGTTCGCTCTTCCTCATCGTTCCATATTTACATTAATTATCAGTTGTTTATCTGAGTAATTAATTTGGAATGATTATTGTGTTCATCTGGAAACGGTTTTGTTAACTGTTTTGGAAAACTAAAATATGATATTACAATAGGTTGTATATCTGTTAGAACAACGCTATTATATATATATATATATGTGAATTAATACAGATATTATAATAGGTTGTATATTGTTAGAACAACGCTATTTTATCTGTAACGGGCCTTGAGGGCATTGTTATGAGTTATTGTTGTGTTGAACTGTTTAGTTAGCACGAGTATTCGTAGGAACGCTACTGTGTATCTCATTGCGAGTGCTAGTCGTTTCTTGATAACCTGGTGGTTAGGATTTAGTTCCTACCATCCTTCTCTAATGCCGTTTGTAGGGATTTAGTTCCCGACTCCGCCTTGAGGGATTTAGTTCCCGATTCGACTCTTGGGATTTAGTTCCCGAGTCAACTCCGCTCCTAGGGATTTAGTTCCCGCGAGACTTAGTTCTCGATTCGACTCTTGGGATTTAGTTCCCGAGTCAATTCCGTCCATGGATTTAGTTCTCGACGGTATCTCTTTATCCTGATGGATGAGATGATTTAAAAGCCTATAACGTGATGTGCGTTTTGGAATTAAATAAGATAAAGTGCCCGAGTGCACATAATTAATATACCTTTGGCGAGTAGTGCAGCTAAGTTATAGTGCAGCTAGGAAAACTCGTCTCGACTTTGATCATAGTACGTTCTCTTTCCAATCTGGATTCGCTGTATGCGATGAGGTTGGTCGTGAACCGAAGCATCTCAGTCAACTTTTAAATCATTGTTGTATGATCCTGTAATCATTCCAGATTTGTCATATTTCCTTAAAGACTCAATCTCTTGGAGTCTCTTTTCGAGTCGATTTCTGTGAAGATGAAGTCTTCCAGAATCTTCTCTCATGCATACCTCTTGTTGTTATTCCGTGAAAGTGCCGGGTTATGTATCGTCCCTTCGGTTATTATTCGAGGGACAATGATAGTAAACGGTTACGATCACTCGAACCATTCTGCTTTTTACCCTTGCTAGTCTATTCAAGTAGACTAACCCACGAACATTGTTCTCCGCATGTGGGCTGGTGTCATCCGTTCGATTCGGCACATCAGATAGAGTGAAGATTTGAGGAGACTAGATTGACTATGAAGACGACGGTTGTTTTTGGATGTTTTAATAATTGCTTTTAATCAGGTTGAGATCCTTGGGCAGGTGATCATCACGATCACAACCCCGTTTGTAAAATCTTTTATTTGTCTTCCGCTGTACTTTGGTTAAACTCTGTATTTGTCCTATTCGGGATTGGGATGTAATCCCGTAACTCATGTTTCATTTGATTGATGTTTTGATTTGGATACTTTGATCATTATGTATCATTGTATGCCTTAAATTGTATTTAATCCGGTAAAGCCTTGGGTGATCTCGGTAAGGAACACTGGGGTCACTGGCGGTAATACCTTTCCAGATGGGTTAAGATTTGGGGGTGTTACAAAACCACACTAAGGCGCTCCAAGACGTCTCCTGTAAGACCGGCTATCCATGCAAGGTCTCTTCGGGCTTGGCTCACCATCCTGCTGTGGTGATGAGCTTCGCACCCTGCTTGGTCCTGGGTCACACGGCTCTGGTGACTCAGTTCCAATCTCAGCTGCGGAAAAGAAAGGATCTTCCATAAGAGGTCCTCCAATTCCAGCTCTCCTCTGAGCGCTAGCGATCGCCTGATCCATCTACTGTTGATGCTCCATATGAGAGTTCATTTTGCTCTGGCGAAGGATCTCTCTCAACTCAGCCTCTGATTTCCTCCTAATACCGTGCTCAGTGAACAGTGCCTCCCAATCAGCATCAGTCATGAGTGCATAAGCCGACACTGGTGATAGTTCTGGGCTGGGGGGAATAAACTGCACCCCCGGCTCCTGACTGTCCACTAACAAGTGCCTCAAGTTGTCTGGCTCCTAGCTCTGCTCTTCCAGGTTCATCTCGGGGTCCTCCTCTGGATCATCCTCTATGGGATCCTCATCCTCGGGATCATCCTCAATCATATCCTCGTCCTCGACAGGATCTATCTCAAGCATCTCCTCTTCCTCCTCCTTGTACTCGATCTCCTCTGCAATTGGTCCCAACAGAAAGTCGTCTTGGTAAACCCCTTGTTCATACCTTGACAACTCATCTTCCTGCTCCTCTTCCTGTACTTCCTCCACCCTTGGTGGCGGCACAGGTGCAGGCTCAGGGACCATAGCATCCCTAGCTACAAGGACAACCGACTCGGGGAGAACGTGTTTGACGTCTTCGGGCAGGCTACTCGGGCCTCTAACCTCGAAACATCGTTGAGGCAACGGAAAATCTAGCCTCGGCTGGTCCGACTTGACGTCGTCCGACCCCCTACCAACAGAAAAGCAGACACCCATCCTACCGAACAATAAGGAAGGAATTAGTATTTCTAGACATAGAAGCAAGCTTACTATATCAGACTATAAAGAAGACACGACTATGAACGGTGTTTTGAAATTCTTTTCACTTTGAAAATTCAGATCCCTTTAAAAGCATTTTCAAAAACGGATAAATGATATAAAAATCCCAAACCCGTTTTAAAACTTTTGGCTCTGATACCACAACTGTAACACCCCTAAAACTTACCCCTTTTTGGAAAGGTATTACCGCCAGTGACCCCAGTGTTCCTTACCGAGATCACCCAAGGCTTTACCGTTTAAATACAACTTATGAAATACAAATGATACATAATGATCAAAGCATTCAATTCCAAAACATAACATTGTCAAGGAAACAAGAGTTACGGGATTACAACCCAATCCCGAATAGGCTAACACAAAGTTTAAACCAAATACAGCGGAAGTCTTATAAAGTAGGGTACAGCGGAAGTCTTATAAAATACATTACAACCAAAGTCATTGTCCAAAAGATCTCAACCTGATTAACGAAATAACTCAAACATTCGAAAACCACCGTCGACTCCATAGTCCTTCTATTCTTCTGAGCTACTTTCTATCTAATGTGCCGAATCGAACGGATGACACCAGCCCACATGCAGAGAACAAAGTTTGTGGGTTAGTCTACTTGAATAGACTAGCAAGGGTACAAAGCAGAATGGTTCGAAGCAGTCGTATTAGGTTACACTCATCGCTTCTCGAATAACAACCGATGACGATAGTCAACCATCATACTCCTACTGGAATAAACAAGAGGTATGCACAAGAGAAGATTCTGGAAGACTGAATCTTCACAGAAAACGACCCGAAAGAAGACTCCAACGGAAATGAGTCTTTAAGGAATTATGAAAAATCTGGAATGTTTACAAAATCATACAACAAAGATTTAAAAGTTGATTGAGATGCTTCGGTTCACGACTAACCTCACTGCATACAGCGAGTCCAGATTGGAAAGAGAACGTACTATGATCAAAGTCGAGATGAGTTTTCCTAGCTGCACTATAACTTAGTTGCACTACTCGCCGAAGGTTTATTAATTATGTGCGTCGAGTAGCACTTATCTGATTTATATTACAAACCACACATCACATTATTAGACTTTTACATGTGTACCCCACCATTGGGATGACACATCTTAGTATACGTTTCGTCGAGAGTGACGTACACCGGAAGGTTTGTGACACCAGCTAAGTGTCCTGTCTCTGCACACTTGTGAAACAGGCCGATCATGATCTTAGAATAGTACCAGATGGAGACGAGCCACCCCGATACCAGATTATAAAGAAATGACCGGACGAAGTCCGAGTACATTCCTAACTAACAGTGCTAACCACACATATACAACACAATAACAGTTACAGGATAAATCCACATAAAGGCCCGAAAGGCGATCACAGATAATAGCGTTGTTCTAACAGATATACAACCTATTATATGATTTTCAAAACAGTTTATAAATCACTTCCAGAAGAACACAGTAATAATCGTTCCAAATTAATTACTCAGATAAACAACTGATAATCAATGTAAATATGGAAACGATGAGCAAGAGCGAACGGCTACTTGTCTTAATCCGCAGAATAGAAACAAGCCTAACGACAACGACGAGATTCCGGGCTCGACACGGATATAGCTCCGCTAGCACAAACACCTTCGAGTCGACCCAAAAAAAGGAACCCTAAGTTAGATCCGACATAACAACAATACAAATCTAAAAACGGCGAAATAAATCGAAAGGAAAGACGCCACGACGACAACCGACCAAGCCAAAGCCACGAAGGCATTCTGGGCACTGGCGGCGGTCGCCGCATTCATCACGGTGGGCGCCGTAAAGAACACGGCGGTCGCCGTGAAGAACTCCGACGACAGAACGAGGGAAAAACTCACCCAAATAATGCGCGTTTCGACCCCTTTTTGCCTTGCTTGGGTTCCAACCTCCAAAGGCACCCAAAAGGCTTCACAAGGGCTTCTGGAAACACCACCAACCGACACCAACGAATCTTCCGAAATCCGGCGAAACTAACACTCCGACGAGGCGAAATATTGGCAGAGATTCGGTGCTGGGATGGCTCAAAACCCTTCCCCCAACACCTCCTTTTATAGCCAAAGCAATAGGAACATCGTCATCACCCTAGACGAGGCCGAGCAGGGCTACATCGGCATGGCCAGAGCTCGTTGGCGACCAACGGGTAATGACCTCTGGGTAATCACGGCGGGCGCCGCAACTTTGCCTACGGCGGGCCGCGGCGGGCGCCGTAATTACGGCGGTCGCCGTTCCTAGCCCTGGCGAGCCTAGAGTAGGAGACGACGGCCTGACACCTCGGGCCCAATGATGGCGGGCGCCGTTACTGTACGACAGTCGCCGTTTTTGCTTTTTCCCGCCCATTCAGCTTTTGAACGAGCAAGACATTAACCCGGGATAAAAATTAACGTACGCGAACGCGTATAAACATCCGAAGCACGTCGTCTGTATTTTATTTCACTGAGAAAAATATTACAGATACAGAGCACATTACAGAATGTCTCAAGCTACCTGAATTAAATCCGAGGTACTAAACGGGTACTCAGGAAAATTCCAAAATTCCCAAAATAACCTTACAAAAATACGGGGTATCACAATTTATCTAGAGTAGCTAACTAGGTCTATTGATATCTTCCTAATTGCTAGGGTTTGTGATTCCGGGTTCGGGTTGCTTATCTAGTAGCAAACACGATTTGCATAAGCGGGTTGCGAGTGTTCATCGTGAGAGAGAGTTAATTGCATGCTATTAGTAACGGGTTGTTTCTATTGCATGTATCTTGTTGAATCCTTGTTTGAATGTTATTGCTTTGTTGAGTCTTGAAGGTTTTCGGATTTGATTTAGTAATAAGTACTATAAAGGCTGGTAGAACTGATAGTTACATATGATCAGGATAAGAACAACTAAAGGAAAGATAAGAACTTGAGAATCATAGATTTCAGTGATCAATCGTATTGTTTGTTGTGTGGATTTCTGTCACGTGTGACGCTTTTCCCAATCATATTCACAACCTTTGCCTGCGAATCTGTTTACTTGTTACTTGGTTACGAAACTGATAATAAAACTCCCCCCTAGTTCTTAGTTGGTGACTTGAAAAGCATAAGAATTGATAACCTGATTCCCTTGGGTTCGACCTTGACTTTCTTGCTATACTCTTTAGTAGGTACTTTAGGATTTCTTTGATTAGGCATACGACCTTAGGCCTGTCAGTCTTCTCTTCGATCATTCCTTTTTCTGTATCGGCTATTATTCGAGAAGCGATAGTGGTAACTTGATACGACTACTTAGAACCTTTTATTTGTACCCTTGCATAGTCTTTCATTATACTAACCAACCGTTATTTTTCCTTTGCATGGTTGGCTGGTGTCATCCGTTTCATACGGCACATCAGGTAAATTTCCTCAGCCTTGAAGGCCAGATTCCTGACGTTGAAGGCAGTTGATATTTTGTGTTTTCCCTAAGGTTGAAGATCCCGGCGTAAGATCACACGGTTCAAAACCCCTTTGTGGCGTTCTATTTATCTCAAAGACTTCCGATGTAATAAATGTTTTCTGTATTTGGTTTTCTTATCAGTTGTAACTTATGACGTCGGTATGAACATTATTGGGTCAACTTTCATGTTATTTAATCGAGTTTAAAATATTATATCATTTGTTATAAAAACGATAAGCCTTGGGTGACCCCGGGTGTGTATTATAAGGTCACTGGTGGTAATATTTCCAAAGGTATTTTGGGGGTGTTACATACCCCTTGTTATTATGGAAACATTCTCACCACAATTAATCTACGCCCTCTTAATCCATCTGCCCATCTCTTTGCATCCAACGTCTCACATTTATCCACTCGTTTTACTACAACACTCGTTTTACCTAAGCCTTTCTCTATAAAGTATAAACTTTTAACATTTGGGCTGGGTGAATTATAGTTCTAATTTTTTAACATTTGTTTAAGGAAACTTTGGCGGAATAATGGGCTTCTGTGGGCAGATCAGGCTGTAACAAAGGGCCAACTAAATTTCAAGAAGCCCAAGTCCTGTTGATGTAGCCCAGCCTACATTTGGCTTGATACTAGTTTACCACTGGAATACACTCTTGTACCATTGGAATTGCACGCATTATAAATACTTTTTGCGGTGTTCAGGTTAAATGACCTCTTAACATAACTGAAACCAAGCTACTACACCCAAATTAGCTAAATTTGGCCGCGTGACCCCCTAACCCTAACACCTCCTCGCGCGCGCTGATAGAAGGCCTAGCGCGCGTCGCAGCTTCATCCCAACTCCTTCAATGGAAAAGGCATCTGGATTCGCCTAAGAGACAGAAATTAACGAAGGAAGATGATCAAAGGTATTTACCATAGAAAACGCGAAGATTCTTACAAGACAATCGATCGAAATCAAAACCACATTCTTTCACAACTTTCACCGTAGAAAACACCGATCAAAGGTATTTATCTAAAACTGGGAGAGAACAATTTTTAAAGCTTATATGCTGCAAATACGTATGCGACTATGGAATTCAAAGCGAATGATGACAGCTTCGAGTCATTTCAAGTAGAAAATCAGAGAACAAACATTAATTTTTCTGTTTCAATATTGATGACAACTCATATTTTGCGATGTTCAATATAGACGACGGAAAATGCTTAATCCATTCATTGGTTGATGACAACATATTAATTATTTGGTTGATGACAGGTGCAAACTGGCATGAACAGAATCATTGGTTCATGAGAGATGTAACTAATGCATGAACAGGTGCAAACTGTCATCAACCAATGCATCTATGGTGACCATGAGAAATTGTCACAAACAATGCATTGGTGATGACAGATGTAAACTGTCATCAACCAATTAATTGGTTGATGGCATTCGTAAACTGTCATCAACGAATACATCTATAGTGAGAGTTTCTCACTTTCAAAATGACTTCATTGGTTGATGGCAATTGTAAAACTGTCATCAACAAATAAATTGTTGGGAACAATGATAAACTGTTACAAACACTACATTTGTTGATGACAGTTTCAAATTGAATCAACCAATGCATCTATGCATCACATTAGCCATTAAAGTTGATAGTATGATGAATAAAATTTTATTTGGTACTTCAATTGAAAACAATAATTACATAATTAATAAGTTCATGATAGTTATTAAGTTGTGATGACAACTTTCTGAACATGAGAATTGGTTAATGTGAGTTGTAAAATACTAAAACCATTGTGATGACAAATATTATACGAACAATATGTAACTGATGACAACTTTTTGGTATTGTGCAGATGCAACTCAAAATTCTTACTGTATGCTATGGAGGGGAGTGGAAGATCAAAGATGGATTTTATTCATATGTTGGAAACATGATCTCAAAGGCAATCTTATTTGATGACAGTATGCAGTTGCAAGCTGTCAAGCAACTGATTATTGAGAGATTTCAGATCAATTCAACACCAGCTGAGATTGCACTCACACATTTGAATCCATTCCAGAAAATCAAACATCCATACATGGTTGACACAGAGGATGATTTCAGATCTTTCTTAGATATCAATGAGGCACCTCAAGTTTCATGGACTTTACCGTTGTACGTGTCATCAACTAAGACAAGGAGTGGGAGTCAACACACTCGTGATAGTGCACACAATAGTCTACTCTCTCTGCAATCTGATTATAATTTTCAAGGAAACAGTAGCAGTGTTGAAAATCGTGACAGAAGCAAGCTGGAAATTGTGAAAAGATCAGAAGAAGATGAAATAAGTCATACTGAAGTAGCTACTGATTTTCTTCACGTAGGGCAGGTTTTTGGGTCAAAACAAGAGCTAAAGGATGCGGTGAAGAACATGGCAATGCGTGACAACTTTGGATTCAGGGTAAAAAAATCAACACCTCATCTATATAACGTCCTATGTGTAGATGCTGAGTGCAAGTGGAGAATACGAGCTACTGTATTTAAGGGAACTAACTTCTTTGAGATAAGAAAATTCAGAGAAGAACATACTTGCTCCTTTGACGTTAGATGTGCAAACCAATGTAAACCTACTTACAAGATGGTGGGAGAGAAGATAAAGACAAGGTAACATTACAAACTTGAAACATATTATATCATGCATATTCTGTAAAATAAATTCTAAATATACATCTCATGTCTTGAACATAGGTATGAAGGTGTCAAAAAGGGACCAAACCTTAAGATGATTCGCAATGATATGAGATGTGAGTTCTATCAAGATGTAAGCTACCGGAAGGCTTGGAAAGCACAAAAATGGGCACAAAACTTGATAAGAGGAACACCAGAACAGAATTACGGAATGCTTCCTGTATACTGTCACATGATAAAATAGGTCAACAATGGGACATACACATGCCTTGAGATTGGAAGTAATAATCGTTTCAAGTATGTGTTTATTTCAATTGGAGCATCGATTAGAGGGTTTCAAGTAATGCAAAAGGTACAAACCAAAAATTCAACAATCACAGTGAGAAACTGTGACAACAACTGCATTGGTTGATGGCAATTTTAAATCAATAGTAATAGCAGTAGATAAACTGTGATTGTCATCAACCAATGACAGATGTGACTGTCATCAACCAATTCATTGCTTGATGACATATGTAACTGGAATCAACAGATTTATTATTTGCTCGATGATATGCCAGTTACATCTGTCATCAACCAATTGGTTGGTTGATGACAAATGTAACTGGAATCAACTGATTTATTATTTGGTTGATGACAGATGTAACTGTCATCAATGAATCAACAGAATCATTATTTGGTTGATGACAGATGTAAACTGGCATCAACCAATTGATTGGTTGATGACAGATGAAACTGGAATCAATTGATGACATATATAACAGGAATCAACATATTAATTATTTGGTTGATGACAGGTGCAAACTGGGATGAACCAATTGATTGGTTGATGACAGATGTAACTGGCATCAACCAATTGATTGGTTGATGACAGATGAAACTGGAATCAATTGATGACAGGTATAACAAGAATCAACATATTAATTATTTGGTTGATGACAGGTGCAAACTGGCATGAACCAATGAATTGGTTGATGACAGATGTAACTGTCATCAACCAATTCATTGGTTGATGTGAGATGTAACTATCATCAACCAATTCATTGGTTGATGACAGATGTAACTGGCATCAACAAATTCATTGGATGATGACAGGTGTAAACTGCCATGAACCAATTGATTGGTTGATGACATATGTAACTGTCATCAACCAATGAATTGGTTGATGACAAATGTGACTGTCATCAACCAATTCATTAGTTGATGAAAGATGTGACTGTCATCAACCAATTCATTGGTTGATGACAGATGTAACTGCAATCAACAGATTTATTATTTTGTTGATGACAAATGTAAACTGACATCACCCAATTGATTGATTGATGACAGATGTAAACTGGCATCAACATATTCATTATTTGCTTGATGACAGGTGCAAACTTGCATGAACCAATGAATTGGTTGATGACAGTTACATCTGTCATCAACCAATTCATTGGTTCATGCCAGTCTTAACTGGCATCAAGCAATGAATTGGTTGATGAGAGTTTTAAGCTTCCATGAACATATTCATTATTGGTTGATGACAATGATTCGGTTATCGCATTAAATAAATGTCATCAAATAAAATATTATGTCACAGACAATTCATTATATGACAGCATCACATGAATAAACTGAATTCCATTTCACTTAATTTTGAAGGTCATCATGGTAGATGGAACACACTTACATGGGAAGTATGAGGGACATCTCTTGATTGCAACTGCACAAGACGGGAACCAACGGATTTACCCTATTGCTTACGCTGTGGTGGACTCTGAGAATGACAACTCTTGGACATGGTTTTTCCAGCAATTACACAATGTCATCCCTTCTTCAACATAGTTGATATTTGTGTCTGATAGACACTTGAGCATCGGCAAAGCTGTGGAGTTTGTGTACCCTACCGTAAAACATGTGATATGCACATGACACCTAAAGCAGAATTTGAAAGCAAGATTCAAGGAGCGTGGCATACACAAGTTGTTTACAACGGCTGCTGACAGTTACACCATGAGGGAATTTTCAGAAAATTTTCAGAAAATTTTCAGAAAATTTTCAGAAAATTTGCGATATCAATGCAGAGATGGGAAGGTACCTACGTGAAGCAAATTTTGAAAAATGGTCTAGAGCTCATTGCAAGGGAGACAGATACAATATTATGACTATGAACAATTCAGAAGCTTTAAACGCAGTACTCAAAGAGGCTCGGTCATACCAGATTATTGCCCTCCTCGAGTACATCAGGGATTTGCTAACCAAATGGTTTAATCAGCGACGGGAAAAGACAGAAAAAGGTGTGAACAGATTACCACCAAATGTGGCAAAAATACTAGACGAGAGATATACGTTGTCGAAGAGATATGAGGTGAAAATCCTGAACTCAGTTCAGTTTCAGGTACTTGGTGGAAACTTTTACGGCGTCGTTGATTTGCAGACAAAAAAATATAGCTGCAAAGTGTTTGATGTGGATCACATGCCATGTGCACATGCAATTGCTGCAATTCAAAAGAAAAATTGGAAAATAACTTATTTTGTTAGCAAGTACTACCAATATCAGTCTTGGTATACAGCATACAAAGAAACCATATATCCAGTGCCTAGAGAATCAGACTACATTATCCCTGAGGATGTACTTGCCATAGAATGTTGTCCACCATTTGTGAGGAGGAAGACTAGAAGGCCAAGAAAAAGGAGGTTGCCTTCCATAGGTGAATTCACAAATACTGCGCGCAAGAAAACATTTAGGAAGCCAATCAAGTGCAGCAATTGTGGACAAACTGGACACAACAAGACTTTATGCAAACACAATCAGCAAGCACAAGCTGTGATGTATTGCAAGTGGAATAACTTTCAACTTAGTAGAGTGAAATAATACAACATACTTATTAAAGTATTTCCATATGCTTTTTACAGACAAAAAGTGTTGTTTACTTTGCATGTTTCCTCTAACTTTACAATGGACAAATGCTTGGATCACTTTTGATATGGTTTCATATATATTAATTTGATGTCATCAACAAGTGGCTCATTGGTTGATGACATATGCAACTGGAATCAACATATTTATTATTTTGTTGATGACAGATGTAAACTGGCATCAACCAATTGATTGGTTGATGACAGATGTAACAGGAATCAATATATTGATTATTTGGTTGATGACAGGTGTAAACTGCCATAAACCAATTGATTGGTTGATGACAGATGTAACTGTCATCAACCAATTCATTGGTTGATGAAAAATGTAACTGTCATCAACCAATTCATTGGTTGATGACAAATGTGACTGTCATCAAGACAAATGTCATCCATAAGACAAATGTTTTGATGACAACTTTGAATGTTTCATGTACCACTGTTATTAAAAGTGATATAATGTCATCAAATTCAACATAGTAAGAACTCTCATCACATTACACTAAAGACAACTGTCATCACATGAAAAGAACGAAATTGAATGTTGATGACAGAAAGCAAATTGCCATCAAGCAAACTGTCATCCATAAGACAAATGTTTTGATGACAGTTTATAATATTCATGTATAAGTGTTGTTGTGTCATCAAATTGAACAAAGTGTCATTATAAAAACACAGTTCCATTATTGCGATTAAAAAACATAGAAGATTATATTCACCTGAAAAGCAGCTAAACTGTAATCAGCATAATGTCATTACAAATTAGATGTACTGTCAACGAAATGTAAAAGCACGGACACAAAAACGATAATTTGTTCTACAGTAACATCAACACACAAGGGTAATCGACTAACTGATTTACATAACACGCTCACATTGATCCAAAAACACAATAACAGTTACAAACTATTCCTTCTTCTTTGTAGGAGGCAACGGCTTGAAAATCCAAGTCTGCTTGAACAATTCAATGCACATTTTTTCTCTATGTGCCTTCATACGCTGATCATCCAAATCATCCAGATTACCACCAAATGCAAAGGCTTCAATATATTTGATGGTATAAACTCCACAATTGCCTCTGTCAAAATAAACAAGAAAAAATGTAAGGACAAATTGCCTCTGTCATATGCACCCACAATTCATATCATTACAAACCATAAACAAAAAATCAGAAAACATGTAATATATAATGAAAAGATAACATAAAAACTTTACCTTGGAGAATCTTGGGGAAGAGTTTCATCTCTATTTACAGCAAAATCTTCATCAAGTGACCCAAGGTGTGAAAATTGGTTTGATTTCTTCATCAAAATAGGGAGCATGACACATAAAGGTTGTAATAATTCTGTAACCTTGGCATCAGTGACTAGATTGATGTTTGAGTCCAACACCCTCACATGATGTTTAGCCAAATCAATCTCTAAACCAACCCAATGCTTCTCAATAAAGTTAAACGGACTGTAAACCTTGGTAACACCATCAAACCATGACTTCCCATAATCAGTAGGATATATACCAGCAAAATACTCAAGGTAGGAGCCAAAACATTCATCACTACAATCTTTAAGGCGTTGTAGCATGCAATTATTGAATTTTCTAAACCAAACCCAATCCATAATGACTATTCCCTTGAAAGCTTCAGGTTCTTCGGCAACACGCTTCCTCATATGATATAAAGCTTCTGCTATATGTTGGTTTACATAATAAAAAAATGCATTAGTTGATATACTGTCAACATACTTGCATTAGTTGATATACTGTCAACATACTTGCATTAGTTGATCATAGTTTTAAACTGCCATCAACCAATTCATTGGTTGATGGCAGATGTAAACTGGGATTAATGAATTGATTGATGGCAGTTGAACCAATTCATTGGTTGATGACAGATATAAACTGTCATCAATCAATTCATTGTTTGATGACAGTTGAAGCAATTCATTGGTTGATGGTATATGTAAACAATCATCAACTAATTCATTAGTTGATGGCAGTTTGTGAATATTGTTGTGAGCATTTGTCATCAACCAATTCATTAGTTGATGACAAATGTAAACTACCAGGCTGTCATATATCAACTTTTTGGTTGATAGCAGTTGAAACAATTCATTGGTTGATGACAGATATAAACTGTCATCAATCAATTCATTTGTTGATGGCAGTTGAAGCAATTCATTGATTGATGATAGATGAAAATTGTCATCAATTAATTAATTGGTTGATGGCAGTTGTAAACTGTCATCAACCAATTGATTGAATGATGACATATGTAAACTGACATCAACCAATTGATTTGTTGATGACAGATATAAACTGGCATCAACATTGGTTGATGACAGTTTACATCTATGGACAAGATATAACACTTTCAACAAGATATAAAATTGTCATCACACTTGCCAAAAACTGTCATCACATTACACTAACCCTAAAAAACAAAAGAAGGTAGCAAAAAAAAAGATACTTACGACATCATCCAGCCAAAAATTCTTGTACACAAGTTTTTTGAATAAGTCCTTGGTCAAAGGAATATCATAGCCTGGGATGGAAGCCTTGGTATCACTAAAACAATAAAAAATTGTCAGCAGCATATAAAAAGTGTCAGCATCATCAAAAAATTGTCAGCATCATCTAAACAGTCATCTAAAAAATTGTCATCAGTTTACAATATCATACAAAAAAAAAATCACAGGTAATAAAGTAAGTTATGAAAGTTCAAATTGTGACCCACTATTAATACGATACCAAAACAAAGCTACAAATAAAGCAAAGAATGTAACACTATCAACAAATAAAAAACTGTCAACAAGCACTTCAGTGGCAAGGAAAAATACAATATCAACATACCTGCTACGAAACCAATCATAGAACTCTCTACGGTCATCATGCTCGTAGAAGGAATAAGCAGGTCTTGGAGGCAACGCTTGTTTCTTCTTCCCAGCAGTAAATGGTGAGGTCAAATGAGCACTAATTGTTGTCGCCCTTGTGGACTTCCTTAGCTTTCCATTGTCATCATATGCTTCTTCATTTTCGCTCAATCCTCCCATAACTCTTTCTCCTTGGGAGTCAAAAGTGTCACCACTCAAAATAATAGGCTTAACTGCTTCATCTCATAAATCCACTTGAACAATACTGTCATCAATTGAATTATCATTAACTTCAGGAATCAAACTGCCATCAATTACTCCTTCTGTAGCTTCCTTCAAATTGGCATGACTACCACCTGCCTCATTTGCCTCCGCATTTAATTCTTCTGCAACTCCAGTCATATCGGCATTGGCATTATCACAATCTGCCTCATTTGCCTCCATACTTACTTCTTGTGCAGCTTCAGTCATATCGACATTGGCATTACCACAATCTATAACATTTGCCTCCACACTTACTTCTTGTGCAGCTTTGCCATCCAGGACACCAGTGTCAGCTGCCTCAGGTATTTCATCCTTAAGAGACTTGTCCTCTATACTCTCAACAACTTCCTTCTCGATGACAGACATCAACACACAAGCCTTCTCTAAAACTTTCAAATTGCAAACAAGTGGTTCATCAGCATCATTCATCTCATTTCCAATGTCTGTTTGATAATCATTGACGCCACCACCATCTAAACCTTCATCCAACTCCTCATCTTTATTGTCATCATTCAATGGAGATGAATTTCTGGCTTTGATGACACTCTCAATGTCATAAAGCCTCTTGGACATACCACACATTTGTACACAACTATTATCAACTTTACACTCGAGCTCTTTAACAACACCAAAGATAGCAACTAATTGTTCCTTTATCTCTTTTGCCCACTGGGGCTCGTCGTTTGCTCCCTTGGACAGATCTGGTATATTATTCAAATCCTCCTTCCCAACTTCAGACTCACCTCCACCCTCGTTGCCTGTTGTAGGCATATCTATATCAGCACTGATGGTTTTTTCACTGTCAGAATCAACCACATCAACCTTCTCAGGAATAACCTCCTCCTGTTTTTCAGACTCAAAAGACTTATGCAAATCCTCAATTACTTTATCAACCATTGATGAAACGTCATCGTTTTTATTGTACAAAACCAGCGCCTTATCATTCCTGGTGACATCCTCCACAACCTTTGAATCTTCTTTGTCTTTTGCTACATGTTGCACAACGACCTTAGCAGTTGGCCGCCGTTGGTACACCTTTTTTTCCTTCTCCCGCACAACCCTCTTGACCTCACCCTTCTGAGCCCTTGTTCTTGGTGCACACTTAATCTCAGAAACAACATCTTTCTTCCTCTTATAACCAACTTGTTGCTCTTTTTTTCTTGGAGCCACAACAATATCAAGACCAACATCATCTCCTTTCCACCGCTGCTCCTTTGCAAGAGAAAGCATGCGTTCAGACAAATTATCATAAAAAGCATCTTCAATTTCATCTTTGAAACACAAGATGCAAAACATATCGTGCTCTGCATATGGAGGATGTTTACAATCTGCAAACACATCAAATATGAAAACAATAAGAATAAAAATATCATCAATTTTATCTTTGAGACACGTGACAACTGTCATCGACCAAATATTGATGACAATAACATTAAGAAAAGAAAACTATAATAAAAAATAGCTACAGAACATTTTGATGACAATTTATAACTTCTTCAAGATTAGGCAAACTTTGATGACAATAAGAATAAAAAAAGTAAGAAACTGTCACCAATAACTTCTATATGCTAATCAGTAGTCATCAACTATTTTTTATGACAACTTAAACAATATTTGTAGAGAAATAGGAAAAAAAACTCTAAAATCCATATTTGTCATCAATCATATCTTAATTCAGAAATAGAAGAAAAAACCATACCAATGAATTTTCCTTGGCGAAGTTACTAATAGAGCTATACCACACATTCTTATTGTTTGCACTGAACCACTGTGTACAGTACGGAACTTTTTTATCGCCCGAACTCGCACAACCCACAACATGGCGAAATTGGGGGAATAACTCTAAAATCCATATCTGTCATCAAAGGAAATATACACAATTCATAGAACATTAAATATAAACAAGACAGATACCACATAAAAATAACATAATACTGTACCAGGAAAGCAATAGGAAACCCATACAAGTTGTAACCAATTCTCTCATCAAACTTTGCTAAGCTTTTTTGTTCACGAACTGTCCTACTCACCCTCCTAAGATACTCCAGGGTCAGCGAATATGCTACCCTACCCCAAGGGTAACTAGAAAACAGCTCCAAATCAGTTGACATTTTGAAGTACTCATCTGTAACAATAGTATGGCGTTGAGGCAGCAAAATAGTCTCAAGAACAAGCAAATGCGCCATGTTCTTCTTCTTCTCACGATCAGTCTCAACAGCAAACTGAGCAATCAGATCATTTATTGAACATGGATTTGAGCCAAGGTACTCCTCCATCTCAACGTCAGGAAGCTCATAATCCGATAGTTCCCTACAGTTCAACCCTATCACCGCAGCAAATTCAGCAATGGAGAAGCGGCATATGTTACCGCCAACATTAAACCACATCTCATGCTTCTTCTGAGTCTCTAGTTCATGTAGAAGGAAATAATACACCAACTGAGCATAGAACTTGAGACTATCTCCCAACAAAAAGATAGGGCCAAGAGGGCCATCAGAGAGATCCATAAAATCTTTGGAGGGCAGAATTTCCTCAATTTTTGTAATGATTTCCATGCGTGTAAAATAGTTGCATTTGCATGCACAATGAAGCTCTTCTCGAACAATGAAATTACTTGCATTGCCTGTCAATAAATAAAAAGAAAATAAAAGTTAAGAAACACTGAAACCATTTAACTACTACAAATCACACACAATAAAGTGCAAATACTGTAACCATTTAACTACTACTGTCATCAGACAAACTAGTGTGTAATCACACTTGAATAACATTGTCACCACACTACTAATTGTCATCACACAAATATTGTCATCAAACAATTTACAAGTAAACAAGAACATAAACACTTTCAACATACTCTCAACACATTATTTCTACTACAAAACATATATACTAAACTGTAAACACTTGAGAAACACTATAACCATTTAACTGCTACTGTCATCAGACAAACTAGTGTGTAATCACACTTGAATAACATTGTCACCACACTACTAATACTGTCATCACACAACATAATGAGTAGTCAAACCTCAGAAACATTGTCACCACACTACTAATATTGTCATCACACAACATAATGAGTAGTCAAACCTCAGAAACATTGTCACCACACTACTAATACTGTCATCACACAATATAATGAGTAGTCAAACCTCAGAAACATTGTCACCACACTACTAATACTGTCATCACACAACATAATGAGTAGTCAAACCTCAGAAACATTGTCACCACACTACTAATACTGTCATCACACAACATAATGAGTAGTCAAACCTCAGAAACATTGTCACCACACTATTAATATTGTCATCACACAACATAATGAGTAGTCAAACCTCAGAAACACTACTCAGAAACATTGTCATCAATCAAAAACATTGTAAGCACACATGAATAAAAACATGTAAAACAATGTCATCACAGGAATAATATTAAAATGACACATGCAGGTTAAAATCTCAACACAATATTACTACTGTAACAGATAAATCTCATAAAAACATAATTTGTCGACAGTTTGAATACTGTGACATATAATCGAATAAAAAGCGTTGATGACAATAAGGAAAATCGAGCGGGCAAACAAAAACAATTACGAAAATCACAAAATTTACAACAACATACACAAACAACTAAAAACGAAACGAGTAAACAAAGAAGCATTGGTGACAACCCTAGACAGTACCAAAAAACGGCGAAAAGACGCAGAGGAGCCCTTAGACGACGGAGAGAGTGAGACGACGGAGAGAGACACGACGGAGAGAGATACGACGATGACGACGGGCAGAGAGAACGACGACGATGGCGGAGAGAGCGACAACGACGGAGAGAAGACGACGGGCAAACAAGCGAGTGATGGCAGAGAGAGGTCGAGCGAGAGGGAGAGGAAAAGGAAAGGTTTACGGGGGAGGGAGTTTTAAAGGAATGAGAGAGAAATTACGAATAAGAGGGAGTTTATAAGGGGGGTTATTTTACAAACTAACTAGTTAAGGGGATAAATATCAATTATCATCTAAGTAATGGGACAATGGGCCTCATTGTGTCTACTTTTTGTGACATATAATTTGAATTATTGATTGAGAAACTTAGGTCTACACTAATCATATTGTTTTGGTCAATCCAAACAAAACCAAAAAAAGTTTTCGGGTCCAGTCTGATGTATAACACGTTCCGGATTAAATCTGACAGAAGATGCGAAACTTAACAAAAATATAATGACGATCCCAGTACAAGGATTTCACAAGGCCCGTGTTGTGATGATGAAGCCCCAAAACTGGTTTGATACCAGTCAAAAATTCAAAATAGTAGCGTCATATCATTTGCCAATACATGAAATCGTTGCATGCACCGAGCCAACACTTGCAAATTGCAATCTAAATACAAACCTAATTCAATAGAACTAGGGTATTTCCCGATACCTTGTATAGTATAGTTGTCATTTTTTTACTATAAATAATATGTTTTTTATACCTCACACCTTATATATAAATAACATAGTTTTATAACTCACACCTTATATGGATGTTACGTCAAGTTATTTTGTAATTAATTAAAGAATGGTATTGAAAAAATATTAATTTTCTCACTAGAAGTAAAAAATGTTATTGAAAACTAAAAATTATTTCCAAGAATTTTGAAATATAAGGTTTAATAAATCACTTTTTATATTTCTCATCAAAAGTTATAAATTATTATAATGTTAGGTTATTTAATTTTTAACCTCATAGATCTTATAATGTATAACACCTAAGGGTGATTAATTAAGGAATTGAATATCTTCACATCTGGATACATTAATAAACATAAAGTTGCCTTAAACACATAAATTAAGATCACTTATGGAAAAGGACATCAAATTATTCTTTTTTATTTTATATTAATTAGCACACCTATACTTTTAAATAAGGTAGTATGTTTGAACTTAGTGTCAATTTAAATTCACCTTATAAGATAATCACATATTCATTTCCTTTTGATTTTGCTGAATTTTAAAATTGTGTCCTCTTTTAAAGCAGATTCTTAAGGTTTTATTCGACATTATTTTTTATTTTTTAATAATAATAAAAAAATGGTTAAAAGTGATTGTAAAGAAGGTGGTGGGGAAGAATATGGGAGAGTAAAAGATGTATAGAAATTTAGAAAAATAAAATTAAATACACGTGTCAATTAGAGAAGAAGTCAAATGTCACATCCACAGTCAAACAAGTGACTCAATCTTTTGTGAAGATTTGGCTTCACAATTAATATATTAGGGAGATTTGCATTCGTAGAATGGTAGCATTATATAATCTAGTATATATATATATACTAAAGCAAAATAAACTAATATCGCATGGCACGCCCATATTTAATTTACCACATGTTATTTTCTCTTTTTTCAAATAAATTAATTATATATTAAAGAGTTATATCTATAACCTATTACTAAGTTTTCCTTAAATGCAAATCAATTAGGAAGATTACAAATCAATCAATTAAGAAGATTATAAATTCAATTAGTAAGATTATAAATCAATTATGAATATTACAAATAAATTACACAAGATTACAAATAAAAATATTAGACTGGACAACATGTGTCTTCTTCAACGAAATATAATTGACAGAACTCCATTTGAGTTTTTTTCCTATGGAGACTTCATGGGTTCTAGATCTTTATCTATAAAAGTTGAATATCATGGTTAACTTTTATAAGGTACACGATATCTGATGATGCAAAGAAGTCAAATCTACTGAACTATAGATTGCACATTCCTTGGATGATTATAAAGATCCAATTTTGTATTGATAAAAATGGACGATTAAATCTGATTCCCAACATTTCAAACACAATAACAAAACATATGAAACATGTATTCTGCTAAATTGTTTTGCTAAATTTCAAAATTTATGATTGAACAACTATTTTTCTCAAAAATTATAAAGCATTTCGTTTAGAACATTCTCAAGTTAGTGAATCGAATAGTAGGTTTATAAAAAATTTGAATTGAACTAAGAAAATAAACCTGTCATAACAAAATTATTCCTACAATGAAAATTGAGTTTAAACGAATGATTGAAGAGAACTCAAGATGTAAATACAAACCTCTACTAAGGAGTCTATGTTATAGTTTCTCATACTTTGAATTTGTTATGATAATATTCCTACAACGAGAATTGATTTTGAAGTAGAACACTACAAACCAGAATTCAATGCTTGGTGGAGCTGTATTCATATTATTATGCAACACGGTTGAATCACTAGTGGAAAAAACACTTTTTGAGGCTCCCTTTTAGAGGCGTATATAGTTCAAAACGCCTCAACAACGACTTAGGCAATCACTTTTTTTGGTTTTTGAGGCGGATAATTAATTTATACGCCTCAAAAACATCTTTTGAGGCGGGCAAATTAATATACGTCTCAACAAGTATCCAAAAAAATATTTCCCGCTAAAGTATTAGAGGCGGGCCAGGGTAAGGCCCGCCTCTAATGCTAACTAATTGAGGCGGGCCAAGTAGCCCGCCTCAATTAAAGCTTGTTGAGGCGGGCCTCTTAAAGCTCGCCTCAACAAGTATGTCCAATAGAGGCGGTCATGTAAGGCCCGCCTCTATTAGACCAAATTAATATACGCCTGGAGTATCTCTTTCTTCTCACCGCCTTCCTCTACCTCCCATCTTCTAGGGTATGTAGCTCTTACCGCCTCTCTTTTTCTTTTGTCTCTTCCATCCGCTCTCACCGCCATGGAGCCAGGGGTTGACCTTCGACGACTTCTCCGCTCTCCACAATCCTTTTCTTCTGCCCGAGGTTTTCAAGGTACATATTCGATGTATGCTCCGAATCTCTTTTTTGTCGCCGCCTTCGTCGAATACGAGAAACGAGGGTTTTGCTTTCAACCCTTTCTCTCTTCTGAAACAATTTCATCCCGTAGGTGACCTTTATGAACCAATTATAAGGCATTTTAAGATTCTTCTTTGCTTTGACCAGTTGCAGAAAATGTTCTCTTTGATTTATTTTGAGTAGACGAGTGGAAACAACGAGGAGGCAGAAAGGAGTGACGCAAGAGAAAGGTGTGGGAGAGAGATCATTCTTACGTACATAATGTGTCAAAGAAATGGAAGAATTGCATTTCGATCCTTCTGCATATAACTCTCTCCATGCCTTCCATGTCAGTTGCCTCTGTTTAGGGTTATATTGATTTTCTTCAGCCTTTTTTAAATCAATTTCACATTTTGATCTTCTAATTTGGATTATCTCTATTTGGATTGCAAGATTTTTCAGTAGAGTGTGGAAAGAACATATATTTCCAGGTAGGAAGTATTGGGGTTTATTGTTTTGGTCTATATCATTTATGCCTACTTGAGTATGAAGTTACTGTAGTTTATAGAAGCAAGTTGCAAGGTTAGGGACTTTTTAAACAAGTAAAATATATGTTTCAAGCAAAGTGATTTGAAATAGAGGAACTTGCATATAGGAAGGTTTAATCTAGAGTTTTGATTTGATTTAATTTAAGGTTACATAAGCTCATAGTGATTGCTTGAGTGTACTGCTTTTTAAGTTTGATGCATGTTTTGCAGTTTTGGCATCATACGTGATTCCCTGGAAATGATGCAATCGGAGTTTCCTAATACTGCATATTTTGTTGCTGGAACACAAGTAAGTGTTGTTGCCTATGCATAACTACTAATGTGTTACTGTTTTTGTTCCTTGATCCACTCTTTGCATTCCGGGTCAAAATATTATATGCTGACTTTTGTGAGATAGATATTGGTCATATGAAAGAACAGTTGGAAAATTTTCTATATTTGCACATGCAGTTTTCAATGTATTGTATGTGTTCGATGAAATGCATGAAAGAGTATAGTATACAAAGAAATGATTGACGTTCCTTTGTGCTTGAATAATGATTTCAGGTTACTGGACTATAAGGCCCTCCACCATTGAGGTATGCGATCGATGACTTTCTGTTTGGCATGTGGATTCATTTGTGTCCAGCTGCTTTTGATAGTCTAAGTTATCAACACAAGTAAACTCTTGGTTGTTTATTTTGTAGGGTTCTTCGTTAGCCAAAAAGAAGTTCTTTGTTAGGACATTTGATCCATATCAGTTTTTCCTCTACCTGTTAGGTTACTTATCAAGATGAGCCTCTGCTTTTGCTTTTCTAAGCTTTCCCAAGACTTATGTGCTCGCTTGTCTCTGTTAACCCTCCTTAGTTTCCTTTTCCTTCAAATTATCTTACTTTGTTATTTCCTCTTCTTTCAGATTTATCCTGTGCAATTTTCTGAATTTGTATTCATCGTGGTTTGGTTTACGGTTTTTTTTTTTGCATTATTATCCTAGAGTCTTATTTTTTAGTTGTCAATAATTTCTCAGATTGACAAAGAAATAAAAAAGTTCTCAGAGCACACACTACTCTTCACTGATTGTTTTTTGGTGTTTTACCAGTTATCTTGTTTTAATGAAACAAGTAGATGAACTCTTTCAATTTGGTTGATCTCTTCTTTCTAAAGGATACACCTTACTTTTGCATATTTCAGGATGATGATACATTGAAGAAGGAAAGAAGATCCTTTCCTGCACAATTTTTTTCTCCCATCCTGCTGAAGGTTGCTATATTTATATTTTCTTATTGCTTTATGTATTGCACATGTGTCGCCTTGTATTTGACTTGCCATTTTCTACTGTGTTTGGATCATATTTTATCTGCAGGCATTATCCATTACTTTTTTTGGTGAATGGGGTGACAAGAGCCAGGTAATCTGCTTAAAACTTCTTTATTTGTGCATGTACTATTTGCAAAATTATGTTGTTCAATTCAGTTCATGCATTGATCTTGAAGCACTTTTATTCAACCATATTAGTTTCCCTTTTCTTCTGATTTCTCAAACTTAGATTAAATTTTGGTTTCAGTTGGCTACCATTGGTCTAGCGGCAGATGAAAACCCATTTGGTGTTGTTCTTGGTGGAATTCTGTAAGCATATTTACTTGAGAGCCTTCTTATGTTATGTGCTTAATTATCTTGTACCTCTCATTTGAGTTTTTTAATTGTATGATTAGTCAATTGGTAGAAATGTTAAAGGTAGTGCTTATAAGTTATACATCTTTGAAAAGTCTATAATGATGTTTTAAAAGAAAGAAATGGCTGTAGTTATAATGATTTATGAAATTGTAATTCTGATCGCATGCCTGTTTATTTGGAAAAGATCTTAATTTGATCCTATTTTCTGAATTTTGTTTTATTTAAGAGGGCAAGCTCTCTGTACAACTGCTGCTGTCTTGGGCGGGAAGAGCTTGGCATCCCAAATATCTGAGAAGATGGTAATCTTTTAGATTCTGTGACTTCTGTCTATTACAGACTTACAGTTATTGTGTTTGTGTAATTTTTTCTTGTAATAATTGCTGTTAATCCTTAATGTCGTTGTTTCTTCTGCAGGTTGCACTTTCCGGTGGGGTTCTCTTCATTATTTTTGGCATCCAGTCCATGCTTTCAACTGTAGGCTGATGCTACTGGTACTGCTCCAGCAGGTATGAAGATATACACACAGTACACTACATTTACGTCACGATTTCAGAACATTGTATCAAAACTGTAGACAAACAAATCCTATGAGTGTTGCTATATTGTTCTGTGTATGTGGAATTGCTAAGCAATGCTGTTTCCAGGAGCTATTTGGTTCGATATGGGAGAGAGAGCAGTCTAAAGAAAAGGGGCTCGATCCTGTGTGCAATGGACACTCCATACGGTGATTCGATGAATGATTTTTCCGGTAATTTTAGCCCCTCCACTGAATTGATTGAGGAATATCATTTGCTGTTTATTGTCTTTGATGGATTGAATAGTAGCTACTTTAAAATTTGAATGCACAAGGTTCTTTCAAGGACCCTGTCTTTTCGTTCCAACTTGTTTCTTGAAGCCATATACTTGTAATATCCTAAGCAAGTAAACAACTATGTTTTTTCGTCTACTTTTGCTTTAGCTAGTAGCTAGGACCATCAAACTTAGGAGAAACTTATGTCATTGGATATAGATGTTGCCTATGATGGATGTAGATCAAAGGCATGTTTGCTTCAATATCTTGAATTAGTTGAAAGAGCTTAGATTGGACCAGCAATTGGATATAGATGTTGCCTACCAATTGGATATAGATGTTGTCTATGATGGTTGTAGATCAAAGGCATTTTTGCTTCATATAGATATTGCTTGCTTTTTAGCTGGTGTGTTATTGTATTTTTTTTTTTCAAAAAAAGAGGACTAGCCCGGACCTTTAAAGATCCGGGTTAATAGGTCCTCTTGTTTTTTAGCAAATAACTAGACTTGTTGAGGCGAACCTATAGAGGCCCGCCTCAACAAGTGTTTACTTATTGAGGCGGACTTCGGAGGCCCGCCTCAATAAGGTCCTTTTAGAGGCGTAAAATGTCCGCCTCAAAAAGTGTCCCTACTTGTTGCAGCCCCCTTAGTTGAAGCGAACGGTGTTCGCCTCAATAAGTGTCCAAATGCCCGCCTCTATAAGGGTTTTTTCCACTAGTGAATAACTTTTTAGGACAGAAAAGATTGGGAGAATATTATATATAATTAGCACGATTAGTTTTTATATTATTAGATAGTTATTTATTCGGTATTATCTTTTCATCATACTATTAAGTTTTTCATTATTATATTCTGATTATAAATGATTTCTTATAGGTGTCAGACTCCCCAAAACCATGAACTGGAGAGAGTTTACATCAACACCCTTTCAATCGTGAGTACGTATTTGTACATTTAAATATGATAATTGTAATATCCCACTTAAATTAGAAGGGTAATATGATAATTTTAATTTGATAAAAATTGAAGTTATAAATTTTATTTTTTTTCCTTTTAGAGGAGTAACTTAAATTTTCATTGACATAAATGCAAAAGTTAGTTTAAGATAATTTTGTACAAATTATCAAATGAGATATAATAGTATGGTGTGGAAATAAATAAATAAGTATGACAATAAATGTAGTTGTAACATTTAAATATAATAATAAAAGTAGTAAGAATTATTATGTTTATCCATAAAGGGATAAAATAATAAATACCCTAATTATGTTATCTCAATAAGTTATGAATGGTTTAAATTATGGTTAACCTTATGTTTATTATAATTTAAATAAACTTATAAATATTAACCTAGAGTATTTGAGTTAAGATTAACAAAGTGTTAATCAAGATTTAAATATGGTTAATTTTATAAAGAGATGTGACTTAAGCTTGATTGTAACCTAAGTTAAATTTTTTTCTACATCTTAATTTTGGGTTAAGATAATATTATAAACTTAGAATATTAAAAATAATAAGTTTGGGCAATTTTTGTAATTTGTGAAAAGTGATTTGAGGGCATTTTTGCCACAATCCAAAAATGTGAGGGGCCCGACCTTAATTTCCAGAAAAAATCATCTTCAACCTCTAGCGGCCCTCGGTCGCGAGATTCAAACAGCCTTTAGTGGCGGAAATTGCCCAGATTTGGAGCTCGAATCCTTCAATTACACATTGGGCATTGAAGACCAATATATTACGCATCAAATGCCTCGATCAATTCGGATGAGTCCAGAAGTAAAAACCCTAATGGTGCGTCACGATTGCTCTACTTTGGAGCAGTATGTAGATGCGGCCTACAAAATAGAGGTTACGCTAGAAGAATCCACCCGAAAGCGGGAGGAACAGAACAAGGCTAAAGGTGGCTACAGAACCGGAAGTTTAATGCATTTAAGCAGCCAATATCGCCTATCAAGTTAGTTTGGTCGTTCTAAGACCGAGACGACTTAGTCTGGCTCCACCAAAGGCTTAGGTTCGAGTAGCAGTGCAATTCAATACCACAACTGTGGTGAAGCCAGGCATAAGAGTTTTAATTGCCAAAAAGAGAAGCGGATATGCAATACTTGTGGGAAAGAAGGCCACATGCAAGCTTATTGTCGGCAGAACGACCAAGGCGTGGCAACATCATACCAGGCATCAAGTGCAGGTAGTAGGCAAAACCCAATTCCGGAAATGTCCGTTGCTGATCAATCTGCTGCTCGGAATAAAGGCAAGGCGCCTATCAAATCTTCGAGTCGGGGGCAACGACTCTTTGTGGTGCGTCAGTCCGACGAGCAGGTCACCTAGAATGAATAGTAACTCCCCCCCCCCCCCCCCCTAAGAATAGGGAGCTATGACGAGTGTGTCTATAGTCTCCGTAGTTGTTTAATTTGTTCGTTTTACACTCCTTCAGTTGTTCAATCCAATGTTTCGAATAATAAATAAGTATTTCCTTGTTTTAAAATTACTAAAATCATTACTATTTCGAGTTATGTGTTCATACGAGAATCCTTAAGTGCCAAAACAGTACAGGTCACGTGTTGATAAAGACTGACTGGACTCATAAAGGATGGTGTAACATATTGGGACATGAGTGATTGTTCCCTACCTATCTTGTTAACGCTAATTTCGGGGTCAAAACTATTTTTAAGGATGTAGTATTGTAATATCCCACTTAAATTAGAAGGGTAATATGGTAATTTTAATTTGATAAAAATAAAAGATATGAAATTTATTTTATTTCTTTTAGAGGAGTAAATTAAATTTTCATTGACTTAAGTGCAAAAGTTATTTTAAGATAACTTTGTACAAATTATCAAATGGGCTATAATAGTATGGTGTGGAAATAAATAAATAAGTATAGTAGTGAATGTAGTTGTAAAATTTAAATATAATAATAAAAGTTGTAATAATTATTATGTTTATCCATAAAGGGATAAAATAATAAGTACCCTAAGTATGTTATCTCTTTATGTTATGAATGGTTTAAATTATAGTTAACCTTATGTTAATTATAATTTAAATAAACTTATCAATCTTAACCTATATTATTTGAGTTAAGATTAACAAAGTGTTAATCAAGATTTAAATATGGTTAATTTTATAAAGAGATGTGACATAAGCTTCATTGTAACCTAAGTTAAATTTTTTTCTACATCTTAATTTTGGGTTAAAATAATATCATAAACATAGAATATTAAAACTAATAAGTTTGGGCAATTTTTGTAATTTGAGAAAAATGATTTGAGGGCATTTTTGCCACAATCCAAAAATGTGAGCGGCCCGACCGTAATTTCCAGAAAGATCATCTTCAACCTCCAACAGCCCCTCGATCGCGAGCTTCAAACAGCCTTTAATGGCGGAAATTGCCCAAATTTGGAGCTCGAATCCTTCAATTACACATTGGGCACTAAAGACCGATATATTACGCATCAAATGCCTCGATCAATTTGGATTAAAAGTCGCGAAATCGATGGGATTTTGTCCCCAATTCAAACCGCGTCATTTGAATGCCGTATTGAAGAATTTCAAAATTGTATCAAATCGGCTTCAATTGGAGGGCGTGATCCATGGGATCTTGTTAGACCCGAGCAAACGCGGGCCGACCCGCCCACCCGCTCGGTCCGCCCGGCATAAATGGGCGGATATGGTTATTATATTTAGCCCATTTTGTCCGGATAGCCCGGCCCGCCCGTATAAATGGGCGGGATACGGTCATTGATATTATCCCATTTAGCCCGGATAGTCCGCCCGAAAGCCCAAATTAATTTTAAAAAATAAATAAAATAAATATATTTTTTTATAATAAAATTCATGGAATAAAATATAAATGATCTAGTTTTTTTTGTTAATTATGTCTAGTTTTGTTTGTTATTGAAGGTCCATCCAAGACACTTAAAATTAGTGATGTTGGTTATGACGAGTTTGAGGACGAGGAAGATTCAACTAAGGCGTGATTGTGTGTTGTATGCACTATGCTGGAGGCAACAAAAAGAGACAACCAGCTCCATTTTCTTTTGAAATTTGCTTAATTGTGTAATGTTGTGTTATTTTGTGGGAAATTTTGTTATGACAAGTTTGTAACAATAACTATGTTTACCGTTTGTAATAAAAAAATATTTTTTTATGGGTATTGTGCGTTAAATTATATTTGCTATGTTTTGTTTAATGACAAGTTTGTCTTGTCTCGCGGGCTAAATGGGACCCGCGGGCTACCCGGGTCCGGATGTTCGGGCGGATCCGGAAAGCCTTCCCAGCCCGTTTCCTTGGCTTGCCCGAATCCGGCCCGCCCATCCGGGCATGATTTTTGTCCAAAGCCCGGCCCGATTCCCGCCCGGATCCGGATTTGATCAGGTCTAGATCTTGTTGAGGGAATTCAAGGCTGTAAAAGCCCTATATAAACCCCCTCAATCGTCCACTCAATTCACCCAATTTCATTAAACTTCCTCAAGAACCCTATAATTCGAAACCAGTTGCTCATCAGTAAAATTCGAGAGTGTTGAAGCTTTGCTTCTACCATTGTTTGCACCCTTAGCTTCGTCTCTTTGTCCCCTTAAAAACCCCTCTTGTCCCGACGCCGGAGACGCACCGATGAGGCCCAATTTTGCCCAGGAACCGGCGGTGCCACCACGCGACTCCGGTGAAGCTTTTGTCCGATTTTCGACTTTGATTTCTTAATTAAATTGGTTAATATAGATAATTGGAAAATAAGTTAGGATTAATTTAATTTTATGATTATTAAAATTAAATTAATTATATTTATTTTGGGTATTATCTTATATTATGAATGGTTACATTATAACTCTTCATTTAGATAATATTTTGAGTTAGAAATTTTTAGGATTATAAATAAATTATTGGACAATTTATTTATGATATGATTATTTAGAATATACGACTAATTAATTTCAGTATCGTATAAATATTTGTTTTTTCGTAAAGCCTTGAAATTGATTTATTTAAGAGATAAATAAATTCAATTAGAAACCGAGACATTGTATCATTCAAATTTCGATATTGAATAAATTATCTAATTATAATTTGTTTATTGTGTGTGATTTGGGTACGTCTCGGAATTGCGTTTGGAACGGAAATAAAGCAGGGAGCCAATTTGTTTTTCGATAGAAACCATATCCGATACGTCGTTCATCTTCTTCGTGATTCAAGGCAAGTGACGATTCTCTCTTGCTATTTTATTCCATATTTTCCTTAATTGACAATTAATCTATTGTCTTAATTAAGTTGGGATACAATTTCTTAATTGTCGTTCGGGAACTTGTGTGCTAAATGGGTGTGAATAATGAACCTTATTATTAGGTTGTATAATTTCTAGCAATGATCCTTATATATATATTATAATAGGGTGCTAGATGAACTTTGGTGTGGATTCGTTGTGCATTTGGTGTGGACTTAATTGCGAGTTAGCAAAGTATTCGTAGGAACGCTACCTTGCGTGGTTTAGTTGTTTCTTTATGACTTGGTATTAGGAGGATTACTGCCCTAATACTTTTGGTCATTACCTACCCTTATTTGAATATAAGTGGTGGTGCACTTAGCTAGTGCCGAAACTCGGGATTCGTCCCAGTCTATATCTCATTGCGAGATCGGTTGTGGATTTAATGCACGTTTTGAAATTAAATAAGATAAGTGTCGCATGACACATAATTAATATACTCTCGGGCGAGAAGTATGACGTGGAACCCGCCCGGTCTCTTGTCTAAAGTAAGTCCTGTTTCCAATTTGGATCCACATTATGCGGTGAGGTTGGTCGAGGACCCAAATATTCAATGAGGCATTTTCAAAACTTTGTGTGATAATATTCTCAAACAAATTCAATAATTTTCCTTAAGACTCACTTCCGTTGGAGTCTTCTCTTGAAGCATTCTTTTTCTATCGTTTCAATGAGAGTATCCGAGTTATGTATCGTCTACCGACTATTATTCGAGAGACAATGATAGTAACTAGATACAATCACAAGAACCACTCTATTTGAGCCCTTGCGTAGTCTTTCGTTAGACTGACCAACCTTTCCTTTTCCTTGCATGGTTGGCTGGTGTCATCCGTCCTATACGGCACATCAGTGGTTGGTTTCAGACAACTTTGAAGTAACAAATCGAAGACGAAGGCTTGCAATTGAAGATTTAAAATGATATTATTTTTAAGGTGGTCTAGTATTAATTTAATTTTATTAAATAAATGTAATACTTAAATAAATTAGTCATGTATTTAGGATTTATTCAAAAGTCTCCCGCTGAAATTTCACATTGTTTGTAATACCGTCCTTCTCAATTTATGAGAGGAATTTAAAATAAAAGAATTGAGTATTTGTTATAAAAGTTTTTCGCTGATTACTCTTTCATTATTTAATGTTTATTTATTTATGTACACATAATTATTCCAATTAATGTCTAGGGTGCTTTGGACATTAAAGTCTGAGGTCACTGCGTGTGGCACTACCGATGTAAGTCGGGGGTGTTGCAATAATTAATTTTGGTTCTTCTCCCTACCATGCTCTCGTGATTGAATTCATCTGTATTATTTATAAATCTACTATATATATACTAAACTAGACCCTAACTACACCAAATGACACCCTTCATTAAATTTACAACATGTAACCATATCAAAATTCTTGCATTTTTAAATATATTTTTTTGTCGGCATAATATCTAATCAAAATTCTTTTTTTTTCTAGATTTAAAATTAAGCCTAATCATAATTATCTCATCTAAAATTGTGATGGACTTCTATCCTTGCAATCGTACCTTCCCCTCTAACTAGTTTTACTCACCAAATTAAGTACTTGTAGCCAAACAAGAAAAAAGCATGGTCTTTGTAAAAAAGAAAGAAAGAGAGATTGACTTTATTTTTCTGTTGCATTTTCCAAAAAGCTTAAATAAAACAAGTTAATATTCTTTATTGACAAAAAAAATTGATAGGATCGCGCCTCTTTTTGTCCAGTCTATGGTAAGATTGGCTCGTCTCTTGTTTCTCCAAGGAAGGATCAAAACCGGCCTAGCAAGAGTTGGTTCCTCAGTGGATTTTGGATGGATCGAAAATCCGTTTTTGGAATTGTGATTTTCTTAAAATTTAAGGGGATATGTATCCCACTCTCTTGTGGATATTACGCACCACTCAAGAATAGAATAAAGGATCAAATGAGCTTGAGATATAACACACTCAAGAACACTTAATGAGGCACTCGATGTTACTCACGAGTAAGGGAGAATTTCTAATTCGAATGAGATCTTTGATAAAACTTAGGTTTTTATTAAGCCTTAAAAGATTAACAAAGGCCAACAAGGCGAGCTGAAATCGGAACATAATTGCAAGAGTTACAAATCTTGAGCTAGCCTATTCAAGACAAGGAAAATCCTTTCACTTAGCCAACCAATTACATCATTTAAATGACTTCAAATCTGAATAAACCCTTCATTGAACTTATAGAGGAGGATGTCCCACATGTCCCCTTGAATTTGAAAAAAAATGTCCGAGTGGATTTGAATTGAGCCTCCTTTTATGCCAACATGTCAAATGCGGTGGAGCGCCAACGTTGGATTTACTTGGAGAAGAACCACCGAGTCAATTACAAATTGGCTCAACACTCTTAAGATCAAAAGACCCCCTCCCCCCCCACATAAACTTAGTCTTGAGTCTAAGAGCTTGGGCCCATGTGATCACGCCAAGAGGTGGCTCATAGCCTTGCTTTGGTGTAGAAACCCTAATGGTGGTGCGCGCTTGTGAACGAATGAGGCATGGCTCGAGCGCCTTGGGAGAGCTTGGTGAAGCCATGGGAAAGTCTTCTTGATTGACCTTAGGCAAGGTCACAAAAAAAAAAATCATCGGACCGAAGGCTATTACAATCACAATTATTTTATAAGGAGTGTGCATCTAGTAGTATAAGTTATAAGGAGTGGGATCATATGCGTACCAGTATTAATGTGTTTAGTGCGGACGTATCTAGATCTTTGATCCTTGTTCATCATGTGGCCCGTGTGTTTTTCTGCGTTTTGGGCTTTTTAAATGGGTGAGGGGTATTTTTGTCAATCGCCTCTTAAAACCTCCTTCTCCTTGAGTTTGGTTCTGTGCAACGTGATCTCCCACTGCGATCCGCCATTGATGCCCTCCCTTCTACACGAGCTTGATTTTCTTTAAGGTGTGTTTCTGATCCGACTTCGACGTTGCTCTTGCAATTCGCCGTCTTACTATGACTTCGAGATGGATTCAAGTTAGTCAACTCCTTTTCAATTAAAACTCTAGAAAATTCGTTGAATTTTGTGTTTTATTTGCTCAGAGCAAAAATTGAACCCTTGTTATAATTGAATCCAAATCAAAGTGTACGAGGTAGTTGATACGCTTTACTTTGTAATGCGTAACTAGGAGTTGTTACTAGGTTATTAGGTACCATCTTTATGGGTTTAGGAGATAATTTAGGATTATGGAGTAGTAGAGAAGAAGTGGTGACAGAGCTAATTTTAGTGAAGTATAGGAGCTAAGGAGGAAGCCGCAATCAGGGACTAAGGAATGCACAAGCCGCGGCATAGGAAGAGACCGTCAGAAGCTGAGGAAGGCAAAACCGCGGTCGCGGTTTTGGACCCATGATCGCGGTTCCTGTAGAATCTGAAGAAGAGCAATGAAGGATAAGCCGCGGTCGTGGCCATGGATGTCGCGGTCGCGGTTTTGCAAGTCAAGCCGACACGGGAAGATTTCACCGCAGATTATCTTGTTACCTTATTTTCTTTATTTTATATTTTGTTATTTCGGATATTATTATTTTAGAAGATTTACTTAGGTTATAAATACTTAGTTTCATGTAGGTTTATCATTCATTCTAGCAAATTTTTGAGAACGGCGTTTTAGAGTTTTTTTGGAGTTTTTGCAAGACCATGAAGAACTAAGTTTCCTTTGCTTAGTCAGGCGATTGAAGCCTTCATTTGAATTGGTTGTGAGATTATAACTCTTATTTTATTACTTTGAATGTTATCGATTCTCTTGCGCTTCATCCCTTTGAGTTTTACTGATTATACTAGCCTGATCAACTAGTGGTCATTGGTAATATTCTTCTGCTAGAGTTAGTTTGTTTCTGGTTGAAATACCTAATTCAGAGTAGCAACTACGATATTCTAGAATTGGTTGGAATAGTTTATTGTAGAAGAGAATTGATTTCATGCTAAGTAAAACTGGTTGTTTTATGTGCATGTATCTGCTGAAATTCTTGAACTTACTGCTGCTGTTAAATTGAATCTGGATAGTTTCCTGGTTATTTGATAGTTAGTATTCTCAGGGTCTGGTTGTCCTATTAATAACTTAAGAAAAGGAATATGAACATTCATTGGTCTAAGGAACCGGAGATAATCAAGGATCGACCAATCAAACTGAAGTGTGGATATCTGTCTGGCTGAGCTATTTCACATCCATTGTTTACAAACTCTTTTCACTCTTTTTTATTGTTACTTGTTACAATCATCAACCCCCCCCCCCCCCCCCCCCCCCTTGTTACTATTGGTATACAATTTCTGCAAACATGATAGATAACTTGATTGTCTGTGAGTTTGACCCTTACTTGCCAGACTACCCTAGTTAGGTTTTTAAGGTTTCTTTGTTAGGTACACACGACTAAACGCCTAACAAATTTGGCGTCGTTGCCGGGGAGTCTAAGTTTTATTGTTTTCTTGTTTGTGTGTGATTGTTTACCAACTTTTGTGTGGACCTGTCTTATGGTCCACACCCGTGCTACTAATTCTCCAATCTTAGATCTTGATACAGAAATTGAGCGAACACATTCCAGGAACCGTAGAACCGTTCGTGAGCAACTCGAGATGGCTGAACAGCAGACTTTGAGGCAGTTAACTACACCGAATTTAGAGCAACAACCGCTTGCTGTGAAGTTTCTTAAGTTGGCTGATGGTGTCAATTTTGAGTTAAAGTCTGGATTGATTCACTTGATACCCCACTTCCATGGGATGAATGGAGAAGACCCCAACAAGCACTTATTTGAGTTTCACGTTGTCTGCACCAGTATGAAGCCAAGGGACGTGATAGAGGACCAAATCATACTGAGGGCCTTTCCTTTCTCTCTAAAGGATTCGGCCGACTACTATCTAGCTCTAGGAAGCATTGATACATGGGAAAAGATGAAGAAAACCTTTCTTGATAAGTACTTTCCTGCAACAAAGCTCAATAGCTTGAAGAAAAACATCAGCAACATTTAACAACACACTACTGAGACTTTGTATGAGTACTATGAGAGATTCAAGAGGTTAATATCAAGCTGTCCATACCATGGTTATTCTGACCAAGACCTCGTTCTATATCTGTATGGGGGCTTCTTGACGATGAGCGTAGAATGGTGAACGCTGCCTGTGGCAGTAACATTCTGAATAAAACTGCAGCTGCAGCATTTGAGATGTTTTCTGAGCTAACTGAAGGCTCAAGGCAGTTCAGCAAGAGAGCGAGCTTTCAAGCAGTTAAGGTCACAGACTCTCATCCATCATCTTCAGTGCAATCTGATGTGAACGAGTTGAAGGAGATGATGAAGAGTTTTATGGTGAAAGGAAATCCGCAATAAGTCAAGGCCTGTGGCATCTGTTATGACACAATGTACCCTACTGATGTGTGCCCGTAACTGCAAGAGCCCGCATCTGAAGTGAATGATATGGGAGGGTTCGGGCCTCCTAGACCAAGATATGACCCATACTCTGACACCTACAATCCTGGGTAGAGAGATCACCCCAATCTGAGATATGGGAACCAACATAACCAGCAGTTCAATCAGCGGCATCAGCAATTTCAGCAACTTGGAGGTCAACAACAACAACCATTCAGACCACCATATGACCCTAGACCTCAGGGGCAGAGTTTGAGTTCATCTATGTCTACAGAAGACATGATAAAGGCCCTTGCGCAGAACATGACCACCATGACTCAAAATTTGACCACCATGCAGAGCAATTTGGTGCAATTTCAACATGAGACCAAGTCAAGCATTCAGAACTTGGAGAATCAAGTTGGGCAGATCTCCCTAGCAGTAAGCAAACTTGAGGCTAGGGAGGCGAGTAAGCTAACGTCGCAAACAGAGTTGAACTCGAGACAGAATGTGAGTGCAATCATGCTGAGAAGTGGGAGGAAGCTAAATGAAACAATGGAGAACAATGTTCTCTTAGCTGAAAGGGACGAATTATATAAAGAGACGGAAGCTGCAAACAACGAAATTCCTATAGACACCAATCGAGAGGAAACGCGACTGCGGGTCTAAAACTGCTACCGCGGGTCCAAAACCGCGACCGCGGGTCCAAAACCGCGACCGCGGGTCCAAAACCGCGACCGCGGGTCCAAAACTGCGACCGCGGTTTGTTTACAGAAGGGATACTACAGGGGGACGGTTCTGCAGAAGCAAGTCAAAAAGTAGACCCGCGATCGTGGGTGAAAAACCGCGATCGCGGGTGAAAAACCGCGATTGCAGTTTTACCTCAGAAGAAGAATCGCGGCCTACAACAGAACGAAGCAGCGGCCGCGGGAAAGTTACAGAAAGCCACCAAGAGGAACCGCGATCGCGGGTCCAAAACTGAGACCGCTGTTTTGCTACAGATTGCCAAGATGGTTATGTTCGTCCGGATTTTCCTCCCCTTGGATCACAGAAGCCAATTCCTCCATTCCTTGAGGCGCTGAAAGATACAAGAAGGCTAGAGAATGACAAAGAGATTTTCGAAATATTCAGTAAGTGTGAGGTAAACATTCTCTTGCTTAAATTGATTAAAAGTATTCCTCGCTATGCAAAATTTCTGAAAGAACTGTGTACAATTAAGAGAAATTAAAAAGTGAAAAGCAAGAAGAAGGTTAAAGTTAGTGAACATGTATCTGATGTGTTGCAAAGGCGAATGCCTAAGAAGTGTGGTGACCTTGGCATGTTTAGTATTCCTTGTACGATAGGTGACACCAAGTTTGAACGAGCCATGCTAGATCTAGGTGCATCTATTAATGTGTTGCCTTACTCTTTATATGAATCTTTAGGGTTAGGACAATTGCAGGAAACTGGGACGGTGATTCAGTTAGCTGATTTGTCTAATGTGTATCTGAAATGAGTAGTAGATGACGTCCTTATGAAAGTTGAAATTTTGATTTTTCCTGCTGATTTCTTTGTGATGGATATGGGAAGTGACAAGCATGCAGGCCCTGTTATGTTAGCACTAGTGGAAAAAACACTTTTTGAGGCTCCCTTTTAGAGGCATACATAGTTCAAAACGCCTCAACAACGACTTAGGCAATCACTTTTTTTGGTTTTTGAGGTGGATAATTAATTTATACGCCTCAAAAACATCTTTTGAGGCGAGAAAACTAATATACCCCTCAACAAGTATCCGAAAAAACATTTCCCGCTAAAGTATTAGAGGCGGGCCAGGGTAAGGCCCGCCTCTAATGCTAACTAATTGAGGCGGGCCAAGTAGCCCGCCTCAATTAAAGCTTGTTGAGGCGGGCCTCTTAAAGCCCGCCTCAACAAGTATGTCCAATAGAGGCGGGCATGTAAGACCCGCCTCTATTAGACCATTACTCGGCCGAGTCTCTGCCGACTCGGCCGAGTCGTAATACTTATAGAGGCGGGCATGTTAGGCCCGCCTCTATAAGCTCAACCCTAATTAAAAAAAAACAGTTGCGCGCGCCTTCATTTTCCTCTTCATATCCTCCTCTTCGTCTTCAATTCGTTCGTCCCGAGCTCCGACTTCATCGATCTCCTCCGTCTTCCCTACTTCATCGATCTCCTCTGTCTTCCCGACTTCATCGATCTCCTCCGTCTTCGCCGAGCTCCGTCTTCCCGAGCTCATCGGCGTCATCCTTTCCGTCTCCGAGATCGGCGAATTGTTGCCGCCTTCGCTCACGACTTCCGTCTACCCCAGCTTTCCACTCGATTTCCCCCTTCTGTTACTTCGAATCACCGCTACGAAGAAGACGAAAGCCAAAAGAATTAACGGAGACAAGAAGCCCTAATTTCCTTTCAGTTAAGTTTTCTCCCACGTCTCTTCTATTTTCTTCTTCACTTTCTCCATTTCCTTGCTTTTTATCTCTACATCCTCCAAGTTTTTAGCTTCATTTTGAAGGGTGGCCGACAGGAGGGTGGAGTTGGACGCTGACGACGCAGTTGGTGTAGGGTGAATCTGATGAGAGGTTGATGAACGTCATCGAGGTAATCGGGTGTGAAATCATGTACGATTTGAGAATTAGGGTTATGAAATTTTTATTTGGGGGGCACACGATTTGAGAGATGTGTGCGTCTGTGTAGGGTGAAATCATGTACGATTTGAGAATTAGGGTTATGAAATTTCTTGAAAATTATCGCTTATCCATTGTTAACTGTCTGTGGATTTTTGTTTTCTTGCATTGGTTGTATCCATTTGTAGAGGTAGAGTTGATGAAGGAAAGATTTGCAAAGCTGTTGCTTGGAGAGGACATGTCTGGAGGAGGGAAGGGTGTTTGCAATGCCCTTGCTATTTCAAATGCTATTACAAATCTTGTTGGTACAAAATAACAGTTGCCTCAATTTGTGCATTATAGTTTGGTTCATATGTGTGGAAACCATACAAACAAGTCTATGAAGATTTTGTTACAACTTACCTTATAAATCAATCAGATTTTAGTTACATTCACTATGTCAATTTTTTAACTTTACAGGGTGCTAGGATTGTAATTTATGGCCCCAATTGCCCTCAATGGATTGTTGCAATGGAGGTTTGTGCAGCTCATAGTTTGATTTGTGTGCCTCTTTATGACACTAGGTATAACTCCTTTGTGATTAATCTGTAAAAACTTTTTTACATGTCAAATTTACTGATTCTGTTGTTGTGGGTATAGGCCCTGGTTCTATAAATTACATCATAGACCACGCCGAGATTGATTATGTTTTCGTGCAAGACAAGAAGGTTAAAGAACTAAGAAACCAGGGGGGGAAAATCTCAGTTTCTTCTCACTTTGGGTCTGTTTGGATTTCCCTTAGAGAATGCATTAAAATACATTATCTCATATTAAATTGCATTAATCATCAATTTATTGCAAGATAATGCATTTTAATACATTATTAAGGGAATCCAAACAGATGATGAGATCATGGTTATGCAATTGGTTTCTTATGTTTCTATATCACTATCGTTGGGTAGATTGAGGTGCATAGAATGCTGTCTCTAGACGCTTTATAAGAATCCATATCAAGTGAGTATATCTTTGTATTTCAATCCTTCCCTTTTAGTGTGAACTTGAAATTGAAGGTAAAAGAGATGTGTCAATTAATTGGATTAGGTCATTTGTTATTGTGTATCTGTTTTTGAATGTTTTTATTGTTGAATACTTAACAGAAATTATCAATTTGTATTACATGCAGATCTTCTATTCTTATGCAATTGTTTAGGGATGGGTAGAAGAGCATAATTTGTCATGTATCATCTTTTCGACAAACTTACAAGGTAAAAATTTCTCTTGCATCATCTTTTGCGTCTGATTTCAGTTCTTTTTAGCTAAGGTTCAAAATTTTGTTTCTTTTGGAAGTACATTAGGTGAAACTTTTGGATCATTTTAAGCTTAGAATTACTATTGTGTTGATTTAAGATATATTTGTTGTTGAATTGTGAGTTCATATCTACCCTATATAATTAAAGTTGTAGGCAAGTCTGTATAAAATATTGCACCACTTGGCCTTCTACATTATTGACATTTGGCACTCCAGTTTGATGCCATGTGTTCCTAATGCTCCACTATCTACCTTCATGTTCCCTGTGGAACAGCTTCTTCCAAATGCGGTTACTTTTTATGTTCAATTACTGCTGATTCCACCCACGTTTTCACCCAAATCTGCACTAAACTACTTTGATCTCATCAAAACTGCACTCAACATTTGTCCCATTCTTCTCCACCCATGTTCTCACATGAACTCAGATTGTATTTACTCATCAATTCAACAGGGGAGGCAGTAAATCTCTCGCAATTTATGGAAGAACTTCCCTCTTAGGTGTTAGTATGGGAACAACAGAATCATATTGTTTTTGAAGTAGCTACTGATTATGCTCTTCGTTTGCACATTTTGGTGTGCACAACTATGTTGAACTTTGTCGTTGTCACTAACATCAGGAGAAATAGGTTATCCTCAGCTTCTACGTCCACTAATGACTAGCGGTCCTGCTGGGAGCCACAGCCGACGAGATGGGTGAAATTCAATGTCGAAGGTGCATGTAAGGGTAATCCAGGAGATGCAGGTTGTGGTGGAATTTTGAGGACTCCTACGGGTGATTTTCTGCTCTCCTTCAAATCTCAGATTGGATTAGTTACCGCTCTGTGTGCGGAGCTCATGACTATTCTCACTGTCCTACAATTAATTAGGGAGAAGAACTTCGATCAACGGGATGGATCACGCTGGAAATCAGGTATTCACTTAGAAGTGGGATATACCGGGCTTCAAGGTCATTTCTTGTGATGCGGTGAGGTAAATGCATCGTTCTTTGAATTTAAATCTCTGCCTATTTGTTTCCTTTGCAATCTGTTGTTGGAATTGGGGTTTGGTTGTGGAGCTTTAGATAGTGAATTCCTAATTATTGGGTTGAATTTTGAAAATTTAGCTGTGAGAAATTCTAAATCTTGGATGATGTTACTTGTATGTTTTTAGCAATATATAATGCTAGATGTGTTCCCTTGGACGATGTTACTTGAATGCTTCAAAATGTAAGCTAAGTTTGATGCAAGTCTATAGGATTAGTATTATATGTAGTTGTTTTTGCTGTCATACAATCATCTTTTTCCTTGAACAGATGAACAAGGACCACTTATATTTTGGGCCTAGATGTGCAGTCCACTGGCGCTGACTCGGTCGAGAACTCGGCCGAGTCAGCGCGACTTGTTGAGGCGGGCCTATAGAGGCCCGCCTCAACAAGTGTTTACTTATTGAGGCGGGCTTCGGAGGCCCGCCTCAATAAGGTCCTTTTAGAGGCGTAAAATGTCCGCCTCAAAAAGTGTCCCTACTTGTTGCAACCCCCTTAGTTAAAGCGAACGGTGTTCGCCTCAATAAGTGTCCAAAGGCCCGCCTCTATAAGGATTTTTTCCACTAGTGTAGGTAGGCCATTTCTGAAAACTATCAACACTAAAATTGATGTGAGTAGTGGGTCACTGACTATAGAATTTGATGGGGAAAGGGTAGAGTATAACATTTATGATGCTAAGAAACACCCTCCTAGTCATGATTCTATGTGTTCTATTGTTATGCATAACTAACATTGATCTGCAAGGCACTATGTCGAGCCACGACATTAACCAAGGCGCTTCTCAGGAGGCAACCCGAGGTAAGTAGTTTTTCTTCTTCTGTTATTAGTTTTCCTTGCTGCGTTTTTAGACTAACTTGCAGGAAAAGAGGCTCTCACAGGCAAAGCCATGACCGCGGCCTAAAAACCGCGATCGCGGCCTTGCCCTGAACATGAAGTTTGCACCGTAAGCCTTCTTTACCTTAAAAAAAAAATTGCGGGCGCGGGTGAAAACCGCGATCGCGGCCCCGCAGCCCAACTATATATCGCTGCTGAGATGAAGGAACAAGATGATGTCGCTGTTGAGGAGGAGATGTAGCTTGGGATTTTTATTTAGAAACTGATGATTGCACGACATGATACAGTTGATGAGGAGGAGATTCCAGAGGCACTGACTGATATATGTTTGAGCTGGAGAGACAATATGCGACCGCTGACACAATGAGGCATGCACTTCGAGTGGTCCTGTAGACCCAGGTAGACAGTCTAGGGAGTGGATTGATGAGCTTGATGAGGATGTGAGGATGCTTCGAGATCGGTCGCTGGTGCAATGCTCTTACATCAAGCATTGGGACGCCTTTGCTTCACACAGGTGGGAGGCATATAGGGGACCGACAACCGATGAGATTGATTACATTGCCTCCCACCATGGCACCAGAGACTCTTATTTCCATGATTTTCCACCACCATGCCTGCCACGACATCCGAGACACAGACCACCTCGGCATCGCTAGTGGGTATTTTTCTTTCCCCCCAGAGTTTTATTTTTCGTCTTTCATTACATTGAGGACAATGCAATATTTAAGCATAGGGGAGGGATTTATACTTGCTGTCTGTAATATATAAAAAAAACGAGAATAAACTTGGCTGAGCTGAAAACCCGAAAGGGAGGCTAAGGCAAAATTCAGGGGCCCGGATCAGCATTAGGCTGGGGTAATAAGAGGTTGAAGAGCGATGTGAGGATTGGTGAGCTCATCTGTGAAAAATGAAATGAGTGGCTAGGTGAAAACCCGAAAGGGCGCCTAGGCAAAATGAGTGAAAAAAAGAGGAGTGATTATTAGGATTCATTCATTTTGGCGTGGCGACATAAGTGGTGGAGCTATAAGGAGGTTTCGGGTAGGTCACTTTGGGAGTTATAAGAAGATAGACTAGAGCTAGGATTAGATATTTTCATTCACACACTGGAGTTCGGGTTAAGCTTGGGGGAAATACTATGCTTTCCCTTAAGGCTGGTGTGTTGTGTTATTGTGTTGGTATTGATGGAGATTCATGAGTAGGTGCGGTTCTTAGTGGAGAACTTTGTTCTGCTTCTTGAGACCTTGGGTATTTCATTGGAGGAGTAGGTTTCTATTAGCTTACTGGAGGACGAGCAAGGTCTAAGCATGGGGGAATTTGATATGCTCTACTTTGTAGTATGTAACTAGGAGCTGTTACTAGGTTATTAGGTACCATTTGTATGGGTTTAGGAGACAAAATAGGATTGTGGAGTAGTAGAGAAGAAGTGATGAAAGTGCTAATTTTAGTGAAGTGTAGGAGCTAAGAAGGAAGCCGCAATCAGGGGCTAAGGAATGCACAAGCCGCGGCATAGGAAGAGACCGTCAGAAGATGAGGAAGACCGCGGTTTTGGACCCGCGATCGCGGTTCCTGTAGAATCCAAAGAAGAGCAATGAAAGGTAAGCCGTGGTCGCGGCCATAGATGTCGCGGTCGCGGTTTTGCAAGTCAAGCCGACGCGGGAAGATTTCGCCGCAGATTATCTTGTTACCTTATTTTCTTTATTTTATATTTTGTTATTTCGGATATTATTATTTTAGAAGATTTACTTAGGTTATAAATACTTATTTCATGTAGGTTTATCATTCATTCTAGCATATTTTTGAGAACGGCGTTTTAGAGTTTTTTTGGAGGTTTTGCAAGACCATGAAGAACTAAGTTTCCTTTGCTTAGTCAGACGATTGAAGCCTTCGTTTGAATTGGTTGTGAGATTATAACTCTTATTTTATTCCTTTGAATGTTATCGATTCTCTTGCGCTTCATCCCTTTGAGTGTTACTGATTATACTAGCTTGATCAACTAGTGGTCATTGGTAATATTCTTCTGCTAGAGTTAGTTTGTTTTTGGTTGAAATACCTAATTCAGAGTAGCAACTACGATATTCTAGAACTGGTTGGAATAGTTTATTGTAGAAGAGAATTGATTGCATGTTAAGTAAAACTGGTTGTTTTATGTGCATGTATCTGCTGAAATTCCTGAACTTACTGCTGCTGTTAAATTGAATCTGGATAGTTTCCTGATTATTTGATAGTTAGTATTCTCAGGGTCTGGTTGTCCTGTTAATAACTTAAGAAAAGGAATAGCAACATTCACTGGTCTAAGGAATTGGAGATAATCAAGGATCGTCCAATCAAACTAAAGTGTGGATATTTGTCTGGCTGAGCTATTTCACATCCATTGTTTACAAACTCTTTTCACACGTTTTTATTGTTACTTGTTACAATCATCAAACCCCCCCCCCCCCCCCCCCCTTTGTTACTATTGGTATACAATTTCTGCAAACAGGATAGATAACTCGATTCTATGCGGGTTCGACCCTTACTTGCCAGACTACATTAGTTAGATTTTTAAGGTTTCTTTGTTAGGTACACACGACTAAATGCCTATTAAATTTGGCGTCGTTGCCGTGGAGTCTAAGTTTTATTCTTTTCTTGTTTGTGTGTGATTGTTTACCAACTGTGGGGTGGACCTGTCTTATGGTCCACACCCGTGCTACTAATTCTCCAATCTTAGATCTTGATACAGAAATTGAGCGAACACTTTCCAAGAACCGTAGAACCGTTCGTGAGCATCTCGAGATGGCTGAATAACTGACTTTGAGGCAGTTAACTGCACCGAATTTATAGCAACAACCGTTTGCTGTGTAGTTTCCTGAGTTGGCTGATGTTGGCAATTTTGAGTTGAAGTCTGGATTGATTCACTTGCTACCCCACTTCCATGGGATGAATGGCGAAGACCCCAACAAGCACTTATCTAATTTTCACGCTGTCTACACCAGTATAATGCCAAGGGGCGTGACAGAGAACCAAATCAAGACGAGGGCCTTTCCTTTCTCTCTGAAGGATTCGGCCAATAACTGGTTCTAGTATCTAGCTCCAGGAAGCATTGATACATGGGCAAAGATGAAGAAAGCCTTTCTTGAGAAGTACTTTCCTGAAACAAAGCTCAATAGCCTGAAAAAAACATCAGTAACATTGAACAACACGCTATTGAGACTTTGTATGAGTACTATGAGAGATTCAAGAGGTTAATATCAAGTTGTCCATACCATGGTTATTCTGACCAAGACCTCGTTCTTTATCTGTATGGCGGGTTTCTTGACGATGAGCGTAGAATGGTGAACGCCGCTTGTGGCGGTAACATTCTGAATAAAACTGCAATTGCAGGTTTTGAGATGTCTTCTGAGCTATCTGAAGGCTCAAGGCAGTGCAGTTCAACAAGAGAGCGAGCTTTCAAGTAGTTAAGGCCGTAGACTCTCATCCATCATCTTCACTGCAATCTGATGTGAACGAGTTGAAGGAGATGATGAAGCGTTTTATAGTGAAAGGAAATCCGCAATAAGTCAAGGCCTGTGGCATCTGTTATGAAACGATGCACTCTACTGATGCGTGCTCGCAACTACAAGAGCCTGCATCTGAAGTGATTGCTATGAGAGGGTTTGGACCTTCTAGACCAAGATATGACCCATACTCCGACACCTACAATCCTGGGTGGAGAGATCACCCCAATCTGAGATATGGGAACCAGCAGAACTAGCAGTTCAATCAGCGACAATAGCAATTTCAGCAACCTGGAGGTCAACAGCAACAACCATTCAGGCCACCATATGACCCTAGACCTCAGGGGCAGAGTTCGAGTTCATCTTTGTCTACAGAAGACATGATAAAGGTCCTTGCGCAGAACATGACCACCATGACTCAAAATTTGACCACCATATAGAGCAATCTGGTGCAATTTCAACATGAGACCAAGTCAAGCATTCAGAACTTGGAGAATCAAGTTGGGCAGATCTCCCTAGCAGTAAGCAAACTGGAGGTTAGGGAGGCGAGTAAGCTACCGTTGCAAACGGAGTTGAACCCGAGACCGAATGTGAGTGCAATCATGCTGAGAAGTGGGAGGAAGCTAAACGAAACAATGGAGAACAATGTTCTCTTAGCTGAAGGGGACGAATTATATGAAGAGACGGAAGCTGCAAACAACGAAATTCCTACAGACACCAATCGAGAGGAACCGCGACCGCGGGTCCAAAACCGCGACCGCGGTTTGTTTACAGAAGAGATATTGCAGGGAGACAGTTCTGCAGAAGCAAGTCAGAAAGCAGACCCGCGATCGCGGGTGAAAAACCGCGATTGCGGTTTTACCTCAAAAGAAGAACCGCGGCCTACAGCAGAACGAAGCAGCGACCGCGGGAAAGTTACAGAAAGCCACCAAGAGGAACCGCGATCGCGGGTCCAAAACCGCGACCACGGTTTTGCTATAGATTGCCAAGATGGTTATGTTCGTTCGAATTTTCCTCCCCTTGGATCACAGAAGCCAATTCCGCCATTCCTTGAGGCGGTGAAAAATGCAAGAAGGCTGGAGAATGACAAAGAGATTTTCAAAACAATCAGTAAGTGTGAGGTAAACATTCCCTTGCTTAAATTGATTAAAAGTATTCCTCGCTATGCAAAGTTTCTGAAAGAACTGTGTACAATTAAGAGAAATCAAAAAGTGAAAAGCAAGAAGAAGGTTAAAGTTAGTGAACATGTATCTGCTGTGTTGCAAAGGCGAATGCTTAAGAAGTGTGATGACCCTGGCATGTTTAGTATTGCTTGTACGATAGGTGACACCAAGTTTGAACGAGCCATGCTAGATCTAGGTGCATCTTTTAATGTGTTGCCTTACTATTTATATGAATCTTTGGGGTTAGGACCATTGCAGGAAATTGGGATGGTGATTCAGTTAGCTGATTTGTCTAATGTGTATCCGAAAGGAATAGTAGAGGACGTTCTTGTGAAGGTTGAAAATTTGATTTTTCCTGCTGATTTCTTTGTGATGGATATGGGAAGTGACAAGCATGCAGGCCCTGTTATGTTAGGTAGGCCATTTCTGAAAACTACCAACACTAAAATTGATGTGAGTACTGGGTCACTGACTATGGAATTTGATGGGGAAAGGGTAGAGTATAACATTTATGATGCTAAGAAACACCCTCCTGGTGATGATTCTATGTGTTCTATTGTTATGCGTAACTAACATTGATCTGCAAGGCACTATGGCGCTTCTCGGGAGGCAACCCGAGATAAGTAGTTTTTCTTCTTCTGTTATTAGTTTTCCTTGTTGCGTTTTTAGACTAACTTGCAAGATAAGAGGCTCTCGCAAGCAAAGCCGCGACCGCAGCCTAAAAACCGCGATCCCGACCTTGCCCTGAACGTGAAGTTTGCACCGTAAGCCTTCTCTACCTTAAAGAAATTTAAAAATTAAAAAAAAAAATCGAAGAAAAAAAAACGCGGGCGCGGGTGAAAACCGCGATCGCGGCCCCGCAGTCCAACTATATACCTCTGCTGAGATGACGGAACAAGATGATGTCGTTGTTGAGGAGGAGATGTAGCTTGGGATTTTTATTCAGAAACTGATGATGGCACGACATGATACATCTGATGAGGAGGAAATTCCAGAGGCACTGATTGATATATGTTCGAGCTGGAGAGACAGCATGCGACTGCTGACACAGTGAGGCAGGCACTTCGAGTGGTCCTGCAGACCCAGGTAGACAGTCTGGGCAGTGGATTAATGAGCTTGATAAGGACGTGAGGATGCTCCAAGATCGGTCGCTGGTATAGTGCTCTTACAGCAAGAATTGGGACGCCTTTGCTTCACACAGGTTGGAGGCATATAGGGGACCGACAACCGATGAGATTGATTACATTTCCCCCGGGATGGCACTAGAGACTCTTGTTTCCATGATTTTCCACCACCACGCCTGCCACGACATCCGAGACACAGACCACCTCGGCATCGCTAGTGGGTATCTTTCTTTCCCCCCAGAGTTTCATTTTTCGTCTTTTATTACATTGAGGACAATGCAATATTTAAGCATGGGAGAGGGATTTATACTTGCTATCTGTAAAATAAAATAAAAACGAGAATAAACCTGGTTGAGCTGAAAACCCGAAAGGGCGGCTTAGGCAAAATTCAAGGGCCCGAACCAGCATTAGGCTGGGATAATAAGAGGTTGAAGAGCGATGTGAGGATTGGTGAGCTCATCTGTGAAAAATGAAATGAGTAGCTAGGTGAAAATCCGAAAGGGCGCCTTGGCAAAATGAGTGAAAAAAAGAGGAGTGATTATTAGGATTCATTCATTTTAGCGTGGCGAAATAAGTGGTGGAGCTATAAGGAGGTTTCGGGTAGGTTACTTTGGGAGTTATAAGAAGATAGACTAGAGCTAGGATTAGATATTTTCATTCACATACTGGAGTTTGGGTTAAGCTTGGGGGAAGTACTCTGCTTTCCCTTAAGGCTGGTGTGTTGTGTTGCTGTGTTGGTACTGATGAAGATTCATGAGTAGGTGCGGTTCTTAGTGGAGAATTTTGTTGTGCTTCCTGAGACCTTGGGTATTTCATTGGAGGAGTAGGTTTCTATTAGCTTACTCGAGGACGAGCAAGGTCTAAGCATGGGGGAATTTAATACGCTCTATTTTGTAGTGCGTAACTAGGAGCTGTTACTAGGTTATTAGGTACCATCTGTATGGGTTTAGGAGACAATTTAGGATTATGGAGTAGTAGAGAAGAAGTGGTGAAAGGGCTAATTTTAGTGAAGTGTAGGAGCTAAGGAGGAAGCCTCAATCAGGAGCTAAGGAATGCACAAGCCGCGGCATAGGAAGAGACCGTTAGAAGCTGAGGAAGACCGCGGTTTTGGACCCGCGATCGCGGTTCCTGTAGAATCCGAAGAAGAGCAATGAAGGGTAAGCCGCGGTCGCGGCCATGGATGCCGCGGTCGCGGTTTTGCAAGTCAAGCCGAAGCGGGAAGATTTCGCCGCAGATTATCTTGTTATTTCTTTTAGGTTTATCATTCATTCTAGCATATTTTTTAGAACGGCGTTTTAGAGTTTTTTTGGAGTTTTTGCATAACCATGAATAACTAAGTTTCCTTTGCTTAGTCAGACGATTGAAGCCTTCGTTTGAATTGGTTGTGAGATTATAAGTCTTATTTTATTCTTTTGAATGTTATCGATTCTCTTGCGCTTCATCCCTTTGAGTTTTACTGATTATACTAGCTTGATCAACTAGTGGTCATTGGTAATATTCTTCTACTAGAGTTAGTTTGTTTCTGGTTAAAATACCTAATTCAGAGTAGCAACTATGATATTCTAGAACTGGTTGGAATAGTTTATTATAGAAGAGAATTGATTGCATGCTAAGTAAAACTGATTGTTTTATGTGCATGTATCTGCTGAAATTCCTGAACTTACTGTTGCTGTTAAATTGAATCTAGATAGTTTCCTGGTTATTTGATAGTTAGTATTCTCACAGTCTGGTTGTCCTGTTAATAACTTAAGAAAAAAAATAGGAACATTCACTGGTCTAAGGAATTGGAAATAATCAAGGATCGACCAATCAAACTGAAGTGTGGATATCTGTCTGACTGAGCTATTTCACAACCATTGTTTACAAACTCTTTTCACTCGTTTTTATTGTTACTTGTTACAATCATCAACCCCCCCCCCCCCCCCCTTGTTACTATTGGTATACAATTTCTGCAAACAGGATAGATAACTTGATTTTTTGTGGGTTCGACCATTACTTGTCAGACTACATTAGTTAGGTTTTTAAAGTTTCTTTGTTAGGTATACACGACTAAACGCCTATCAGTAGTACTAATGTGATTTGCAAGGTGATAGATGCTTGATTCATATTGAAGAAGAAAGGCAATTGATTGCATAATATCACGCCATGAGCAAAATCTGGTGGCATGGTTAAGATAATATTTTCCAATTGCGAAAATTTGTGCACAAGCAGCTTGTGTCTACATTCAATCTAACCAATCATTTTCATTCGTCTTGTGCTAATTGTGGGAAATAACCTAATTTTTTCTCTCTCTTTTGGGTTACTATCTACTATTTTATGTGGCCTAATTAAACAATTTATTACCTAAGAAACCCATGTTTCTATAGCTTGAATTCAATTCATCGGGTTGTTTCAAAGATTGCATAGTCATGAACTTGATTAAAAAGAAAACATGTATAAGTGTCTTGTATGCTTTGTTTGGCTGATGCAGAGTAATCTACTTGCAAGCTCGGCCAATCTTCAAAGACCGAAATGCTTCTCACAAATGCATACCTGACTCTCAATTGACAAGCTGATGCAGTGATCTACTTGTATTTGGAAGAGGAGAGGTACTTACTCTTCTTGTTGTCTTTGCCGATGTGAGTTGTCAATGTTTTCTCTTCTTGCTTTGAGCTTTTTTTGGAAGCCTATTTGATGTTGTTTGCTGAAGTCCTAGCCCAAGTTGAAGGTTGTTGATTAATTAAGATGCCCTTTCCCATTTTGAGTTTGGCGGTTATTTGCTTCAGTCACTTGGTGATCTCTTGAACTTATTTTTATTCTCTGGTTTGATTTTGCACATAGTTGCAAAAACACTTTAAAAGTCTATTAGCTCAAAAGCAAGAGCGAAGTGTTTTTTATACATGGTATGAGTTCAAATCTTACATAGGCTGCAAAGGAGCAAAATATGAATATTAGTACAATAAAGTTCATATTTATCACATTAAAGGTTCATAATTACTATATTGAAGGTTCACCTTTTGCAATTCAAAGTAACTAGAGCTTCGCATGTAGTGAGTAAAAGGTTCATATTAAATATACTAAATGTTCACAATTCATAAATAGATTAAACATGCATTTCAATATAAACTATATTTGAGGTTCACAGTTAGTACACTAGAGGTTCATATGTAGTATATTAAAGGTTAATACTTAATATACTAAAGGTTCACATTACTTAATCATGCATACTAAACTTCAAAGGTGCATGCTTAATCTACTTTATATCTACTAAAGTAGAATCCTAACTAAGCCACATGGCGGCCCCAGACTAAACTCACCCCTCACTAATGCCACGTGACATCATGCCATTAATTTTTCTACGTGGCAAGTTATCATTTTTTCGGTTTTATTTTGAAAATCAAATATCTTCCATAATATACATACTATACTAAAATAAATCTACAATATTTTTATAATCATTTCTTTCCAAAATGTAAGACAAAATATTACATTCTATGCAAATTGTTTTTCTCTGTAATATATTTCTAATGCACTAAAAATAATTTTGCAATATTTTTAACATCAATTATTTCCAAATTAAAATTTGAATAAGGTAACATATCTCTTCCTTGCACATTATAATTATATAGTATCATATCATATCATTTCAACCCAAATCTGTATATATTTGATATGGAAAGAAGTTGTTAATAATATCATTCATTGAATATCAGTAGGATTCTAACTAAGGAAAAAATCTCAATAAGTGTAACCAAAATCTTAATCTTGATTTTGTTACACATTTTTGTTGAAATATTAACAAATAAATATTAGTAAATTCAATCTACTATATATACACTAAACAAAATCTCACTATGCCACATGTCATCCCCATAATGAAAATGCCAATGTCATTTTTTATAGAATTTTACTTTTTAAAATATAAATTTATATAGAAAAGATTTGTATCATAAATCTAGACTAATTTCTAATTTAGATACAAATGAATCACACAGATGAACTAATCACTTCCTAATTTACAAACAATTTCCTAATTTAGATACAAATTAATCACATAAATAAACTAATTACTTCATATTTTACAAACAAATCAATAACAAAGATTACCAATACAAGACATGCACAACAATCTACTAAATCTACTAAACTAGAACCTAATTACGCCACATGGTACTCTCTCATTAAAATTGTCACATGGCACTCCCTCATTAAAACCGCCACATGTCATTTCTGCTTTTTTTAATTTTTTAAAATAAATTGAATTATAAATCAAAGATTATTATCCTAAACCTATCACTCATTTTTCCTAAATTAAATACAAATCAAGCACAAAGATTACAAATCCAAAATTTTCTAATTATATACAAATCCAAAATTTCCTAATCTACTATATATCTACTAAATTAGAACCTAATTACGCCACATGACACTCCCTCATTAAAACCGCCACATGGTACTCCCTCATTAAAACCGTCACATGTCATTTTCTGCTTTTTAAAAAAAATTAAAATAAATCTAATTATAAATAAAAGATTATTATCCTAAACTTATCACTCATTTTTCCTAATTTAAATAATTAATTTCCTAATCTACTATATATCTCCTAAACTAGAACTTAATTACGTCACATGACACTCCCTCATTTAAACCGCCACATGGCACTCTCTCATTAAAACCGTCACATATCATTTTTTGCTTTTTTCATTTTTTGAATATAAATCAATTAAAAATAAAGATTATTATCCTAAACCTATCACTCATTTTTTTCCTAATTTAAATACAAATCAAGCACAAAGATTACAAGTTAATCACAAAGATTACAAATCCAAAATTTCCTAATTATATACAAATCCAAAATTTCCTAATTATATGGATGATTGAGATACGAAATTGTGATTTGAAATTGATTTTAATATCAATATTATCTAGATCTATATTTTTTTTAAACATAGAATAATTATTAATATTTTTAATTCAATATATATGACGTAAAAACCCGTGCCTGGCACATGAATTACACTAGTAATATACTATGCTTAAGGCTCACAATTAGTGTACTAGAGGTACGAGTGTTTATCATCGGATTTTCGATCTGATCCGGCTTATATCCTAACTATCCAACCTATATATAAATCAATTTAAAAACTATTTTACTTTTATAAAATATTATCATAAACTTATAATTCATCAACTAGTTTAGCTACATGCTCAACATACAAATTCAAATAAAACACTTAGTAGTTTAATCAACATACAATTTCAAACGAACCACCGAAAAACAACAATATACTTTCAAAGTCTACTAATCCGAATTCCGAACATAATACTTAAAGATCTAAACATTAATACTTTCATTAGGGATGAAAGTATTGAAGTTTAGACATTTATAAAAATGGGAAAACCATTGTGTTATTTAGTTTTCAAGTAATATATATTAATTTTCATATATATAGTATAATAGTGGCATACCCCCGGATTTCTAGCCCCGATCCGTATCCAATCCGATAATTTGGAAATTTTTACCAGATCATATCAGATTCGGATAGTATTCCATTGGGCTCAGATATTTTAGGATCGTATGGGTGGATTGGATCGACCAGATCGGATAATTATGAACACCCCTAATTAAGGGTTCATATTGATATGTAACATATGAACCCTATAGACCAATGAAAAATAATTTTAAACATGTATGTGATTAAAGTTGTATATAAGAACTACATAGACCAATGTTCATATTTAGTATACTAAAGGTTCATAGTTAATATACTAATGATTCACATTGGATAACTTGCATACTAAACGTAAAACGGTGCATGGTCAATAACTATAAATTATGTTAGAGGTTCACAGTTAGTACATTAGAGGTTCATATGTATTAAACTAAAGGTTCATATGTAGTACAATACAGGTTCATAGTCAATATAGCAAAGGTTCACATTTAATAAACAAAGTAAGCATACATTTTAATGATGCATTGTGAACCTAAGTATATATACGGTTATGAACCACTAGCATAAGGTTTGTAAACATTTTGTACAAAGTTTGTGAACCTCTAGTATAGAATTTGTGAACCTCTAGTAAAAAGTTACCTTGTGAACTTTTAGTATAAATTTGTGAACCTCTAGTCTAAACTTTACGAACCTCTAGTATAAAGTTAGTTTTTGGAATTAATTCTCACAATAGGTTTGTTTAGAGAAGTATTTATTTCCCTCTTTAGGCTTTGTTGGAAACTATTTCTCAATACAGGCACTCTAATTTTCAAATTGACCCAACTTTTAGGCTAAATTACAAATCAGGATATAATTTTTTTTAAACTTGCACAGATTACCCAAAATAAATAGTTGATTTTACTTAATGATTTTTAATGGTACTAACTACCATAATCTACTAACTATATCTTGAATAACCTGTAATTTGTGGTCATAAGCTCACCATGCTCCGTAAACTAAAGAAATTTAAATTAAAAATGTTTGACCGTTACCTAGAGCGTAGTATCACTGGACCTCCGGCGTTCCTATAGCTTTTGAGTTTCTAGGGGTTGCTAATCTTCAACAAGGACTCCCTTAGCTCAAGCACAACACATATCTGTTTCGTTTCCTACCTCATATCATAGTTTTTAACTTAACCTCTCTTTTTTAGTGGATGAAGGAATTGTGATCAAGAAAAGTGGTTATTCACGACAGAACTTTCGATTAAGTAGCTTTCCCTTACTAAAAACAAGCTTTTATTGAACTAGAAAGGATTACAGGTACATAAAACACGCTGAATACAAACACTTAAACACATAGATACTTAAAGGGACTCATAGAAGATTTTGAACTTAGAGTGATGGAACTTCACTTCACTTCCAAGGTCCAAATTCTTTGTTTCTCTTCCTAGAATCTTAGATTTTTTCACTTTACTCGCACTCTGCTTTTTCCTCGATGTCCTTTTTTCACTTTAAGAGAGCATAGGATGCCCTTCAAAACTCTATACAATCTTATGCCCCGACAGAGTTGATAAGGCAAACAATGTCATGATAAAAGAAAACGTAAAAAGCTTATAGAAAACACATTAAAAGATAGCTGACTCATTTTTCAGAGATTCCTTATGGTTCTTCACATGGCTTTGCAGATCTGAGGTGAAGTATATTGTTTTTTAATCCATGCAATAATTGATGTTGTACATGCCTTCTTCTCCAACGTTCGTTTCCTAATCTTCACAATCTTCGAGTTCCATTTCCAGCTCTTGCATGATATTTTTTGAATAAACTTCATCCCAAGACATTAAAGTATCCTAAAGAAAGTTTTGTTCATGCTTGGATAGGTAGATTCCTTCTTTTATGTTTCTCAAGTATTTTGATATTGATTTTGATGACTCAATAGCATCTTGGAAATAAGGACGTAATACATTTGAGAGGATTGTTGTAGTGTTTCCAATTTTCATTATAAAGTAATCACTTTCTATATATTGATAATGGTATTCATAAATGTAGAACAGTCCCATGGCTTTGGCTTCAGTTGGATTCTTGATATGTGGTTGTCTTTTGTAATTAGATCTTCAGCAAACTTATTTGTCTCTTGGATAAACCTCAACAAATAATGTGGTGACTTGGATTTTCCATTTTCTACTTCGATGATAGAACAACTGATGAAACTTAGTAATTCATTTGCACCTTCCCACTTAAAGACTCTATTAAACACATACCTTTGAAATTTAGCGAAATATTTTTTGTATAATGCAGTCCATGGTAGTGGTCTTCCTCCAAAGATTTCGTTACACATTCCATATGCCCATGATTTAAGGATCCTAATATCATCCTTCTGATTCGCTGATAAACTAATTCCCCCTACTCTAGAGTTATTAGGAAAGAAGATCATCGTCCCCCATTCTTCCCAAACATCATAATAAGGACATCTTTCTTTGCATATCACATATGAGTACCATTCTGAAAAATTCTTATACTTCCAATAACCCTTCAACTTTTCTTGGAGCTCCCAAGAAAGTTGAAGCATTTTATTGGTTATCTCTAGCTCCAATATTCTTGAACATATGTTATGACTTGCTAACTTAAGTCCAGAGCGACACCTTGACTTAATAGTTTCATCTAAAAGAAAATTTGCAAACTTACTGAGAGGTGACACCCATCCCTGATGATACTTTTTTCTATCAGCAAACTCTTTTCTTTTTGCCTTCGAGAGGCAAATTTTGGTGACAGATTGAACCATCGCTCTCATTTCTTCTTCTGGGATATCCTCAAATCCATAGTTGAGATAAAAAAATTCCAATAACGACTCTTCTGGTTGTTCTTGCTCGTTGAGGCTTTTGACTGATTGGACATTATTTTTATTTGCAAGTTCTCGCGTTAGACTATCCGCCAATGAATTTTTTGATCCCTACACATGTTCAATATTAAAAGAATACTGGTTATGTGCCAATTGCCAACACATGAGTCTCCCTTGCGCTTTCATATTATCAAAGTTATTTTGAATAAACCCCAATATTCCTTTACAATCAGTTCTAACTGTAAAAGGTTTGGGAGCGAGAAAGATTAGAAATTTATAAATTCCTTTCAAGATAGCAAGTATCTCTTTTTTGCATAATAGTGTAATTTCACTAGCCTTGTTGAATGTCCCATTGTTGTACATGCAAAGCTTGTTATCTTTTTTATTTTCAAAACAGCACCTCAATGGTAGTTACTAGCATCTGTCTCAAAAACAAGTTCATTTTATTCATTGGGTAATGTTAGCACAAGCAAATTCATACATCATTTCTTAAGCTCTTGAACTACTTTAGTATCTTGACTGGTCCAATTCCAAATTCCTCTTTTTTCAACTTAGCTTGTAAAGGCTTTCTAATATTAGCTAAGTCTTTTATAAAATCAGATGCATAGGTAAGACATCCTAAAAATCTTTCTAGTTGCTTTATGTCCTCTATCTTATCAGGAAATTTTCCACTTTGTGCAAGATATGATCTTGTAATACTATTTCTCCAGCTTGAATTTTTAGTCCTAGAAGCTCAATTTCTTGTTCAGCATAAATGCACTTTTTTGTGTCCTAATATTATGCCATATTTTACGCATTCTAGGATTACCGCTTTTAGATCATGCCTATGATGTTCTAAGGTTTTTGAAAAGATCAAGATATCATCAATGTAAACAAGACAACAATGCTTAAGGCTTCTAAAGATTTTATCCATCCTTCTCTGAAATATTTATGGGGCATTATTTAATCCAAATGGCATAACTATCCACTCATAATGACCTTGTGGTGCACTAAAAGTTGTTAAGAATTACTATCCTTTTCCATTTTAATTTGCCAATATCCACTCTTACAATCCATTTTTGAGAACCAGGTGGCACCCTGTATTCTATTAAACAATACTATTTTATTCGGAATATAATATCCACTAAAGACATTATTATCATTAAGCCTTTTATAATTGATAACCATTCTAGCTTTACCTCTCTTTTCTTCCACATGGTTTCTAACCATGAAAGCAAGACTAGAATGAGGACTATGGCTTTCTATAAATAATCCTTTTTTTAACAGCTCATCAATTTGCTCTTTAAATTCTTGTTCATCTTTATAGGTATAACACATTTGCTTGACTCTAATGATACTTTTGGAATCTATTAGTTCTATTTTAGCAAATGACTTATCTCTATCCCAAAATTTTAAAGGATCTTCTTACTATAATTCTTTACACAACTCTTTTTGTTGATTAATAATTTCTTCTTTCGTTGTAAGCTCATTTATAGATAGTGCAAATTCTCTATTTGTAGGAATAATGATCTGCTTCTCACCACGCTTACTATGCATAAACTCTATTTTTTATGGGTATAAGCATGTTTCATCTTCTTGACCCATGTTGATTTTCCATTTATAGTGAACATCATTTGACCTAAATCTTGAGTACATGGAGAATATAATGTTTGAAAGTTATTTCCTACTATCATATCATGTGATGTTTGCTCAGTAGCCCAAAGAATAGGAATTACGCAAAGGTATTCTCCTATCATGATAGGTAACTCTAAAATGACTTCAGAATGCGTCGTAATACTACTATCGACTATCTTGACTTGGATAGGTTTTGATGCAGGCTTCCACATGAATTCATGAAATAAAGCTTTCTTTCCGAACATATAGAGCAACCACTATCTATGAATGCACATAATTTATAATGATTGAATCCTTCTATGCATCTAGTGATAGGGATGTAGATGTTGTTTGGATTAGTAACCCTAAAATACTATTCTATTTCCATATTTGATTCTTCATCTCCTTCATAAACAGGTTCACTTATGGTTCTTGTTTTGAACCCTATAATCTTTTCAGATGTAGAGGCTTCTCCTTGTAGTGCGGTGAAAAAGTTGGTGGCAATAAGGAGCTAGAGCGAGAGCTTGAACTTGTTGTGGAGACGCCTTTGTCATTCAACTAGTTGGTTTATTTAACTTGGTGGCAATAGGCTATGACAAACAATACACAATTTGGCCTTTGTCATTCAACTAGTTGGTTTATTTAACCTTGTTTTTCTCATTTCGTGCACAAACTACTCTAAATAAAGGTAATCAGAGATCATGACATCATATCGATCAAAGATCAACTTTAATTCAACATTAATACCTGAATACGAAGATACACTCAACGGATATAGAAATCTTCAAGTCTTAGGCATGCAAATTGGCGCATAACCCTAAACATCCAAAAAACAATAAACTACCTAATTTTAGAAAATAAAGTACAAAAGGAATTGTTCCAGAGAGAAATTGACAAACTAAAGACAAACCTAGAGGTTGCTAGCGTGTCCCAATTTATGTTCTTCCTGAAGAAATCGCAAAACTGGAGGAAAGCAAACCACAATCCATAAATGAAGTAGGTGGTCAAGGCTGCCAAATGCGGAATCGTAATGAGACATAGAGAAGAACGAAGCACAAGAAGCCTAGGGTGATTTTTACAAGAAGAATCCCCTAATTTGGCGGCTGGTGGTAGTTGGTCGACAAAGCTTGTTGCTAGGAGATGGAGAGAGTGAGAGACCTAAATAGTTAGGTCTTGTTTCTAGCTAGAACTGTGCTAGGTTTGGGGAGAGTCAAATTCAGGAAGGAGAAAGAAGTGGGGAGGGCACACGTGTACTTCCGGGTTGGTTTTCACAAAAATTACACATATGCCACCATAATAAAAATAGGCCTCTACTATTCGGCGCATAGGCATTTTTGCCGTTTGGCGCATAGGCTCGCGCGTAACGTGGGAAGAGGCTTCCCACGTTATGCACGGGAAGTGACCCGTTCAAGCCCTACACGTAACGTGTGATGAACCTTCACACGTAACGTGTGAAGCACATCCACGCGTTACATGTGGAGTTTACGCCACACGTTACGTGTGGAGGAGATCTGGCTTTAAAAGCCAGATCTTGCTTCATCCTCCATTCATTTGAACTCCGCAGCCTCAAAACCCTTTCACTCGTTACGCGTCTCTTGCATCTGCTCGTGACGAATCAACCGACTTCGCGCGTTACGTTCAAGATCTTTGAAAGGTTAGTTAGTAGAAATTGTTTTTTGGTTTTGTTTTGTTAAATTTGAAGTGTTTGGTTAGGGATTGTAGATCCATATTGTAGATCTATGTTGTGGAGATGTTTAGGATGGTAGATCTATGTTTTGTAGAAGCTTTTGGGATTGTTTTTTATTTTTTGTATAATTTTGAAGAATTTTTTTGCATGAGGATTTATGTTGATTTTTTTGTGAAAATATGCTAGTAGAAGTGAAAGTATTGATAGATTTGTAAAAATTGTGCATTTTTTGTTGAATTTCATGTATTATTTGATGAAAAAAATCGCCGGAATTCGGAAATGTCACCGGAGAAGACGATCGGAGGATCGCCGGAATGTCGTCGGCGTCTCGCCGGCGGGAGTTGGAAAGTGCACATTCACACGTAACGTGTGAATGTGTTCCACACGTTACGTGTGGATCGCCGGTGATTCTCCGGCGACATGTCGGCGACTCTCCGACTCAAAATATTATTTTGATAATATTTTAATTATATTATTTTGATAATATTTGAATTATATTATTTTGATTATATTTTGATTATATTTTGATTATATTATTTTGATAATATTTTGATTATATTATTTTAATAAAAATGATATCAAAATATATTATTTTGATTAATATATTTTGATATATAAACGCAGATGGAGCCTGGGGAAAGAACCGAACGTAGGAGACGCCGCAACCTTCAACGCGAACAGTCGTTTAGGAATGGCGAAGAGGTGAACAGGTCGGAGAGGAGGCAACGGAGGAATGTCAGCTACCGGGATGATGAGACCAGCGCATATCAGACTCGAGCCGGTAGTAGTAGTAGGGTTGCTGGCATGATAGGAGTTCAGAGCTTAATGGTGGTGCCTTCGTTTCATGGAGGTAGGGCATACTCTGAGCCTCAGATCTACCCGGACTACCAAGGGAGCCCGCTGCATGGTTATTCTGATACAATAGATCAGAATAACTACTACGGGCGGAATTTTAGTCCGCCGGTACTACCGCTGCATCTGAGCCCTCATCATCATAGCCCTTCGCATTATTATCAGGGGGATTAGGATCAGCACAACCCGTGGGAGAACCCGGCAGTGTACCCGAATGCTCTCTATCATCAGCCTATGGTAAGTACATTTAGTATAACCTGAATTAGTTTAAAAATTATAATTATTACTGATCTATTTAATAAATGTAGGATCAGGCCAATACATGGGGGACTCAGGACCAGTCCAGCTGCCTGGATGTCAAGAGATGACGCTCCGGACGTGGACGAGGAGCCTCAAGAAGCCTCTTCTTCGCGGGCAAAACCACCCCGGTCAAGGAAGAATGTGAGATATGACCCTGAACTGCGGGTGAGCGTTCCTGGAGGTCCGGAGAGCCCTGAACTCCTGAAGAGTTTTGTGAACCACGTGGCGTACCTCCTGTACCAGCGCATTGTAAGTTGCATGTAACTTTATTTGTTTTAATTATTAATCTTATTTTAAATAAGTCCGATGGATTGCTTAAATATGTTCATATACAGCCGGTGCCACCCTTGAAGTTCCAGCAGCAAGGAAAGCAGTTACGCTCATGGCGTCGCACAACGACTGACGCATGGGGTAACATGGCGTCTGCGTCCGGGCTATGTCATCTATCGGACATCATGCACAAGCATGTGGATGAGACGCTGATTGGTGCCTTCATCGAGCATTGGCAACCGAAAACCAACTCATTCCACATGCCATGGGGAGAGATGACTATAACTCTCCATGATGTGTGGATGATCCTTGGGCTGAACATACAAGGGCACGACATGGGTCCCCCAAAGAAATGGCACGAGCAGCTGGCCCGCAATGATTTGAAGAAGGCGTTGATGGAGGAAGCGCATGAGTTTTTTGAGCTGGAGGATGGTGCTATCGTCACTGGTAACGTGCATGCGGCAGATTTTAGGACTCATTATCATGATTTGGCTGACAAGAAGCATGCGGCTGGGTTCTTGCTGTACTTGGTGGGGTCTTGTCTCTTTCCTGACAAGTCTCAGCATTGGTTGCCCGTTTATTACACTCCGTTCGTGACTGATCCCTCGTCAGCCACGAACTATGCATGGGGTACCGGTGTTCTTGCCCATGTGTACCACAGCTTGGGCGAGTGCACAAGGAAGGAGGCGCGGGTCATGTCCATATGTTTCACTCTGATTCAGGTATTAAATGGCTTGAATAAAAACATCTGTATTTTTGTTATAGATTAATATTTGTTATTAAGGGAATTGACTTACATGTAATTGTTTTGTAGGCATGGATATATCAATACTTTCCCATGTTTAGACCTGCACAGAGTGTTTACTGGGACCGCCAACAGCCGATCCCATACGCCAGTCGATGGGACATGTCACAGCCACTGATAGGTGTTATTTCATACACCTTTACTAGCAATTATTAGCATGATTTGGAGGAGTTTTGGATGAGTTTTGGAGCTAAGTCTGTGATCTCTGAAGTTATGGAGAGAAGTGAAGATATCCCAGGATTTGCAGCTTAGATGAAGACATGAGGATGGAGATGGAGCTGCTGGAGCATACTTGGAGAAGACTACCAACACTTGGTAGTAATGAAGAGCAGCAGAAGAAGAGAAGAGGAGCTAGAGAAGAGAGTGAGCGAGTTCACCGCCCCGTGCCAGAATCACCGCGGCCCGGCGGTGACTCCCAGAGAAGACTGAAGCCCCGCGCCAGAGGAAGCCACCGCCCCGCGGTGGAAAGTCTCACCGCCCCGCGGTGGCCGTGTTAAATGCCGCGCGCCCAGAGACATTTATTTCCTTTTATTTCGTTCAGACTTTATTATTTTATTATTCTGTTTCCCTTATTGTTGACATTAGTTTAACCTAGTTTTCTTAAGACTATTTAAGTCCTCTTTCTAGGTTAAGAGGAGAGACACTCGTTACTACTTTATTTCGTATGTTATTTTTCCCTTAGAGTTTCATCCCCCTTTGATGGAGCACTAATTTCCCTTTGTTCTACTAGACGTTTGAAGCAATACAGTTGATGTATTTGTGAGATTTCTATTCCTTGTTCTTATCCTTATAAGTGTTGGTTTGATTCTCTTGCTTATATTGAATATTGATTTTTTGTTATTCTTCATAGCCTGATCAACTAGGTTGAATACTTTTTATCAATTGCTAGGATTGCATATAGGGGTTCCGAGTGCATATCTAGTGGCATACACGATTGTGCGTATAGGGGTTCCGAGCGTACAATCGTGAGTGAGAATTATTTGCATGTTAAATAGTAAGGCGTCTTCTATTTGCATGTATCCTATATCCTTGTGTGCATTGCTATTGCTGTGTTAGTGGTAAAGTATACCGACAACTGTGAGAATCGGAGGTACTTTACCAGTGACATAGTGATAAGTCTATCGACAACTGTGAGAATCGATAGTACTTAAGATCAGGGTGGGAACAACTATAAGGATAGTAAAAGAACTTGGATTAAATAGATTTCTGTGATCAAATTATATCTTTGTATTGTGGATCTCGCTCTAGTAGGACTACTTTCCCCATTATATTTTCTCAATTCAACCAAACTTGTTTGCTTTGCTTACTTTGCTTCCTCGTGATAACTAAACCCCCCTTGCTTGTTACTTGTCAATCACGACTGCATACTTCATTCGATCTTCCCTGTGGGTTCGACCCTTACTTGCTTACTATACATCTGTTTAGTAGGTCCGTTAGGATATTTACTTTGATTTGGCTATTCAGCGACATTTGCTTGTGCACTTTTAGCCTGTCAAATTTGGCGCCGTTGCCGGGGAAGACTTTTGTTTTGTTTTGTGTTTTTGTGATTGATTTTTGGTGGAGACCTATCTTATGGTCAACACTCGTTCTACTGACTCCCCTCTAGCTGCTTTTGATCCAGAAGTCGACAGATCGTTCCGTGCGAACCTACGCGATCAAGGAGAAGAAGAAGTAGAGGTTGAGATCGTTGAGCCGACTGAGCCAGTTGACATCCCTGCTTTTGCAATGGATGGCACTCTGAGAGAGCTTACTGAGCCGAATATTGGAGCGCAACCCCTGGCTGTTATCATCCCTGCACTTGGCGAAGGGGTGAACTTTGAGCTAAAGTCTGGAGTTGTTGCTTACCTACCAAAGTTCCATGGTTTGAGTGGAGAGGACCCGATCTCTCACCTGGGCAAGTTCCACAATGTCTGCATGACTATGAAGCCCAGGAATGTGACGGAGGACCAAATCAAGATGAGAGCTTTTGGTTTCTCCCTGTTAGACTCTGCTAGCGACTGGTACTATCACTTGCCGCCAGGAACCATAGATACCTGGAATAAACTACACAAGGCGTTTCTGGACAAGTACTTTCCAACGAAGAAGGTGAATGCTTTGAAAAAGGAAATTGCTAACATTGAGTAGGCTGGTGATGAGACGTTGTATGACTATCTTGAGCGGTACAAGAGACTTTGCTCCAGCTGCTTGTTCCATGGATACACCAAGCAGGACCTTATTCTCTACTTACACAATGGTCTGCTAGATCAAGAGAGGAGGATGGTTGACGCTGCATGCGGTGGAAGCATTCTGAATCTGACATCGGATGCAGGCATGGAGAGATTCTAGGAGATGAGTGAGAGTACCAGGAGTTTTGGAAAGACATACCAGAGGAAGGCGGTCAATGTCGTGACCCCTGCAGGACCAAGCCCAGTGTTGACTGAGTTAGCCGAGCTGAAAGAGATGGTGAAGAGGATGGCAAACCAGAACGCCCCTCAACAAGTTAAAGCATGTGGGCTTTGCTCTGATCAATACCACCCCACCGACACTTGTCCTCAGCTGCAGGAGGAGGGTGTTGCTGAAGTTAATGCTATAGGAGGTTATGGACCCCCTAGACCACAGTTTGGTGGACAACCCAATTATAATCTGAGAGGGAGAGACCACCCAGGTTTTAGATGGAGTGACCCTCAAGGTGGTCAACAGCCGGCACAACAGCAGTACCAGCAGAGAGTCCCATACCAACAGAGACCTCAAGGCCAAAGCTCTGGTGCTTCTACTGAACAGATGCTAAAGACACTGACTCAGCATTTCGCCACGCATGTGCAGGCTACTGAGTCCAGTATAAAGAACATGGAGAGACAGATTGGTCAGCTTGCTGATGTTGTGACCAAGATTGACCAGAGGACATCTAACTCTCTGCCATCTCAGACTATTGTGAATCCAAGAGAGAATGTAAGTGCTATTACTCTCAGAAGTGGTACGAAATTGGTCATTGCTCCTATTGCTGAAGAGGAGAACGAAATCGAGAAGGCAGAAATCACGCACCGCCCCGCGGTGGATCCCACCGCAGCCCGGCCAGAAATTAAAGAAGGAACCAGGAATGAAGTGTTGTTGCCACCGCCCCGCGGCGACTCTGACCGCGACCCGGCGGCAGATCTCAGTAATCCCACCGAGACCTCACCGCCCCGCGGCGATGACCACTGCCCCGCGGCGATGACCACCGCCCCGCGGTGGGCTTACCGCGACCCGGCCCCCAACAATCCAGCTCTGCTGATGAGTTATGTGTTGATGACTATGTTCGCCCCGTGTTTCCTCCTTTGGGTTCTGAGAAGCCACCAGCACCTTTCCCTGAGGCGCTGAAGGCCAAGAGAGTAGTTGAAGACAGCGATCTATTCGAGACATTCCGGGACTGTGAGGTGAACATTCCCCTGCTCAAGCTTATCAAGGGTGTCCCTCGATATGGCAAGTTCTTGAAGGAGTTGTGCACCATGAAGAGGACTCAGAAGCAGAAGGTTCAAAAGAAGATTCCAGTGAGTGAACATGTGTCAGCGGTAGTTCAGAGACGCATGCCGGAGAAGTGCAAGGATCCAGGTACATTTACTATTCCTATTACTATAGGTGGGCATCGATTTGAGAAAGCCCTGTTAGACTTGGGTGCCTCAATTAATGTGTTACCTTATTCTTTGATTGAGGATTTAGGAATAGGACCCTTGCATGATTCTAACATTGTGATACAACTTGTTGATGGTTCTTGTGTGCCCCCTAAGGGTATTGTGGAGGATGTTCTTGTCAGGATAGGTCCTTTGATTTTCCCTGCTGATTTCTTTGTTATGGATATGGACTATGATGAGCAGGTTGCTCCTGTTATGCTAGGGCGACCTTTTATGAAAACATCCATGATAAAGATTGATGTAGACAGTGGAACTTTAACTATGGAATTTGATGGAATAATTTTTGTACACAATATTCATAAGGCCAACTCCATTGTAGACAGTAGAGACCGTAGTTAAGTGTTCTACTATTGATGGACCTATTGAGTTACATGAGTTGCATGTTGATGATGTCTTGCTAGATGACATAGGAGATCCCACTCCCTCTACTTTGGGCACTTGCCCCCTGCACTAACCATACAAGGCTGTAAGCCTTTATCCAATGACGTGCAGCATATTCAGGTTGAGCCATATCGGCCCCCACATCGCTCTAAGTATGGGGGAGATGCTCCAAAGGAAGTAAGCATGGAGTTGATGGCAAAGAGGGAACATGGTCTAAGGTCTAAACCTTTCCATGGGAGGTCTCAATACGAAGAGACGAGTAGGAGGATTCTGAGGGGATCCTATTCCAGGTGGTAGTTGATCTGCAGTACGTCGAGCCAACGACGTTAACCAAGGCGTTGTCCGAGAGGCAACCTGTGGTAGTTTTTCTTTGTTTCTTTTCTTTTCCTTAGATTATTTTTAGTAGTTTCTTTTGCTTTGTTTCGTTCGCCTATTACTTACATTTCAGGTACGAAACTAATGGAGAGATGGTGTTCTCAGCTATGTCACCGCCCCGCGGTGGATTTTTGGTATATTTTCCCTCTCCGAAAAAAAAAATAAAAAAATTGCAAGAATAAAGGGCCCCGAAAAAACCTTAAATACAAGTTTTATTTCTTGAGTGGTAACTAAGGTTTTGACGGATTGGGCCCACTTTTGGGCCGAAATTTCTCTCTTTGGGCCTTGTACCAGCCGGCCCATCATCCTTTTCTTCCCTTTCACCTTTCACTTCCCTAACCTAGCCCCACTCTCTCACACCCTCCGTTCCCACCACCACCGCCATCAGGCCCACAGTTAGTTTATTTCTTCTTTCCCCTATTTCATTTGCTTGTTCTCTTTTCTACATTGAGGACAATGTTCGGTTTAAATATGGGGGAGGGACTTAGACTTGCTACTTATATAGCTAGTGTATATAGCTTTGTTTCTGCATTATGTTTTCTGCATTTTTGTTCTATAATTTTGCATTCGAATTTGAAAAAAAAAAGCCAAAAAGAAGTAAAAAGGCAACCAAAATCCTGGGATGAGCTAAAAATCCGAAAGGGCAGTTCAGGTAAAAAGCAGGTAGTCCGGCTGATATAGACCAGGGCAAAAGTGGACTGGAGTGATGTGAGTATTTGTGAGATATCTAGCAAAATGAAATGAGTGGCTAGGTGAAAACCCGAAAGGGCGCCTAGGCAAGATGAGCGTAAAAGAAGAAGAGTGATTCTAGGATTTCTCTCTATTTATTGGCGAGGCGTCATAAGAAGAGGTGGTATAAGGAGTTCGGGTAGGCCACTCTAGAGCGATAAGGAGCTAGATTGGAGTTAGGATTAGAATTATTTTTGCATCACTTGTTTTGGTTGTCTGGAGCTTATTGTTGATATGTTGTAATTGCTGGTGTCATATTTTCTTGTACTTCCTGAGACCTTGGTGTTGATTGAGAGAGTAGGTTTTTCTTTAGCTTACTCGGGACGAGTAAAGGTCTAAGTATGGGGGAATTTGATAGGTGTTATTTCATAAACCTTTACTAGCAATTATTAGCATGATTTGGAGGAGTTTTGGATGAGTTTTGGAGCTAAGTCTGTGATCCCTGAAGTTATGGAGATAAGTGAAGATATCTCAGGATTTGCAGCTTAGATGGAGACATGAGGATGGAGATGGAGCTGCTGGAGCATACTTGGAGAAGACTACCAACACTTGGTAGTAATCAAGAGCAGCAGAAGAAGAGAAGAGGAGCTGGAGAAGAGAGTGAGCGAGTTCACCGCCCCGCGCCAGAATCACCGCGGCCCGGCGGTGACTCTCAGAGAAGACTGAAGACCCGCGCCAGAGGAAGTCACCGCCCCGCGGTGGAAAGTCTCACCGCCCCGCGGTGGCCGTGTTAAATGCCGCGCGCCCAGAGACATTTATTTCCTTTTATTTCGTTCAGACTTTATTATTTTATTATTTTGTTTCCCTTATTGTTGACATTAGTTTAACCTAGTTTTCTTAAGACTATTTAAGTTCTCTTTCTAGGTTAAGAGGAGAGACACTCGTTACTACTTTATTTCAGACGTTATTTTCCCCTTAGAGTTTCATCCCCCTTTGATGGAGCACTAATTTCCCTTTGTTCTACTAGACGTTTAAAGCAATACAGTTGATGTGTTTGTGAGATTTCTATTCCTTGTTCTTATCCTTATAAGTGTTGGTTTGATTCTCTTGGTTATATTGAATATTGATTTCTTGTTATTCTTCATAGCCTGATCAACTAGGTTGAATACTTTTTATCAATTGCTAGGATTGCATATAGGGGTTCCTAGTGCATATCTAGTGGCATACACGATTGTGCGTATAGGGGTTCCGAGCGTACAATCGTGAGTGAGAATTATTTGCATGTTAAATAGTAAGGCGTCTTCTATTTGCATGTATCCTATATCCTTGTGTGCATTGCTATTGCTGCGTTAGTGGTAAAGTATACCGACAACTGTGAGAATCGGAGGTACTTTACCAGTGACATAGTGATAAGTCTATCGACAACTGTGAGAATCGATAGTACTTAAGATTAGGGTGGGAACAACTATAAGGATAGTAAAAGAACTTGGATTAAATAGATTTCTGTGATCAAATTATATCTCTGTATTGTGGATCTCGCTCTAGTAGGACTACTTTCCCCATTATATTTTCTCAATTCAACCAAACTTGTTTGCTTTGCTTACTTTGCTTCCTCGTGATAACTAAACCCCCCTTGCTTGTTACTTGTCAATCACGACTGCATACTTCATTCGATCTTCCTTGTGGGTTCGACCCTTACTTGCTTACTATACATCTGTTTAGTAGGTCCGTTAGGATATTTACTTTGATTTGGCTATTCAGCGACATTTGCTTGTGCACTTTTAGCCCGTCAGCCACCCAACCGGACCAGGAATTATAGGGAGGAGCTGGATGGGATGCGTGCTGAGAGTGTAAGTGCATATATGGTCCTTATCTAGTATGTTAAAATATAAAATTATATGCATGATTAGTTGTTTGAAATTCAATTATGTTTAGGTTGAGTGGATGCCATACGGCCCGATTAACTTCAACAATGGGATGTTTGCTTCATCGCAATTCCATGGAGTCATATCCTGTTTGTGGGTCACCGAGCCTTACATGCCAGATCGAGCAGCTAGGCAGTTTGGGCGTGCATAACAGTGTCCAAGACAACCGATTGTTCCAATTAAGGCATGGAGGGGCACGAAGATTAGCAGCTACACGGTGGAATACGATAGATCCTTACATGCATGGGATGCCCACAATGAACATTCCATTAGCCTACAAGTCATGGGTCCTCCAGTCCTTCAACCCCACCAGTGTAGCGATAATTACATACAGTGGTACCTCCAGCATACACATCCATTCATCATCCCTCAAGAGGACCGTAACCCTCAACACCATGTAAGAAATTGAATAATTATATCTTGTTTAATTTCATGTACAAACTTTATATTAATCGTATCCACTTATTGTGACTGCAGTGGGTCGATAGTTGCTACGGACGTCTAGATCCATATCGCGATCACCAACATGGAGATGACCAATGTGAAGACCTAGCCGAGGCGTTACGGAAATCATTGGAGCAAATGTATCCCTACCTTTCGAACCATTGAACTTGGCTGCTTCGTCATTTGAGCATTAAACTTTGGATTTCATTGAACTTTGGAAGGTGACAACAATGAATGTTATGACTTTTGTTTGAATGTTTTTTATGAGTTGTTTGGATTATGACAACAATGATTGTTATCACTTCTATTTGAATGTTTTTTATGAGTTGTTTGGATTTAGGGATGTGATAGCATGCGTTTAGGCTAGTTGGTCGAGCTGGACCGAGTTGTGTGTTGCTTGAGTTTTCTTGAAGATTGGAGATTGTTCTTGGATCCAAAGAAGTATTTCTCTTCTTTTTGGATTAGAAACGTCGAACTCATTGCATCATAATTCATACATATCATTCATTACATAAATCGACCGTTTCAACCTTCTTCTTTCGCCTTGTCTTCTTTTCGGCCTTGGCTGCTTCGTACTCCAACAACCGATCACACGTCCTTTGATCTACGTAATCACCCGCAGATGGGTCATGATATACCACCCACGCCGGGTAAAGAGTAGGCAAGGGCGATGTCTCGGCAAGGCCAATCTACATCAAAGTCAATGCATCATACATATGTTTTAACACAAGATAGTATCAACAGATGTGATTGTATTAACGTACCGCAATAAAATGTTGCTCTTCCTGGACATGGCAAATGCATATCGTCTTCAGCTTCTCGCCAACCGATGCTTCGTTTAGCTTCCCCCTCATAGGCAGGTATGTCGTTCCCACACCACCACCGACGGTAACGAACACACATGTGAATGCCGTTGCCACCAAACATCCCATATCCGGGAGGTCCAACCACGTCTCCGGTGGGGCCGGCCTGTTCGGGGAAGGAAACCATGCTAGATTCGCCTCCATTGCCTCAAGTGTCATCGTAGACACCCAAAGTGGCGCGAGTAGCTCATACTCTTTTCTCAACGTAGCGATCATGGTACGTCGAACAAAAGCCCACTGATCTTGCCCTAAACCCAGATCATGCGCAATTGCTCTGTACCCGCAGTTTCCATCACCCACTATCTCATACCATCCTCCCACGTGTGGTCTCATACACATGGGAAACTGGGTACGATATCGCCACGGGTTCTTGATCAAAGATGTGTCACCCGAAGGCTTTGCTGCAAGCGTCTTCGGTGGTCTTCCTTTTTGCTTTTTCGGAGGCGTTTCGTCCATCTATTGGTCAGTGTACTCCCATGATGACGGTTGTCTTTTGGTGGCAAAGTTTGGAGCTCCTTGAGGCCGACCCTTATGCCTGACTTTAGCTAGCTCTTGCAGAGCAGTCCGCTCTGGATGCGCAATACTTGTTAGTGTTGAGACTGCTCTTTGTTGAACATGCACTAGCAATGTGGGGAAGACGCTTTGGGCAAATTCTTCAAGCAACGATCTATTCACTCTACGTTCTCTGGCTTCTTCCTCTTCTTCTGTCTTCACTTCTGACAAGGTCAATTGCCTCCAGAACGGATGCAATGAGCTAGGTTCAATTGGGGCCTAGCTCCTCACATTTAGCGCCATGTTATGCACGCAAGGCAAGCCATCTCTGACCCTCATCTGGCATCTGCATATAGTGCTCCATAATGGAGCTTCTCCTTTCCTGTATTCCTCAATCAAACGAGCTAATCGCAGAGACCTTGAAGTACAGCTTGCAGAAAAGATGTACGTTCGTTAGCAGCGTATATCTCTTTCCAATGCTCTCATTCAATGCCCCCTTTATCTCACCAATATGATTGCGCAACTGTGTATGATATTGATCGAACACAGTGCAAAGGTTGCCATCATTGCTTGTGAAGAAGCTTTTCAGACTGGAATGGGCCCCTTCAACCCTGTATTACAATCAAGAATCCGAAATCAGTATGTTGCTGTAAAGGTCTAACTAAGTTCAAATAACTAGCTAAATTTAGAAAAAAACATAATGCACAAACCTGTTACTGGTGGTAGTACCAAGAGTGAACATTGTATCTGTCCATACGGAGACGATTCTTTCCTTGTAGGGGTCAAGCCAGTTCTTTTGTAGGTACTGGAGACATTTTGGAGATTTCCTCCAATCACACTTCAGCTTCTTCAGTGTTGCTTCATACCCTTGTATGGTCGTTTCCTTGAAGAGTTTCATGCAGTCGTTGGAAAATGATGTGCCCCTAAACTTGTCCATGTTCTTCTTCCCGAAGTCTTAAATATTCTTCCTCACATGCCGCCTATACAGAAGGAATTTTTCTTCTGGAAACTGCTTCTTTAAGGCGTTCATCAACGCCTTCTCCCGATCAGTGACCAAACATGTGGGTGCTCGTTGCACCTTGACAAACATCTTTATAAGTTGCTCTATGGCCCACTTGTAACTGTCTTCGTCCTCCTTCTCCAGAAATGCCCCGGCAATATTGTAGTTTTTCCAAACAGATGTGATGCCAACAATTTCAAGGAAGGGCAAATTGTAACTGCACACATAATCATATATAAAATATGATGGCATCCTAACCTTGACATGAACAAATGAAGAGTATAATAGATATGTATGTTACTAACCAGTTAGTTGCATATGTAGAGTCCAGCAGCACAATGTACGGAAATGCCTTCAGCAACGACAACTGTTCCTGGCTTGCGAAGAAGATATCCGTTATCTTGTTGGTCTCCTTGTTGAATCTATGCTCCATGAAGTATCCCTTCTCATTGCACTCATAGAAGAACTGTTGCACAACTGTTCTTCCTTCCATGCCCTTCTTTTGTATCTCATGCATGATGTTGTACACTTGCTTCATCTTGGTCAAATTGTCAGGGGACGAATGGATTGTAGTATGAATCTTTTGAGGCTTGCAATGATTGACTGTCATCACCCTAATAATCTCCTTCTCTTCAGTGCTTGGTCGCCCAGCTAATGCACTATCATACAAATAATCTGCTATGACATGATTGTGAGTTCCATGTTGTACAATGATCCTCCACAATCCCTTCGGCCCTTCTTTCAGCCTCAACATGAAGGGACACCCACACTTCTTCGACCTTGTGATGTCTCTCACTTGATCAGCTTGTTTAGGCACGTTTTATCCATGCCTATCACACGGTAACCAAGTCCCCCCAAGGGTTGAAGGGGTGGAAGGTTTATTCCTCCACTTTTTGATGCAGAAGTGTTTAGACTTAGCCATCTCCCGCGCCCACAAAAATGCTTCTTCTCTAGACTCCCAGATTTGATCAGTTGTAAAGAACCTTGAGTAATCAACAGAGACGTAAACATCCTCCTCCGGTGGTACACTAAACTGAGGTTGTGTGTGTAGGGATGGAAAGCAAAACTGTGGGGTAGCATGAGATGAAGATGCTTCTGGAGGAAACGGTATCCCAAGTGAGAAGGATGGTATCTCAATAGTTGGTTGAGGCGTGTTCCAATCCTGCAGCTTTTGAGGCGTTTCCCAAACCGCAAATGTCTTCTGTGGGGTGCTCCAGTCATTGAGGGAGATATTGTTTAACCCCTCGTATGAATAATAGTTCGTCTACATACACATGAAATCATCTCATCAAGTAGTGCACAAATTATAAACCTAAATTCAAAATTTTCTTTGAGAGAGCAGATTCTGTAAGATGGCACGGTTAGTGACAAACCGTGCCATTTTATAAAATGAACCTACAACCGGTTTCTGGTGGTGATTCCACACGTAACGTATGGAGCGTTTCACACGTTACGTGTGGAACTCTCCCACACGTTACGTGTGGAAGCGTTCCACACGTTACGTGTGCACTATCTTGCCACATAACGTGTGGAACTGTTCTTCAATGTAACAGCGATTTCGCAGCCCTAAACCCTAAACAATGCTCAATCTTTGTTTCTAATCCCCTAAACAATAAAATGAGATCTTTAATATTAAACAACAAATATCATGTCTAGCTTGGTTAAACTCTAAATAACAAATATCATACCTTTCAAAACCCTAACCATCAAGCTAAAAACTTTAAACAAGTTCAAAACAACAAAAAAAGAGAACTTTAGGGTTACATAATAGAAATTACCTCGTTCGAAAGTGGAATATCTTCCCCATTGTTGCTCCAATACTCGTTGTTGTTCGGATTGTCCATTTTTTTTACAAAAATTGAGAATGCAAAACAAGAATTTGTGAGTGTTTCAAATGAGGGTTTGGGCTCGAAATGGATCGTTAGCCAGGGAAGAAGACGGGTCATTATTACAGTTAGGTGGGGACAAGACGATTAATTCAATGCGTTTTGCCACAGACTGAACCACATGTTACGTGTGAGCCTCATCCACACGTTACGTGTGGGATAGCAAGACACGTAACGTGTGAGCTAATTCCACACGTTACGTGTGGTTCAAGGTTTAGGCGTATGAGGCTTTTTGTTAGGGTTTGGGGTAGGGCTTGGGGTAGGGTTAGGGTTTGGGGTTTAGGGATATGGTATTGGGGTAGGGTTTAGGGTAATGTGGTTTAGGTTTAGGGTTTAGGGTTAGGGTTAACTATTTATCTTTAATTAATAAGGGTGAATCGGGTATTTTAGTTACCTTGTTTGTGAGATTGAGGAGAGAAACTTTTAATTAGGATTTAAGGTTTAGGGTTTAGGATGGTAAATGATTATTGAGAAGTTATTAATGCTAGTGGTTGAGTTCATTAATGCTAGTGGTTGAGGTCATTATATACTACAGTTATATACAGCTGTATATTAGCTGTCAAACACATTGCTTTTCACTATATAAGAGGCATTAGGGTTGTTTGTTCTCTACAACAAGTCCAACACAAGCGACGCTTGAAGATTCAATTGTGGGTAAGCTTCTTCTTCCAGTTTTTTTTATTATTATTATCCTCAATTTTTTATATTAATGGATTCATGATATTTGTAGGAAACCAAGCACTACAACAAATAATGGCATCTTCATCCGAATCATCAACAAACCCACTATGCGCGTGTAATTTGAAAGTCATTGTCCGTACTTGGGATTTGCAGTGGAACTACGGAAGAAGGTATTGGGGATGCCCAAGACTGGGGTGTTTTTACAGGAAGTGGATTGATCCTATATACGAGGACAGGGCACACGCGATTATTCGACAATAATGGCGGGAAAAACAAGATCTTGTTAAGGAGAATCAAAATCTTGTTAAGAAAAATCAAAAACTTTTACAAGATGTGGATAAGATGCGTAGGTATAACCTCAAACTATATAATGATGTACATCGTATACTGTCTTGATGTCGTATCTTTTGTGTAATGTTGTTTACGTACTATCAACCTTTGTAGGGAGCAAGCAATTTTATCAAAGCAGAGATATGATAGGAAGCGAACTTTTACCAGAGACTATCCTAATTTCTTCAAACGCAACTAGACGATGTCATTTATTTTGTATTAGGGTTTCTCAGTTTATGAAGAAGGTGAAGAACATGTATTATTTACTTTATTTTGAGATAAATGTGGTTGTAGTCATCCAACGTAATGAATAATTCTATTCTGTCTTCTAGATTGATTATTTTGGGGTGTTTTTTTATTAATTTTAGATAAACAAATAAACCCTAAAAATAAACAATAATATGATACAACATTCATACACAACATTATAATATATATAAAATAATCAATAATTCAACATTGAACCACAAATAAATACTAAAAATATACAATAATATGACATACACAAATACCCTAAAGTATACTATAACTAAACAATTTAATATACTAAAACACAACACGTTACGGGTGGTGTATACCCACACGTAACGTGTGGTATGGCTCCACACGTTACGTGTGAGGTACAACCACACGTTACGTGTGAGGTACAACCACACGTAACGTGTGAGGTACAACCACACGTAACGTGTGGAGCCTATGCGCTAAACGGCAAAAATGTCTATGCGCCGAAAAGTAATCGTGTAAAAATATAGTGCGTGTGTTCATTTTTGCTTCTTTTGAGCTCGCGATCACGATCGTTTTTATTACACCCATGCAACGGCCCAAAGTGATCTGCATTATACACCCGAAGAGTTGTACACATGTGAGCGTGCCTCAAAGTTATAATACTATCTCTGTTTCACAATATTTGGCCTTTTTAGTTATGATTTTTAGTTCATAATATTTGTTGTTTTATATGTAACTAATACTCAAATTTTCTATAAATAGTTAGGTCTAGTTTCAAAGCCCTTGTTCTTTAACTCTAACTATTCACATTATTTATTAATTACTCATTGAAAACCTCATTTCCTTTATATTTGTAGTTTGTCTAAAAAAGTGTGAAATGAGCAAAAATCCCAAATATTGTGAAACAGAGGGAGTATATCAAATGTACAAATATGTCCTTATTTTATTTTTTACTCCATTCGTATCATAATAGTTGTCTTTTTTGAACAATTACACGGTTTTTAAGGAGTATATCAAATGTACAAATGTGTCATTATTTATTACTTTGTTTTGTTACTTTTTGAATATTGCTACTAATAATTCTTTCTTTATTTACTAAAAGTGCTAAAAACTATAATATATATATAAAGTGGATGATGAAAAGACCAAAAACACAATTATTTTAATACATACACAAATGACTAAAAGGATAACTATTGTGATACGGAAGGGAGTATTATTAAACGAACCAACCATATGATAAGTCCTATTTAATGATCGGTTAGATACTTATTTTGATACATAGTAGTATTCGGGACCCGTGCGTAGCACGAGTTTATTTTTTATTTATTTTAGATATAAATCTATATTATATTATTAGCTTAGTATTTTTATATAATTTTTTATAATTGTAATTTGAATGCGTATATCATATTATTCAACAGTTTAAATTCAAGTTTTAAAAAATGTACTTAATTTTATTGATTATGGAATGCAATAACTAGAATTAATAATGTATTGTATTTTAAAATTTGTATTAAAGATATTTGCTTAATTTGTGGGTAATGGTTGAGGGGTTAATAATAATTATATTATGTTGTGATTGTGCTTGTGCTTGCATAGTTTTTATCTTTTTTGTTAGACTGATGTTGTAACAACCACAAATTATCTTTGGAATATTATCGTTTGTGACCTCAAAACACATATCTAAAATAACTCAAGGCTTATAGTATTGATTGCAAATACAAATTAACAAACTTAATACTTTCATAATTGCATAATATTGTTTTACAATCGACGTTGAGGAAACAAATAGAAACTGAAAACAAATACCAAAATTAAAGAAAATGTCGGTAGACGGTAGCGGAAGACTTATTAGAAAATACAAAAAATACATAATAGGTCTTAAACGTCTATAACCTAACTTTAGGATCTTCAACCTTATTAAATGAAAAAACTTGAAAATATCATTTGCCTCTAACATCGGAAATCTACTTCTTCACACTGGAGAAGAAATACATGATGACAACAACTAACCATGCAAGAAAAAAGAGTGGTTGGTTAGTCTATGAAAGACTACACAAGGGTATATATGAGAGATTCTATGTAGTTATATCTAGCCATTACCATCGTTTCTCTAATAAAAGCCGATAGACGATAGATAACCAAGACACTTCTACCGAAATAAGAAGATATATTATTCAAGAGAAGACTCCAATGAAGTTGAGTCTTATAGGAATTGTATGTATTTGTTTGGAAAGATTTATTCTTATTGCACACCAAGATTTTGAAAAGACTCCGTTGTATGATTGGGTCCACTACCAATCTCACCGCATGCGTGGTGTGCAAATTCAAATTGGATAGATGACTCACTTAGACGAAAGCCCGAGCGATTTTCAAGTTGTACTTCTCGCCCGAAGTTTATTAATTATGTGCATAAAAGAACTTATCTTATTATAATTCCAAAATGTGCATTTACGTTAAAGATTTTGATCCACACCTTCTCGATACGAGAATTTATCATGGGACGAATCCGGAATAATGGCACTAGCTAAGTACACCACCACTTAATAAGGGTACAATCATGACCAAAAGTACTAGGGAAAAATCCTCTTAATACCGTTATAAAAAAACAACTAAACCTCGCAAGGTATATAGCGTTCCTACGAATTTGTGTGCTAATTACACATATATGTCCACACCAAATTCACATCAAAGTCCAACTATCACCCTATAGTAATAATAACACCCTATAGTAATAATAATATATTCACAAGCTTAGTTTCTAGCAATATATACAACCTAAGTATATAATTCACATTTTTTATCACACCATTATAACACATAAGTTCTCAAACAGAATATGACAATATTTATTCCAACTTAATTAAAATAATTAATTAATTGTAAATTAAAAAAATTATGGAATAAAAACAAGAGTGAACCACCCAATTTACGCAAAAAAAATTATAATTGACGAACTGGGTTCCTGGCTCGTTCGAACAATGTGTCACGTTACGAGGGCGAACCACCCAAATTTCAAAATCTTGCCTTAGATTGTTTGTCGCTAACACAGTGTGTCGATGTATGAGAGGTAGTTGATTCTAATCGACAAACTAGATTCTGGGTTTGTTTTCATATTCAATAGTGATTTCGTGACGTACCCAATTTACACAAAATAAATTATAATTAAATAATTTATTTTGAAACGAAAAATTGAACGAGACTCATATTGGTTTCTATTTGAATTGATTTAAGCCTGAATAAATCAATCGTCGAGATTACTTAATTATACCGAATATTTATACGATACTATAAATCCCTTAGTCGTATATTCTAATAATCCTAGTAAAAATAAATTAACTTGCTTAATTTTATTATTACATTAGTTAATCATTTAACTATATATTATATACCCTGTAATGTTGAAATTAACATTATTCAACCCAAAATACTACGATACAAAATCAGCTTAATTTATTCTTTAAATAATTAAATTAAATTAAGCTAAGTGAACCCTAATTAATCTTAATTTAACAGATTAATTAAGAATTAAGATTTTTCAACCCAAAATTTCACTTAATTATAAATTTTGCAAAACTTTTCAAAGTTCTAGCACAATTGCCCATATTTTATGTTTTAGAAATTATAAAACTTCCCAAACTTATTTTATAAAATTAACCTAAGTTTAATTTCACATCTTAACCCAAGTTTAAGATGAAAGATAAAATATATTAGGCTTGTACTATACATAAGTCACATTTTCTCTTAAGTTTAACAATATTTAAATCATAATCAACATGTTGTTAATATCAATTTAAATAGTTTTGTGTTATATTGATAAGGTTAAATAAAACATGACTTAAATAGATAACATACTTAGGGTAATAATTTAATTAAATTATTCCTACTTGAAATAACATAATAAATGTCATAGCCTTTACTAAAAAAATAAAATTACATTCATACCCTTATGTAAAAAACAGGGTTATTATAATACTACCCCCTTAAAAAAGAATTTCGACCCTAAAACTAGGCCAAAAATAATTCAGGAAAACGACTATGCATATCAGCCTTGGTCTCCCAAGTTTCCCAAGCAACTTCCGGGGTTCCAGTCTTTGACCAAATGATCCTCGCCAATGGTATCACTTTGTAATGCAAGTGTTTCTCTCCACGCTCTAGAATGCGAACTGGTCTCTCATTGTATGTCCCATTTGGTTGAATCTCAATGTCGTCATAACTCAAAACATGAGACTCATCTGGTACATATTTTCTTAACAATGAGACATAGAATACATTATGCATTGGATGTGCTGAGGGAGGCAATGCTAATTGATATGCCAAAGATCTGACTCGGTCAAGGATCTCAAAAGGTCTAACATAGCGAGGATTGAGCTTCTCATGCTTTCTAAACCTAAACACACCCTTAGTTGGCGACACCTTGACAAACACCTTATCACCAACGTCAAACTCAACATTTCTTCGCTTCAAATCAGCATAAGACTTTTGTCGTCTCTAAGCCATAAGCATCATTTGTTTGATCAAAGTAGTATACGAGCCAGTCCTTTCAACCAACTCAGGTCCTAGTAATATCTTATCAGCGTTATCATCCCAACAGATTGGGGATTTGCACTTCCGACCATATAAAGCTTCAAATGGAGCCATCTTAATGGTTGAATGCCAACTACTATTGTAGGTGAACTCAATTAGATCTAAGTTGTTCTCCCAACTTGTTGGTCGATCTAGAGCATGAACTATCTCAGATAAAAACACCTCAGACAGTTTCTTGGTTCCCCAAGTTGACTTGATGGCAACAATGAGCACTTTTTGTAAGCCAATCAATGATCACCCATATAGTGTCATTTTGGCTTTGAGTCTTAGGCAACCTCGTAACAAAGTCCATTTCAATATCTTCCCACTTCCATTCTGGCACCGAAAGAGGTTGCAATTCTTCCCCTGGCCTTTGATGTTCAATCTTCACTTTTTGACAAGTCAAGCATCTTGCCACAAAATTCTGCTACATCCCACTTCATGTTAGGCCACCAGAAGTTCTTTCTCAGATCTTTGTACATCTTACTAGATCCTGAATTTACATAATACACAGAGAAATGATCTTCCCTCATTATTAGCTAATGGATCTCATCATTGTCAGGCATACAGACCCGATCTTGAAACCAAAGTGATCCATCATCATGGATTATAATTCTTGGTGCCTTTCCTCCATGAACTTTGCTACACAGCTTCACCAAGACAATATCATCAATTTGTCTCTCTTTGATTTGATCCAGCAAAATAGCCTGGATTACTAGCATACTCAGGTGCCCTATTGACGATCAAACCAAACTTCGATCCCACTTCATGTTGATTCATGTTGCAACTTTGGTTGAGCAGTGACTAAAGCTACCACAGTCTCATGCGTCGTCTTTCTGCTTAGTGCATCAGCTACCACATTTGATGAAGAAATGCCAGAGGATCTTCGTTTTGGTTCAAGAAAAAGTAACCTCTAACACCATGTGTGGATCAAGTCTTGAGACGTCGCCGATCAATGGATAAAAGTGGTTCTTTTTTTGGATTTTTGTGGTTTTTTATTTGCAAGAAAATAAAAGGATAGGTAACTTGAACCAACTGGATATGATGCACTAATGGATTCAAGAAGAGGGATGTTTAACTTCTAAGGATATGACGCACCTAAGCCAAGCAAGTGAAGCAATCGTCTTGGATATAACGCACCAAAACACAAGTAAGTTGTCGTGGATATGACTCACCAAAACACAGTACTCTGAACTTAAACTCAAAGCTCAACAATGGAAGCTCAAAGTTTGCAATTTCAATAAATCAAGTCCTACTAAAAATGAAAGCCAAAAAATACTTAAATAGACCAAATGTCTCCAAAATTCTGTCTTCTAAGTAAACTGGAAAAACGTCATTCTTCCTTCTACGGGCTCCAATGAGCCTGAAACTTTGACAGATTCTAGATACGGCCATGAGCCGAATCATATCAAAAAATGGTCCCAAACACACGAGTGGTTTGCAATTGCGCATCTAGACAATTCTGGCTCGCTACTGGTGTCGCGACAGGGTCGTCTTAGTTCAACTTCTCCGAACCAACTTCATATTCCCTCGACACATCTTGATTCACTAGACACCTTGGACAGCCTACAGAATATTGGCAATTTGGTTCTCGAGCCAAGTCGCATGGATAAAATATTTGACCGTGGTCCCACATTGTTGCTTGCGTCGGCGCCGTTGTTAATGAGTCCCTTGTGTCTTCACCTGACGTTCTTCCTCCAATTGGCTTCAAACTTTGCATGGCCTCCTAATTTAGTCTCTCTTGAAGGTTGAAACTATTAGGGATCAGTTTGGATATTGTTGGTGAGGACGTCTTGAAAACCCCTAATTTGTGGTGCGTCGGCGGCGTTGTTAGTGACATTGTCGCTTGGCTAGGCTTGGCACAACACTTGACCTTGTCTTGAAACATGATGGGATCCAAAATCACATCATCTTCCCCTTATTTAAAAGGATTCGACCTCAAATCCATGCAGCCTATACCAAAAAACGTCAAATAGTAAGGATTCTCAAAGACACCTACGTAAGCAATGCTCCTTGTCCTAGCCATGACTTGATGTACTCTCCTAGAATGCACAAGTATAAATTTGAGGGGACTCTCCTTTTTAACATGCAGTCTATCTTCTTGAGTTCTACTTGGAAAAATAGCATGGGAATAACTAGATAAAACCCTAAGGACACAAGAAACATAAACATGAAAATCTAGGAAGTGTGCCTTATAACTAATATGCATAATAAGACTTATAGGCAAGGGTTATAAGTCTTATTATATCAATGCTAATATTGGAACTGTATGTACTTTCCAGAATAAGCTATACTAACCGAAAGGGTTGCATTTATCACAAATTCAGACCAATCAAAAAAATTTTGATTATTAAATTTTTGCTGTAAAAGGTTTACAGGTGGGGTTAACCACTTGGACAAGATATCCAAATCTATGCCTTCTTGATTGAAAGGAATTCCTAGGAATCCAATGAACAAAGTAAATAAAATCAATACAAGTATAGGGAATAACATAGTATTACCCGATTCGTGAGGATATAGCGCAATTTTTTTATTGTCCCAATTATTAATAATAAGAAAGGATTGCATGGTTTTTTTTCTATTTTCGTGTGGATTCTTAGAAAAACTTTCGTTATTTTTTATTGGTAACAAAGGTAATAAAGGAAAATTTTTGTTAATAGGTTTCATTCCATCTTGACCCCATAAAGATATTGAATAGAAAGAACTACTTTTTTTTCCATTGTAATTTTGAAAATTAACGTTTAAATGACCCTCAAACGTAAGTAAATAGATGCGAAACATATAAAATGCAGTTAATCCTGCTGTAGCCCAGGCTATTATTGCGAAAGTTGGTGAATACAACCAAGTATCATTAAGAATTTCATCTTTGGACCAAAAACAAGCAAGAGGTGGAATACCAGAAAGAGAAAGTGTACCTAATAAAAAAGAAGTTTTTGTAATTGGCACGTGTTTTTTTAAACCCCCCATAAAAACCATATTTTGGCTTTTATCTGGAGAATACCCAACAATAGCTTCCATAGAATGAATAATAGAGCCAGATCCTAAAAACAACAATGCTTTTGAGTAAGCATGAGTAATCAAATGAAATAAAGCAGCTCGATAAGACCCCATACCTAGAGCTAACATCATATACCCCAGTTGAGACATTGTAGAATAAGCTAAACTTCTCTTAATGTCTTTTTGGGCAAGAGCTAAAGTAGCTCCTAAAATTACTGTTATTATACCTATAAAAGCGATTAGATGTAGTATGGAGGGGATTACTATCAAAAGAGGAAAAAGTCGAGCGACAAGAAAAATCCCCGCAGCTACCATAGTAGCAGCATGGATAAGAGCCGAAATAGGAGTAGGACCTTCCATAGCATCAGGTAACCATACATGAAGGGGGAATTGGGCGGATTTGGCAACTGCACCGGCAAATAATAAGAAAGTACATACAGTTCCAACTAAAAAATGAACTTCATTGTTATAAATCGAGGTATTGAATATTTCGAACAAATCTCGAAATTCGAAACTGCCTGTTAGCCAATAAAGACCTAAAATTCCTAATAATAAACCAAAATCCCCTACACGGTTAGTCACAAACGCTTTTTGACAAGCATTTGCTGCAACCGGTCGTGTAAACCAAAAACCTATTAATAGATACGAACACATTCCAACTAATTCCCAAAAAAAAAAAATTTGTATTAAATTCGAACTAGTAACTAAGCCAAGCATAGAAGTATTGAAAAAACTCAAATAAGCAAAGAATCTCAAATATCCTTGATCATGAGACATATAATTGTCACTATAAATAAGAACTAGAATCCCAACAGTAGTGATTAACAGTGACATAATAGAAGTAAGTGGATCAACCAGGTAACCTAATTCTAAAGAAAAATCATTATTGATGGTCCAAGACCATACAGATTGATAGATAGAACTGCTATTTATTTGCTGAATAGACAATTTCATTGAAAAAAGCATAACTATACTTAACAACAAAATACTAGGAAAAGACCACATACGCCGAAGATTTTTTGTTGTTTTCGGAAAAACAAGAAGTCCCGCTCCGATTAACAAAGGAACTGTAAGTGGAATAAAAGGTATGATTCATGCATATTGGTATATATGTTCCATAAAAAATAAAATTTGATTTTTGATTCACCGGCTCTTACCTCTTTCGAAAGAGATCAATAAAAAAATTACAATATGGGATAATAGAATTTTTTTCTATTCAAAATCGAAATTATTAGAATAAGCATTTTCTTACTATTCAACTTAAGAAGTTATCATTGGTCAAATGACCAAATAGTTATTAATGAAAGTAAATACTTAGTTATTAATTAAATAAACTATTTAAAATTCATTCAACTATTGAAACCTATCAATATAGATAATATCAAAAATTTATACTTTTCATTATTATTTTGATAAATCCATAGATAGGAAAATGATAACAAATTAGACCAAACAAAAAAGTGCGTAAGTCTGATACTAGTATGAATCACAAGATCTACTAAAATTCATAACCTAATTTAAATAGGAACTATTTAAATTAGGTTATTCGTAATCAGTTATTAGTTCTCTGTAAAACTCTTTGATTGATTGTCTTCTAGTCCAATAAAGCATATTTTTATTTTTCTATGCTAGCCAAGACTTTACTTTTGACTTTACATAACATAAAATTAAAAAAATTTATAAAAGCATATCAAATTATGTTTATCTTAAACTAAATAACCAGTCTCATTTCAATAAAAAAAATAATAAAAGAAAAAAATGCCATGTATTTGTTAAAAAGAGTAAGGTTTTCCATTCGTTAAGTAGGTAAGAGCAGCTTACTTAACTCTTCGGATTTTTTTATTTAAAACCTTAGATGTGTTTATTCTATGACATGTAAATAAAATATGAAATACAATAAAAGAAAAGTCACATAAAAAATAGAAATCTAAAGTTTGCTTCTTGATTTTCTTTTTTATGGTACATCGTATTCTATAAATAGAAATTTTAATAAGAAAAACGGGAGTCTCTTATAATCTGATATGTAATTTGCAGATATTTCTAGTTTTTTTTAGAAAATATCTAAAAAAAACTTAGAATTAGAATAAGAATAGAAAAAGGGTCTATAGCTTAAAGAAAAAAAAGGACAGAAAGATCCCTTTGCTTTGAATAATATATGTCTTTCACATCCAACTATAATAACGAATAACCTATTCATTTTTGAATGGCAGTTCCAAAAAAGCGTACTTCAATTTCCAAAAAGCGTATTCGTAAAAATATTTGGAAAAGAAAAGGACATTCGGCCGCATTAAAAGCTTTTTCATTAGCGAAATCTCTTTCTACCGGGAATTCAAAAAGTTTTTTTATACGAAAAATAAGTAATCAAATGTTAGAATAATCTGAATCGATCTGACTAAAAAAAACTTCTACAAAATTTCCTTTAGCATTTATATTCATAAAACATAAAAAAATCAATCATTTAAATTTTAAATATAGAATTAATGCTTTGTATTCATTAATGCTTTTTTTTTTAACTAGAAAATTTCACTACCCTTCTTTTTTTTTAGTATATTTTATCATTTCTGGGATGGGGAGTCTTACTTTCCCCATCAACCGGCTGGTTCCAATAGAAAATTAAGGTGAGTTTTATATCTATTATGGAAGACAAACAAAAATTTTTAATGTTTTATAGTTTATAAAAATATCGCCATTGAATTAACTCTTTCAATCTCGACGATTAAAGATAAATAGGCTATTATGATTTAAAACAAGCCGCTATGGTGAAATCGGTAGACACGCTGCTCTTAGGAAGCAGTGCTAGAGCATCTCGGTTCGAGTCCGAGTAGCGGCACAACTTTTAAAACATTCTAAAAAGGAATCTAATAGTCCTAGACTGAATAATAATCACAACGAGATGAATTCTAATTTTTTATTTCATGATTTGTAATTGAGGGATCTCTTTTCTTTATATATATATTATTTATTATTATTATTATGATACTTTTCACTTTAGAGCACCTTTTCAATCATATTTCCTTTTCGATCGTTTCAATTGTAATTACAATTCATTTAATCACTTTAGTAGGCAACGAAATAGTAGAACTGGATGATTCATTAGAAAAGGGTATGATACTTACTTTTTCCTGTATAACAGGATTATTAGTTATTCGTTGGATTTATTCGGGGCATTTCCCGTTAAGTGATTTATATGAATCATTAATCTTCCTTTCGTGGAGTTTTTATATTATTCATATGATTCCTTATTTTAAAAAACTTAAAAAATTTGTAAGTGCAATAACAGCGCCCGGTGCTATTTTTACCCAAAGCTTTGCTACTTCAGGCTTTTTAGTTCAAATGAAGCAATCCACAATATTAGTACCCGCTCTCCAATCCCAGTGGTTAATGATGCATGTAAGTATGATGATATTGGCCTATGCAGCCCTTTTATGTGGATCGTTATTATCAGTAGCCCTTATAGTCATTACATTTCAAAACAATATAAGTCTTTTTGGTAAAAAAAAACTTTTATTAAATGAGTCTTTGTTCTTTGGGAAGATCCAATACATGAATGAAGAAAACAAAATTTTCCAAAGCATTTATCTCTTTTCTCTTAGAAACTATTATAGGTCCCAGTTAATTGAACAGTTTGATCGTTGGAGTTTACGTGTTATTAGCCTAGGATTTCTCTTTTTAACCATAGGTATTCTTTCAGGAGCCGTATGGGCTAATGAAGCATGGGGATCGTATTGGAATTGGGATCCAAAGGAAACGTGGGCATTTATTACTTGGACCATATTCGCTATTTTTTTACATATTAAAACAAATAGAAATTTTAAAAGTGAAAATTCTGCAATTGTGGCTTCTATAGGATTTCTTATAATTTGGATATGCTATTTTGGGGTCAATTTATTAGGAATAGGATTACACAGTTATGGTTCATTTCTATTAAAAAGCACCTAAATTGCATAAAGGACCTAACCTGACGAATACAACTATAAGAACAGGGGATATCCCATATCCGTATAAAAATAAGCAAGTCTCGTCGAGAACCATTTCAATCAAGTAGTATAGTGATTGAAATGGTTCTCGCAAACGTCAAATTATCCGATTGAAATTCTAATTCGTTTTTTTGCGTTACGTAAAAAAGATAGTTTAATTCCGCTTATGCCTTATCGAGGCGACACCCAGATTTGTAAGTGCACCTATCAAAGCAACCAAAAGAATTATTGAAATGAGTTCAAATGGGAGAAAAAAATCTGTTGATAAATGAATTCCAATTTGTTGACTATTATTTATCAAATCTTGTTCTATAATCTGGTTGAATTTTGTAGTCCAAATAATTCCGTACCATGACGTATTTAAAATAGTAGTAATTAATAAAAAAAAAATACTGGTACAAACTAACAAAGTAATTCCGTCTCCAAGAGTCCAAAGACGAAATTTTTTTTCATATTCTAACCCGGTGATGAACATTATCGCAAATATGATTAAAACATTTATAGCTCCTACGTAAATAAGAAGTTGCGCAGAAGCTACAAACTGAGATTTTGCTAGAATATAGAATAAAGATATACAAACAAGAACCAATCCCCACGGGTGGCCTAAAGTTCCGCCACCGAACTGTAGTACAGAATCATCCCCAAAGATCTCGGTTAGAGCGGGCATATGCCAAACGTGAATACCCCCGGAAGCCACAGGAATAACACCAGGTAGGGAAACCCAAGGTTGAGTGAAATAAATACCGCGACTTCGGTCTTTTTCAACAAAGTCATCACGTAGTAAATCAACAAAACCTAAAGTGATGTCCCTTTCCCCTTCAAGTTTACCTACTACAGTACCGGAATGAATATGATCTCCACCAGACAGACGTAAGGCTTTAGCTAGTACGCGGAAGTGTATACCGTGATTTTTCTGTCTATCAATAACTGCATGCATTGCACGGTGGATGTGAAGAAGTAGGCCATTATCTCTGCAATAATGAGCTAAACTAGTATTTGCAGTGAATCCCCCTGTTAAGTAGTCATGCATTACGATAGGAACTCCCAATTCTCTGGCAAATACAGCCCTTTTTATCATTTCTTCGCATGTACCCGCAGTAGCATTCAAGTAATGTCCTTTGATTTCACCTGTTTCAGACTGTGCTTTAAAAATAGCTTCGGCACAGAATAAGAAATGGTCTCTCCAACGCATAAATGGTTGGGAGTTCACGTTTTCATCATCTTTGGTAAAATCAAGTCCGCCACGAAGACATTCATAAACTGCTCGGCCGTAGTTCTTAGCGGACAACCCCAATTTCGGTTTAATAGTACATCCCAATAGGGGACGTCCATATTTGTTCAATTTATCTCTCTCAACTTGGATACCATGAGGCGGGCCTTGGAAAGTTTTCGTATAAGCAGGAGGGATTCGCAAATCCTCCAAACGTAGAGCACGCAGGGCTTTGAACCCAAATACATTACCCACAATGGAAGTAAACATGTTAGTAACAGAACCTTCTTCAAAAAGGTCTAATGGGTAAGCTACATAAGCAATATATTGATTTTCTTCTCCAGGAACAGGCTCGATGTGGTAGCATCGTCCTTTGTAACGATCAAGGCTGGTAAGTCCATCGGTCCACACAGTTGTCCATGTACCAGTAGAAGATTCGGCAGCTACCGCGGCCCCTGCTTCTTCTGGTGGAACTCCAGGTTGAGGAGTTACGCGAAATGCTGCCAAGATATCATGGTCATGGGGTTCATAGTCAGGAGTATAATAAGTCAATTTGTATTCTTTAACACCAGCTTTGAATCCAACACCTGCTTTAGTCTCTGTTTGTGGTGACATAAGTCCCTCCCTACAACTCATCAATTACTAAATTCTCACAACAACAAGGTCTACTCGACATGAATTAGGCGTTAATTAAACCTTTTACAGGAATCTGTCATAAAATTATCAACTAATCTAATTTAAAAGGTTCGTTATTAGACCATAGTATTTGATTCGTCAAATACATCATTACTGTATACTCGTTCCTATATGTGGCGCAACCCAACCTTTCTTTTTCAAGTTTCTAATGCCTTAACCTTTTTTGAATTGACTAAATAATTAATAAAAAAATGCACTCTTGACAGCAATATATGTTGTATATGTAAATCTTAGATGTGTAAATATGCAGAATTCGTAGACGAAAGGGTATAAATAAGGAAAAAAAGAATAGGGTATACGTAAATAAATATGCTAAAAAAAAGCCGATGCGATAGAAATGAAAGAATGAACCATAAATTAAGAGTTCAGGTTCGAATTCCGCCACTAATATATATGGGATTTGCTAGAATGATAGACAAATAAAAGACTTTCTACAAATTTTTGTTCATTGACTTTCTATTTTGAAAATAGATTGGTTGAACTCACTCATTGAAATTGAATCAAAGAAATAGAAAAAGGAAGGAATAAGTAAACAATTGAATTGGATTCGGTTGTATGATCCCAACAAAATAGAGTGCTAACTCCCATTTCGTAGTGAATTAACCGATCAACTTGTTATCGGACATTTATTTTTTTTCATTTTCGCAAAAAAAAATAATATTAATATTATTTTTTTTATTTGACTTTATTACTTTATAATTATGAGAATCAATCCTACTACTTCTAGTCCTGGGGTTTCCACACTTGAAAAAAATAACCTGGGGCGTGTCGCTCAAATCATTGGTCCAGTGTTGGATGTAGCTTTTCCACCAGGCAAGATGCCTAATATTTACAACGCTCTGGTCGTTAAGGGCCGAGATACTTCCGGTCAACCGATTAATGTAACTTGTGAGGTACAACAATTATTAGGAAATAATCGCGTTAGGGCTGTAGCGATGAGTGCTACAGACGGCCTAACGCGAGGAATGGAAGTGATTGATACAGGGGCTCCTTTAAGTGTTCCGGTGGGCGGAGCAACTCTCGGATGAATTTTTAATGTACTTGGGGAGCCCGTTGATAATTTAGGTCCTGTAGATACTCGAACAACATCTCCTATTCATAGATCCGCACCTGCCTTTATACAGTTAGACACAAAATTATCTATTTTTGAAACAGGAATTAAAGTGGTAGACCTTTTAGCCCCCTATCGCCGTGGAGGAAAAATAGGACTATTTGGAGGGGCTGGAGTGGGTAAAACCGTACTCATTATGGAATTAATCAACAATATTGCAAAAGCTCATGGAGGTGTATCTGTATTTGGCGGAGTAGGTGAACGTACTCGTGAAGGAAATGATCTTTACATGGAAATGAAAGAATCCGGAGTTATTAACGAAGAAAATATTCCAGAATCAAAAGTGGCTCTAGTCTACGGGCAAATGAATGAACCGCCCGGCGCTCGTATGAGAGTTGGCTTGACAGCCCTAACTATGGCGGAATATTTTCGAGATGTTAATAAACAAGACGTACTTCTCTTTATTGACAATATCTTCCGTTTCGTCCAAGCAGGCTCTGAAGTATCTGCCTTATTGGGTAGAATGCCGTCAGCTGTGGGTTATCAACCTACTCTTAGTACCGAAATGGGCTCTTTACAAGAAAGAATTACTTCTACCAAACAAGGGTCCATAACTTCGATTCAAGCAGTTTATGTACCTGCAGACGATTTGACTGACCCCGCTCCTGCCACAACATTTGCACATTTAGATGCAACTACTGTACTATCAAGAGCATTAGCCGCCAAAGGTATCTATCCGGCAGTAGATCCTTTAGATTCAACGTCAACTATGCTCCAACCTCGAATCGTTGGCGAGGCACATTATAAAATTGCGCAAAGAGTTAAGCAAACTTTACAACGTTACAAATAACTTCAGGACATTACAGCTATCCTTGGGTTAGACGAATTATCCGAAGAAGATCGTTTAACCGTAGCAAGAGCACGAAAAATTGAGCGTTTCTTATCACAACCTTTTTTCGTTGCCGAAGTCTTTACGGGTTCGCCAGGAAAATATGTCGGTCTAGCAGAAACAATTAGAGGGTTTCAATTGATCTTTCCGGAGAATTAGACGGGCTTCCCGAGCAGGCCTTTTATTTGGTAGGTAACATCGACGAAGCTACCGCGAAAGCTATGAACTTAGAAATGGAGAACAAATTGAAGAAATGACCTTAAATCTTTGTGTACTGACTCCTAATCGAATTGTTTGGGATTCCGAAGTAAAAGAAATCATTTTATCTACTAATAGTGGACAAATCGGCGTATTACCAAACCACGCTCCGATTGCCACTGCTGTAGATATAGGTATATTAAGAATACGACTTAACGACCAATGGTTAACGATGGCTCTGATGGGCGGTTTTGCTCGAATAGGCAATAATGAGATCACAGTTTTAGTAAACGATGCTGAGAGGGGTAGTGACATTGATCCACAAGAAGCTCAGCAAACTCTTGAAATAGCAGAAGCTAATTTGAGGAAAGCAGAAGGAAAGAGACAAACAATTGAGGCAAATCTAGCTCTCAGACGAGCTAGGACACGAGTCGAGGCTATCAATACGATTTCGTAACGAGTCGGTATGTACGCATAAGCATACTAAAAAAAGGATGTTTTGTTTAGAAATAGAATCCTATTTTTTTTATCTTTAATTAAGCATAATGAAATCTAATGTAAGGAAAAAATGAGATTGAAATGAAATAAAAAAAAGATAAAAATTCATATTCATTCTTTTTTTATAAGATTATAAGATAAAGATAGGGGTGAGTAGAAAAACTTATTAGATACCAGAGTCGATGGTATCTAATAAGCTCTACCTACTATTGGATTTGAACCAATGACTCCTGCCGTATGAAAGCAATACTCTAACCGCTGAGTTAAGTAGGTCGTTTATCATCACAAAGAGAAACAAATAGAAACCCCATCACATAGATTATAAATCTAATCGTACTTCTAAGCAATATGAATCAAACAGACCAAAAAGCTACGATATTGGATCATGGAATCCTCGTCTTGACAAAAAATTTTCTACATGCTAAAATATGTAACACAAAAGCAAGGGCTATAGCTCAGTTGGTAGAGCACCTCGTTTACACGTGCGCCAATGTTTTTCAGGGGAGTTCACCATGCAATCAAAAGACTTGGTTGACAAATCGATGTCTTACTCTATGACTTTGCGGCAACAAGAGAACAATAGCCTGACAATTAGTTCAACCCAATTCGGGTGTTCATTTAAGAACGCCTTTTTGATTTGAGATAGTAAGTGATAGGGTGAATAACCAGCCTATTCAATGCTAGGCAGAATGAAGTATAAGGACCTCAAAAATCTCTTTTCGTCCTATGAACTTTAAGGTGTATGAAGTTTCATATTTGATTCTTTAAACAGAGCGATAGAGACTCCATTTCATTAAAAAAATCTAGGCCAAAGGCAGACCTACGTCAAGATAACCCTTCTTTGAAACACTTTGGTAGTGCTCCTGGATCAGAGTCCAAATAATGAATCCGAGCACATGGAACCATCCGCTTTCTGTCAAGAAAGAATATGGTAGACTAACTTATATTTATATCAAGTAATATATATATCAGTTAATGAAAGAGCCCAATGCAAAAAAAAATGCATGTTGGGTCTTTGAAACAGTTCGAATCAGTTTGATAATAATAATCAAGTTTGAGTTGTTTTACCGAGCAGGTCTACGGTTCGAGTCCGTATAGCCCTATCATTTTCTAGATTAAAATTGTAATTTCCCCCTTGTTATTTAGATAAATATAGGAAGTTAGGTGAAAGCGAGAACGTTTTATTTTTATATGTATTTTATACATGTATAATATAAGATAAGATAAGAGCATATTATTCTTTTACTTATTTGTTATTTTAGTTGAAATATATATAACTAAGTAAGTTAGGTGTAATGAAAACGGAAATAAGATTCCAACCAATGACTCGTGAAAGGAAAGGATACATGTCTCGCGGTAAACAAACGAAACTGGGTGGTTCAGTCAAAATGAATTGTTGTTTTGACTAAACAGTTATGGATGACTTGGCAATTCCAAGTCGAATCGCCTAATTCGTTATATTTTCCACATTCATAGGAGTGCGTCTATGTTTCTGCTTTATGAATATGATATTTTCTGGGCATTTCTAATAATATCAAGTGTTATTCCGATTTTGGCATTTCTACTTTCCGGAATTTTAGCTCCCATTAGAAAAGAACCAGAGAAACTTTCTAGTTATGAATCAGGTATAGAACCCATTGGTGATGCTTGGTTACAATTTCGAATCCGTTATTATATGTTTGCTTTAGTTTTTGTTGTTTTTGATGTTGAAACGGTTTTTCTTTATCCATGGGCAATGAGTTTCGATGTATTGGGTGTATCTGTTTTTATAGAAGCTTTCATTTTCGTGCTTATCCTAATTGTTGGTTTAGTTTATGCGTGGCGAAAAGGAGCATTGGAATGGTCTTAGTTTCTGAATATTCTAACAATAAAAACAATAAGATTGAAATTGAAAGAGTTTTGAATTCCGTTGAGTTTACTCTACTTGATCGAATAACCCCAAACTCAGTTATTTCAACTACATCAAATGATCTTTCAAATTGGTCAAGACTCTCTAGTTTATGGCCGCTTCTTTATGGTACCAGTTGTTGCTTCATAGAATTTGCTTCATTAATAGGCTCGCGATTCGACTTTGATCGTTATGGACTGGTACCAAGATCGAGCCCTAGACAAGCAGACCTCATTTTAACAGCTGGTACAGTAACAATTAAAATGGCCCCTTCTTTAGTGAGATTATATGAGCAAATGCCTGAACCAAAATATGTTATTGCTATGGGAGCCTGTACAATTACAGGGGGGATGTTCAGTACCGATTCTTATAGTACTGTTCGGGGGGTCGATAAACTAATTCCTGTGGATATCTATTTGCCAGGCTGTCCACCTAAACCGGAAGCAGTTATAGATGCTATAACAAAGCTTCGTAAGAAAATATCTTGGGAAATCTATGAAGATAGAATTCAGTCGCAACGGAAGAATCGATGTTTTACTATCAAACACAAGTTTCGTGTTGGACGCCGTATTCATACTGGAAATTATAATCAAGGATTACTTTCTAAATCTCCATCTATTTCCGAGATTCCTCCTGCAAAATTTTTCAAATACAAAACTTCAGTATCTTCCCAAGAATTAGTGAATTAAGCGGGATTCCTTTTTTTTACAGAATAAAGGGGGTCCAGTGTTTACAAATTTCAGGAAATACTTATAAAAATAAATATTTATACAAATAAAAATGTGGGAGAAATAAACAAGATGCAGGGTCGTTTGTCTGCTTGGCTAGTCAAACGCGGGCTAGTTCATAGATCTTTAGGCTTCGATTACCAAGGAATAGAGACTTTACAAATAAAGCCCGAAGATTGGCATTCCATTGCTGTCATTTTATATGTCTATGGTTACAATTATCTACGTTCCCAATGTGCTTATGATGTCGAACCGGGCGGGCTGTTAGCTAGCGTGTATCATCTTACGAGAATAGAATCCGGTGTGGATCAGCCAGAAGAGGTCTGCATAAAAGTATTTGCCCCAAGGAGGAACCCTCGAATTCCGTCTGTTTTCTGGGTTTGGAAAAGTGTGGATTTTCAAGAACGGGAATCCTATGATATGTTGGGAATCTTTTATGATAATCATCCACGCCCGAAACGTATTTTAATGCCCGAAAGTTGGATAGGATGGCCTTTACGTAAAGATTATATTGCCCCCAATTTTTATGAAATACAAGATGCTTTTTGAATTATAAGAAACTTATCTTCACTTCAACAATTTCAAATCAAACAAATCTATATTATAAGTATAAGGAATATTTGTACACTCTGTTCTATAACAAACAATCGTAGTAATTGACATTTTTTTCGGAGTATGGTTGGTTAAAAAATAAAAAATCGAATTACGAATTCATTGGAAATTTGAAAGTTGGGAAGATACTTTGATTTTTTATTAGCCGAGCCAATAGAATGAACTAAAAAAATTTCATATCATGAACTTTGTACCGCGAACATCGAACATCACTTAGCTGGTCTGTAGAAAGTCACGGAATGTAGGGGGGAAATGAAGAAATAGAAAAAAAGAAATGAAAAGAGGTCGGATTCTACTTGTATTGTATCTGAGATACATTTTGTCTATTCTCATCCTTTACTTTAACTCCCCCCTTTTTCGTCTTGCAACTAATTTAACTAAATTTAATCCTTTTTCGAATCCACACGAAGAAGGAATATTCTTTTTCAATGATTAGATCCTTTTTATATACTCTTTACCCATCTATTTTATAGGTGGCGTATATCTCTAGACCCTAGAAAAAAATTACGTCTATGCATGGGCTATACGATTAATGAATATGTATCCATATTCATTAATTTTCAATTAATTTGTAAAATAGATACTCAACCAAATAAATCATGTGCCAGGAACCAGATTTGAACTGGTGACACGAGGATTTTCAGTCCTCTGCTCTACCAACTGAGCTATCCCGACCATTCCCTACGCATCATCTACTCATTTTACTAGAAAACAGGGGTCTATGGCAATTAAAAAGGTGAAAGGGTATGACAAAGTCTTATCTAGGCCCCGGAATTTCCTGTATCTTGAAAGGAAGACTTTGTATGTTCTTAGTAAGAGTAATGATATGTATTGGGAATCATTCAAATGAGTAAGAGTACTCCTTGCTCAAAGCTGCTCATGTATCATTTACATCATACATCACAAGACTTGTGATAATAGAAAAACTTTTCTGCTCGGATGCCTTTGTGAAAGAAGAGTAAAGGAGTAAGAAACCCAATTTTGATTTGAACCGTTAACAAACAAAGAGGATAATTAGTTAGAGAATAAAATGATCTTTTTATCTTTTTGGGGGATAGAGGGACTTGAACCCTCACGATTTATAAAGTCGACGGATTTTCCTCTTACTATAAATTTAATTGTTGTCAGGATTGACACGTAGAATGGGACTCTATCTTCATTCTCATCCGATGGATCGGTTCTTCAAAAGATCTCTCAGACCGGGGAGCTTTAATTTATTAAACGCATATTCGACTCTTTCTTCAACTTGGAATCGCTTCACAACAATTCTTCCATTTTTTCATAGTCATAAAAAAAAATGCGGGTCGTCATCAATATTTTTTAATTTCATTTTTTTATATAATATATAGTTATTATATATAGTATTTATATTTAAGTACGTCTGCGTATAGGTTTATTCTTCATCTTTTTTGGAGTTTCGATGGAAGAATTTTTATAATAACGCAAGATTGTCAACTCCATTTGTTAGAACAGCTTCCATTGAGTCTCTACACCTATCCTTTTTTATTCTTCCTTTTGGAAAGAAGGAGTTGGCTCAGGATTGCCCATTTTTTTTATTCCAGGGTTTCTCTGAATTTGAAAGTTCTCACTTAGTAGGTTTCCATACTAAGGCTCAAACCAATTAAGTCCGTAGCGTCTACCGATTTCGCCATATCCCCCCTTTTATCCTTTCGTTTGGAACCGTTGAATTCATTATTATATAAAAATGAATATACCGAAAGGCATTTCATCCTATTTTTTTCCTATTTTCTTTCATTTCTAGTCATTTCTAGTAGGAGCTCATATTGCTATGGGCCAATCAGAAATAATTCTATCATTTTTTTATCTTCAATTCAATATAGACAGATATCTATCACTCTATATATGAACCTTTCTTTTCATTTTCCCACGAAAGTTGGAATACTCAAAGGATCGATTTTTTTCTTAGTTTTCAAATTAAAGCATAGGAATGTCTTATTCTGATCTGAATTGCATCTTTATCTTTATTTATCTTTTATATATTTATATTTTATTTCTATTAGTATATATAGGCCTATTCCATTTTTTTATGCTTTTTTTAGGGGTAGACCCTTATAATATATCTAAAATATAAGATATCTAAAATATAAAATCTTCAACTTAAGATTAAGTTCTTATTAATTATGAATTTTCTTCTTAATCTTAACTTAATTAAGATTAAGAAAATGAAATATAGATTGTTATAGCTAGAACTCATAAAGAATAAATTCTATTTATTAATATTCTAATAATACATTCCAATTTTTATAAAGATTTATAAAGAAATGCATATTAAAAAGATTATAAAAACTAATGAAAATCGAATAGAATAGCTAAATAAATTATATAATTTGATCTAAAATTCTATCTAAATCTAAAAATCTAATTTAAAATTTTTGATAAAAAAGGAGAAATAGAAGATATTATTCTAATTGTTAGAATTGGAATGTAATAAATATAAATTATAGATCGGTATAGTAATCTTTATCTTATTTATATACATACTCTATATTAAAATATTAAAATTAATTTACTGCAATATAGATTTGAAATCGATTTATATTCTATATTTTTTATTATTTATGAATGGTTAATAGCTAAGATATAATTGATGGAAGTATTATGCGTGTAAAGTTTATTTTATGTGAGCCCGCTTAGCTCAGAGGTTAGAGCATCGCATTTGTAATGCGATGGTCATCGGTTCGACTCCGATAGCCGGCTTTTTTCTATTTTTTATATGATTGAGAACGTTTCTTTGAAATTAAAGAAAAAAGACACCTTTCCTTTTTCGATTCTTTATTTTCTATTTTTTTTAGATTATATAGAATCTAAATATATAAATATAAATAAATATACAAGAAAAATTAGAAATATTAACTATTAACTAAACTAAAAATAAATATATACAAGAATTTATACATATACAATAATTCAATTAATAATTATTAATATACTAAATACAATATAAAATTCCAATCAATAATTATAAAAATAAAAATACTAAACGAAATTTCATTTCAAATAAAAAAAGAATGAATATTAATATAAAAAGAAGGAGGAACTTCGGATCCGTACATCTTTCATCTCACTATTCCTTCTAGTGCCATTATTCCTTCTAGTACAATTAATAGAATACTTCCGGGTATTTCGCTTCATTTACCATTTAGTTCAGTTTTAATTTCTTTAATTTAAATAAAATGAAATATCAATAAATAAGGAGTCTTTATGTCGCGTTACCGAGGGCCTCGTTTCAAAAAAATACGACGTCTGGGGGTTTTACCAGGACTAACTAATAAAAAGCCTAGAGATCTTAGAAACCCATCACGTTCCGGGAAAAGATCTCAATATCGTATTCGTCTAGAAGAAAAACAAAAATTACGTTTTCATTATGGTATTACAGAACGACAATTACTTGAATACTTTCGTATCGCTAGAAAAGCCAAAGGGTCAACAGGTCAGGTTTTACTCCAATTACTTGAAATGCGTTTGGACAACATCCTTTTTCGGTTGGGTATGTCTCCGACTATTCCGGGAGCCCGCCAATTAGTTAATCATAGACATATTTTAGTTAATGGTCGTATAGTGGATATACCAAGTTATCGTTGCAAACCCAACGATATTGTTATGGCGAGGGATAAGCAAAAATCTAAAGCTCTCGTTCAAAATTATCTAGATTCATCCCACGGCGAGGAATTGCCAAAACATTTGACTCTTCACCCATTCCCATATAAAGGAGTAGTCAATCAAATAATAGATAATAAGTGGGTCGGTTTGAAAATAAACGAATTGCTAGTCGTAGAATATTATTCCCGTCAGACTTAAGCCTACCTTAAGGCTTAAAGAAAAAGGTTTCGAAAAAATGAGCCCCCTTTCGCCAAAAAAATTTATTTAAAATTAAGGGAAAGGGTTTGATCCGGATTTTTCCTCTTCATGTATCATAGATCGACAGAGATCTTTTTCTTTTTTGTCGACCTTATTCCACAATTTTACATATCGCAGCAATTAAATTAGAAATAGAAAATATATCTATATCTAGAATATAGATCTATATGATATGAATATATATATAAAATGAATATATATATAAAGATAGAAAGAAGGATCTACCTCTTGGTTGATTTGTTACGGTTGGTGAGTTGAGTGAAGGTACGGAAAGAGAGGGATTCGAACCCTCGGTAAACAAAAGTCTACATAGCAGTTCCAATGCTACGCCTTGAACCACTCGGCCACCTCTCCTACACAACAATTATGACCCAGTAACAGAATGAATAGCGAGTTATTCATATTTTTGTTTGGATTGGCTAGGTAAGGTACAACCAACCAATTCGAACTAAAAAAATATCCCATTTTTGATAAGGATCTTTACTTCAATTCAAAATTCAAGGCTCGGGAATTCAAATAAAAAAGTTTTTATTGTGAAAGGCTAAACGAAAAAGATATTTTTTTCGTATTTGCAAAGATGATGTTCCCGCCTTTTTCTTATATGTTATTTATAGTTATAGGGGATTCAATCAATGAGTTGGAAGGAATCAAGGGATTGGTGGGTTTATGTTTTTTAGACTATGATTAATGGATACCTTTCGATCATGATTCCCTTTAAACGACGATTCCATAAAAATTATAAAATTCCTTTCTTTAAAGTTTTCACCAAAAAAATCGATTATTTCGTAGATCTCTTACAAATTCATGACCCATCCTGGGACTATTTGATTGTATAGCGTCTACTCACTATGCGCATAACACAAACAAAATAGACGGTTATTCTAATTTAATTTACATCATAGAAGAATTATTCGATTCTTTTCCCCCTCTTTGGATCAAAACTTAATAAAAGTCTTTCGCCCGAATCTATAGGAAAAATTCCTTGATTCTTCAGTTTCGATTAAATAGGACTAGTTCGCCCATTGGTATACTACATTTGGATTGGAATCGTATTCAACTATTTATTTTTGATTCCTAAAAAAAAGGAGCAATTTGAGTCTTTGAATTTGAGTAGGAGTAGAAGGTTCGTATCTTTACATTTTATTTGAGATAAATATTTAATTTCTTTTTTTTTATGAATCTTTTTTATGCTATTTCGTATTGTACAACTCCTTTCTTTGTAGGATTATTTTCCCCCTAGGGAGAATGAAAAGAATTTTAGAATGGATTGGTTACTTATGCCTAGATCACGGATAAATGGAAATTTTATTGATAAGACCTTTTCGGTTGTGGCCAATATTTTATTACGAATAATTCCAACAACTTCAGGCGAAAAGGAGGCATTTACCTATTACAGAGATGGTGTGATTTGATTCTTTTTTCCCCCAGTCTTATGAGAAAGACAAAAAATTCGGGATAGAAAGAAAAAAGATTATTATTATTATTTTGATCGATTATTGAAAAAAATCTACGCTTGTTGAAGGTGAAGTTTAGAAATAGAACAATTCCTTCTGTCGTGTATCCCCGATTAATGCAGCCTCATATGCTTCCATTATCCATTTTAGCATTGAGCGAAAGGTTACACCTATCGGTTCTGTATTACAGGTCAATCCCACTCTACTAGTCCTAATAGGCAGCATAGGGGAAAAGCATTACATCTAGAAATCAACAAGACGAAAGCTTTGTTAAAAATTACTTACCCCCTTCCTTATCTGGATTGGGACTTAAAAGAATGGTTGGGACAACAAATATCCATCTCGTTCGTACCTTGGATACCCATATAACCATCAAAGACTGTTGAAGTGACTAATTCCTGGAAATGAGGGGGCGTTGAGGACAAAGAAATTATTGGAGTTGCCATTTCTATCTAGTACCAACACGTTTGATGTTAACAAAAGCTCCCGCGCAGGAAGGTTGGCTAGAAATTTCGTGCAATGACTCATGCCGTATGAAAGCAATACTGCTCGTGAGGCATAAGCTATACTAACCGATATCGTGCAATCTCATTTCTTTCGATGTAGAAGGGTGTCCCCCTTTTTTATTTTTACATCTAGGATCCGACTTGTATCATTGATGTTAATAGGAACTGAACCTTTATGGCAAGTAAAAGTTTGATTCAGAGGGAAAAGAAGAGGCAAAAATTGGAACAGAAATATCATTTGATTCGTCGATCCTCAAAGAAAGAAATAAGCAAAGTTACGTCCTTGAATGAGAAATGGGAAATTCATGGAAAGTTACAATCTCCACCGCGTAATAGTGCCCCTACACGTCTTCATCGGCGTTGTTTTTTGACCGGAAGACCGAGAGCTAACTATCGAGACTTTGGGTTATCCGGACACATCCTTCGTGAAATGGTTCATACATGCTTGTTGCCAGGGGCAACAAGATCAAGTTGGTAAGGATTCAAATATCCGCTCGTTTCTATGATCATAAGTCATAGAGGGCCCCTTGACCATTCTGTATAAATGGGTTATACTATTTGTACAGAGATGGTAGGGGGTACATTCTTGTTTGTCCATTACATCAGTTCCCAATTCTTCTCTTCAGCGCGGAGTAGAGCAGCTTGGTAGCTCGCAAGGCTCATAACCTTGAGGTCACGGGTTCAAATCCTGTCTCCGCACGATTTTTTTATTAATAATTTTTTGTTTTTCTTTTTTGTGTTTTGGGGTGGGTGGGCGAAAAAAAACGAAGGAAGAAGATAGAATCACTACACTATCCTGGTCAACTATATAAAATCCCTTAAATCATATTAATAACTTCATCTTGAACCTTGAGCGGATAGCGGGAATCGAACCCGCGTCTTCTCCTTGGCAAAGAGAAATTTTACCATTCGACTATATCCGCATTTTGTCCTCCTTGAGAAGGAATATGTCCACATATCACATATATAGTATATATGTCTTGACCACATTTGTGCAGAGCTGGGCCAGATACTGTTTTCAATCAAGGCTCTTCCAATGAAATTTTAAATCTTTTTTATTTCATCGAATTCATTCAAGACGTTTAAGTTTGACCCCTCCCTCTCATTTTTTCTTTTTGGGGACTTATATTGATTGAATTTTACTCTGTCTCACAACCCGAAAAATAGCGAATTCGGGGGAGGGGTCATTTTTGGATCTGGGACGAATAGGTTCAAGAGATTAGAGAATTAAAAATACCTACCAGAAAGACTAATCCAATCCATAATGATGTACCGGAAAATACAAAATTTTTATTACTTGACCAACCGTCAGGAGACGCAAATACGACAGGTACACTAATTAGTAAGATTGATGAAGTAGCAATTAATGCAAAAACAGCCAATTGGAAAGCTATAGTCATACTTATAATCCTCCAAACTACGAACAAATGAACTATACCATTTGATCCCTCTATCAGTAAAAAAATGCATCATATAGGGATTTTTTTTACTATGATTTTTTTCTATATACTATGACTTATTACCACCTTTTTTACCACTTTATTCGAGTTGCGGGGAATTTTTTTACGTCACTAAATGGGCAGGCTAGATCATACCTCTATATATAGAGATATTTAAAGATAAATAGATCGGCCTATCGATTTCACACCTGATATTTATCTATAGATAGTAATGGTATCAACCCCTATGACCATGTTCTATTCGGAGGAATCAAAATAAAATAGAAATTGTCGGTTGGAGAGATGGCTGAGTGGTTTATAGCCCCGGTCTTGAAAACCGGTATAGTTCTAAAAACTATCGAGGGTTCGAATCCCTCTCTCTCCTTTTGCTCGTTGAATAGATTTTTTCCTTTTTTTGTTTTGCGCGTCCCGGTACACTAAAATCAAGGGAATGGCTCGGCTAGGGTGAGCTAGCCGAGCCAGAAAAGAACGACAATTTTTTTAGTTATATCGTAAAATTTTATATGATATATATTATTATCATATATGAGTTAAAAAACTTTAAATAAAGAAAAAAGGGACTCATCTTTAAGCCCCAATACGTATGATGGAATCAAAACGGTTCCGACTTTAAGCAG